>OY101450.1:30716781-31916781 GCA_956483635.1 Panzeria rudis
GGTTATACTGGGGCCAGATGGGTCTGGAAACCTCACAAGTGATTTCATTTGTCCATCTGGTTTGCGCTTCTCTAAATAGTTGGTGCTGAATTTGTATTTTACAGCTTTTTAGTGGGACACTTACTAACAAGTCGATGTAATTTTCATGTAGGCGGGCACCAGCCTTGGCTAGACCGTCCGCGATAATATTACCGGGCACCCCCGCGTGGCCCGGTACCCAGAAGATCCCTAGGTTCGCATGTCTCGCCATCTCATTCAGAGATGCCCGACATTCTTTAACCAATTCCGATGTTGTGTAAACACCAGATAGAGCATGTAGTGCCGCCTTACGAGTATCCTGTAGTACCTTAACCAGTTGGCTGCCATTTTGATTGCCGATATTTCAGCCTGAGTGATGCTACATTGGTTTGGTAGCCTAAAGTTTATCCTACGTTGCATTTGTGGGATGTAGAAACCCCCGCCCACTCCGATGCCCGACTTTGACCCATCGGTGTAGATCTCGAGCACATCCTCATATTGGTGTATGTAGTTTGCCTCAGAGGATGTGCCCGAGAAGTCCACCACGAATCTCTTGTCGGGCATCAGAGTAGGTGAGCAGTAGTCAGTGTGGTCGGGAAGATCTGAGATTTGCCCTAATATCGTCGCATGGCCTACGTTACCCCGCTTCCATGCACCTGAGGCATCTAGTCTAACCGCCGAGTTCATGGCTTTGGATGGAGTAGTGCGAGGTGCACCCGTGATCAGCAAAGCAGATGTTCGAAGAACCTTTTCTATTATTTTAGAGTATGTGGCAAGACGACAGACCCATACATTAGTATGGGCTTTACCACCATTTCAAAAAGCCAATTGACGTTTTTGGGACTTACGCCCCACCTGTTGCCGATCGCCCTTTTGCAGGTGTATAGAGCAATAGCAGCCTTGGCTGCCCTAGCTTGAACGTTGGGGTACCATGAAAGCTTAGAGTCCAGTATAATACCGAGATACTTCACGCTATCTGATAACCTAAGGGTGACTCCGTTGAGAGTCGGTAACGTGAAAGTCGGTGTCTTGTATTTTCTCGTAAAGAGAACAAGATCCGTCTTTTGAGGATTAGCATTAAGACCACTTTCAATGCTCCATCTACTTATGATACCTAGTGCCGATTGAAGACGTTGAGATAGAGTATCTAGAAATTTACCAGATATTGCTACTGCTACGTCATCCGCGTAGGCTACTGATTTAAACCTCATAGAGTCTAGTTCCACCAGTACCGAATTTATGGCGATATTCCATAGGATAGGTGACAGAACACCTCCCTGGGGAGTACCTCGCCTAACCGTTTTTTGAATAGTCGTTTGCCCCATTGTGGAGGAAATTACCCTATTTGTTAAGAGTCCTCGTATGAAGCTAATTGTTGACCGATCAATGTTCAGTCTTTCTAGTTCCATAATGATGGATTCAGGGCGTACATTGTTAAATGCATCCTCTATATCAAGAAAGGCCACGAATTTATATACTTTGTTTGCCAGGGATTTTTCAATGAATCCTACAAGCGAGTGAAGTGCCGTCTCAACTGATTTGCCCTTCGTATAAGCATGTTGGGAGGTTGATAGGAGGTTCGGAGAAATTGTTGATCTAAGGTGTAGATCAATTATCCGTTCCAGAGTTTTAAGGAGAAAAGATGATAGGCTGATGGGTCTAAAATCTTTCGGGTTTACGTGTGTAGTTTTACCCCCTTTGGGGATAAAGACCACGGAACATTTGGTCCATGCTATCGGAATATAGGACCAAGTTAGACAGGCCGAGTATATCCGAATGAGCCATGGAGTGATAATGTCTGCATTACGCTGTAGGTCAGCTGGAATAATGCCATCGGGACCCGGTGATTTGAACGGGTCAAAGCTGTTGATGGCCCACATTATTTTTTCCCTATTTAGGGTGATCGTGGCCATGTTAGAATGTATTGAATGCATGGCTGCAATCTCTCCCGTGTAGGGAGTGCAACCGGGAAAGTGCGTGTTCATTAGTACCTCTAGGGTCTCCTGACTACTGGTGGTCCATCCGCCACCTGATTTCTTAATGAAACTGGGGACAGTTGGAAGAGTAGCCAGGATTTTGCGAAGGCGACTAGTCTCAGAGGCTCCCTCAACATTGCTGCAGAAGGACTTCCATGACGTTCGTTTCGCATCCCTGACGAGGTTTTTGAACCTGTTTACAGAGGCTTTGTAGGCTGACCAGTTACCTAGTCTTTTTGCCTCATTGAATAGTCTGCGACTCTCCTTGCGAGCGTTCGCTATTTCAAGACTCCACCATGGTGGCTTTTTCTTCCCACGCAGTATACTAGGTCTGCATGATTCGGCCATCGCTAAGTTGAAAGCATTTGTTAAATTGCCAACAGCGATGTCAATGTCGTGCCTATCGTTTATGATTGGCGATTGTGTAAGAAAGTCAGAGAGAATAAGCTTTTGCTCTTCCCAATTTGTTTTCTTCCTATTTGTTATGGGCGTAGCCAGATCAGTCAGAATCCCTATAGTGAATTCAATATAGCGATGATCAGAGAAAGTACAGTCATTTGATACCTTCCATTCCCTAATCATATCAGTATGCGTAGAACTAACTAGCGTGATATCTAGAACCTCGTTCCTATTTGATATGACGAAAGTGGGTTCTGACCCGACATTTGATATGTCTAAGTTGTTACAAAGAATAAAATCAAATAAGGACTCACCCCTTGTATTAGTGTCAGAGCTTCCCCATACGACATGATGTGCATTTGCGTCTGCTCCGAGAAGGACTGGCAAGATACGTTGGTTTGCCATTTTAATTGCGTCGCGAACCTTTGCGGGTGGGGACTCGCATTCGTGCGCCATGTAACTCGAGATGACTATTATCGTGCCCATAGTCGTCTCCCAGGCTGCTGCGGTGGTATCTTCGTCACTGAAATCAGATAACAAAAAGATATTTAGGTTGCCCCTGGCTACTATGCATG
Organism: Panzeria rudis; assembly: GCA_956483635.1. Classification (NCBI taxonomy): domain Eukaryota; kingdom Metazoa; phylum Arthropoda; class Insecta; order Diptera; family Tachinidae; genus Panzeria; species Panzeria rudis. Next base: position 30,719,750 of record OY101450.1, read on the forward strand.
CTCTGATCCTACCTGTCTCATTCGCATGCAATAGCCTGAAGCCTTTCGTACCTAGTCCGCACACCCTGCCTTTGTGAAGCCAGGGTTCTTGGACTAATGCGATCTCCTCCCCTCTTTCTATGAGCCGGAGGAGCATTGTGGCGGATGCTGTTTTAGAGTGGTGAAGGTTCACCTGAGTGACCCTCACCGCCATGGTGTAACGGCTTGATGGTGACGTTGAAGAAGGTCATCCTCGTCAACTGCCTCGTCTAGCTGGTCAAAGAATTCTCCAACCCAACCTGAGTTGGAGTTGGTGTCCTCCTGAGAAGCTAGACTAGCAGTGTCATCGACCGACATTGAACAGATTTAGGAAAGTGAAATTTCATAAATGCTTAATGAATGATGATGATGATGATGACCCGACAAAAATTTTGTTTTTCTTATATTACAAAAACGCCAGTAAATATTTTTATTTGATTAAGTAAACTGTTTTGTCTAGCATTTTTAGACTAACTGTTTTATAAATTGAGACAAAAATATTGTTTGATATTTTTCACAAAATCCAGTAAATCTTTTTGTTTGATTTAGTAAATTGTTTTGTTTACAATTTGTAAATATTTTTAGACAAATTGTTTTAACAACAATTTGTTCACTAAAAAAACACGTTTTTTTAATGAAATTTTTGAGAGATTTTTGTCTATATTTACAAATTTGTTTGTAGGTCTGTTTCTAGACAAAATTTTTTACTATGTCATTGAATTCCTTTACAGAAAATGACATTTAGTTCCTTGTGTGTAGTTTTTTGCTTACTGGCCTTGTACTATGTAACTCGAATAAAAATAAAAAAACGCCTTCGAGCTGCAATGTAAATAATATACTAACTCGAATAATGTTTTCTTGGAATCAAAATAGTCCCCCTTATTCTCTAACTATTTGTCGTCTTCAAACGAACCCAACAACAAAAAATTTGCACTTGTCTACTCGGAACCGATAAAATTTGAATATTATTAATAGTCTCTTTGCATTTTTTAGACCATAGAGAATTGTAAGAAGCTGTCAATACTATTTATTTGTTAGTGACAACGATTAAAATAGTGGCCATTTTTTGGTGTGGGGTTAAAGTAACGTCGACATATTCATAGTTATAGAATAAGAGGGAATGAATTTTTCAAAATGATGAATTTCCCAAATACATATTATTTGACTTTTCATATTAGTTATTTTTCTTTTCAAATTAATACTCAGTTGTATATCAGCGGAAGACTAGATGAAAATAATCGTAAAAAAGTACTTAATTTATTTGCTCTTATTGTTAATTTATAAACATTTTGTCACGAATGATCATTAAATTGTTAAAAAAGACTTGTACAAATTTATTGGGACATTTAAATATTATAAAAAATGCCATAAAATTAATGAAAATTAAAATATGTATATACATATTTTTTTATATAAAGAAATCTCGAAAAATTCCGGGATTTATTTTTACAAATTCATGGGCTTGGGATTCAGCATTTTCCGTTTGGCATCCCTAGTGTGTATGCTTGAGACATCTAAAAAAGTCGACATTTAGACGATGCAAGTCTTATTGATCAGCTTCTTATTCAGCTGTGAGAAAGACAGAGAAATAAATACACATTACTCTGTTTTTCTCCCAGCTGAATAAGAGGCTGATCTTAGAAAATAATCAGGCCTTTTCCTAAAAGTTTTACCATTTGCCTTAATTAAATATTTCAAATTCATCTTCAATCCCCTATAAGTAAAAGACGTAAATAAAGAAAAGATTTACTACTTGAGCCATAAAACGTTTTTTACTGCTTAGAGATTTATAACATTTTCATGTTTAGAAATCTTATATTATTATCTTGACGCCAGTTTTTGTGATATGTACATACACGTGTATGCTCAAGATACCTAAAAAAGTGAATTTAAATAACAATATAATAAATTAATTTTGTTATTATTTTGAAATAGAATACACAGAATGGAAAAACTTGGTTGTAAAACTTTTCTAATGTTGGATGCTAAATTCGACCCTTATACAGTCAAAAATGTGTCTTTGTCTTTTTAATTATTACATGCGTTAAAAATTGTTTATTTGGGTACACCCGTAGTGTAGTAGATAGCGTAATAGACTACTAACCACCCTAAGGTCTCAGGTTCGATGCCAGCTAAACCTTGGGTGTTTCTGCAGAAAAAACAAAAAAAGGTTCAGCTCATTTTAGAGAGAGCGAATTAAAACTTTACAATTAATTCATAACTTTTTGGAAAAGTAAAACAAAATTCTCCAATTTTCAAAAGTGTCCCTAACCGAGCCTAAATCCTGACAAAGAATCTATATTCAATTTGTATAAAAAAGAAAAATGAAAATTTCCATTTCAAAAAATTTTAACGCAATAATGCCTTTTCCTAAAAGTTTTGCCATTTGCCTTTCTTAAATATTTCAAAATCATCTTTAATTCCCTAAAATTAAAAGACGTAAATAAAGAAAAGATTTACTACTTAGAGCCATAAAACGTCGTTTACTGCTTAAAGATTTATAACATTTTCATTTTTAGAAATCTTATATTATTATCTTGGCGTCAGTTTTTGTGATACATAACTGTGTATGCTCAAGACATCTAAAAAACTGAATTTAAGAAACAACGAGAACACTGAATTTAAAAAACAATAATAAAAATTTGAACGCAATAAGGCCTTTTCCTAAAAGTTTTATTTTTGCTTTTGTTGAATATTTCAAATTATCTTCAGTTCTCTAAAATTCAAATACGTAGACAAAGAAAATACGTAATACTTAGAGCCATAAAACGTCGTTTACTGCTTAGAGATTTATAAATTTTTCATATTTAGCAATCTTATATTATTATCTTCATGCCAGTTTTTGTAATATTTACAAACACGTGTATGCTCAAGATAGCTAAAAAAGTGAATTTAAATAACAATATAATAAATTAATATTCTGATTATTTTGAAATAGAATACACACAAAGGAAAAACTTGCTTGAAACAACCGGTCGGAGGTTCGATTCCGGCCAAGACCTTGGATGTTTCTGCAAAAAAAAAACCAAAAAAAGGTTAAGCAGTAAGAGTGTTGGTTGAAAAAAGTACTTGGTGCTCTTTACCTCAGAGATGGCTTAGAGCAGTATTACGTACGTTGAAAAATGATGGAATTTACCCATCGATAGATGGATAAATAGTGCTGAATCGAATAGTATAAAAAACGTGTTTCGAAAAAATTTTACTCATTTTATGTTTTTTTTAGTTTTGACGCTTGTTTCCGTTTGGGTAATTTTTTTAGGTATGGCGTTTTTCGTTTTTTTTTCGTTTTTGGCTTTTTTTGTTGTTGGGGAATTTTTTTATTTTTGGCGGTTTTTTATTTTTGGCGATTTTTTTTAAATATTTTTTTCCTCGATTTTTTAGTTTTGGTGATTACTTTTTTTTTTGTTTTTTGGCGATATTTTTAGTTTTGTTTAGAAGATGCAGCTGAATTTAAAAATTACACAACCTGATAGAATACCCTTTAATGGCAGTATTACACAGACAAAATTATCACCACAAATTTTTCAAACAAAAGTTTCTTCAAAATTAAATTTCATTTACATTAAATGTTCTTTACTGAATCAATGAATTTTTTTTCTTTGACTTCCATTTAGGACGCAAACAACAAAAAGAACAAGAAAAACTGTGTCGTAAAAAAACAACCCCGATGACGACATACACACAAATAACAACAACAATGATAGCAAAAGGAATGCGATTATACCAAGTTTGTTTACTGAAGATTTTTTATTGAATCAATTCGTTAATGTCGTTGCGTTAATTCTCATTCATTTTTTTAGAGTCTTTAGATAAATATTTAGACTTGAACAGATTTAGGAAAGTGAAATTTCATAAATGCTTAATGAATGATGATGATGATGACCGGACAAAAATTTTGTTTCATATATTACAAAAAGCCAGTAAATATTTTTGTTTGATTAAGTAAACTATTTTGTCTAGCATTTTTAGACTAACTGTTTTATAAATTGAGACAAAAACATTGTTTGATATTTTTCACAAAATCCAGTAAATTTTTTTGTTTGATTTAGTAAATTGTTTTGTTTACAATTTGTAAATATTTTTAGACAAATTGTTTTAACAACAATTTGTTCACTAAAAAAACACGTTTTTTTAATGAAATTTTTGAGAGATTTTTGTCTATATTTACAAATTTGTTTGTAGGTCTGTTTCTAGACAAAATTTTTTACTATGTCATTGAATTCCTTTACAGAAAATGACATTTAGTTCCTTGTGTGTAGTTTTTTGCTTACTGGCCTTGTACTATGTAACTCGAATAAAAATAAAAAAAACGCCTTCGAGCTGCAATGTAAATAATATACTAACTCGAATAATGTTTTCTTGGAATCAAAATAGTCCCCCTTATTCTCTAACTATTTGTCGTCTTCAAACGAACCCAACAACAAAAAATTTGCACTTGTCTACTCGGAACCGATAAAATTTGAATATTATTAATAGTCTCTTTGCATTTTTTAGACCATAGAGAATTGTAAGAAGCTGTCAATACTATTTATTTGTTAGTGACAACGATTAAAATAGTGGCCATTTTTTGGTGTGGGGTTAAAGTAACGTCGACATATTCATAGTTATAGAATAAGAGGGAATGAATTTTTCAAAATGATGAATTTCCCAAATACATATTATTTGACTTTTCATATTAGTTATTTTTCTTTTCAAATTAATACTCAGTTGTATATCAGCGGAAGACTAGATGAAAATAATCGTAAAAAAGTACTTAATTTATTTGCTCTTATTGTTAATTTATAAACATTTTGTCACGAATGATCATTAAATTGTTAAAAAAGACTTGTACAAATTTATTGGGACATTTAAATATTATAAAAAATGCCATAAAATTAATGAAAATTAAAATATGTATATACATATTTTTTTATATAAAGAAATCTCGAAAAATTCCGGGATTTATTTTTACAAATTCATGGGCTTGGGATTCAGCATTTTCCGTTTGGCATCCCTAGTGTGTATGCTTGAGACATCTAAAAAAGTCGACATTTAGACGATGCAAGTCTTATTGATCAGCTTCTTATTCAGCTGTGAGAAAGACAGAGAAATAAATACACATTACTCTGTTTTTCTCCCAGCTGAATAAGAGGCTGATCTTAGAAAATAATCAGGCCTTTTCCTAAAAGTTTTACCATTTGTCTTTGTTAAATATTTCAAATTCATCTTCAATTCCCTATAATTAAAAGACGTAAATAAAGAAAAGATTTACTACTTGAGCCATAAAACGTTTTTTACTGCTTAGAGATTTATAACATTTTCATGTTTAGAAATCTTATATTATTATCTTGACGCCAGTTTTTGTGATATGTACATACACGTGTATGCTCAAGATACCTAAAAAAGTGAATTTAAATAACAATATAATAAATTAATTTTGTTATTATTTTGAAATAGAATACACAGAATGGAAAAACTTGGTTGAAAAACTTTTCTAATGTTGGATGTTAAATTCGACCCTTATACTGTCAAAAATGTGTCTTTGTCTTTTCAATTATTACATGCGTTAAAAATCGTTTATTTGGGTACACCCGTAGTGTAGTAAATAGCGTAATAGACTACTAACCACCCTAAGTCTCAGGTTCGATTCCAGCCAAACCTTGGGTGTTTCTGCAGAAAAAACAAAAAAAAATTAAGCTCATTTTGAGGTCATAACTCAAAACAACTAGCTTTAGATAGAGCGAATTAAAACTTTACAATTAATTCATAACTTTTTGAAAAAGTAAAATAAAACTCTCCAATTTCCAAAAGTGTCCTTTTTATGGAGCCCTGACACCAACTAACTGAACCTAAATCCTGACAAAGAATCTACATTCAATTTATATCAAGAAGAAAAATGAAAATTTCCATTTCAAAAAATTTTAACGCAATAATGCCTTTTCCTAAAAGTTTTCCATTTGCCTTTGTTAAATATTTCAAAATCATCTTTAATTCCCTGAAACTAAAAGACGTAAATAAAGAAAATATTTACTACTTAGAGCTATAAAACGTCGTTTACTGCTTAAAGATTTATAACATTTTCATTTTTAGAAATCTTATATTATTATCTTGACGTCAGTTTTTGTGATACAAGACATCTAAAAAACTGAAATTAAGAAACAACGAGAAAACTGAATTTAAAAAACAATAATAAAAATTTTAACGCAATAAGACCTTTTCCTAAAAGTTTTATTTTTGCTTTTGTTGAATATTTCAAATTATCTTCAATTCTCTAAAATTCAAATACGCAGACAAAGAAAACACGTAATACTTAGAGCCATAGAACGTCGTTTACTGCTTAGAGATTTATAACATTTTCATGAATAGAAATTTTATATTATTATCTTGATGCGTGTATGCTCAAGATAGCTAAAAAAGTGAATTTAAATAACAATACAATAAACTAATTTTGTTATTATTTGGAAGTAGAATACACACAAAGCAAAAACTTGGTTGAAAAACTTTTCTAATGTTGGATGTTAAATTCGATCCCTATGCAGTCAAAAATGTGTCTTTGCCTTTTCAATTATTAAATGCTTTCCAAATTCCTTATTGGGCACTCCCGTAGTGTAGTAGATATATTACACTATCTATCTACTATTAACCCTGAAGTCGAAGGTTCGATTCCGGCCAAGACTCTGCGTGTTTGGTATAAAAAAGTACTTGGTGTTCTTTATCTCGGAGATGGTTTCGAGCAGCATTACGTACCTTGAAATATACTGCAATTTACCCATGGATAGATTGGTAAATATGTAATTAAAATCTAGACATATTACGTTTTAGAAGGGCTTTCTTGCCACGTGCAAAAATTGGACATTAGGGGGAAGGACCTGAGATGGCATAAGTGGCGCCCAGAATTTGATGTCGGATTAAAAAGTCACCAAGGGCAAAATTGAGACCTTGAATAACAATATGCCATGTGCTATGATCGGACTAAAATGGCGACGCAGTGTACAAAAACTAAAAGTGCGGTATCCAGAGGCATGGCAAAAAATAAAAATAAATAATTTTATATCCAAAGAAATTTAATTCTTCTTGGCTTGAGTTCGGTTTTAATTAAATTTTTCAATTCAATTAAGTTTTTATTTAGAGATAAATGTGAAGCATGCAGGCAAAGAAAAGTTTGACTGCGCGGAGGGTTGAACTGACAAAATTGAGGTCTTGAATAACAATATGCCATATGTTATGATCGGACTAAAAATGGCGACGCAGTGTACAAAAACTAAAAGTGCGGTATCTAGAGGCATGGCAAAAAACAAAAATAAATAATTTTATATCCAAAGAAATTAAATTCTTTTTGGCTTGAGTTCGGTTTTAATTAAATTTTTCAATTCAATTTAGTTTTTATTTAGAGATAAATGTGAAGCATGCAGCAAAGAAAATTTTGACTGCGCGGAGGGTTGAACTGACGTTTCGATAGCTCCCGCTAATCTCACCAGAGTTCTTTACCGCTTAGACCGCTTACTCGACCAAAGTCGGTGATTTGCAGTTGACAGTTGAATATCATCTACTTTTAATCAATTCATACTGTCAGTCTTAGAGCTGTATTTCATTTGATAGTTATTGATATTCACTTTTTCTTTGTCTTGCATTAAGCTTGTTTTTATTATTTCTCTATTCTAGTATGAATTATCATTGATAATTACAATTACTAGTGTGTGTGAATGTTTGTTTGTTCAGTTTATTTCAACATGTACATCCTTTTTGCTAGGTGGCCTTAGAGTTTAACAATTAAGTTATGAGTTTAGTCGAACTGTATGGGTTTATATCCAAAGAAATTTAATTCTTTTTGGCTTGAGTTCAATTTTAATTTAATTTTTCAATTAAATTATCATATGCTGCAAGTGTATACAAGCTTTTGCACCACATGACAAACTTGAGTATATATAAAATCATATTTTGTTGCAACAGTGTTGCCTGTTTTGCCATAGTTTCTATTAAAAAGAAAAGAGTTAACATATCTCAACTCGAATGGTTATAATTCTAAGCTAAATATATAGAAAAAAATAAGCAAGTGATTTCAAATCGCCAGTCATTTAGCTGACCGGCTTAAAATAGTGTAATTTCAATTTTTTTTTTGCGCTGAACACATTTTGCGTGATTTGAAATCACTTTGACAAAAAAAATATTTTCCGACTAGGCCTGATAATTTTTATTTTGAACTAGTTTTTAAAAAATTTATAGCCTATATATCGTTCTAGAATTAGATCTATCTACACTCTAAAACATTACTTCAAATTTGCGGTCATATATTGTCTAAATTTGTGTTTTGATTTCGATTTTGAAGTTATTTTATTAAAGAAAAAACCTTTCAAATTAAACATATTTAGTCCAAATGGAAAATATGTAACATAAAGTATAATACGGCTATGGCTGAATGGTAGATACGATAGACTATCAGTCAGGAGGTCTGCACGCAGCCAATCGCTTTTTTCAGTAAAAACATTTTGTTTAAAACTAATGCGTGTGTAATTTTAGGTCGATAATAATCTGTTAAGTGTTGCCGACTATTATCGACCTAATTTTTAACAAAAGTATTTTAGAGTGTATGTTCTAAATTTCATCAAAATCGTTTAGCATTTATAATATTAAAAATTCGTTACTTTATAAATTTATGTTTTATTTAAAAATGGAAATCCCGAATCCTGGGATTTACCATCCCCGTTGGACCTCCCTAATATAAAAGAAATATTTAGGTAATACTTTTATGTGGTGGATATGACTGAGTCAAGATAATAATGCAGTACAATTTGATAACAACTATAAGATTTCCAAAAGTTTAACCCCCCATATTAATAAATAAATAAACTGTATTTGAAATCTACTTTAAGAAAATTTTGTATGAAAAATTTTACATAAAATACATTTCAAACTCATTTTAAATTCTATGAATATGGAGGTAAGTATATATTATGAAATCTCTAAGCAGTAAACGAAGTTTTATCGCTCTAAGTAGTAAAACATTTTGTATTTACGTTTTTGAAATTTTGGGAATTGAAGAGAAATTTTCAATGTCTAACAAAAAGGCAAACGGTAACTCTAATGAAAATGCATTATTGAGTCCACATCTTTTGAAATGGGAATTTTCGATATTAACATGTTTCTTCTTACACAAAATTTAATGTATGTATATTGTGGTTTAGTCCTACCCAGTGGTACCGTTGAAAATTTTCAAAAGGTCGCACAAAAAGTCGTTTTAGAAAAATAAAGCCGCTCAAAAAGTCGTTTCAAGAAAAAAAAGTCGCACGCATTTTTTAAGGTTATTATTTAAGGAAAATATAAAGAAAAACAAAAATCAAGTGACAATTCAAACCAAACTCAAAACAAACAAAAAATCATTATACAAAGCGTTAAGCTACACTCTAAAACACTTTTGTTGAAAATTAGGTCGATAATAGTCGGCAACACTTTACAGATTATTATCGACCTAAAATTACACAACCATTATTTATGAACAAAATGCTTTTACTAAAAAAGCGATTGGCTGCATGCAGGTTTGAACCGCGACTTCGTGACTGATAGTCTGACGTATCTACCATTCAGCCATTGCCGTATTATACTTTATGTTACATTTTTTCCACTTGGACTAAATATGTTTAATTTGAAAGGTTTTTTCTTTAATAAAATAACTACAAAATCGATGTAATTTTAGACAAGGAGAAATTTTCAACACAGTTTTAGACAATATATGATCGTAAATTTGAAGTAATGTTTTAGAGTGTAAGCATTATATAAAACGAAAAGCCATGTAACTAAAGTTATTAAAATTGTACAGAAGCTGGAAAAATTTTAGAAAATAGTACAAGTGGTAGGTAGTAGCAACGTTGTTTTTTTTTATTATGATGTCACCGGGCTTTACATCAGAAGTTAAAATCGCGATTTTTATCGATTGAGTTCTCTCACTTAATTGTGAATAAAATTAAAAGTTGTAGATTGACTTTAGTGAAATATGGCTCGTTTTGTTTGGAACATATTTCCCTATATCTTTATAGAAAAACAATAAAATTTTTGTCGTCTTTTAGTTTTTAGAAATTTCTCAAAAACAAAAATTTTTACATTTTTTTCACAATTTCCACAATATCTCTAAAAAAACTGAGCTGATTAAAAAACATACCTTGCACCGCCTTCGCACTAGCAAAGTTTACTTTACTAAGTTTTAATTCAGCCTGTAGAAATACAGAGAGTGGAATACTGCATGCCTCTGTCTTATTACCGGGTGAATTAAAACTTTGCAAAGTAAACTTTGCTGGTGCGAAACCGGTGTTGGCAGGGCTTAAAGATAATGTTGTTGCCGAGTTTCGAATTTTTTATTTAACTAAATAGGACAAACCGTTCTCCAGTTAATATCTGTCGTGCAACTGCTCCTTTTTTTACGTAACGGTACATCTCGAAAACTAGAACCAATTTGATGAAACCGAGTGCAGATTCAAATTCAGCGCCCCAAATAACAAAACAATACTTCACGTTGCTCCAGTCCAAAAGTTGCCTTTATTTGTAACCTTCTGTAATCGGTAAAAAATTTATCAGATGTAGCAGCGTAAGGCTAGGAAAGCTTCGAACAGTTTTTAGTATGTACTTTTGTTTTCACTTGTTGGTCAGAGAAGTCTTAATTATTTTTTTAATTGAACTAAATGTTTCCATAGTATTTTATTTAGGAACTTCATTAATATTACTTTTTATATTATATAAAGTTTTCTCCAAGTTTTTTCTTGTAGAATATCACTACCAGCAGAGTAGAGTGTTCACTTACTGCTAATCAATCGATTTTACCCCTTTATTATTATACTCGTATAACTATTCCGCAGACATAACTACGAAATTGCTTAAGCATTTGGGAATAAGTTCTTGATTCTATTAAAAATATCAGTACTATTAAGTTATTTTATCAGAATTCACATTAAAATTCTCGCAATAAATTCCAGGTATTGAAAATTTTGCACAGTTTCCTAGAATGTGTGCAAGACGGAACTATTTCTTTAGTTAACTCCAAAAAAGGGTAAAATTTCGGCAAAAATGACAAAAGTAGCAAAATAAGGTGAGTTTGTAAAAGTCGCACAAAAACCCGCTGGCCGTCAAAAAGGTTGCAAATTGCGACTTTAGTCGACGAACGGTAACGCGGGTCCTACCCAGTTAGCTGTTGCCAGAAATAGCTAATGAAGATAGCTAAAACTTATATAGAGAGGAGGATTTTATTTTACATTTTCATTAAACTGTGAGTAAATTGAAAACTTTAAACTCGGTTTCTGTAAAATTACTTGTTTTGAGTTATGATGTCCTTGCTGCAAATTACCGATATATGTATACATATATACATTAAGATGGGTCGTTTCAGAAAAAAAAAATTGTGACCCCTTGAAAATAAACTTTGGTATTTTTTGGGAGTTTTGTTAGAACACGCCTCAAGTTAATAGCGAAAACGCAACCTCACTTCGCGGAATATGTATGTTCAAGGCAATTAACACCTACGCGGTATCAATACTCACATACTCATTCGGAATAATCAAGTAGACAACATACGACGTTAACAACATAGAGATTGATACAAGGAAAATACTTAAGCTATGTACAGACGATTGTCAGTTCTTACAATATTGTAAGTAAAATGTGCTAAAAAATTCTTACAATAGTCTGAACTGAAAATTTTTGTCTGACAACGTTGGCAGAAAAAGCATTGTCAGTCGATTTTAATACTACCTGCTGACAAAAAATTGTCAGACATCTCACAATCGTGTGAACACATCGCGTTACCATTGTCAGATTATTGGCAGACAATTGTCAGACATTTTTTAATTGTCAGATGTGCGAAGTTTCTGCATCTGACAATGGCATCATTGTCAGAGACTTTTTTATATTGGCAGCACTGCACACATATTTTTTAGGGAAAAATATAAATAAGATAAATTATTCAGCTAAAATAGTTAAAATTGTTTCTTTATGTTTAATAATAATTTATATTTTTACTTTTCAAAGTTAACAGAAGCACAGATGATAAATAATTGATGATTTCTGTTAAATGATATGCGTCTGGCAGCGCCAAACAACAGATCTGACAATTTTTGCATCTGACAATCGTCTGAACTGCCAATTTCTTTACTGACAATATTGTCAGATAAATTTATTTTCAGACAACTGTCTGCCAATAAATTGTAAGCTTTTCTAACAACTTTGATACAGCCGTGTGAACTAACAATATACCTTGTGCTGACAATTTTTTATTGTCAGTACATCGTCAGCACATTGGCAGATCTGACAATATTGTAAGATCTTACAACCGTCTGTACAGGGCTTTACTGTCCACCGTAAACACCATCCTAAATCATGCAAAGAACGTATGGCATTACTAAGGTCTGTGGGAGGTAGAGGTTTAACATGCAGCTAAACAACTAATAAATATTAGAAAATATTTCTACAACAACACCAATAATCTACATAAAGCTAGTTTGCTCGCAGACAGCAACTATGCACAACTTAATCACCATAACACAGCTCAAATAATAACGGTCACTCCGACACGAGAACGAATAACAACTTGGCGTAACAAGGATCTACATGGCAGACACCCTAAAATCATACAAGAGCCGGAGATAGACAGGAAAAATACCTATTTGTGGCTGACTCGAGGGAAATCGCAACCGGAGATTGAAGGATTTGCAAATGGAATTCAAGATAGCGTTATTGCAACCCGCAACCATTTAAAATATATAATTAAAGATTTCAATATTGTAGATGATAAATGTAGGACATGCCACACGACAGCGGAAACCATTGAGCGTGTAACATCAGGGTGCTCCATGCTAACAGGTGCCCAATACACAGAAAGACATAATACAGTTGAAAAAATAATACACCAAAATATTGTCAATCAATACAAATTTGATAACAATAATGATCCGTACTATACGTACAAACCAAAGAGAATAGTAGAAAATGATAGCTATAGAGCAGCGTTGCCCAAGCCCTATGCGCTTGGTGCTCCTTTGTTTTTGTAAAAGCAGCTGTGTGTTTTAATACACACACAGCACTCAGCATTACCCTGCAGCTAAATGTACAACTAGTTACATTTTGGGACAGTCATATTACTAGTTGTAACGTTACTAGTCACCAAAGGACTGTCATTTTACTAGTTGTAATGAGGCTAGTAACGATACTAGTCAAACAACAACGTTTTGGAACAGTCATACAACTAGTTGTAATGAAACTAGTAATTTAAATTATTTTTTTTAATTGACATATTTTCAGCTGTAAATACATCAAACAAAATTTTAGCTCCAAATATAATAAGTAGAAAGTGGCTCAGTGGACAGAGTACATGCCTTGAAATATGAGGACTGTTTGTTCATAACCCGGTTGAGCCAAATGTTTTTTAATATATAAAAAACTATAAATAAAGAAACTAGTAAGCGCACTAGTCTATAATAATTAGTATTTCAACTAGCATATAACTATGTACAAATGAACTAGTTGGGCTCCTATAACAACCTAATGTTAAAATCGATAGTTCGATATATGTAAAAAGGACAGTTAGACAACTAGTCTGAATAAAAAAGCAACTAGTATATATCTAACCACATACTAGTCATTTTGTCTGCAGGGTAGGCTGTGTGTTTTAATACACACAGTACTCAGCACTAGCAATACGTGTGTTTGGCTTTGTGTTTTAATACACACATACAGCACTAGCAATACGAAATACACAAACAACTTTGTCTTATTAGTTTTTGTTTCGTTCCTCACTGTATACAGGCAAGTGCAAAGCAACAACAATTGAATATATGAAGTAGTGTTTTTCTTTGTATGCATTGGTTTTTATAATAAAAAATATTGAATAAAAATTTGTTTTTCTTTATATATATTGGTGTTTGCTCTTCCATAAGAAACTTTTGGGCACCCCTGCTATAGAGTCTACTAGGATGTCAGTATCCCCACTGATATTACAATTACAAATAATAGGCCGGATATAACAATCATAAACAAATCAAACTAAACAACATACTTAATCGAGATTAAAGTACCAAATGATAGCAACATCCATAGGAAATATATTGAAAAAATTGCTAAATACCATGAACTTGCTGCAGAAGTTAAAAGAATATGGAACCAAAAACCGGTAACAACAATACCAATGGTGATAGGAGCCACGAGTGCTCCACACAAAATCCTTCTAAAAAAGCTTAAAATATAATATACAGAAAGCTGTGATCCTTAAGACAAGCAATATAATTAGATCTTTTCTAAACACATCATAAAACAGAAATAGAAGCCGTCATGACTTGCAAATGATTTGCCGTCATGTGCGGGTAAATGATTATTATATTATTATATTTCTGGATCCGCGCCTTGCGTTAAGAGTTATTAATTGAGTTAATTAAAAAAATTTTCTGTACGCAATTATTATTCGAACTGAATAGGTTTAAGTCGGAAGTTATTATTTCGGGTTTAGTTCAATATTTGAATTAATGTAAATTCTAATTATTATTAGGAGGGAAATATTCGAATATCTAATCAGCAGCGCTCGGACTTTCATGCAAATGCATGTTTTTTATGGTGTATGCGAATCATCAAATTTCAAGTATTTTGGCATCGATTTGTTTTTGCATATTTTGGCATGCATATTTTTTGAGTAATAAAATTTTTGTTAATGCATATTTCTCAATTTTTTAACAAAATATTAATAGGCCGATTATGGATGGCAACTGTGTGAGCCTCAGTTGGGTTGCCAGCTGGTGAAAATGATACTCTGATGGCAACTGAGAGCTGGCAATTTCAGTTGATACTTAGTGCCTTTCTGGTAACCATTAATTTTCAGTTGCCGCATGGCAACGCAACTAAAATTCGGTTGCATTAAATAATAGACCAACTTATGTTTGTTTTATGTTTTTTTCTCTAATAATAATAAAAAATTAAAATAAATATTTTCATATTATTTTAGTTTTGGTACTTTGTTCGTTGGTAAATGCATATTTTTGCGCATATTTTTCATTTTTAGGTGCATTTGTTAAGCGCTTAAAATCAATTTATAGTTGCAAGAAACTCAGAGCCCTGCTAATCAGACTAGCAGAACGTATTAGTACTACTAATTTCTACAGCCGCGTTCTTTGTTCACTTTTACCACGTTTGATCGTGGATACTAGTATTAAGGAAACCAAATTTTATTACAATATAGAATATGAGAATCTATTTTCGTTTTCTTAGCAATATGATGAGCATGAAGTTTCACCTCTGAATATTACTTCCAATTTTCCAACTCTTATTTTATTTTTGCTTCGCCCGTGGCACCAACCAAGCCATTATTGTTGTTGTTCATGTTTAAACAGGTTCTCTTTAGTCTTTATAGCATTGTTGTCAATTTCATAACACAATTGTGGTGGCTATAATCACACACATTCTTACGCTCTTTAAAAAAACCCCGACTGCATAAAAAACCTAAAAGAAAAAAAAAAACAAATCCAGTGTGCGGAACATTGAGAGTTATCCCGACTGTAAAAGTCGCTATGTTCCGCACACTGGACTTGTATTTTTTTTCTTATAGTTTTTTTGCATTTTTTTAATTTATTTTTCATTTGTTTTCGTACAAAATTTGGTTTTAGATTTTTTGTTTAAACTTCACTTTTTACGCAATTAGGGTTTTGGTAGTTAACCAAATTTAAACTGTTACAAATCCTAAATGGTCACTTGAAATGAAAAATAATAAGAGAAATTTAAACATTATTTTCAAATACCTTTTCAATGATACCCATTTTAATATAGTGCGCCGACTTTTTATTTTTTTTTTTTCGTTTTTACCAAAATGACGTCTGTTTGCCACCATATTGAATTTTAACTACTGTCATATCTTTAGTAATACTCGCAGGATTAAGTCAAATCGATTGACGTATCCCACTACAATATTTTCAAGATTTTGCAGGAAGTCGCACTTCATTCAAAGAGCAACCCATATTATTTTGTGAGAGCCTCAATATTGGAGTTGCGCAGATATAAGAAAATTAGTAATTACTTTGTATGGAAGCTACCTGTCTCCCCTTCCTATACCACTGAAATTTTACAGGAAGTTGCACTTCATACAAAGACCGGCCCACATTAAATAAAGAGTCTCGTTATTTTAGTAGCGCAGATATAGGAAAATTAGTAATTACTTTCGCTGCAACTGGCATTTTATTCTAAGAACAACTGACATCAAAATTGGAGAGTCTTACTATTGTAGTTTGTCAGATATAGATAACTTAGTAATTATTTCTTTGAATGGGGTACCCATCTCCCCTGTTTTATACCACCAATATTGTGCTGGAAGTTGCACTTTATTCTAAGAGCAGCCCATATTCAATTCAGAGAGTCTCACTATTGTAGTCGTGCAGATATAGGGAAATTAAAGATTGATTTGTACAAGGATAATCCTTCCCCCATAATTAAAAATAAATTTGCCTATTTTATTTTTTCGATCGTCAGTAAGGCAGTCCCCTAAATTCAAAACGATCGGTCGTGTCATTTTACTTGACATAGAATGGTTTATGGCAAAAATCTATAACCACGCCCTCTGAGAATTAAAAATCTGGCTCCGTTACAATCTTTCGCATAAAAGGAGCAAGCGCAAAAAGGAGCATTTTCCTTTGCACTTTTTTGCGCATGAAATGCGCATGGCGCATTTACAGTAGTAAAAAAATTTTAACAAGCAATGGGCGTTCTATCCATGGATGTTATTACATCACATCGTAGTTTGTTTTTAAATCACCGTATGGTACTTCCGGCTTAAGGGCTGGACCGGAAATCGGGTCGGTAGTGCAGTTCATATTTCCGGTTCCAGTCTGGACTGGAAGTTGGGTCGGTAGTGTAGTTCATATTTCCGGTTCCTGGCCGGAAGTTTGCCCCGTCTAGCGGCATCATATTTACGGGATCAAGAATAAAAAAGTAAATAAGAACGACATAATGCTACAAATCCAAATGTCTTAAAATTACGTCACCACGAAAGATATGTATTTTGCAGCACTGAATAAACTAAAACTACTGTTGGCATAAAAAATAGCATGCGCAACGCGCCGCTCAATATGCGGAATTGCTCAAAGAGCAGCGCTAATAAATCGAATGCGCTAGCGCTGCGCCAACCAATTGCTCCTTCCGCTTGTGCGCACTTTTAATACACTTGTAAGAAATGCGCAATGCGTTATGAGCAAAAGGAGTGCGCTAATCCGAACTCTGAATTATATATATAGATATAATTTTTAAAGAAATTTGTAAGATTCGATTGGAGTTTTTTTTCTTAAGCAATTAATTATAGTTTCGTAGAAAAATTCACAATTTTCTTCCAATGCTGGATGTAGCGTGCATGCTTTAATGGATTTAAAATTTCAGCTCCAGTAATTTTTGAGGTCTATTCTTTTGAAATATAGAAAAAAATTTTAGTTTTGAAAATTTTTTGTGAAAAACATCGAACAATTTAGTCATTTCAAAGTCATGATTTTGATTTTTTTCACGACTGCATGAGTTTGAGATAACTTTAAAATCATAAAATTTTTTTTTTCTTTTTGAAAATTTCGGGTATGCTATTACAAAATCGGGAACAAAGTCGAGGTCAAAAACCAAAATTTTAAAATACTAAGCCAAATATCTTTTAAAATATTAAAGATATCTTAATGAAAAAATTGTATTTTTCAACAACTTTAAATTTATTAAAACCGGATAATATTTGTAAGACTTATGAGGCCTGCAAGGTTTTTTGTGCCCCAGCTAGTCAACTTTGACATCCTGTAGCTCGCCGCGTGTTTCAACAACGTGGTCCAAATTTCAACATCTTAAAGCTTCGGCGCTCTTCTATGATTATTACATACATCATTTTGCAAGCGGATCGCAAGATTCAAAGATACAGATTTATTTCCCTTTTTTCCAATTGGAACCACAGTGGACCGTGGGAAGGGGTACTCCCCATAAAAAGTAATTAATAATAATGTGCTATCTGGAAAGCTATAAAAGTATGATTCTTCAAATTTTGTTGATCAGTTGATCAGTAAGATGGGGTACGAAGTAAGGTAAAAAATAGCTAGGATAGTTGGGGCACGGGTACTCCCCATATAAAGTAATTAGCAATTACTTGCTATCCAGAAAGTTATAATAGAAATAGTCTTACAATTTGTTATGAGTTAATTTGAAGACATCAATCGAAGTTAGGTAAGAAACTGCTGGGGTAGGTAGAGAGGGAAGGGGCACTCCCCATACAAAGTAATCAATAATTACCTGCTAACTGAAAAGATATATGTATGTTATATAAGAGTCTTCAAATTCGGTATGAACTAATTTGAAAACAAGTAAAGCTTCGTACTTGTTTTCAAATTAGAGGGGCTATCTTTGCAATAGATTGATCTATTGTACTAGAGTTTTTAGAAATCACCTATCCTGGCTCGATCAAAAACTTGTCCTAGGTATTATTAAAAAGATTTCTTTATCCTTTTTTTTATTAAATAAAGGGGCTCAAAAATAATATATAAAAACACATTTTTATGTAACGGGTTAACAAAATTCAAAAGTTCACCTTTGGTCTTGGATTTCTCATCAACTCCTGAACCGATTTTAATCAAGTTAAAAGTTGCTAAAAGTTCAAAGAGTTTTCAATTCGTTAGAAAAAAAGAGATACTAAAATATAATTTTGGTACTTTTTTTTAACCGTTTATCTCCTAAAGTAATGAAGATAGAAATGAAATTTAAAATCCATTCTTCTATCCTTACGAAGCCCTCAAACATGTTTTGGTACTTTTTTGTAATTCGAATATATAAAGGGTAAAATTGGTTGCTCTTTTTGGTACTTTTTTCCATACAACTATTTTTTATGCAAATTGATATACATAGTGAATGAATATGTTTGTATATTTTCACTAAGAAAGGATTTTTGAAAATTTTAATTCTAAGGGGACTAAAACGGGTAAAATCGGTAACCTTATATCTTCGAATCTAAGTAAGGTACACATAAAATTCTAAACGCATCATAATAATATAGAAAAATGAGCGGACAGGTGTCTGAAACTTTTTTAAAATCTGTACATTTAGAGGCCGAAAAAGGGTGAAAATACAATTTTGGTACTCTTTTTGTTAACAGTTTATCTCCTAAAGTAATAAAGTTAGAAACCAAACGTGAAATTCATTCTTCTCTCCTTTAAAATCCCTCAAAAACAGTTTTGTATTTTTTCAAATTTTAATATATAATAGGTAAAATTGGTAGCCCTTTTGGTACTTTTTTCCATACAACTATTTTTTATGCACATTGATACACATACTAAATGCATGTTTGTATATATTCTCTAAGAACAAATTTTTGAAAACTTAAATTCAAACGGGATTAAAAGGGGTAAAAACGGGTAAACTCGGTGTTCTTATATCTCCGAATCTAAGTAAGGTAGTCATAAAATTCCAAAAGCGTCATAATAAGATAGAAGAATGAGTGGATAGTTGTTTTGAATTTTTTTGAAACTTGTACATTTAGGGGCCGAAAAAGGGTAAAAATATAATTTTGGTAATATATATAAATAATATAACTTTTTGTTAACCGTTTATATTTTAAAGCAAAGGTACTTTTTCCAAAATCTACTTTTTTGAAAATGTAGTTTTAAGAAATGGTGCTTTTTGAAAAATGTTTTTTGGAAAGGGTACTTTTTGAAAATGGTACTCTTTTGAAAATGGTTACTTTTTGAAAAGTTACTTTTTGGAAAAGGTTGAAATACTAATGTAATATACAGATACTTTTATATAGGCTCTCGAAATTTTCAAAGTTATTGTTAATTGGTGTAGTCTGTAGAATATTTAACACAACAAAAATTAAAGGGTGTTCTGAAAGTTAATGTAATTTTGACTATATAGTTTAAACAGTTTGCTGTATCTTGGAAACCGTAAGAGGCAAACTCTTGAAATTTAAAAAAACTCTAAAACTAAAAAATTCCAGAATTAAAAAAGTTAAAACGAAAAACCGACAAAATGAAAAAATCGCACAAATTCGCCAAAACTAAGAAGATCGCCAAGAAACTATCCATTTTTATGGTTATTTTTAAATGAGTTAATTAATTTTTCTATATCTGCACAACAATGGGGTAGCGAAGCACGACTGGTATAGCTAGTATATAATATATATATATATATATATATATATATATATATATATATATATATATATATATATATATATATATATATATATATATATATATATATATATATATATATATATATATATATATATATATATATATATATATATATATATATATATATATATATATATATATATATATATATATATATATATATATATATATATATATATATATATATATATATATATATATATATATATATATATATATATATATATATATATATATATATATATATATATATATATATATATATATATATATATATATATATATATATATATATATATATATATATATATATATATATATATATATATATATATATAAATACACGGTAGTTTTCCGGTTTAACGAACCAGTACTTTGTCAGGCCCGTTCGTTAAACTGAAAAGTACGTTATACGCAGTACTTATGTAGAATAACCAGTTTATGGATAAATAAATAACTAGAATTGTATTTTTTATTGTTAGATATCGTTAGATACTCGCTTTGTTTTTAGTTTTGTATAAGAAATTTCTTAAAATAAGTTTTTTAACTAATATTATGAACCTTATTTGTTCGTTAAACTGAGCACAAAAAAATATTTTTGTTCGTTATATAAGATAATCAATGGAGCGAATTGATCTTGAACTGTTGGTTAAAAGCGATGTTCGCAGAATCGAATGTTCGTTAAACCGGAAAACTATATATATATATATATATATATATATATATATATATATATATATATATATATATATATATATATATATATATATATATATATATATATATATATATATATATATATATATATATATATATATATATATATATATATATATATATATATATATATATATATATATATATATATATATATATATATATATATATATATATATATATATATATATATATATATATATATATATATATATATATATATATATATATATATATATATATATATATATATATATATATATATATATATATATATATATATATATATATATATATATATATATATATATATATATATATATATATATATATATATATAAATACACGGTAGTTGTCCGGTTTAACGAACCAGTACTTTGTCAGGCCCGTTCGTTAAACTGAAAAGTACGTTATACGCAGTACTTATGTAGAATAACCAGTTTATGGATAAATAAATAACTAGAATTGTATTTTTTATTGTTAGATATCGTTAGATACTCGCTTTGTTTTTAGTTATTTGTATAAGAAATTTCTTAAAATAAGTTTTTTAACTAATATTATGAACCTTATTTGTTCGTTAAACTGAGCACAAAAAAATATTTTTGTTCGTTATATAAGATAATCAATGGAGCGAATTGATCTTGAACTGTTGGTTAAAAGCGATGTTCGCAGAATCGAATGTTCGTTAAACCGGAAAACTATATATATATATATATATATATATATATATATATATATATATATATATATATATATATATATATATATATATATATATATATATATATATATATATATATATATATATATATATATGTATATATATATATATATATATATATATATATATATATATATATATATATATATATATATATATATATATATATATATATATATATATATATATATATATATATATATATATATATATATATATATATATATATATATATATATATATATATATTGGTTCCCGAAAATGGGGACGTAATTCGAAACAACGTAAATCGAATTTGATATTCAACATAATAAAAGTTGGATTTCCATGTATTTTTTTCTTTTTATAATTGAGGAGACTTAAATCGAAATGACGACACAAACCGAAATGGGAGTGAACAGAAATTTCGCCAACGGCATAGAAACATCGAAAAAACAAATATTTTAACTAAATTCTGGGATTCCCCGAGTTTTGCCAATAACTTGTAAGCAACTGAGGCGATGTAAATTGAATGGCGACGCAAATCGAATTTGGAAGGCACGAAAAATTTAACGACGCTTAACGATTTTTTTCTCATATCAAGTAATTTTTATTAAAAATTTAGTAAAAATTTATTTAAACGTAAAACAATTTATGAAATTTTTTACTTAATTTAGTATGCCATATGTATTTTTTACATGCATGTAAATAATATTTGTTTAATTCACAAAACCTCTTGTATCTTTGTATCGAGTGTAATATATATTGTATTGAATACATTAGTGTAAACTTGTTGTTGATAATTTTCTTATAAAAATTAGTGTATTTAATACATTTTATTTCATATGTTTTGAAAAAGTCGTATTTATCACGATACTCAGAGAGGATTTGTATGTACTCTCTGAGGGTATTTGTATGTAACTTGTTCTTATTTTGTTCATCAATGCAGTATGTATTACAAGCCGATACAAATTACACTAGGTGTTCACAAACAATTAAACAAAAAGTGTATTTGATACAAGAAAGGCGATACAAATTGTTGTGAATTAAGCAATTGTTTTTTAACACATCATTATAATGCACACTTTCCTATACTCCACAAACACTTTATTGATAATAGAGACTGGCTTCCTTCAACAAGTTGTCTATCATGGTCAAGTTCACCTCCGGCACGCATGTAATAACCGTTTTGAGATATTGTAGCAACATCATCCATAAATTTAATAGTCCAACTCTGTCCTTTAGGATTATCACTAGAGCTCATATCTAATATCGTAGAGTCTTTTTTTTCGTCCATAGTGTAATACTTATCATGTATAGTGCTTTTAAGTGTAGCATTTAATATTCTTAAATTATATGCATCAAAAACATTAAAATCAGCATGAATATATCCCGTGTTATCAATTTTATTCTCGTTTTTCCAAATCCAAATTGTTTTATATTCGGTTTGGTAAAGGAAATGTTTAAGATCATAATTCAAAAGACAAAAGTTCGGAGAGGCCATCATGAATCGATAACCATAAGGCAAATCATACCAAATTTTGTTTATTTTTGATTTTAATTCATCATCCACATTTTCATATAAATCACTTTGCAAAAATTTGTATAAACTTGGGGGGTATGACGACTCATTTTCATTATTTCCGTCTTTGCCATACTTCTCGGCTTGTCGCAGTTGGTCTTCCAGCATCACCTTGTATACGTTTTCAATGTTATTTATTGCGGAATCGATTATTTTATTAAACATATTGTTTCCATATTTCTGGACTATATCTTTCATTACTGATGTGGTAGTTTTCGTACCTTTTAAAGCGTCTGAAAAAGCGCTGCGGAAAATTTCAGCTCCTTTTTGTTTTATTTCATCATTTTTATTGGCGCTGAGTGTTGTACCAAGGTGCAGAATACAATTTAGTAGAAAGAGCAAAAATATGTTAGATGCTTTCATTTTGAGAACTAAAACTGAAATGATGTTGTTCATATTAACATGAAACTGATATTTATATGAAATTGGAGCCGCATAGTTTTAACAATTTGCGTATATCAGAACAATAAAAGTCAAGATAAAAACGTTTTTATAACAACTACTCATTTTCTAAAAGTTAAGAAGTAAGTAAACAGAATTGTTTTTTATTCATTTACTGTTTCAACTGCGAATAACACTGTTTTCATAAAAATATTATTATTAGCTTTTTTCGGCCCGCCGATGCACGGGTTTTAAACATACTGAGGAGAAGTACTTAATGCGTTACTTATCGTCTATCTGCTCCAGAAATATGGACGAAATAACTCTGCCAAAAAGAACCGACTTCAAAACAAAGATCCCATTGAACATATTACAAAGCGGACGAAATTTTGCGTTAGGTCAAATTGTGTTGTGTCCTTCTACTAATTCTGTATTCGTCCGCAATTTTTTTATAATACCAAACCTTTCGTGTCCTTTCAAATAAAAAATTTTGAAATCGAACAAGATAGACGGTAAATAACGCATTAAGGACTTCTCCTCAATATGTTTAAATCCCGTGCATCGCCGGATCGAAAAAAGCTAGTAGTATAATAATATTTTTATGAAAACAGTGTGATTCGACTAAAGTAGTAAATGAATAAAAACCAATTCTTTTAACTTACATTTTAGATTTTATACAATGTCATTTCGACAGGTAAAACTACTGGAAATCTGATGTTATATACATACATAATATGTATATGACAGCGACACCTCACATGAAAACTGAAAGACGTGTTTTGTTACCAGACCTAAACAACTGTTCATGGAATACCTCATTCTAAAGTTTTTTCAAGACGTGTTCAACGCACCATTAAACTTTTTCATTCGTAGTATCAACAATGAGATAGATATTCCATAAAAACTAAAATTTTTACAACTCAAAATCGCCCAAAAATATAAATAAAAAATCGCTCAAAATTTCAAAATGAAAAATCGCCCAAAAAAAAAATAAAAAATCGCCCAACATTTAAAAATGAAAAATCATAAAAAAAAATGAAAAATCGCCCAAAAAATGAAATATCGCCCAAATTAAATAGCACAAAAAAATTAAAAATTACAGTAATTTAATTTTTATATTGAAAAAAAAAGAAAACTTACAGAAAAGCATAAATAGTCTTCGCTTCTTACTGAATTGCAATAAAAGTATGAATAAAAGCCAATATTTTCCATCGACCAAAAATTATAGTATGGCAAAAATTTATAAACATATAATATAGTAATGATCATTTATCGAAGGCCGCAAATTTAAGACGTCAAGGAAACCGCAGCTCAAAATTTTACATATCACATAGAGCCTAAAGCCCTTCCGTCCGCCAAAAGCGCGTTTCAAATTAAATATTCCAAAGGCAAGTAATATAAAAAATTGTCGTAATCGAAGCCGAGATTTGACATACTATAATATAGAAAATTATAGTAAACGTAGGCGAGGTTTGACATATAATAGAGTTTAAAATCTTTCGTGCAGGTGGAATCAAAAATTGGCTTCGCTTACGACAATTTTTAATATTAGTAGCCTTCGGAAAGCAAATTTTGGGACGTGCTTTCGATGACCTTGCGTGTTGCCGGCCTTCGGCCGGGCGGAAAGCTTTTCAACTCTATGGTATGTCAAATCTTGGCTTCGCTTACGACAATTTTCAATATTAGTAGACTTTCTGTGTAATTGTCGTAAGCGAAACCCAGACTTGATATGCCATAGAGTTTAAAATTCTTTCACCGGCACGTACCGAAGCATTCCGAAGGCGACTTATATTGCAAATGGTCGTAAGCGAAGCAAAGACTTGATTCCACCTGCACGAAGGATTTTAAACTCTATGGTATGTCAAATATCCGCTTCGTTTTTGACAATTTTTTATATTAGTGAACCTTGGAATGTTTAACTTGACAAACGCTTTCGACGATTTCCCGTAAAGCCGGCCTTCGGCCGGGAGGACAGACTTTGAACTCTATCGTATGTTAAATCTCGGCTTCGCTTACGACAATTTTCAATATTAGTATCCTTCGGCATGCTTAATTTTTTACGTGCTTTCGACGAATTTCCGTTGTATGTCAAATATCGGCTTCTCTTACGCCAATTTTCTAAACCACTTTTACTGCTATAGAAGCCAAATAATGGTGGAGATTGGACACATTGGTGAAACTTTCAATAATTTTCTATAACATATATTTTAAATTCTATCGGCGATGTCACAGAGTTCAATTCCGTTCGGAAACAGAATTCAATCAACCCTAATATTGCAAGCCCTAGCTGGAGCATACCGCACCATAATAGCGCCACCAACAGTGTGGACATACCTGACAAATTCGCGTATTTTAGTTTTCTTTTTTAGACACCAGCTGCTACAAAAATGGGATAGGTTGAATTCCGTTTCCGAACGGTATTGAACTCTGTGACATGGCCGTATATTCGATTTTGATGATTGCCAGAATTTTTGGTTGTAAAATTTTTGGGCGATTTTTCATATGAAAAATAACTTAAATTTGTATGAAAAAAATTTTGGGCGATTTTTCATGGAAACATTTTCATATGAAAAATCGACCAAGATTTCAAAATGAAAAATCACCAAAATTTTGCCCGGTTTTTCATATGAAAAATCACCCAAAATTTGTATGGAAAAATTTTGGCCGATTTTCATTTTTAAAAAACACATATGGTATACTAAAATAAAAAAATTTTACGCTTAATTAAATCTTTACTAAATTTTTAACATGTAACAATTACTTGATATGAGAAAAAAAAATATGGTTTATAAAGTTAAGAAAAATGTTCTAAATATTATTTTCAGTTACTAATTTACACATTTTCAGGAAAAGTTTCCATAAACCTGGTACAGATAAAACTAAAGGCGAAAATTCCTATTTTTATAAGAAGTAAAATTTGCGGCGCCCTGTCGATTTTGTAAAACTGTACCTTTTCACTACAACCAAAAGTGTTAAAAATGGCAGCTTTTCTTCTTAATTTCCATGAAGGAGATGTCGATAGTAAAACTGTACTGACTCACTATTGATTTTGTGCTTAGTACTACTGACTAATTGTAACCCAGGCAATGTTCTGTGCTATAGACATTTAGCATGTGCTTGTCATCGAGATTTCACTGGTGACCTTGGAACTATTGACTTACTATAGACTAAGTGGTTCTTATGGGGCCATATTGAGACATTGAGACATATGAGACTTTATACTAAGTAATTAAATTAGATTTTTATGAAAATTTTTAGTCTTGCGTGCAGCCGCATTTATTTTCAACACAACAAAATGAGACAATAAAAAATCGTTTTCTTCAATTTGAAGGCAAAATAAAAAGTGTATACGATTCGTTAGTAATGTCACCAAACATGTCGACAAAAGTGGTGACTTGGGGACACTTGGCCCCTGGCTTCCTTCAGGGTAGATAGGCTGTGTGTGTCGCACACACAGTGTACACGGAAAAAAATATCATCAAACTGCAACTACCAATTTCAATTGCTAATATGTAATTTAAATTCAAACATATATTTTGTTGATACGACAAACACAGAAATTTTTTTCAACAAAATGAGCAAACCAAATTGTTTGTTATGTATTGTGAAAAAAATTAACAATCATCATTGTTGATATAACAAATGAATGCACAAATATAAATGAAACAAAGCAAATCAAGAAATTTTTTTCCATAAAATGAACTAACCAAATTTTTTGTTATGTATTGTGAAAAAAATTAACAATCATCATTGTTGATATAACAAATGAACGCACACACGTAGATGAAACAAAGCAAATAACGTTTTGTGTGTATTCATTATTTGCATATTTAATAACGAATTGCTCTGTAGCTGAGAGGTAAGAACGTTAGTCTATTAGTCCAGAGGTCGCCGGTTCGATTCCACCCAAAGACATTTAGTGTTTTTCGCAGACAAGCAAAAAGTCGCTTCGAGGATTGTGTATATAAAATATTGTTAATACAACAACTATGATAGTTAAAATTTGTTCGGAAAATAAACAATTCACATTGTTGATATAACAATAATCTTAATTGAAATAAATTTGAAATCAATAAAAAAAAATTTTTTTAATTTTTCTGAGTTTCCTTGAACTTACAACTTCGTAATTGTATTTACAAAAATCGTTGTAGGTTCAAAATCAATTAATTATTTAATTGATATAACAAAAAAATTAATTGTATTTACAAATTTTTTTTCTGTGTACGTGTGTTGATGGTAAAAAAAACAGCCAATACTTGTGAGCACGGTTGTCACCTATGGCGATTTTTCGCCAAACGTAGATATTTTTAAACTTGTTTGGCGTCAAAATTTTTTTAAAAAATTTTATAATTCAGGAAAATTATTTATAATCAATATCCATATATATATATATATATATATATATATATATATATATATATATATATATATATATATATATATATATATATATATATATATATATATATATATATATATATATATATATATATATATATATATATATATATATATAACTATATATATATATATATATATATATATATATATATATATAACTATATATATATATATATATATATATATATATATATATATATATATATATATATATATATATATATATATATATATATATATATATATATATATATATATATGGATATTGATTATGCGCATATATTAATTTGAATTAGTTTTTAAAACTTTCGTATAATTCCTTAACAAAAGATTTTTCAAAGCTCTATGAAAAACAAAATAAATTTATAGAACTTGAGTAATTTTGTTTTTGTTTCCTATATAAAATTCACTTTCGTGACGTGTTTTAGAAAATTGGGCCCTTATATTCTATGGATAGCTTTTTTTATTTTTTTTATTTTTTTATTTTGCTTAAATTTTTGATTTTTGAATAGGTTTTTTTTTATTCACTTTATGTTTTCGGAATGGAAAATTTTTACCATTTTTATTGTTTGATCATAAAGTTCCATATACTAGAAATAAAAAAAGCTTTATTTCATGACAATCGATCGATAAATATTAATGTTATTCACAATAAAGTGAAATTATCTGATTCTTGATATTGTCATAACTTGGGAAAGAGTTGTAAGATGTTATTACAGAAACCACTGGAAAACTTTAGACAAATCTACATTTAAGCAGCTTGAATATTATTTTGAAAAAAAAAACTCAATAGTTTTGGAATTATTCAGACCGCAATAATGAAAAATATTTTTTTTAGAGAAAATTGGAAAATTTGAATTTTTTTAATATTTATAAAAAAACAAAAATGGCAAAAACTCCTCCTCCTCCTAAACGAAATACCAGATGTACGATTTCAAAACACCGATACATGAATGTGTTTTTAGGTGGCCTCTACCAGAATTAGTCGTTAGAACCTTGTTATTAAAACAAATATTGATTTTGTTGTACAGTGTAAATATCCGCAATTTTTGCAAAAAATAGATGACTTCACTTTATTATGAATAAAATCCATACATATTTATCCATCGATTTACATGACATAAAGCTTATTTTATTATTTTCGAAACCATTGAGTATGTAAAAAAATTATATTTGAACGGCTTACAGGTAATTTTATTTAACATTTTCTAATGTTTTATATATATAGTTATATATATATATATTTTTTTTTTTGTAATTGAATTGGACTAACCGTTCCCGAGTTATGATGAAATCGATGTTACACCCTCTTGAAAAATGCCAAATGCTAGAATTTTTAAAAAACGTATTCATAGAATTATGAAATTTCGACTGTTTTTGTAGTTAGGAGACCATATAACACATCAAAAAAATATAGTGGCGATCAAAGGTCATGACAAAAGTTTCATTTTGTTGCATAGTGTTATGGTTGCCTCAGCCAAGTTTTTCCTATGTGTGTATTCTATAGAATAAGAGATAACGAATAAGATATTTATATCACGGAAGTAACCGATACCGATATATCGGGGATACTTGAGATTTTCCGATATATCGGTATCGGCGATATTTTACTGTCGATACGACGATACTTTTAAAATTTCTTTCAGAGTTTTTTTTAACAAATTATTTATTTTTTGTTAATTTTACCATGAACTAAATTCATTTCCTTATTCTTTAAATCTTTTTAATATCAATTTTAAACATCAATTCTTCAATTCGCAAGCTCGTATTAACGTCGTATGTGTTATGTAATCGTCTAAATATACAATATTGTATTTCTGTTGTTAGCAATTATCATACAAAAGTGCGTTATAATTATATGATTGATTTTTATATGTTTTCCAAATAGTTGTATTGTCTAGGAATATTTTATTATTAAAATTATGATTATTTGCAAAATCAAAGTAAATAAATGCAAACATCGATGTCATGGCTTGAAATAGATTAAAAGTGACTCGAGCTCTAAATACGCCAAAAACTTGGAGTAAATCAAGCATATCGCGAAAATGTCGAAAATTCGAGTAAAATTGCAATATTGCAAACTAGCCCCAAAATTGTAAGGAAAGTCAAACACTCGGGAAGAACGCAAAAATTATGAAAATTTGTAAAAACTTGCTAAAATTTTAAAGATTACAAAGCGCAATATTGATTAAAACGACCTAAAAATGTAAGAAAGCCAAAAAATGGGAAAAATTACGCCTGTCGAGAAAAAAAGTGAAAATTCGCGAAAAATTGCTAAATTTTAATCAGGCAATATAATTTTGATTAAAAATCGCTAAAACTGTGAGGAATGCAAAAAATTTTATAAAAATCGCATAAATAGCGAAAATTCGCAAAAACTTGCTAATAGAGGCATGATAACAAAGTCTAATATTGCTTAAAAATCGGCAAAACTGTAAAGAAGCTAAAAACTTGCAAAAAGTCGCTTTTATCACGAACTTTGCAAAAATTCGTGAGAAGTTGCAAAATCGGAAACAAGCCCTAAAATTGATTAGAAATCGCCAACACTGCTAAAAACGAAAAAATTGGGAAAAATCGCAAAAAAATCGCAAATTAGCGAAAAACTGCTAACTTTATTAAAGAAATCACTAAACCTGTAAATAATAACAAATTCGTTTTTCGACATAAATTATTTACTGTAAATTAATTGACATTTAAAATACGACACAATAACGATACAACAAATTTACTGTTCACAAGCACATAAGAAAGTATCGTCGTTTTTTAAACGATAAGACACACGACTGAGGTTGTGAATTGAACAAATATTTTGCGCTGTTATTTTGTAAAAAAAATTATTTATTTTTGTTAATTTTACCATGAATTCAAATTCAATTCGTTGTTTTTTAAATCTTATTCCCAGCAAAAATACACACAAGACTTATTGTAATCGCTATAAAATACGCTTTATATGAAAATGTAAATTGTTGCAAAAAAATACGCAAAATTTTAAAAAATCGAAATAAAATAAAAAATTTAATTTTTCTTTTGACGATATTTATATGAAATACAAGTCAAAACAAAATCTTTTAAATATGCAGGGAAAGCTTAAGTCCTCCTGTATTCGACACTGTTTAAAAATTGAAAATCGGTACAGAAACAACGCAGTGAAAATTGTTTCTGTCTGTGAAGTCCCAAAAAATCGTTTTTTTTTTATCGCTAACTTCCGATTTTGAGGGTGTATTGCAATTTTTTAAAATGGCAAAATGATCTACTCAACTAGACCTACAAGCCTCACTAAGTCGTTTTTCACGGGTAAAAAAAACATTACATTTTGTAACAGCGTGTAATTAAGCTATTAAGTTATTTAGAAGAATATTAGTTTATAAATGTCCTTTAAAAATCGATTTTTTAAAATGCATGGCGAGTATTTTTTTAAATTATAAAGGAATTACAAAATGTTTAGTTGCTTTTCTACTAATTATCTGCATATTTTTAATATAGATTCTTTGGAAGCAATGAAAATGTAGTTCCTTAAAAATTACTTTAAATTTTTTATACTGGTTTAATATTAATAATGGGTTAATATTAACTAAATAAATATTTAGGGAGTTCACAACAGCGTTCTAAAATGTGTCTTAATATAAAGACGTTTAAATTTTAGTATTTTATTATGGGTTGGCAAGTTTGTTGTTTTTGTTTTGCATGTAAATGAAATTTACTACCAGAGGCCCGTTTCTCAAAAAGTACAAGTTACAAATCTACAAGTACAATACACAAAAAAAAACAATAAAATTTGTAAAAGTGTTGTTGTTTTGTTTGTATTTTACTTGTAGATTTGTAACTTGTAATTTTGAGAAACGGGCCCCAGATGACAATTTTAAACGTCCAAGAAGCATGTGTTTTTCAATGCGGCAATATTTTATAAAAAGAATTTGTGTGTGATTTAAGTGGATTGGTGTTTCGTTGGCATGTTGATACCCAACAAACCAAAACGATTTAGAAATGACTTGTAACAAGCTTACCAACGTAAGCCTTAAGCTTAGAAAAGTGTTGTGAATACTATTGTGAAATGCTTATTAAAAACTGTTTAATAATGAAAACTGAACCCTTGCGATAATATTGCTTGCATGTAGTATACAATAAGCTAAGAAGTCTAATTATAGAATAAGCTTACAAAAAAATAGTTTTCTAATCATGCTTATATTAAGCTTACATTCATAATATTTTTTAAACTTAGGAATATAACCAAATAATAATATATGTACACTAAACTACGGTAGTAATTTTTTCATCAGAATTTTATTTATTATTCAATTTCATAAAATATACTTAAGTTATTTGTTTTTTTATCAACATATTTCTTCCGTGACTCTTGCCTATTTTTGCCGAGCTGAAAAATGATTTTGTGCTTTTTGCAGCATCTGTGAAATTGAAAAAGTAAATGAATATGTCAATACATATATGAAAGCAATACATATATGAAATACTTTACTTCTAATAGCTCTAGCTGCACTCAAGCCTCACGCACACTTCTTCTTTGCCCTTCCCTTCTAGCACAAATGCTATGCTAGCTCGTCTGTCAGTAATTTGCACAGTTTTTGGTAAAATTACTTTAATTCCTTTTCTTTAATTTTACACTGTTTAACTTTAAAACACTCCACTCTTCGAAGAGAACACTAAAACTGAAAATTTTAAAAAGTAACGGGCCATTATTCTCAAGAAGACTTACAAAACTATAGCGAGCATAAGGCATTTGCAATCATGTTTGTTAAGTTATTATATAAGATAAGTGTATAGCAAGTATTATTGTAAAAAGTATTGCCACGTGAAGCATTTTTTTAACACTATATTTAAAAACTGTTAACTTCTTGTACATAAATAAGCTTATAATAAGTATGCTTACAAAAAGTTGAAGGGAATCTCTTATGATAAGCTTATTCTACAATTCAGTTACATTTTGCTTATGGAATGGTTTGTTGGGTAGCTACCAAGCACTATCGTGCTTGTGTTGTTGTTTTGTTTATTGTGTATTTTGAATTCGTGTTCTATACATGTAAATAGTGAGAAATATTCGGCAAACTGCATCTTTACTTTTATTACTTTAATATGCTGTGCTTTGTATTGTTGCTCACAATGAAATGTTAAGGTATAACGATATTGCTATTTCCAAATTTTAAGATACACATTAAAGGTATTCACGTCAAAAATTTTTTTACTCTTGCAACTGTGCAAAATTGCGTACTTGCATTCGTTTGACGTGAGCAACCTCTTCTATTTAGTTGACCCAATGTCTAATATTAATGTACGCAAACAGTGAGTTTAATTGTTAACTGCTTATTCGAGATGCTGAAACAAAACATAAATCACATTAATAATTTAATGTAGGCACTTTTTTGATAAGTTGCCTAATATTAATTTTTTTTTTTTGTTTTAAATTTAAAACACATTACTTTTATATATATTTTAGAAAATAAAAAATATTACTTCAAAATTTCCATTTGCTAAAAGGAAGAATAATTTTTAATTTCACTTTCACAATTTTTTTTATATTTTTCTCACATTCACTTGCTTATTTTTTAAAAAATTCATTTTCAATTACATATAATGTAGATGTAAACCTTGTTTTGTTTTAATTCGAAGAAAAAAAATGTACGTTAAAATGTAGAACGTTGCTATTTCGTTTAGAGTTGATTTTTTATGTACTTTTTGACCATTTTGTTGTAGATGGCAATGCTGTAAGACGTTGCACAACTTTTTTGCATTTACTCTGATAATTTTGCACTTACTTAGACCCTGACAATTTGGCATCATGTTGTGCAAAATAATTGTCTATGTGGTTGTTGTTATACTTTTGCAATTTTGCTTTTTGCAAGAGTGCACCTTTTGACGTGAATACCTTTATTGTGAATCCCCTAATTAATTTTAAATATTAGTAATCTCTTACACTGTAAATTTGTATAATAAAAAAATTGCACTTCTCGAGTTTTGTTAATCTAAACTTGAACTCAATTTCAATATTCGTATCGGTATCGGAATCGGAATCGGTATCGGCGATATTTATTTTTAAATATCGGTATCGGATCGGCAAAACGGCGTATCGTTACTCCCTAGTAAATATCACAAAGATAAAAATATGAGGTTTCTAAAAATGAAAATGTGATAAAACTCTAAACAGAAAACTACATTTTATGGCTCTAAGTATTACGTCTTTTCTTTATCTACGTGTTTGAATTTTAGGGAATTGAAGATGAATTTGAAATACTCAACAATGGCATATAGTAAAACTTTTAGGAAAAGGCCTTACTGTTATTTAAATTCACTTGTTTAGGTATCTTGAGTATACACGTACATATCATAATAATATAAGATTTCTAAAAATGAAAATGTTATAAATCTCTAAACAGTAAACGACGTTTTATGGCTCTAAATATCTACGTCTTTGAATTTTAGGGAATTGAAGATGAATTTGAAATATTCAACAAAGGCAAGAAATGGTAAAACTTTTAAGAAAATGCCTTATTGAGTTCAAATTTGTTGAAATGGAAATTTACATTTTTCCTTTTAATTTAAATTTAATGCATATTCTTGAATAGGATTCAAGCACTGTTAGTTGGTGCCACAATTAGTTGGTGCTTCATAAAAATTATACTTCTAAAAATAGAAGAATTTTATTTTACATTTTTTAAAAAGTTATGAATGAATTGTAAAGTATTGCAGCATTGAGAATATCGATGATACTCCACGCTGGTAAGACCGAAATGAAAAAAGTTTAAAATAGTTGAAAATAGTTGAACTTGCTTCCAATAAAGCAGGTTTCTCCTATTATGAAATAAAAGTAGCGCTGACAAACCTGCTGATATCGCTGCTGATTTTTATATGGCGAGTTCCCGGATTTGATTACTACATTTTTGATCACAAAAGCGCTTTTGAAGCGCTGAAAATCATCAACATTTTCAGCACTAGAACTAATAATATATGAAAAAAATGGTTCGATGTGGATTGGCGTCGTTAACGCCATTTTGAATTTTTCTTATTTTGTTACTTTATTTATTTTTATTAATTTCATATTTTTACTCAATGTTTGTTATTTTAACTTCAACTAGTATCGAACTAAGAACCTTCAGCTTTGAAGTCCAACGTACCAATCAGTCGACCAAAAACACTGTTGCAAAACGGCACCAAGAAACTCAAATAAACTTACAGCTACATTCATAAAAAATTCTTATTTTAGGTTTAAAAACAATATGATTTCATCCGGATATTGAAATAAACGAATAGCTTTTTATCATTTTCATGTAAGTTAAGATTTTTTCAACTCTCTTAATAATATATTTCTCAACTTATTTGATACGAGTTTTCTATGAAGTAAAAGCAAAAAAGAGAAATGATTACAAAAGAACTCACACGATTCTTTAAATCATGTATGCTCTTTTGCAAATTTTGTTTAACTTAAATAATTTAGTGGCATATTCTATTAAATTAAAAAAAAAAACATACTTAAATGCTTATATCCAAGACTTCAAGCTTTAATTTAAAGAATATCATGTATTCCTGTGTGCTAAATTTGCAAAGATATTTGCAGTTAAAATTGATATATCGATGAAATGAATTTATTGAAGGTTTATAGAAGGTGCATACCATCTTTAAACCTATTGTAAAATTTGTATGTAATAAAGATTTATGAATGCAATTTTGTGCAATTTTGCTTAAAAGTAGTTTATTGCCCTGTTTTAAATATTTATGAATATGGCTGTTACTCTTTATTTTCACTTAAGAACCTGCTTTGGATCAGCACTATAAAATCAGCTTTTTTGTATAGCTTTTGTACGAAGCTTTTGTATAAGCAAAAAGCAAATACTTTTCTCGCTTCAAAACTTGCATTGTTGTGACGCTATGAAATCAGCTTCTGAACAAGCTCATATTTTAAAGGGAATTATGAAGCGCTTTATTTCTTTAGTGCTTCAAAAACATGAACATTTTTTACTGGGATGCTAAGAAAATACATTTAGTGAACATTTAGAAAAAGTTCATTAATAGGTGCGACTCGCCGCGAGATAGCGACAGTCTGTTAATTGAGCTTACTAAAATTAATAGAATTTTCGCTACAGTGTTGTTGCTACTGTCGCTGGTAGTGTAGGTAAAGGGCTCTGATGAATAGACTGTGGTTGTCTCGAAACAGCGGTCAGTTCAACCTTCTATACATCCAAATTTTTCTTTGAATGTTCAATATTTACATGCTTTAGAATTTCTTTCTTACATTTTTACGGACTATTTATCAATCATTATGTATTGCGATTTACAATCATTAAAATTTTAGCAGGTTTTTGCGAATTTTCATAATTTTCGCGATCTTTCCCAAGTGATTGACTTACCTTACAGTTTAAGCGAGGTTTAATCAATTTTAGGCCTTGTTTCCAATATTGCTAGTTTGGGAATTTTCAATATTTTTGCAATAGGTGTAATTTATTACTTCAGGTTTTTGCCCT
This sequence comes from Panzeria rudis, assembly GCA_956483635.1. NCBI lineage: Eukaryota > Metazoa > Arthropoda > Insecta > Diptera > Tachinidae > Panzeria > Panzeria rudis. Next base: position 30,756,152 of record OY101450.1, read on the forward strand.
TTTTAGAGTTTGGGCGACTTTGAATCATTTTCATACCTTGATATCGATTTTTGCATTTATGTTTATGTATGTATATGGCTCATTCTCATTTCAAATGCTTTTTTTCGTATCCGTTGGAAGTATAGTTAAATATTTCATAAAATAAACGCATAAATTTTAAGATGAAAACTGCTTTAGCATGATTTAATAGATTATAAATAAATGTGCAGAAGTTTTTTTTTGTGCAAGACTGTCCATTATGTGTTAAAAACTAAGACCGAAAATACTGTTTTTACTCTCTTCATACAAAATGGAGTGTCCGTAATGCATGATGTTGATTTTCCACATTAAGAAACTATGAATTTTTCCAAAAACGAGATTAAATTTATTATGGATTTAGAATATTTGCATTTGCTTCTCTTATTTTGCACATCAAACTTTTGAAAAGCATTAGAAATTATAATATTAAAAAAAAAATTACGCTTTTTGAGTACGCTTCATTACTCAGGTTAATTGTTAAAATTGCATTAACAATATACACTAAAATAACAGCGTAGGTTTGTTCTTCTAAATATTTAAAACTTTTGTGAGCTTTGTTAAAAATAGTATTATATTGTAAAACGTTTCATCAATCAATCATCGTTTGTATCCATAAAAATCTATTGTCATTTCTTCAGGTTTTATAATTAATTAAAACAGGTCAAGGTAAACTACCCCAAGTCATATTTTTTCGAAATACGTTTTTTTTATCGATGGGTAAATTCATTTATATTTCAAGGTACGTAATACTGCTCGAAACCAACTCTGAGGTTAAGAACACCAAGTACTTCTCTTAACCAAAACACATACTGCTTAACCTTTTTTGGCTTTTCTGCAGAAACACCCAGGGTCTTGGCTGGAATCGAGCCTGCGACTTCAGGGTTAATAGTCTATTTCAGTATCTACTACACTACGGGGGGTGCACAAATAAGGAATTTGGAAAGCATGCAATAATTGAAAAGGCAAAGACACATTTTTTACTGCATTAGGATCGAATTTAACATCCAACATTGGAAAAGATTTTCAACCAAGTTTTTGCTTTGTGTGTATTCTACTTCAAAATAATAACAAAATTAATTTATTATATTGTTATTTAAATTCACTTTTTTTAGCATACACGTGAATGTAAATATCACAAAAACTGGCATCAAGATAAGATTTCTAAAAATGAAAATGTTATAAATCTCTAAGCATTAAACGACGTTTTATGGCTCTAAGAATTACGTCTTTTCCTTATCTACGTATTTGAATTTTAGAGAATTGAAGATAATTTGAAATATTCAACAAAAGCAAAAATAAAACTTTTAAGAAAAGGCCTTATTGCGTTAAAATGTTTATTAATGTTTTTTAAATTCAGTTTTTTAGATGTCTTGAGCATACACAGTTATGTATCACAAAAACTGACGTCAAGATAATAGTATAAGATTTCTAAGAATGAAAATGTTATAAATCTCTAAGCAGTTAACCACGTTTTATGTCTCTATGTAGTAAATCTTTTCTTTATTTACGTCTTTTAGTTTTAGGGAATTAAAGATGGTTTTGAAATATTTAACAAAGGCAAATGGCAAAAATTTTAGGAAAAGGCCTTGAGTTCAAATTTTTTGAATTTGAAATTTCCATTTTTATTTTTTTAATTTAAGTTGATTGTAGATTCTTGGGCAGGATTTAAGCATAGTTAGTTGGTTCCATAAAAATTAAACTTCTGAAAATAGAAGAATTTAATTTTACTTTTCCAAAAAGTTATGAATAAATTGTAAAGTTTTAATCTGCTCTCTCAAAAACTAGTTGTTTAAATAAAAAATATATCGATATCGATATATTTTTAAATATCGATCGCCATCTATCGAATAAAAATATTGATAAATCGATATATGTATATGGATATATTTTCAAGCATGAATGTTCATACATAACATCAAATTTTTTTAAAAATAGATCACAAAAAGTATTTATCTTATAAATAACACCATGCAACAAAATGAAACTTTCGTCATGAATTTTGATCACAACTTAGGGTTTGGGAACCGAGAATTTCCAGCCGGGAATTTCCGGGAAAAGTCTACTTTTAATTTTCCATTTCACCGGGAAAATCTCAAAAAGTTCCCGGGAAAACGGGAAATTAAAACGACACGTTATGTCATACATATACGGACTTTTTGACATATCTATTTATAAAATGGCGTAAGTGACCGCCAAATTTATTTTGAGTCATATAAGAAATTCTGTATTGTTATCTAGTTTTTCTTTAATATCAAAATTTTCAAAGTATTTTTTTTAATATTTCAAAAGTTCACTTGACTGGCTGTAATACAAAATTTACACGATGAAATTGTTTAAGTTCTCTTTTAAAGTTGCTATGTCTTTCATTGTCTGTTTAAATACTAATACCCCGTTTATCGATGACGAAGGACATTTTCCATTCTTACAATTTCATTTGAAATAAAAACAAATTCTAAAACTTTGTCCTTGTTTCAAATGTAACTGTTAGAAAGAAAGAGTTCTTTCGACATCGATAAACAGGCAGTAAAATGTCCATTAAATTTTTTTTAATACAAACGGTTAAAAATTATACAGAAATTTCATAAAAATTACATGAAATTGAAGTCATACCATTTCTCTTAAGCCGAGAAAAATTATTACTTGATTCGAAAAGTACAAGCAAGATGAATTTAGTAATAAATGTCTTTTAATCACTATAACAGAACAAAGTGGAATACTTTGTATAAGTATCAATGATTAGAGTGCTCTCTAATCGAGTACATAACTCGATATTAAAGGAACTTTGAGTGATTTTCCGCAGAATTAGTGAACAAATTTTGGAAAGTGTAGTAGAAAGTTTAAGCTTATAGAAGCTGTAAAAACTTTGAGTTGACACTAATTAAATTTATTATAAGTCGATGCAATTATTGAAACCCTGAAGGAGATGTTTTAAGATAAATAAAATGAATAATCAAAGACATTTAGACAGACTGTGGCCCTGGATATGTAAAATTCAGCTCAGCTGAGAATAGTATTGTAACTTGCTTGTACTTAACGATAACTTCTGAAAACTTTTCAAGAAAAATAAAAAATATTACGGCAAGTTCTTTATAAAACTATTTGGAAAATTTCGCCAACTTTCATTTAATAAATCTATTTAGTTTAGAAAAATAACTTTTCCCAGGAACCCCAGGAATTCCCGGAAACGTGATTTTTTCATTCCCGTTTCCCGGGAAATGCAAAAGTCCAGGAAATCCCAAACCCTATCACCACTACATTTTTTGATGTCTTATGGTTCCCTAAGTTCAAAAATAGTCTAAATTTAAATTTCTAAGATAGTTGTGGATCACTGAACGTGATTTTTCCAATCAATCACGTTTTTCGCAACATAGCACAGTGCTTTGTGGCAAAAAATATGGAAATAATTCAGTATCTTCGTAACTGCTGAGGCCAGTGACATCAAATTTTACATGGTTATAGCTGAGGTGTTGTCCGTCTTAAGTTTGAAGAGTTTGGGGTGCTGGCTCGATCGCGAGAGGCTCCAGGGGCTCCCAAAATTGGTAACCTCGGGTATGTCAAACTTTAAAAAATCGCCAAAATTACATTTCTTGTCCGATTTCCAAACTCTTTCCCATTTTGGAATCTGCTATCAAAGACCTACATTTTTTTTACTTACGGTTTGAATTTCTCTCTGATAGTTCAAAAGTTACAGGCCTTGCAAAAAAAATTTTTGCAAATTTGGCGATCTTATTCTGGTATTTTTTTAAACTGTGAAGCTATCTTAAGTCGCAAAATTATACCAAAAATTGAATAATAATAATCTGCACAATTCAACAAAAATTTTCCAATTTACCGAATCAATTTATCGTAATGGAGTGAGAAATGGCAGCAGTTTCAATTTTACTCTAAAAAAAAAGTTGATTTTTTGTAAATTTTTTTGTCAAAAAGTTACTATCAGTATTTTGTTTATAAAAAATAAGTTTCTTCAAAGACCTTAACCAAGTTAACATGATTTGGATAGAGGTTAAAAAAAACTAAGCTGACAAGCTAAGCTCTATCTATAATAGTTCGCCCACGGGGTTACTGTAGAATATGATAATTTTTAAAAATATTTTTCATGTTTGCATGAGTGGTACAAAAATTGCAAAGCTGCGATCTTAACTTCTTAGCCGGAATTTTAAAGCTATATTTGATAGCAACTTTCCATATGTGGCGATAATGGGCCCCGCGACTTGTCATGTCAGGAGTGAAAAAATACCGAAAAAAGTCAGATTTTCATATGACTTTTTGTTATTACTAAAACAAACTTACTTCGAATTGTATTTGGTCAAAGCATCTTACTGTTTTTTATTAATAACTATACCATCTTAAAATGAAGAAAATTTCATAGCGGTATCTCAAGTAGTTTTTAAGATATTGCGGGTCAAATATTAAAAAGATTAACGAAAAACCATAAATTTTACAAAATTTTTGATATTTTTCCTTAAGTGACCACACATTTTGCGAAACTCTAAAAACAAATAAAAAAATCTTAATTTACAGGTCTCTACCTTTAAAATTATATAAAATGTTCCAAACAAAAGTCTAATACTTTGTCTGTTATAGTGCGTACAATGTACACACTTATTTAATAATTTTATGGTTTCCAGTAGAAATATAAAATTGGAGTTTGTTAAACGTGGCGTATGATTGATATTAATTCAGTTAAGAAAATATATAAAAAATTAATTTTTGTTGGATCGGTATTGAAAATAGTGTAAAAATATGAATTTGGTCTTGAGGTCTTCATTTTCTTATCAATATAGTGGAATTCTTTATCACAGGAAATGTTAAAAAAAATTAAATTATTGAATACCGGGATTTTCGTTATCAAAACCGAAACTTATTTTTTTCTGTGTAGGTAGCATTGATATTTATTGCAAAATATACGAAGTGTTACTTAAGCAAAAGTTCATACCTTTTTTTAGTTTGAGAAAGACACTGAATTCAAAAACAAGATTAATTCTAAATAGATATTCAGCGTTATTCAACTTTGACATTGCATTTTGTAAAAAACTGGGTTCATCTATTATTCAAATTGCGAAAAAAAACATTTCGCATGTTTGCGCGGTTTGGAAATATTCGTGTTTAAATGCAAATGGCTCTACTCATAAAATGCAAACTATTGTGATTACAAAAACGATTTTTTTCTGGCTATAATAAATAAAGTCTAAATTAATAATACTATCCTGGAAAAAAGTTTTTGTAATCACAGTAGTTTGCATTTTATTAAGTTTCTTGTTTTTTGCTGGAAATTTCTTTAAAAATTATGTTAAGCCCTTTTTGCATTTTATATGACGATATTTAAATTATCAGCCATGTCACAGATTCCGTTCGGATTGGTTTGATTCCGTAGTCGTCATTCCGAAAAAGTAAATTTTTTTGCTTTAGATTCCGTTTATTTTGTATTTCGTTTTTACAATGATAAAGTTGTTATACCTTGAGGCGTTTGTTTACTCTTGTTTTTAGATGCAAAGCTCACATTAAGTTTTTTATTAACTTGGAAAGCTAATGACCAAATATTTATTTGACAGTACTAAGAGAATGCACGTTTTTTAATATTTACTGCAAATGAAGTCTGTAGAAAAGTGTTTTTCAATTCCACTTTAAAAAAGGTTTGATAACGAAGAAAATTTTCGTTTTTCGTTTTCTGAAGAAGCAACTTACGGAGTTGAAACCACTTCCGATCGGAATGGTATTCTGTGACATGGCTGTATGTCTTATTTATTGAGGGTACTGTTGGCTGAGTAGTCTTGAACTCAGCCAACAGGCAAGCCAACAACATCATGCATTTTTCTCATGTGCATTAGTCTGTTTTCCAAAAGAATGTAACACATTAATTAATTGACTGGTAGGCATTAATTGCCCGATTGCGTTTAAAGACTAGTTGAATATAGTTACAGAAAAAAAAAATAAAAAAAAATATATATATATTTATATATATATATATATATATATATATATATATATATATATATATATATATATATATATATATATATATATATATATATATATATATATATATATATATATATATATATATATATATATATATATATATATATATATATATATATATATATATATATATATATATATATATATATATATATATATATATATATATATATATATATATATATATATTATATTATATTATATTATATTATATTATATATTATATTATATATGAATATACATATATCAAATATGTTAATTAATTATGTGGGATGAGACAAAAGTATAATAAATAAGTGGATACAGGCTTTGGAAAATTGATGCGCTAGCTTAGTAGTATGTATAGCTTAGCTCACAAAAATACGGGCTTTAGGAAAATTAACCCAATGATCTCACCATCTCCTATCTTTACAAGAATATTAGTATATCCTTTTGCTATATCTATGATAAACTTTTTTTTTAAGTTGCAACGTATGCATAATATTCCAGTTGAACCACCATTTGGAAGAAGGGAATAAATGCAAAGATATGGAACAGATATATCATCTATACATATGAAAAAAGCTTCATAGCTTTTTATTTTATTCACATAGCCTTTTATAACATTTGGATATTTTTGTGTAAATAATTAATCCATAAATTGTGTTAGGATTTCAAGGACCCATCTGGAAATATGATGCAAAGAATTCTTTAATTTATGAAAATATTAAAGTCACTACATCTTTAAAAATAGAGCAAAATTTTTGTGGTAATTTCTAAATTCAGCAGTTGCAAATACATAAGAATTACCGACTTTGTTGGCGTAGACGAGCGACTTCACATATCCCCAAAGAAAATAATCCAATGGTGTCAAATCACACGATCTTGGTGGCCAATTGACAGGTCCATTCCGCGAAATTATGCTCTCATCGAATGTTTCCTTCAATAAATCGATTGTGACGTGCGCTGTGTGGCATGTAGCGCTGTCTTGTTGGAACCACAACTCATCCACATTCATGCCATCCAATTCGGGAACAAAATAGTCGGTTATCATGGCTCTATACCGGTCTCCATTAACGGTAACTGACTCTCCAGCATTATTTCGGAAGAAGTATGGCCCAATGACTCCACCAGCCCATAGAGCACACCAAACAGTCAGTTTTTGTGGATGTAATGGCGTCTCAAGGGTCTCATGTGGATTCTCTTCACTCCAAATGCGGCAATTTTGCTTGTTGACGTAGCCATTCAACCAAAAATGAGCCTCATCACTGAACAAAATTTTGCGATTTTGCTTGCGGCAAGCTTCGCGAACTGAACCATTATTTTCGAAATAAATTTGCACGATTTGCAAGCGTTGTTCTTTTGTCAACCTGTTCATGATGAAATGGCAAACCAAACTAAATATTAATCACTTGACAGCTGACAAAATGGCCGCCAGTTAAAAAAGTGATGCCAACTTAAAGTTCTATACCTCAATAAAAAACACCCAATATATATATATATATATATATATATATATATATATATATATATATATATATATATATATATATATATATATATATATATATATATATATATATATATATATATATATATATATATATATATATATATATATATATATATATATATATATATATATATATATATATATATATATATATATATATATATATATATATATATATATATATATATATATATAGGGTGTTTTTTTTAGAGGTATAGAACTTCGAATTGAAATAAAACACAAGAAAATCGTTTTAATGTCCATCAATTTGGCTTTATTGGAAGGATAATTTTATGCCATTAATGTTTAAATATGATTTCGGGCATGTGGCCGCCGCGGCTGGCTCGAATAAAGCCAATTCTACAGGTTCAATTTTCAACCACTTTTTCGAGCATATGGGGCCGTATGTTGGCAATAACGCCACGAATGTTGGCTTCCAAGTCCCCTAACGTTTCTGTTTTGTTGGCGTAGACGAGCGACTTCACATATCCCCAAAGAAAATAATCCAATGGTGTCAAATCACACGATCTTGGTGGCCAATTGACAGGTCCATTCCGCGAAATTATGCGCTCATCGAATGTTTCCTTCAATAAATCGATTGTGACGTGCGCTGTGTGGCATGTAGCGCCGTCTTGTTGGAACCACAACTCATCCACATTCATGCCATCCAATTCGGGAACAAAATAGTCGGTTATCATGGCTCTATACCGGTCTCCATTAACGGTAACTGACTCTCCAGCATTATTTCGGAAGAAGTATGGCCCAATGACTCCACCAGCCCATAGAGCACACCAAACAGTCAGTTTTTGTGGATGTAATGGCGTCTCAAGGGTCTCATGTGGATTCTCTTCACTCCAAATGCGGCAATTTTGCTTGTTGACGTAGCCATTCAACCAATAATGAGCCTCATCACTGAACAAAATTTTGCGATGAAAATCAGCTTCGAGATCAATCTCATTTTCGGCCCATACACCAAAATCACGACGCATTGCATGGTCTCGCGGCTTTACATCTTGCACAAGCTGCATCTTGTAAGGTCGCAAGCCAAGATCTTTGCGCAAAATCTTCCATAAAGTTGATGGACAAAGCTCCAATTGCTGTGCACGGTGGCGAATCGATTCATTCGGGTCCTCTTCAACACTTTGCTCTACAGCGGCAATTGTTTCTTCGGTGCGCACTGTTCGACGTCTCTGCGGATGCGTATTATCACATAGAGTAAACGTAGTGCGAAAACGATCCATGGTTAACCGAATTATGTCGACCATAAAATGGACGGAGCTTGCGGTAAACTTCGCGAACTGAACCATTATTTTCGAAATAAATTTGCACGATTTGCAAGCGTTGTTCTTTTGTCAACCTGTTCATGATGAAATGGCAAACCAAACTAAATATTAATCACTTGACAGCTGACAAAATGGCCGCCAGTTAAAAAAGTGATGCCAACTTTTTTTGCCATGCCCTTTTATTTTTTTGTAGATTGCGTCTACATATTGCATATTATATATCGTTATTATGCTTATCTCTGAGACGCATTTGACGGCTAGAAGCTTTTTTAAAATCAACGGATATACTCTCTACGATACAAAGGACCCCCAAGGTAGAGCTTGTGGTGGCTCTGGTATACTAATAAAATCGCGATTAAAACACTACTTAATGAGTGATCATTGTGAAGACTATCTTCAAGCAACTAACATCTGCATTGAAGCTTTTCATCGAAACCTGGTGATTTCATCAATTTACTCTCCTCCCAGGTACTCCATTACAGAAATTCAATATTGTAGATTTTTTAATACACTGGGCCCACGCTTTTTGGCCGCCGGTGATTACAACGCTGAGCACACGTTCTGGGGATATCGCCTCATCACGCCAAAGGGCTGCGTTTTCTTTGACACAATTTCAAAAATGCGTTTGAGTGTTATATCAACTGGGCAGCCAACTTATTGGCCAACAGATCGCTGAAAAATATCTGATGTTATTGATTTTGGAGTGGTAAAGGGTGTGCCCAGCGAAATGATCCAAGTTAAAGCATTTTTAGATTTGTCTTCAGATCACTCACCAACTATTGTCACTATATATTCACATACAACTTCTTCACCCACTTGTGATTTAACGATGACAACCACACGTATAAATGGGTTGAAATACAAAAAATATTTGAGTACTCATTGCACAGAAAATATTCCATTGTGCTGACATAAATGACTCTATTAGAATATTTGAGGCAAACCTTAAGCAAGCTGCTCTAAATGCTACTACTACAAATCTTCAGGTGAGATATAATAAAATTTATTCAGCAGATGTAGAACGGCTTTTATCCGAAAAAAAAGAAGAGTTCATAGAGAATGGCAACGCTGCAGATCCCCTCAGCTAAAATCTAGGCTGAAGGAATGTACTAAACAGCTGAAAACTCTACTAGATTATCAAAAACCCGCTTCTCTTCAAAAATTTCTGAATGGGCTCGATGCAACACCTCAAACAGACTATTCGCTATGGAGAGCAGCCGGAGGCCTCAAAAGACCGGCGGTATGAAATAACTCCCCACGAAATAAGTCCCAAAAAAAATGAAATAAGTCCCCAAAAAAATATATGTGGAAAACAGGAACAACGTTTTTTGGGGACTTATTTCATTTTTTTTTGGAGTTATTTCATATGAAATAACTCCCCAAATTTCCGAAATGAAATAAGTCCCTAAAAAATTGTTGGGGCAGTTATTTCATTTTCAATTTTATTTAAAAATCGCAAAAACATAGACTATGTCATGTTATATATACAACTTACATTTATGAATGGTCATGTGGTGTAAAGTGCATTAATTTTATTTATATTATAAAGAAGATTAAAATTTACACGCAAAACTTTTATTGTAGTTCACTTTACTTTAAGTTTTTTGAAACTATAGGTATAGTTTTTAGTGTAAATTGTCAGACTTATTTCATATTATTGGGGACTTATTTCATTTTTTTTTTTTTTGGAGTTATTTCATATGAAATAACTCCCCAAATTTCCGAAATGAAATAAGTCCCTAAAAACATTTTGGGGCAGTTATTTCATTTTCAATTTCGCGCGAATTATTAATTTTCTGACAATTTACACTAAAAACTATACCTATAGTTTCAAAAAACTTAAAGTAAAGTGAACTACAATAAAAGTTTTGCGTGTAAATTTTAATCTTCTTTATAATATAAATAAACTTAATGCACTTTACACCACAAAGTTATTTCTTGAAGTAAGTGCCTAGGTACAATTGTCCTTGTTGTCGTCAAACAGTTGAAGAGTCAATACAAGTTTTTGTTTAAATTTTTCAGATAATGTAATTTCATTTAATGTTTTAAATGTATATTGGGGATTTATTTCATTTCTGGAATTGGGGATTTATTTCATATGAAATAAGTCCTTAATATAGGGGAATTATTTCATTTTGATTTTGGGAGTTATTTCAATTCATTAGGGATTTATTTCATTTTGAGAATTGGGGATTTATTTCATATGAAATAAGTCCCCAAAAATTGGGGATTTATTTCATTTAATTTTTGGGGACTTATTTTGTGGGTAGTTATTTCATGCCGCCAAAAGACCAGTGATATATAAGCCTCTATTTCGAGCTTCGAATGGAGGCTGGGCAAGAACTGACGCTGAAAAAGGTGCTCTGTTTGTAAACCACTTGTAGAAAGTATTTACTCCAAATACGTCTGATACTATAGTTGAGCTTCCACCAGCGAGGCTATACCAGATGTTACTTTGAGGTTCAATATTCGAGAGATTGAACACTGTATTGCGGACTTAAATTCGAAAAATGCTTCAGGCGCTGATAAAATAAGCAATAAAATGCTCTTAGAGCTACCCCATACTGCAAAACGGATAATGCTATTTATCTTTAACAGTATTTTGCGCCTCAAATGCTATCCCGCAGAATGGAAGGTTTCGCTGATAACCATGATACCTAAGCCAGGAAGAGATCGTTCGAAGGTGGAATCCTATAGTCCTATAAGCCTATTGTCTAACATGTCAAAGCTATTTGAAAAGCAACTTATGAGAAAGCTAACACTCATACTGAATCGTACTGGATGCATTCCAGACCATCAATTCGGTTTTAGGAGACAACATAGCACGATTGAACAAACACATAGACTCGTGAACGTGTTTAGAAAATCCTTCGAAGAAAAGAAATATTGTTCTGCGCTCTTCATCGATGTTTCTCAGGCATTTGTTAAAGTATGGCACGAAGGTTTAATACATAAACTAAAGCAAAACCTACCCGAAAACATCCTTAAACTTTTAAAAAGCTATTTAACTGAGCGAAAATTTGTTGTTAAAGAAGTTAATATATGCCTTGCCGGTAAGCAGTAACATACACATATCAACCAACATTCGCTCATGAAACAGTTTTTCTAAGTGTTCACAAAAGCCATCAAGAAGTTTGAACAATGGCTAAAACAATGGCGGATAAAAATTAAGGAACCAAAATGTCTACACATTACTTTTACATTGTGCCGAGAACCCTGCCCACCTATACAAATAAATAACCAAACTATCCCTGCAGACAAAGTAACTGGTATGCAGTTGGAACTATATTAGTGGCTTTTTGCTTCAGACTAGTTGCCTATCTATCCTTTTTTCATATATCGAACTATCGATTTTAACATTAGCTTGTCATAGGAGACCAACTAGTTCATTTGTATACAGTTATATCCCAGTTCGAATCCTAGTTATTGTAAACTAGTGTGCTTACTCGTGTTTTTATTAAGATTTTTGTAACTCTTAAAAAAAAACTTTGGCTCAACCGGGGTACGAACACACATTCCTCATACTTTAAGGCAAGCACTCTACCCACTGAGCCACATTCTACTTATTCTTTTAATAGCTAAAAATAGGTTTTCTATAAAATTGTATACCTGAACATTTTGTCCCTTTTTGACTAGTATCGTTACTAGTCTCGATACAACTAGTTATATGATTGCTCTTTTTTGACCACGTTACTTCCACGTTACTTGACCACGTTTCTTCTTACAACTAGTAATATGGCTGTCGTTTTCTGACTACTACCATTACAACTAGTAATATGACTGCCCCAAAGCGCTACTTGTTGTAACTTTAGCTGCTTGGATAGCTCAACACACTGAAGTAAAATATCGCGGTGGAAGTCGCACATAAATGCAAAGCTGACCCAAATGAAACTAAAAGCAGCTCAAATGAATTGGCTCATTGGAAGGAACTCTACACTAAGCCTGGACTGTAAGCTTCTTCTATACAACTCTATTCTAAAACCAATATGGTCCTACGGTATCCAGTTATGGGGGGGGGGGGGGCACTGCCTCGCCATCAAATGTAGAAAAAATTCAAAGACGACAAAATAAAATACTCTGTGCGATTACAGCAGCCCCATGATATGTATGTCAGAAACAAGCGAATTCATAAAGATTTAGATGTGCTGCTGGTTAAGACAGTGTTTTCTAAACACTTGACTAGATACATAAAAAAAACTTGAGTTGCACCCAAATCCCCTAACCCGAAAAATCATTAACTTTAGAGGCCACACTCGGAAGAGAAGGATGGATACTCCTGGCCTGAGCCGAACACGAGAGACGTAAACAACCAAAGAATCCACCGCTGAAACAAGTATTTTTGTCTGGCATTGGCTGGACTTAAAAATTAAAATTTTAGAGTTAAGATTTGATTACTTATTGTTAGTTCAATTTTATTAAAAATACAATAAATAAATATAACTGGGAAAAAAATTCAAACGACTTAAATTCGAAAATTAGCAAAAGAACAAAAAGAGCTCTTTTATGGTACTTTATTTAACATATTAATTTTAAGTCGCGAACATCGCAAATACGAGCACATTTATGAAGGTTATGAATTTTTCGAACTGTATGTTTAATTATTCAGGCTTAATTAAGTAGGTTACATTTAGTTTTTCAATTAATTTATTTTTATTGATATATTTTTATTTTTTAACAATATTTTAATTGCCACTTACACTGTATATCATATAGGTCAGTTGCAAAAACTTCAACTCTATCCGATTTATCGTCACCCACACCGCACATGTAATAACCGTTTTGAGAAATTCTAACATAATCATGAGTCAAATATTCAATAGTCCAAATGTTTCCTTTAGGATTTTCCTTAGAATTCCAACCCAATATTTTCTTTCCATCCAAAATGTAAAACATGTTATATTTTAGGCCTTTAAGTGTAGCATTAAATAAGTTTACATTATATTCATCAAAGTCTATAATATCAGCTACAATATGTCCCGTTTCATCTATTTTATCCTCTTTTTGCCAAATCAAAATTTTATTATTTGTGATTTCTTCACCATCATTTATCATGCCAGTGTAAAGGAAATGCTTATAATATTCATTCCGAAGACAAAAGCGAGGCTGAGCGATCATATATTTAAAAACGGCAGGCAACTCATTCCAAGTATTTTCTACTTTTCTTGTTAAAGCGTTATCCATAGTCTCATATAAAGCATCTTGTTGAAATTTGTGTAAATTTGCGGCGTATGAGCCAAAAGGCAACATTTTTCCATCATCTTGCTTTTTACCATAGATATCGACTAATTCTAGATAGGATTCCAGCATTTCTTTGTATACGTCTTCAAACTTTTTTATTGTCTTTTCAAGTATATTATTAAATACACTACTTCCATTTTTTTTGAATATTTTTTCCAATAACGGTGCGATAGTTCTCTTATTATCTAAAGCGTCTGAAACAGCACTTTCGTAAATAGTTTCTATTATACTATTATCACCAGTGTCGCTGAGTGTTGTACCAAGTTGTAGAACACAACTTAATAGAAAGAGCAAAAACAAGTTAGATGCTTTCATTTTGGAAACTAAAACTGGAATGATGTTGATGATATTAGCATGGAACTGATATTTATATGAAATTGGAACCGCATAATTTTAACAATTTGCGTATATCATAACAATAAAAGTCAAGATAAAAACATTTTTATAACAACTACTCGTTTTCTAAACGTTAAGAACTAAGAAACAGAATTATTTTATATACTCGTTTACTGTTTTAGTCGGATCACATTGTTTTGATAAAAATATTATATTATTAAGTACATATGTATGTATGTACAAATTTTAATTTAATAAAATAATGTTCAAAACTTAACCAAGTTAGATAAAATTTGCGGTATTCGCCACAATTTTTCAAGTTAAATAATTCCGCAAAAAAACCGACTTCAATACAAAGAGCCAAACCTTGCATGCCCTTTCATATAAAAAAATTTTGAAATCGGTAATCAATATTTCGGGTGGACGCGGGAAGGATTTGAAGCATCGATTTCCGTAGAAAACTTATGCGACCAAAATGCAAGCAAACAAACCCTTTCAAAAAGAAAAAGAATTTTGGGAATCGGTTCATAAATGGAGGAATTTACGATGATCAGTATTTCAGGGGAGCAAAATTCCACACCGATTTACAAAAAAAAAATTATTATGGGACCATTGCAGGGACCATTGTAAACAATAATAAAAATAATTTTTAAAATCAATATTTCAGGGGAAGGAAGTGGGGGAAGTAATGCCGCATAGATTTTCGAAAAAAATTATGTGCATTTTGAAAATCGGTTTATATATTACAGAGTTATTCATGGGAGGAGGGAGGTAAAGCAAATTTCCGCACCGATTTTCGACAAAAAAAAACTATGGAACAAAACTGCAGGCAAACACTTTCAAACAAAACAAGAATTTTGATAATCGGTTGAGTTATGCTTGGGAGGAGAAAATTTCCCCACCGATTTTCGAAAAAAATTATATGACCAAACTGCAGGCAAAACCATTCAAACAAAAAAATTTTTTAAATCGGTTGACAAATGACAAACATAAAAAAAGTAAAAATAAATTAAGTAAAGCAAAACTTTGGCTCGCACACGAAGGGCTCCGTATGAACACACATATATCTTTTTTCGATTTTGGCCTTTTTTCATTTTGTAAATTTTTCCGTTTAGCTTTTTTGTTTAATTTTGATTTTTTTATTTTTTTTTTACTTTTTTTCGTTGTTTTGGTGTTTTTTTCTTTTTTGCTTTGGCATTTTTTTCATTTTGCTGATTTTTTCGTTTTTTTTGCGTTTTTTTTTTCGTTTTTTGCCGATTTCTTAAGTTTTGGCAATTTTTTGGTTTTTGGATTCTTTTTTTTTTGTTTTACTGTTTTTTTTTCGCTTTTTACAATATTTTTAGTTTTAGCGATTTATTTTAGTTTTGGCGCTTTTTTCAGTTTTTTTTTTTGTTTTGGGGACTTTTTCTGTTTTTGCCTTTTTTGCACTTTTTTCGCTTTGGCGACTTTTTTCGGTTTTTGGCGGTTTTTTTAGTTTAGGCGTTTTTTTTTGGCTTGGCGCTTTTTTTAGTTATGGTGACTTTTTCTCCTTTTTGACGATTTTTTTCGATTTGGCGACTTTTTTCGGTTTTTGGCGGCTTTTTTTGATTTTGGCGTTTTTTTTTGGCTTGGCGCTTTTTTAGTTATGGTGACTTTTTCTCCTTTTTGACGATTTTTTTCGATTTTGATGATAATTTTAGTTTTAGTGGTTTTTTTTTAGGTTTTAGTGCTGTGTTCGTTTCGACGACTTTTTTCGGCTTTTTTCAGTTATTTTAGTTTTTTGGCGATCTTTTTAGTTTTGGTTATGTTTTTGCGCTTTAGCGATTATTTTGATTTTGGTGTTTTTTCCTTTAAGCGGTTTTTTATTTTGGCGATTTTTCGTTTTGACATTTTTTTAATTTTGGAATTTCTTATTTTTAGCGATTTTTAAATTTCCAAGACGATACAGATATAGCAAATTGTCTAAACTGCATAGTCAAAATTACATTAACTGATAGAACACCCTTTAATTTTTATGGTTTTAAATATCAGAGTAATTGGTGTAGTCTATTCTACAGACTGCACTAATTAACACTAACTTTCGAAATTTAAAATGTCTATACATATGTAAGTGTCTGTATATAACATTAGTAATTCAACATGTTTCTTTGCTCGCTTTAAAACACCCTTTATTTTTTAGCTGTCATACATTTGTTGTTGTAGCGGCCAAATTTTTACATGTTCTGTGAAAATGTCAGGTTCGTAGCTCTTACGGTTCTTAAGAAAACAGCCTGTGACAGACAGACAGACAGCCAGACAGACAGACAGACAGACAGACGGAGAGTAGCGAAAACAATAGGGTTCCTTTACACTTCTGGTGTACGGAAGCCTAAAAAAATACACACGAATTGATAACCTCCTCCTTTTTTAAACTCGGTTAAAAAATGAAATGAATCTTAAAAATCGATTTGACAAGAACTTTTTCAGTTGTTAAAATAAAGCGATTTTTGTCAACGATATCTCTCGAACCATTCAACCGATTTCAATCAATTAGCAGCAGTCGACGTAGTTTTATGAGTTTAAAAGCTGATTAGATTTTGGACTCAATCGTTTCAATAGTTTAGAATTTATTTGAAAAAAAAAACTTTTTTTTCAAAACTTTATTTTCGAAACTTTTCGAAATCTACCGAACCGAAACGGTTCATCATATCACGGAATCTAAGTGAGGTCAACGTCTTTTGAATGCCGTAAATTTGGTTCCGCTCGGTTAAGCCGTTTTTAGGTTATGAGAGCTTTATACGGTAACACACACACACATACGTACTTACATCCATACGGACATCATCGTAAAAATAGTCAGAATATATTCCAATGACCTCAAAACGTCGAGATCTGATGAAAACTCTATTTTCGAAAATCGTGGTGAAATTAAAAGCGGGTAATAAAAGACTCTTCAAGAGGAGTCGTACGTAGGGTACCATTTTCTACCGACAAAAGTATCTTTTATGATCAGAAAATGAGCGCATAAATGATTTTTTTTAATCGAGGTGATGAATCAATAAAGACTCAATAATTTTATAAATTGCTAGCTGGGCACTAATTGTATAAAATATTTTATTTTCAAGCTCCTCGCTTTAAATATAATGAATAATTTTGGGAAGAGATTTGAAAGTATTTACAGCTGAAACGAGGGAAACCCCTAATGAAATAAAATTATAAAATCAAATTGGTCACTAAACAAAAATTAATGAAATAAATTACGTTCAGCTGCTTATTGACCTAGGGAGTTTTAAAGCGTTATAGCTCTCAGTTGCGGCAATCTAATGTCACTTCAATTTCTCCGATTTAATCGATTTGATATACGAAGTCATCAAAATATTAAAATCATCCTCACGTTCGACATTATTTACCATTCATTAAATATTAAAAATTGTTATTATGAAATGTTAATAGTAAGAAAATGACAGATGTAAAAACTAAATTTTGCCTTTTTGAAGCTAAATAAAAAATTAAAATAGGGTTAAAAAGACCAAAACAAATTTCGAGCTTAAAAGAGGAAAAAAGAGGCTAAATATAGCCTCAAAAAAGCTAAACTGGCAACGCTTTTAGTATAAAATTTTCCTGTGTGTGCTGTCATATGATAAGTCTTATCTTGTTTTACAAGTTTTCTAGATGCTGAAAAGTGTTTGCTGAAACTTTTTTTGCACAAAGGTTTGCAGAAATTGCATGCTACGGAAGAAACAAAAGCATATATATTTTTGTGTTTTTCTAATCACTTGTAGGGCCAGGCCACTCTGTAGTTTTATATGACTACGATTTTGGTCCGTTGCGCTTAGAAAAACTCGTGGCCCTAAAAAAATCGGTCAAAAGCGTGCATACATTAGTTGGGCTTAAGACCTTGCATTTCGAAGTTTTATAGGGTGATATTTCGAGCCCAAGACACAAAACTAATAATTTCCTAGTATTCTTCAAGAAAATGTGACATTATAATTTAAAAAAAAAACAATAAGAAATAAGTACTGAAACACACCTTAGTTGAGTTCGAAATCATGCCGCAGTAAATTTTATAGTTACGTAGTTAAGCAAAACCTATTGTTATAGGTTTACATACTTGATTTAGTTGATTTCACAACCGTTTGGTACTACTGTATTTATAGTGCCACACCTCGAACATAAACCATTTAAAAACATAGAAAATGTACTAAATAGCATGGAAATAATTATAGTTTCGGCATAACCGTTATAGTTACCGAAGCTAACAACCTTTTGCAATATTATGAAACACAGTGCATATTCTAACCAATGCACGTTGGGGCAGAACTAAAAACTGAGCGGACAGAGGTCCGAAAATCGAAGTATTAATCCAAGTGTAATATGTGGTTTAAACAGTTGTCAACTAACCACTGAGATCGAAAATATACTGTTTTGAATGTTCCATGCACCTTGCTGACCAGGCAGGGCGACCTAAGATTATTTTTCCAATACCTGCATGGAGGCTAATTTTGGACTATTTTCAGTAGATGTGTGTTACATGAAGGCTATGTATTTGGTAGTTGTAAGCTTTATTCGTTTATTTTGTGTTACAAGAGCCACGAAATTGTTTATTACGTTAATTACATTTACGTAAGATTGCTAGTTAAATTGTATTGAAAGAAATTTTTTTAATTTTTTGAACCGGCAAATATAAGGGCCGCCCATGTCCGTCGCGCGATTTGCATTTCTGAATACTTTAGACCTTAACCGAAGTCTCTCATTTTATTTCGTTACCCTTGATCACCATTTGCTGAAGAAAATATTTTTTTAAACTTATTCATTTAAGAATGAGGTTATGAATTCGCGTGTATTTTTAAATCTTTCATTTGTCAACCGATTTTCATATTTTTTTCGTTTGAAAGGTTTTGCTTGCACTTTGGCCTAAAACTTTTTTTTTGAAAATCGGGGGGAAATTTTCTGCATAACTCTGTCATTTGTGAAACGATTTTCAAAAACTTTTTTTGTTTAAGAGATTTTTGCTTGCATTTTGTCCCCACAACTTTTTTAATTCGGTGGGGAAATGTTATCCCATTATAAACCGATTTATAAACCGATTTTCAAAATTATTTTTTTGTTTGGAAGGGTTTGCTTGAAGTTTGGTTCCATGGAAATAAAAATAGCGCGGACAGAGTGGTAAACCGATATATTAATTATCGCATAATTCTGCAAATTTTTGGCCGATTTTCAAAATATTTTATTTGAAAGGACATGAAAGGCTTGGTACTATGCAAAATTGTGACCACCCACATCCTTTTCTCCCGTGGGTTGTTCGCTGATATCCTGATCGAAAAATTCAAATCGGGGCACCCAAAAACATATAAAACGATACCCACTACGTTTTTGTGTTTTACTCCCCTACATAAAAATCTTGCTTTGTATCGCATACGCTATTGTTTTCTCAAAAGTAGCTTTTTGTGCTGCATGAGGAAACTTACTGCCGTGCAATGAGGTTTTTGTTGTGGAGATGAAAGTTTCTTCTCTCTGATGAAAATAACCTTATATGTATATGTTATTAGGAAGCATATTTGCATGGAATAAAAAGTCAATATTAATGAAACTTTTTATTTTACTTGGTTTCTGATTTTTTTTTAATTTTTTTTTTTTACAAAAAATGTATTAAAATTGTTGATATTAAGCAAAATAGTGCTTGATATCTCAGATATATATATATACACCCAGAAGCCTGCGCCGAGCGATTTTTTCGGCGTCGGCGGCTCGTGAGAAAATCGGCGGCGACGGCTCAAATTCGGCTTCAGAACAAATAATAAAAATCAAATTTAAGATAACAACTAAATAACATTAATAAAAAAAATTTTCGTTTCATATTGTACAAGGACAATCGGCGGCTGTTTTTCAGACGAAGTAAACTTTTTTCGGCGGCGCCTCTGCCTAAAATTATCGGGCTCGGCTCAGCCTGCTGTGAGCCGTCACGGCACAGGTCTCTGCCCCATACCTTATGCTAGGAACACTACTGGGACGAACGACGAATTTTTGGCCACGAATATTTGTTGCCAAAAATAAAACATATTTGTGTATATGAAAATACACACAATAACGGCGTCGGACGAAATTCGCCATACGAGGCGAACTCTGAATACATTTGTTTGTATTTCTTACGCCGGCGAACGACGAACAAATAAATACCAAGTGACCATGTTTGGTTTTAGTTTTCGGGTTTTTTTTTGTAAAAAAGGTGCTTTTTACTTTAATTATTGTTTTATTTTTATTTTATAGTATTTGAAATAAATATGGATAATGTTTTAATAATGTTTAATTTTTCAAGTATGTATTATTTTTTTAATATGGTCACACTTTGCACAAACAGTAAACAGCTTTATCAATTATAACAGCTGTTACGTTTTCGTTGTGTTCCTAGCATTACTAAATGTTTTTAATGGTCGGTGCCCCAAACCAAGAATAAGATGACGAAATGCTGTAATTATTAAATGATTTTTGAAAGTTTGTGAATAAGGTAACAGGTCTGAAACTTTTCATATGTATGGTTGAAGTCTTCTGATGATTTGGTAAAGCACCAATGATATGCAAGCATATAAGCCGCAACAAATAAAAACTTGTTTAAAATATTCATGTGAGATATTAAAATAATTGATTTGCCTGAAATAGATTTATATTTTTCTTTTTACTTACATAAATAGTACTATCATGTAACTTTTTCCAGCCCTGCTACACTTAAAACTTCTCACAAAATCTCAAAAACAAATTGGCCTGTCAGTTATGGCGATTTCTCGCCAATCGTGGCGATTTTTTAACTTGTTTGGCATCTGCATTTTTAATTTTGTGACATGGCGATTTTTCTAGCGATAAATAAATGTGCTGGCGGTTTTTATGGCTATTTTTTTTAGCAAAATTGAACATATGTTATATTGTTGGACTATAAAAGAATTTTATTCTTAAAGCCCTTAATGTTAAATAAATGAAAATAAAAATTTTTGTAATTCAGGAAAATTAGTTTGTTGAAGTAATATTTTCAAAAATAAATTCCACTAAAAATCGTCTGCAAGAAATTAAAACAATGTGATTTTGATGATTTTTCTTATATTAATTATAGTCATTAATGTTTTTTGAATTTGGATGAGAAAAAATTGGAAGAAATAATTTTTGGAGATTTTATTTCTACTTTTATATATGTAATAGTATTTGACGATTATCTGCTAAATTTTTTATACAATTATTTTATAACTAATTTTAAAAAAAGTAATATATAAAAACAAATTTATTATCAAATATATATTGAGAAAAACTACATAAAATTGTTTTTGGAGACTTCTGGCGATTTTTAAAATCAATTTGGCGAAATAGGTCGAAAAAAATCTGACAGCCCTGAAAGCAAACTTGTTCGTTGAAAGCAGAGAGCGAAGCCGATCGGCTCATAGTCGCAGTTCAGCTGCAGCCGATTGTATTTCTAACTGTTCAGCTGCCGCCGGCTTAAGCGGTTAATTTCGACTAAAATTGTTTGCCGACTGTGTCGGCTAAAGGTGGATGTACTTACCACGCGTTACGGGGCAACACTTTTCTCACTTTTAACGCTTTAAGAATGGCAAGTTACACACTACGCTTTTGATGCTCTTCTGCTTATACAATTTCAAGCCTTTGCCGGCTATATTTTGTCTTGCCTTTAAGTTTTATTTTTCTTTATATATTTAATGCAGTTTTCATCCATTTTTTAATAAAAAAAATTATTCTCTAATAATTTATTTCCATTAAACAAACATTTTAGCACATGAATCTGGCAGCACTACCTGTCATTTTGTATACGACGCGTGAAAGTTGAAGAATGTTCAACTTTTTGCGAGTTACGCGCGTCGCAAACTTCTCTTTGTATCTTGCCTTATGGAAACACTATTTCAACTTTTTTGACAAAAGTCTGCAACGCATTAGCGTATTTAACGCATGCTATGTACCTTCACCTTAAGGGTTGTTAAGCCGATTATATCGTTACAATTTTTCTATTAAAAATAATTTTTGTAACGTAAAATTTATATAAACAGGGATGAAAACGTTATCTTGGTCTGGCAGTCCCAACATATGTGCTAGTTTTGGCATGTACGGCTGTCAGATTCGCCGATTTATGGCCTCAAAAAGTTTTGAAAAAATTACGGTTTTGACATTTACATTACATAACCCATTTTTGAAGTTTTTCTTAAAGGTGGGTCCACAACTGTCAATATTTGCGCGGAACGCGTTCGACGCAAATATTTGCGGCGCATTTTAGTTAGTGTGCGGCGCACAGAAACGGCACAAGAATTATCGTCACATTCAACGCACACGAACCATGGCTTGTTGGTTTCTGACGAACAACGCACACATTTGCACCGCATGCTGTTTTGGTGTAGACGCATTTGTCGAAATAGTGCTAATATTATTGCTTTATCATTTCCTCGAACGGGTGGACGAAAAATTTTCGTGAATAAATATTCGTGTGATAAATACTTAAAATTCGTCCACGTCTACAATCTAAAATTCGCCCTCTGGTCGAAAGTCGCACTTTTACTGAAAGAAACTTCAGATTAGCATCACTGCTAAACAGTGAGTCAGAAACGCAGAAATAAATAAAAATAAACAAGGATTTGCCAAAAGCCGATAAAAATAAACACAAAAGAAGTCGCTAAATAGTTAATTAGACTAAAAAAATTTAACAATCATTCCAAAAAAAATTAGTTAAAGTAAGGGTAGTGACAGAAGACTGCAAGAAAAGAAATAAAAACAAAAAGCAACGTTTGCGCAGTTGAGACACGTAGAAAAGCAAATGAAATAGAAACCTACTAATTAAAAATAAGACCAAGAGGTACAAGAACGAAATTTTGCTACAAAATATATAATCAATTTCTTTAAAAAATGAAAACTTTGGAAGAAATTAAACAAGAATATCCATTGCACTGGCATATCTGGCAAAATAATGTGGACGAACTAAAAGAGTTTTTAAAAAATGAAGAGGTAAGTTGGATCTATGACTATAATTATTACTGTTCAAATGTGCTAAGAAATGTTGTAGTAAATGAGTGCCGTTCTAAGGAATGGTCGTGTGGCATAAATGTGTTAAACAACATGTTGAAAAGCTATAAAAACGAAATAAGATTAAGGGTCAAAATATCAGAATTGAATCAAATATCTGAAAGCAGGTGAATATTACCTGCCTCAAACAGGTAGTCACTTAGTCCTGCATATTTATACTTGCAAATCATTGAAATTTATATCTGTGTACAAGTATATTTGCATTAAAAATACTTGTTAATTTCAATGATAAGAAAGCTGCACATATTTTTAATGTTTCTTAATTTTTGCTTTCTCCAGATTGATAAAGAAAAAATCGATCCCCGTGGCCGTACACCTCTAATGTTAGCGGTGAAATTAGCACATTTTCAATGTATCAAGCATCTGTTAGCTGCCAAATGCAATGCCACCTACGAACATGAGGGTTGGTCTAGTAAGTAACATTTAATTAGTAAAATGAAATATGTAGTAAAAACTTTCAATTTATTTTAATGTGTTAAGTTTTATTTGCAATGTGTATAATAATAAAATAACATTTTTTCCATTTTTTAGTTGTCCATGAAGCTGTTTGTTCGGGTAATGAGGAAATTTTAGCTGCCATTGTGGAAGTACGTGATTTACAACGTCATATCCAAAGAGTCACACACGTTCCAATGTTATTGCAACATTTATTCGATGCTCCCGATTTTTATATTGAAATGAAATGGGAATTTACATCATGGGGTAAGTGCGATAGCGTATATTATTATTATTATTATTATTATTATTATTATTATTATTATTTATTTAATCTTAACGAATATAATTCTAAGATTAAATTTAATTAGAGAACACTAGCAACGTTGGCCATCAGCGTATATTAAAAAGTTGTTGTTACATTAATCTTAGTTTCCTATATTTTTTATTTCTATTGAAAAACTAACTCAATAAATCAAAGAATTTGATTGCTTATTAACACGTTTTACTCTGGTTAAGACATGTTTGGCCGTTTTACTTATTATCGAACAAATAGACTCAAAATCGATTAGGATTACATAAGTCATCTTAAGCCGATTCTTGAAGACTGGGCCGATCTTTTTTAAGCTTAGCTAAAACATTCGAACGAGTCACCTTTCAAACAAACAAAATAACGAAATGAATATCGGCTATGGCGCAGACACACCACAAAATTATAACACTTCTTTTATGGTCGGTGATTAAACAAAAGAAATTCAAATTTCCAGTATTGCACTAAAAATCTAAAAAAAATAAAAATTAAAAAAACTTAAATTGAAAATAAAAATCCCAATTGATTTTGTATGTAATCAAGAAAACAACATTTGTATTATTGCAGTGCCACTAATGGCACGGCTTTGCCCAAGTGATACATACAGAGTGTACAAGCGAGGTGCAAATGTACGTATAGATACAACACTGTTAGGCTTTGAAAATGGCACCTGGCAGCGAGGGAATCGATCTTACATATTTAAAGGATTAAGTAAGCTGTCACTTTTACACCCTCCTTGTAAGAAAATAAGAACAAATTTTTGTTTTCTATTTACAACAGAAAATAGTGCTTCCATGATTGAAATTGATCATGATACCCATGACGTAACGATTGAACAAATGAGCTCCAATTTTGGCGATGTAGTTGCAATACCCCCGCGCACTGGGTCGGTAAAGGCTCGCCTTCATGCTCCCGTCATAACAAATAACATTGAAATGGAAAAAATCAGTTTTGAACGTAATAAATCTGGTATTTGGGGTTGGCGTAGTGAAAAATCCGAAGTGATAAATGGCTTCAATTGTAAGGTATATGGAGCGAGTAATGTAGAGTTTATAACTAAAACCAGAATGGATCATTTATCAGAAGAGCAAATAAAGGTGAACGGAATAATAGCAGAACTCTTTTTATACCCTATTTTATTAAAAAAAACAAATATGTATAATATCGTTTAGGCTAAATCATCAAGAACACTATTCCATAGCTTTCTGGGCTTAGCAGAAGATGAGTATATGGCCAGTCCAGATTTAGCTACTTTAAGGGAAAAAGTAAGTAGTTGAAAGAGAAAAAAAAGATTTGTAAATTTAAATTGATTCTAACACAATTAGGCGCCCACACCTCACACTGAAGAATATAATACAGATTGCGTTGAAGAAGTGGCCATTTTCAATAGCAATAGTCCTAATAACTCTGGTACAAACTCTCCTAAAAGCGTTATAACACCCCAGGAGTATTTTACATCCGATGTAGATTTAAATGGTCGAGATATAGGTCGCCCCAAAAAAGTTAACACTAAAGTAAGTTTTTTTTCATTTTAATCGCTTCATTATTCATTTTCTATAAATTGCATTTGTATTTTAAAGGTTCAACGTTTCAAAGCCAATCTTTGGCTTTGTGAAGATTACCCCATGCGTCTGCAAGAACAAGTTCTTCCTATTTTAGATCTAATGTCCACAATGGCCAGTCCTCATGTGACTAAATTAAAAGACTTTATTACAATGCAACTGCCTGCCGGGTTTCCAGTTAAAATAGAAATACCATTATTCCATGTGCTAAACGCGTGCATTACATTTGGTAATGTGTTCGGCATGACAGTGCCAATTGAATATGTCACAACGATAAATGAAGATGATCGTATAACATGTATAGTGGATGATCGCTGTTTTGATATACCGCCACATTATAGAAATAAGGGTAAACCGCAAATGTTTTTAACATAATTTTTATTATAACTTAGTATTTAGGTACCAATTTGAGGCGACAAATGCCTCTAGATGACGACGACATGCTGCAATATGCCATTGAGCAGAGTTTGGTAGAGTCTTCTGGTGGTGCTTGTAGTTTAAGTCTTGATGGCACAGATAAGGTAGATATATGGGAGGCTTTAAGAGGTCAAGGTGTGGGGGCTGATGATGAAGAAGATGAACAATTGCAGAGGTAAGAATTCATAAAAATTTTAATATCTTAAAACTGCATGAACTATTTTTGTAGGTATAACCGAAATTAGATTCAGATTTTAATTTAATTTTCCTTTAAAAAAAGAACTTTATTTAAACTGATATACAAGGGACTTTGCTTAGTACTAAAATCAATACCTAATGAAGAATACTTTTTAGCCCGACTTTCAAAAAGCAACGCGGTAAAGAAGAGTCGAACGTTGTAGAGATCTTAAAATAATCGGAAAGATATCTTCGTTGTAAATTTTTACTGTAGAAAAATATTTCTCTTGCAAAGGTACCGTTTAAATCATTTTACTTATTGCTTTTTCAATATTACATGAAATTGCCCAGCCAGATCCAGGACATTATTTTCTTTTGTTTTTTCTTTGTGCTAAAAGTACTTTTTACAAAAAAGTCGGGAAAATAGGACAAAAAGTTTATTGTTTATTTAATCAAATGGAAGAATTTTATCATAATTTTTTTAACAATTAAGTTATGAATTTAGTCGAACTGTATGGTTTTATCCGAAGTTATTTAATTAGTTTGACTTAAGTTCCTTTTTTAGTTTAGTCATTCAATTAAATTATTTTTATTTTTAGAAAGAGATTTTATATTTCAAAATTATAACTTTTGGTATTACCGAATTAAAAATTTATTTTCGAACTTACTAAAATAGGTCAAAAATACTCACGTTTGCTCTATTTTTAATCAAATCGAAAATCTAAGCGAGTTTTTAATATTTTAAGCAAAAAAAAAACAGACAAAAAGAAAAACATGAAAATTTTCGAACTTAGTCTATAATTTTCGAATTTAATAGGTCGACCAAACTTCAGTTGAGCTGATAGGCGGAATGTTAAAATTAGTGGTTGAAAAAAGCACTAAATAGGAACTAATCAATTTCGAAAAATATATAAAAAAACTAAAAAAAATTAATTTAATTAATTTAAACTTTTTTGTGCAAAAATGTATGTGCAATATTAAAAATTACAAGCGAATTTGTAATATTTTAAGCAAAAAAAAAACTCATGGATGAACACTTAGATTTCATTCCAGACAAAAACAAAAATATGAAAAATTTCGAACTTAGTCTGGAATTTTCGAATTTAATGGTCGACCAAACTTCAGTTGAGCTGACAGGCGGAATGTTAAAACTCGTGCTTGCAAAAAGCACTAAATAGAAACTAATCAATTTTGAAAAATATATAAAAAAAAACTAAAAAAAATTTATTTCATTAATTTAAAATAATCGAGTTATGAATGTTCAATATTCACATGCTTTAGAATTTCTTTCTTAAATAAAAAATAGTTTGATCGAAAGATTAAAATTAAAAATGAACTTAAGCCAAACTAATTAAATAACTTTGGATAAAAACCATACAGTTCGACTAAAAATTCATAACTTAATTATTAAAAAACTCTAAAGGCACTTAGCTAAATCATGAATGTGTATTGTTCCAAAAACTTGGGCAAAATAAACATTCAAAAAATCCCAGCATTGAGAATATCGATGATATTCCACGCTGGTAAGACTGAAATGAAAAAGCTTAGAATAGTTGAAAATTCTAAGAAAAGACAGTTAGTGAAGTTCCGAACATTTAGAAAAAGTTAATTAATAGGTGCGACTCGCCATAAGATGGCGACAGTCTGTTAATTGAGATTACTAGAATTAGTAGGATTTTCGCTACAGTGTTGTTGCCACTGTCAGTGCTGGCGTAGGTAAAGCACTCTGACGAATAGCATTGGTGGTCACGAAACAGCTGTCAGTTCAACCCTCCGTACATCCTAATTTTTCTTTGAATGTTCAATATTCACATGCTTTAGAATTTCTTTCTTAAATAAAAAACCATTTGATCGAAAGATTAAAATTAAAAATGAATTTAAGCTTTGGATTAATTTAAAATTTTTTGTGCAAAAATGTATGTGCAATATTAAAAATTACTCTTGTCTAAAATTGCAAAAATATATACGGGCATGTTCTGAAAACCATTTCGTTTTGAAATCGCTAAATTTCAAAAACGAAAAACTGTTCTTTTAATCGCACAGTTTGGTGCATTCGAACCTAAGTTCGGATAAAATATCTCAAACATCTAAGACATAAAAACCAATTAAAAAGCTGCAATATGTGAGATTTTTTGCTCAAGTCTTTCCTGAGATTTGGCGATTTCAAAACGAAATGGTTTTCAGAACATGGCCGATAATATCGGTTATTTCCGAAAATTTAAATTCTATTTTGAAATTTCGAAAATTGTTAAAAACAAATTTTTGAAGCTTTCGTTAATCAAATAGAAGATCTAGGGGTATGTTCTGTATTCCATGCGGAACTAAAATGTGCGGATTTACCAAAGCATTGTTGTTATAAATAATAATTTGCAACAACAATGCTTTACTAATTCCGCACATTTTAATTCCGCATGGAATACAGAACACACTCGCTAGTAAAATTTCAAAGATTTTCAATGTATCGATTTTATGGCGCAATTTCGTTACAAAAAAGGCCGAAACCTTAACATTTCTTTAATTTTAAAATTTTTTCTTCAACGATATTAATTAAACCAATTACCGATTTTGATCAAATTAACGAAGCTCTCAAATTTCGGAAAAGTGGTCGAATTTACAAAACCGATTTTACGAATATTTTTGGGAGGTACATATGAATAAAAAGGCGATTTTCAAAATTTTCTTCAACGATATCTGTCGAACGAATAAACCGATTTTCAAAGTATATAAAAAGGTTAAGAGCTGATTACATTTCGGATTTGATCGAAACGATGGATGCAATTTCTTTTAATATTCATCCGCTTTTTAGGACTGCGTTGAATACTTCAAAATCCCACTTAATCGGTTAAGGGGTTAGAAAGTTATCTATAATTGTTACTACAAAAAAAACATAAATAAGAGTGTATGAATTTTCTAGAGTGCTGGTCTTGAAATTAGTGGTTACAGCGATGGTATGTAAGATCAACCGTATCCCATATATATATTTTTTTAACTGCAAAGCTCTATCATTTGGTTTACTTACGAAAATTTTCGAAAAATAAAATGCTCACAGTTTTTTGCATTATCGTCAATCAAATTAAACAAAAGTTCGAGTAAATTTTTATACAAATTTTGAATTGACTTCCTGTATCTCTAAAGATAATTTTTTTCGTTCGAAAGAAATTTTCTTTCGCATTTAAAAGAACAGCAGTTAATCTTTTGGATGCAAATTGTATAATATCGCAACTTAAATATGAAAGATCTTCTTAATTGAATATTTGAAAAAAATAACATAAACTCTTTACTAGATTGTCAACAGACAGCTTATAAAATTAAAACAAGGAGAATTCATAAGAGGTGGCCTCGACACCCCTTGTGTTTATTTTCGCGCGTTGTAATTTATACCTCCCGCAGTTGTCAACACACATTTTTCGGTACATTTTTTGACGTCCCAAGAAGGCATTTTTAAAGCGAATTCTCTTATGAATTCGCCTTAAAATTCAAATGACATTTTATTTACATATATAAGAACTCCAGTCAAACTTTTAACATTGTGAAATTAAAACTTCACAAATAATTTGAGTTTTAATTGAACACTTTAATGCCTTTAATGTGTTTTATTAAAAAAATATACATAATCAGGGTTTTTATGAAATCTAAGTCAGAATTGTCATTTATCAGAATTGAAAATCGATTCTGATTTGAGTTGGTGTTATGAAACCGCCTTCATTCGATAATAAACAAAACCATGTTCGAAACAGCTGCTTTGTTTACATTTTTTAGTATCATTTTAACGAGCGGCGTTGCCGTTTTAAACTTTCGAGGATAAACTTATAGGGGATTTAGACGCTGAGTGTTTTACATGTTTGAGTCTTGAGTTTTTAGTTTATAGGTGAAGAGTGTAGAAAAACAAACGGGGTAGGAAAAAAATCTTGATTTGTGTTTTCGTGTTTGTTTTTGACATTTATTTTTAAACTGATTTGTATTTTTATTTTTTATTTTTTCATACTAAAAGTTAGAATTTATTTCAGTTCAAAGAAAATTTTACAATTAAACTTAAAAAAAACATCAAGGTAGAAAATCATCGTATAAATGTTTATGATTTTCAATAGCAACTTTAAAAGGGAATTTAAAAAAAGTATTGTCTAAAAACTAAGCGTCTAAATTCCCTATTAGCCTCTTTTTGCCTTTTAGCCTCGAAATTTCTCTATAAACTTCTGTGGTTCTTAAAGGATCTCAATTTAAAGAAAATTGCCAACAATGCTTAATATATTTTCATAATCTTTTAAAAGCTGTCTATTTTTCCCATATCATGGCAACATTGTCACCGAATTGCCTGAGTGCACATGCAATTTAGTACAAAGAATTTTTGTTAAGAAAGTAAAATCCAATTATTGCAATATTTAGCTACGTGTTGTTTTATTTATGTTCTAAAAACAAAAGAAAACTTTAATTCTGGCAACTACCATATGATCGAAATATTTCTGACAAAAAAAAACGATAAAATTGGATTCTGTAACACTAAATTCTGATAACAATTCTGATTCGAACAAAAAACCAACAATATCGATTTCTATAACACCAATGTCATTTTTCTGTCGATTTCAATTCCGATTCTGACATCAATCAGAATCCATAACAACCCTGAATATGCAATTCCAATTAGAAATTTTAAAAACGCATTGTATAAAGCATGTCTTTATTGAATTTAATCGAATTTATCTTTTTTTATTTTTTTAATTTCTTCCGCTTTAATTGTGTTCCTTGCAAAATTTTACCTTGAACAAAATAATTGATTTCCTTTGGCTAGATTGTTGGCATCAAAAGTAAATTTCCGAACAACTCCGAATCGTTTGACAACACAAAATTATACACAATTTCGCAATATTAATTATGGCAAACATTCCCCAAATCCTCTAAGACAAGCACGAAACTCAAATGCACCAGCCACTTCCATTTCTTTAACACCTTCACCCACAGCCCAATCGAGGAATCGTTCATCTACAACACAAAATCCTACACAATTTAAAAATGATATGGAAAAAATGAAAAACATTTTCAAATAGTTTAGAAGCATCTTATTTAATTTTGTTATGACTTTATTTTATTTATTTTCGTTGCAATTTTTCTGTTTTGTTGATGCTATAATGTAAATGTTAGATGTAGAACTTTAAATGGTAAATTCCTATTTATCGCTATCGTAAATTCCTATTTATCGCTATTTAACCTTTGTATTTGATCCCAAAAACCTTGGCCTTTTTCTTTGTGATTTCCTCCTTTATATGTAGAGTTTTGCAAGAATCTTTATGTGCCGCCAAGACAACGGGTGGTGGTTCACCTACTTCTGAAAAAGATGATGACAATGGTGGCTTTAAATATATAGATCCGGACTTGGCGTTGGCTCTTCGTCTTAGCCAGCAGGATCAACAGCAATTTGAATTGGAACGCCAAAGGGAACAGGAGATGATAGAACAAGCTTTAAAATTAAGCTTACAAGACCATTAAAAATAACTCTTATTTTTTATTTGTAACTCTATTTTCTTTTTATTATTATTTTTCTTCTCTTGAGTTTTGAAACTCAACAAAAGGTTGTGTTTAATTTCTTGTAGTTTTAAACTGTTTTAAACTGGACTTAAAATCGTGATCTTAAATTATATACATAAATGCAAGTCTATACACATATACATACATATTAAATATTTAAAAATTCTCTTAATCGCCTCTTCATTTCAATATTATTAATTATTTATATAAGTTTATTTGTAATTCCTGTTTATTTTAATTAAATCTTTTATGAATTAAGCCAAATTCATGTTAAATGTTATCAATACACATATATAATTCTTATATATATGTAGAGAAAAGAGAGGGGACATCTAGAGTCATCATAGGAATCAGCAATTATTATATACACTTAAAATATGATTTTTACTTTGTATACTTAATGAAATATACATACCCATGTGTTTATATACACATACAAAATATACTTTTAAGGACACGTTATATATACACCAATACATTCAACAAAAACATACACTTCTTTATATAAATCTTAACCTTAAAAATCAACTATTATATTTTAATTTTGTTATATTATATTATAATAAAAAAAGTAAGAATTGAGAGAAAAAAGCAACAAGTCTAAAATCAGAAATAAATCTTTAGAAAATTACTTGAAAACAATCAAAAAATGTCTTTAGTATTTTATTAACCGCATGAAATTAAGGCAGTTAGTTATGTGAAAAGTGCCCGTTTTCAGATGTTTCTGATTACTTTCCCACCAGGATCTACCTGTGTACCAAATTTCAGTTTTTAGCTATAGTGGAAGTGTCCCATACTAATAAGGGGCACCCTATATTCCCCTAAATGAAAAGTGTCCGTTTTCAGATTTTAATTAAATATAATGATTAATTGCTCACCAAGACCTACCTGCATACTAAATTTCAGCTCTCTAGTTATAGTGGATATGTTCCATAATATTGATGAGTGAGTGAGTCAGTGAATAGGTACTAAAATATGCACTTTACAT
Source organism: Panzeria rudis (assembly GCA_956483635.1). Lineage (NCBI taxonomy): Eukaryota > Metazoa > Arthropoda > Insecta > Diptera > Tachinidae > Panzeria > Panzeria rudis. The sequence continues at coordinate 30,788,931 of OY101450.1, forward strand.
CTTCATATCTCGGGAAGTTTTTATGGTATAACTTTCAAACTTCATCTATGAGGATGTCTGTATGGTTATGTTTCAAGTTTCATTATTTTATGATTAAGTGAAGCAAAGTCATGAGTGGGTAAAAGGAGCGCTTACGATTTCGTGTAATAAATACACTGTATGGCCTGAACTTGGCATGGTGCACTACCGTGCGTCCAAATAATTCTGTTTGTATATGGGTGATTCTCATTCTAAACGTACATTTAGTTTTTTTTTTTTTTTTTGTTACGAATGTAACTAAATGAAATATATATGAGATGGTGGGATTTATATTATAGTTTTCGCCTCATTCAATGGATCCTGAAATAAAACTATATATTTAGATTTTTTTTTAAATTTTTGTGTATTGAGCGTTACATTTGCTTTCCGGGAATGATTTTTGCTAAAAATACACCGCTAAAATGTGTACAGGGGTTGAAAGTACTATACATCTGCTCTCTAAAAACAAACAAATTATAATAATCGCAGGACGAAATTAAAAGTTATGACCACTTTTTAAATTTTAACTTGGGTACACATCAGAGAACAGCAATGAGTATTGAAAAAGTGAGTAGAGTTGAATCATGATCCATAATTTCTTCTACTTATACGAATTTATATTTATTGCGATGTTGACGAAACACATATCCACTCCTAAAGTTTGTGGTTGTCCATCACACTCATACTTAACAAAATTTACGACGTAAAGACGATGGAAAATAAGTATGACTCGTATACAAACATTAAAATGTTATTATGAAGTTTTGTGTTCATTATGAAGTTGTGTGTTTGCTCTGCTGCCTTTTTTTACTACGTATTTTTTTTTTATCAAAGTTAACATAAATACATACATGGATGAGTTGAATGAGGTGAATCAATGCATTGCAAAGTTAAGTATTTACGTATGTGATGGAAATGGATTCCGAAAACGAAGCAGTTTTGAAAGGTGTTTTTTAATAAATTTCTTTATTAAAAACAATTTTATCACTATATCTCTTTATTACAAAAGAGTTGTATCACAAAAACTGTAAATATTTGATGAAAAATGCGCTAAAAAGGACTTTTAAGAGTGCTTCGTTTTCAAAATCGATTTCCATCACATAACTGATTATAAGTAAAAACGATGTATTGCTGATCTCTGGTACACATGGAAAATTAAACATTTTTATTTTTAAAATAATTCTTTACAAAAGTTTTTAAATAAGCGAAAAGTATGCTAACTCTTCTTTAAACTAACACCAATATTAATAAAATCCACCAACAATGTTAGAAGTTATGTCAATTTCAAATAATTATTCCTAGCAAAATACGATCTACCTAATACATTCTTCGGTAATATAACAACCCACAGTGCGCTAAAAGCAAAAGTTTTTCAAACAGATAATGTTCTTTATATCGTTTCTACCCTTCAGCTGCTGTTAACTTTTTTTAACGCCCTAAAATTATGTAAATTTTAGGGATCTTTCTGAAAATCACGGTGATTTCAAATCACGTGATCTCAAAAACAAACTATCAACAGCTGACTTGTTAGTGGGTTTTATTGTATTTTAAGTTTTTATTACTAATAATAGAATATTTTAATTGAAATGCCAACTTTATAAATCGTGCAACTTACAATAGCAATCATTTATCCTTTATAAATTTTTTGAAATCACCGTGATTTGATATCCCGTGATTTACAGAACAGGCCCGTATATTTAAAATTGTTTTTTACGTAACGCTCAATACATTTTTGTTCGAATTCAATATTTTTTTCAGAACACACACTATATTTTGAATTCAATACAATTCAGATGTATAATCTTCGATGCATTTTAACATAAGCTCCTTAGTTCTTCACCAAAAAATTTCAAATGAAGTTTATTTGCTGATAGTTAAACATTGCAACCACAACTTTGAACAGCTACAAACAAACCTCTTATCTTATGCACAGACTTACAAAAACCATTTGAGAATTTACAAATAATAATATTTTTGAAAATCACAAAGGATATAAGCGTAGTAGGTTTAGGAGCTTGTACAAAACCCAGCAAAGAATTTGTATTCAATATGAATCTATTTTATACAATTAATGGGTCGATTATGGATGGGAACCGAACTTCAGTTGCGTTGCCAGCCGGCAACTGAAAATTTGTGGTTGCCAGAAAAACACTAAAAAGCCACTGAAATTGACAGCTCTCAGTTGCCAGTTGGCATCCGTAATATGATTGTTGGCAACTGGCAACCCAACTGAAGTTCGGTTGCCATTCATAATCGACCCATAAAAAAATACAAATTATTTGCTGGGTTTTTTGTAAGCCTACTACGCTTATTTTATTCTTTTGTGATTTTCACAAATATTATGTGCCTGTAACTGTTCAAAGTTTTGGTTGAAGTCTACTGATATAGGCAATGCTTAACTATCTGCAAATAATCTTCATTTAAAATAAAATTATGACAATATATCAAATAATAAATTTCTTAAACGATGATTGATTGAAATGCGGGGATAAATTGTTAAGTAAAAATTCACAGATATGAATTTAGATTTAATATAAATTAAATTTGTGTCTAATAGGACATTTACATTGGCATGAAATCTAGTTCAAACGAGTTTTTGGGCAAAATATAGTTTATTTTATTAGATTTTCTATACAAAATATAATCTAGTTCCTTATAGGGTATTTACATCGGCATGAAATCTAGTTTAAACGAGATTTTGGGTAAAATCCAGTTTATATTATTATAGGGCATTTACATCGGAATGAAATCTAGTTCAAACGAGATTTTGGGCAAAATCTAGTTCAAACGAGATTTTGGGCAAAATCTAGTTTATTTTATTAGATTTCCCATACAAAATAAAATCTAGTTCCTTATAGGACATTTACATCGGAATGAAATCTAGTTCAAACGAGATTTTGGGCAAAATCTAGTTTATTTTATTAGATTTCGCATACAAAATAAAATCTAGTTCCTTATAGGGCATTTACACTGTCTCGAAATCTAGTACTTACGAGATTTCGAGCTAAATCTAGTTGTTTTTACTAGATTTCCCATACAAAACGATATCTACTTTATAAGTAGATTTGGACGAAATCTACTCAAAATCTAGTATTTCTATTTTCTTTTTACTACCCTGTACAACATTTTTATATAAACGGTGAGTGAATTAGCTACGCTCTACAAAAATGTTCTAATAAAAGTGTGTGCATTAGCTCAGGTGGCACTTGTTGGGTTTCAGTATAAGATAAATTTCAGTCAAAGTATTTATTCTTGGATACGAAATCTAGAAAAATGTAAAAAAAGCTTAGTGTAAACGATATAGATTTCGAAAAAGATTTCAAATCAAATCTACTAGATTTCGAGACAATGTAAATGCCCTATTAACTGGATTTGTTCAAAATCTTGTTATGTATGGGAACTATTTACAACTCTGATTTCTTCATATTGTACTAAAAAATAAACCGCATAAGGTTTGTGTATTTGCTTAGGTTTATCCTCTAGCTATTTTGGTTTTGAAACTTAATTTTTCTATGTACATAGTTTAACAGTGAAATTTAAAAATGTTCAAAAAGCTTTTAAACGGTATCGATTTTAAAATAGATTTCAATTGAAATTTACTATATTTCGCTCTGGTGTAAATGTAGTATAATTCTGAATTTATGGACATATTATGAAAATTATGGGAAAACATATGGAATTATGGAAAATCTGAATTTCAGTGATGAAATATACAATTTTCATCGTAGGTTGATCTTCAACAATTTGAATCTGTAATGTTGGCATTAATAACGGCGCTTTGTTTTTCCCAGATTTTTTTAATCATAAAAAACCATTTTTGTTATTTAAGTAAATTTTTTAAACTTTATTTTTTATTAAAAGAATAATTTTTTAAACATATGACATGCATTGATATAAAAATAATTTAGCTTCTGTTTAGGGAAAATGTTTTCTTAGGTTTACAATAAATCAAAAATTGCTTAGTTATCGCATGTATAAACATTTAGAAATACGTACGTATGTATATTAGAGCTAAAAGAAATTTTTTAAGTACTAAAACAAAGTATACAAAAGACTTTATGTCGCATTCATAAAAATAATTTTGGATTTGAGATGTATTTTAAGAATTATTTTTTATAAAACACATTTGAAACCTAAATAAATTTGTATGAATACGACAGTTACAGTTTAGAGAAGACATTTAGAAGGTTAAATAAAATCAACTTTAAAAGTTAGACGAAAACAAAAATGTTGGGGAATGTTAGAGAGTAGAAAGTTTAGACTGACTATCAGATCTATTCAGATTTCAACAGACTAAAAACATAAAAAGTATCTATCCAGATTTCTAATAATTTTTAAGAAATTAAAAAAGGAGTTTGTATAATATTAATTTCGCAAGAAGTTCCAAAATTACCAAATCTCGTATATATTTTGTCATTGTCAAAATAGCGACTATATATGTATGTACATTTTACATTTGACGTTTGAGAATACGTACCTCGCTAAAAATGGCCCAACAGTTGAAAGAGTCATCTTGACTATCTGTCGTATTACCTCAGAAGGCCCTTCCCACGATATTTAGGTAAAATCTCCGGTTCTTAAAGATCCGAGACAACGGTAGCAAATGGAAGTTGTTACCTAAAAGCGAATTCTCAGCCACAGCTTTGTTGAAAGTTCTCCAACCATTATAATGTGTAAGTATTCCACCGAAACTCGAAAACAGATGGAAGAAAAAATTCAGTTATTTTTCTATTTATGATCCACAAAACTAGCTCTAATTTCGCTGCACAGTGACAATTGAAATTTACTACTAAGTTTGTTTATGGTCCTTCGAGCCGGAAAAAAACAATTGCTGAATCAACAGGCGATGATAGGGGCCATTAGTAGCTACAAATGCAATACGTTTCCTAATGTTCACCCAACTGTGATTTGCAATAGTAAGCGGCTAAGAGACCCCTCCCTAAACAGCATGCTGACTAGGATACAAGCCTGACCTAACACCTTACCAAGCTGTTGGCCATACAATAATACTTGCCAACTTTAACGGAAGTGACAACAGAGGGGAGCACATCGATGAACAGATCGACGATTATGATTTTTGCACAATCAGCGAAGACCACCCTAAGAGAGTTACAGAGTCCTATCGCAGCTCACCTGACTTCACGATTCTCAGTGCGGACCTTCTTGCAAGTACCAGATTGCACGTAGATGTTGCATTAAATTCGGGCCATCTTCCCATCACCATCAAGGTAAACTCCAATACAGATTTCGTCACGGCGGAAACAGAACGTTCATAAACTTTGCCAAGGCTAGCTGGGAACTATTCACCCAAGTCACAGAATCTGAGTTTGCCTCCATCCCTCTCCGGAGAAAAAAAATGCGCAAGAATGTCAACAGGCAATTCGTTGAATACCCACCGACACCTAACCGTCCAATGCAGTTTTCCTGCAGTCCGGCCAGAACCCACAGGCATACACTTCACCCAGGACAATGTGCAAAATGCAATCTCCAGAGCCAAGACCTCCACCGCCATTGGTCTTGATGGGCTGGCCATGAAAATGCTGAAGCACCTTGGAGAGAATGGTGAAAAATTTCAGATACACGCCTTTAACCTATGTGCACTACGGTTATGACTAAATTTTTCAGCAAATTTACCTATCACCATGTCATAGCCAATAATATATTAATAATAAAAATCGTGATTGCGGGTCATTTTTGCAGAAAAACATTCCGCACCAAATGCAATTTTTAAAAAGCCACAGATAATTTTTTAATAAATTAATATACATATACATTGTTTATCGATTTTGATAAAATTTATTACGAATGATGCCTCTGACAAAACTACTATTAGTGCAAAATCGTAGCTTACTACTTTGCCTAGGAAAATTCATAAAAAATTTACAAAACTTACTTCACAAAATTATGCATATATTTAAAACTACGTATACAATTATTCCATTAAGATGCCTTAAAATGACATATGCTATGATTTTATTTTGCATTATTCAGAGGTCAAATTTTACGCCCCTTATTTGCAGTCTACACCTAACTTAACTTAACATTAACTTCAAGTTAATGTTAAGTGTAGGCCGCTCAAGTTAATGCTTTTTTCAGGTTATAACACAGTTGTTAGTGCAATTGTTTTAACAACGCAGTCATAACTTCAAGTTTCAACAGCATTTCAAGTTAGGTGGAGACGTAGAGTTATGTTCACGGGAGATTTTCTTGAAGAATGGTATTTTTAAAATTCTTAAGGGCAATTTTGTGCCCTTTAACATGACACCTTAATGGAATATCTAGGATAAGTAGTTTTAAATACATACATATTTTTATGTAGCAAGTTACTGAATTTTTGATGCGTTTTCCTATTCTAAGGTCGCGATATTTGGCGAACTAGGCAAAATAGTTAGCTTCGATTTTGCACCAATATTAGTTTTGCCAGAGGCATCATTCGTATCAAATTTGATCAAAATGTAAAGGGATAAGGAAAACTGGTTGGTTGGTTTTATATGTTTTAACACATAGACCAAATTTAAACTCGTTTGATGCGGGAGGGAACTTTTTTGACAACAGCATAAAAGTAAGATGACGTTTCTTTATATTTTTTATGGCCATTCTGACCATGTAAAATTTGATATTTGCTAAAAAATAGTAAAAAAAAGTCATACCCCAAATGTGCACTCTTGAGATCCCAGACTTACAGAAAATTGCATCTAAACTTGGGAAGCCACAACACATAGGAAGTAAAGGTATTACAAAGTCTGCCGCTCCCCGTGTTTGCGGAATACTTCAAACTTACTAATCATCAGCATGGTTTCCGCGCGGTTATGAGTATCAACAATCTCTGGGAAATTACCACCAAATTAGCGGAAGGATTAAACAGAGTGTCACCACGCAAGAGAACCATCCTTGTAGCCCTAGATCTCTCTAAGGATTTCGACACCGTATGTCATACCACTCTACTAGAGAACATAAGCGAGTCCACGCTTCCCAATACTCTAAAAAGATTTACGGGGAATTACCTTGCGGGAAGACAATCCTATTCGAGTTTAGGGTCGTTAAGTCCCCACTCCGCAGGAACAAACAGGGAATACCACAAGGTGGAGTCCTCTCCCCTCTGCTGTTCAACTTATATGTCACCAAGGCCCCGACTCCACCGCCTGCTGTAATGCTACCCTCGTACGCTGATGAAAATACTGAGGAAAATGTTAACAGCTATCTCCCACTGTTAATAGATTTTTTCACATACCAAAATCTTTAGCTATCGGCCCCCAAGTCCACTGCCACCCTACTAATATCATGGACAAAAGAGGTAAACCGGGAGCTTAATGTCCACATCCATGGACAAAGCATCCCTAGCGTCAAAACCCCTAAAATACTCGGTGTCTTGTTTGATAACCTCTACAAATTCTCAAAACCAGCCGAAGGGGTGGCAAAGAAGGTTGGCTGCCGGAACAAAATACTGAAAGCACTTGCCGACAGCACATGGGGGAAAGATAAAGTGACGATACTCACCACCTACAAAGCAATTGGTCGATCTTTATTAGATTATGCATCTCTGGTGTGGACCCCAAGCATAAGTTACAGGCAGTGGAATAACCTTCAAACAGTTAAACATGCGGTACTGCGAGCAGTCGTGGAATGCCACTCCAAAACACCGGAAGATCATCTGCAGCATGAAACGCAAATGCTGTCCGTACGCAGACATTGTAATCTTCTCACAAGGCAACACTTTATTAAATATGAGAACACGGAACACCCCAACCACCGAGCAACAAGAGGCAGTTTATCGGAGCGCGCTGTACCTATCCGTTACGATATTCAGTAGGAAAAGAACATCCGGTATCTTCTGGGAGACAGCACTATCGAGGGAATAAATGTAGCCATCAAACTGGTACACACAGAAACTGTACAGAAGGATATAGAGAGCTACTCCTTCAACACCTATAAATGCTGAAGAGAAGCTGCTCCCAAAAGAGAGCAGAGCATTACCCCTTTCGATGCATGCAATTGAGGCAGCACGCTTTCTTGACCTGGATGTAACTGTGTAAATTTACCTTCATTTATAATATTTTCTTTCTTTTCTTTTTTTCTTTCCTATTTCTTTTTTTCTCTATGTACGGATCCTGTAGGGGCTACAACAACAACTGCGACGAGCCTCGAAATGTCCCTACGTTTTCTGTTCGTTGGCCACATCTTCCTAGCTACTTTACACGTACCCAACTTGCGCCACCTGTCTTCAGCTTTCTGCCGATAATATTTGAAAATATAGTTTCTAATAGTGCCAAACGGCATGGCTACCGATTCAGCAGTGGAGGCGTTCATAGCAGTCATCCCTGGCCAATTCATCCACCTGTTCGTTACCAGGGAAGTTGCTACGCGCTGGAACCCAGATGAGAGTAACGTCAGTTTGGTTACCTAATCTGGATAGCACATTCTTGCACTGACTAGCTAAAGTAAAAAAGTAGTATGTAACCTAAGAGACAGAAGCGCCGCCTGGCTGTCGACGAAGATGCCGATTTCCTCCATTATAGCCAATATTTCAGCCTGAAATACACTGCCTTCATCTGGAAGTCGAAAGGAGAGACTTACCCCAAGGTCTTACCTCCCTTGCACTCCCATCTGGATGGAATAACGACTTTGAAAGTGTTATCAAAGTCCAGATGAAGTACCATGTAATCGGAGGCTTTCCTCAATGTCGGTAGTAATAGATCTAATATTCTGTCATGGCCATAAGTCCTTGATCTCCACATCCAAGATGCCGCTAGTCTTGCCGCATTGCTCGAAGATACAGCCAATACATGAAGGTAAATCGGAATTAAGTTTAGTATAGCATTTAGAGCCTCTGAAGGACTAGTACGTAAACAACCCGTAGTCCCGATGCAAGCAGATCTCTGTATTCTGTGTAATTGGTCTACTTCATCTACTTTTATCACTGTCTCAGTCGTTTGTGAAATGAATGAAAATGGAGTGTATAAATAAGGAAACAAGCGATGAAATAATTGTAATTTTTTACCGAAAAAATAAAAGTCAAAACTCAAAATCTAACTTTTATTTTTTGCCAAAAAACATTTATAATTAAAAAGTTTTTTTGGGGAATTATTGAGTTACATTAATTTTAATTTTGCGAAAACAATTTGTTGCTTTTTCATTTATTTTCAATTGCTCTTACAACTACAATTTAGAGTTGGAAAAAAACCAACCGGTTGTCGTATGCAAGTAAGAAAATAAAAAACATGATTGGTTATGGAGCTCATGTTTTAACTTTGATATTACAAACTTCTTATTCGTCTGATTAAAAGTTTAACATAATATCTTTAGTTGTTCTATGAGATTTTTTGGTAGTTTCCCTGACGATTTGCATTAGCCCAAATGAAATGCGAATAGGAACTAGCTAATACCCCTCCATAATCAATTTCAATGTATTTTAATAAAACTTTAATATTTTACTTAAAAAGTAAAATATTAATTTGGGGAAAAACACGTTACAAAATTGAAATATTTATGTTTCGACGAAAAAAATATCGACGAAATTCCAGTTGTTATTTTAGACCGAAAAAATATCGGTGAATATTTGCTTTTATTTGTAAGCAAAATATATCGGTAAAATTTAACTTAAATTATAAAGTCAAATTTTAACTGTTATTTTTGATTGAAAAAATATCGATAAAAAATAACGCTTATTTTTTAATTTTTTTTTTTGCCAAGTCATAACATTACGGTCTCTGGCAGTGAGATTTTACGATACATACATATGTACATATTTATGTAATTAGTTTTTAGAAAAAGCTCGATTTGAAATCATTGGAATTACAGAACTGGGGAAATAATTTAAATTATACATATTATAAACATAATGGGACTTATTCCTAATACTTATCAAAGGTTTATGAAACGAGTTTTGTATGAAAATATGTTTTATAAACATTTCATAAGCTTATGATAATTTATTATGAATAAGGGGGAATATGTATTGTACGAAAGATATATTAAATATTTGACTAAAAAATAGGATTCATCTTCACTTAAACATTTACGTTTTACAATAAAACTAATATGACACATAAAAACATAAAATAAGAAGCATTTTTGATATCTCATATATACAATAGTATATACGTAATAATAACATTTTTTAAAATAGCACTGATCAACAAAGAATTTTAATTTCTTTTAAAAATAAATATCTTTTAAAAATATGTAATTTACTTTAGCCTGCCTTAATTTTTTTAATTTACTATAAATGACATTGTTGACCAGCATTTTATTGCACCTTAAAATAATTAACGATATTTGTTTGCTAATGCAGTCCTTTTTTGTAAGATTTTTTTTGAGAGATTAAAAACTTTTGTTTTGTGTGTAGTTAGTTCTATGGGTTAAAACTAGGGATGTAACGATACGCCGTTTTGCCGATCCGATACCGATTCCGATACTTAAAAATAAATATCGCCGATACCGATTCCGATACCGATACGAATATTGAAATTGAGTTCAAGTTTAGATTAACAAAACTCAAGAAGGGCAATTTTTTTATTATGCTAAATTACAGTGTAAGAGATTATTAATATTTAAAATAGATATTAACACAGTATATAAAATTGGAAGTAATTTTTAAGAAACTACATTTTCATTGCTTCCAAAGAATCTATATTAAAAATATGCAGATAATTAGTAGAAAAAGAAAAAATACTCGCCATGCTTTTTAAAAAATCAATTTATTAAAGGACATTTATCAACTAATATTCTTCTAAATAACTTATTAGCTTAATTATTAAAAGTCTTCTAAAAGTTTATATTTATTCACTTAAATTTACATGAAAACACAGTATTGTGTTTAAATTCGCATAAAAAGAAACAAGTTCTGAAAATGGGTTATTTTTCATCCTTTTTTAACCGACTTCCAAAAAGAAGAAGGTTATCAATTCGTGTGTATGTTTTTTTTATTTTTTTAATTTTTGTACACGCATAACTCTGTCATTTGTGAAGCGATTTAAAAAATTCTTTTTTACTGGAAAGGGTTTGCGTGCAGTTTGGTCCCATATATTTTTTTTAAATCGAAGGGGGAAATTCGTTCCCCCCATGCATAACTCTGTCATTTGTGAACCGATTTTCAAAATTCTTGTTTTGTTTGAAAGGGTTTGACAAAAATTGGTCCCAAATTTGTTTTGTCGAAAATCGGAGAGGCAAGTTTGCTCCCCCTCCACCACCTCCCTACCAATCCATAACTATGTCATTTGTGAACAGCTTTTCAAAATTCTTGTGTTGTTTGCAAGGGTTCGCTAGTAGTTTGGCCCCATAATTCTTTTCGAAAATGGGAGGGGGAAACTTGCTTCCCCCATGCATAACTTTGTCATTGGGAACCGATTATCAAAATGTTTTTTTTATTTTAAAGGGTTTGACTACAGTTTTTTTCGAAAATCAGTTGTGAAATTTGCTGCAAACCCCCCTTCAGGTTGGTACCATAATTTTTCTCCAAAATCTGTGCGGGATTTCCCCTTCCCCCAGAAATATTGATTATCGCATAGCTTCTCCATTTATGGGCCGAATTCCAAAATTTATTTTTTGTTTGGAAGGGTTTGCCTAGAGTTTGGTCGCATAATTTTTCTACGAAAATCTGTGGGGCAAGTCTTCCACGCCTCCACCAAAAATATTTATTAGAGCACAATTCCTCCATTTGCATGCCGATTTTCAAAATTGTTTATATGGAAGGCCATCTAGTATATTACTCTTTATACTGAAGTCGGCTTTTTTGCCAGAATTATTTGAGGAATCATTATAGAACACCGAAAAAGAAATTTGTCCTAACATCACTTCAAATTCGGTGATTGGTAATCGAAAACTAATTAGAAATTATCCAAATTCGCAATATTTCCGGATCGCGAATTCTACATTTTCATGATTTCTTTATGATGTCTTTTTTTGCTGGGAATAAGATTTAAAAAACAACGCATTGAATTTGAGTTCATGGTAAAATTAACAATAAATAAATTATTGTTTTTGCAAAATAACAGCGTAAAATATTATTAATTTTTAAAATTGACATTAATAAGATTTAAAAAACAACGAAATGAATTTAGTTCTTGGTAAAATTAACAAAAAATTAATAATTTATTTAAAAAAATTTTAAAAATTTTTTAAAGTATCGTCGTATCGACAGTAAAATATCGCCGATACCGGTGTATCGGAAAATCTGAAGTATCGCCGATATATCGGTATCGGTATCGGTATTCGTTATATCCCTAGTTGAAACTTAACATAAGCAGCATTTTAGACTTAAACATTTACTAATATATATTTGTTTTATATATACTTAAAGCATTTCTGTTTATCATGCGGTATTCGTGTTTTAAATAATATCGAATCGGCTCGATATTGTGTATTTAATAAGGGTGTATAACCAAACACCTAAAACGAGAGGAAAATAGTATAAAATTAAGTATGTTGAATGGAATATTTGATAAAAATATTTATTAAATGTTACAATTCATTAATAGGCCAAGCCGGATATTAGGAACATGAGGCAAAATATGAATGACATCGATCTATATTTCCGAAAGTTATGAACACTAGAAGATTTTTAATAACCGAAGTGGCCCACACCCAACAGCTCATGGTGTATTCCAATCCTCCATAATTTTTGCGTATATAACTTTGTAATCGGATTAGTTAGTAGTTTAGAAGAAACAGAATATAATACTATTATTATTGTGATCGGTCCCAGTAGGCATTGTCTGCCACTAGATTCGTATCTTTTGCATAAAACATGTATTTATCCCGAAGCCTATATGACCACCGTATGTTAGTCCACATTATGTAGACCTCAGCTCCTCAGCCTATGTCCATTAGTGAATGGTAAACAAAGCAACAAATCGTGTTTCGAAAAGATCAACCATTTTCCATTCCGATTGATCGTAGGTAAAATTCGATTGTTTTACAGTCGACTACTATTTTTTAGGTTTTTTTTTAATTTTTTACACTTTTTTTATTTGCATATTTTTTGCAAGCGCGCAGAAATTTTTTCTAATTTCGATTCATCGGTGCCAAAAGTCTATTTCAGTATAATGTTGGGAACGATTACAAAAAAATCGTTTTTTGGCATTGAAAATCAGGGCTCCTAATATGATATAATATAACTTTTAAATTGATATATTAATTAATATTTTGAAAACTAAAGTACTGCTGTGCGATTTATATTTTAGTGTTCAGTAAAATGTAAGTCATTTTGAATAGACTTACAACATAGTTGGCATAGACATGAAATTACTTACAACTGTAAAAAGTTATTTTGACAAATGAATTTTATGTTATTTCATAAAAATTGCAACAACAATTTACATTAACAGTAGGTTAACTATTTAAATTGGTTAGATTTACCTACCATTTTATTTTGAGTGTACAAATTGAGAATTAATTGGCAAAGTTACAATAAAAAAATAAAAAAATTCAATTTAAAATTATACATGCAACATATATATTCCCGGCGCATTTTGGAGCTGGTCACAAAATAAACGGTAAAATATGTATAGCTGCTTAACTACTGTTTAGATTTATTTGAAATTTTTGCATATCAATAGATGAGAGGCTGTGCTTGCACAATATAGTTTGCGAAAATTTGGAGAATATGTACTAATGACTCTACAGTGGGCTAAAACTAAACGCATCGCATGTGGAAAAGTCTTGTAACTTTCGCAAACCTCAACCGATTTTAAAAGTTTTAATATACTTTAGCCTTGGGAAAAAATGATAATATACTGAAACAATTATTTTCTAAAAACGCCAAAAATTATGGCTAAATGTTTCATTAATACTAGTATTCACGATCAAACGTGGTAAAAGTGAACAAAGGATGCTGATGATGACAGCGTAGCGGCTGTCGAAATTAGTAGTACTAATCCGTTCTGCAAGTTTGATTAGGTATTCTAATATTCCACTCTTAAAAATAATTTGAATTTACACTAATTCAATTATTGAACTTAAGCCTTCCGACTTATACACGTTTTTAGTTCGAGCAATAATTACGTACAAATATTAGAAAATTAATTTAATTTTTAACATAAATAACATTCAGGCCCTTTTCACAATGTATGATTAAAATTTAACGCGAACTTTAACGGTAAGTTTTGTATGCCGAACTTGCCGTTAAGGTATACGTTAACTTCTAATCGTAAATTGTAAAAAGGGCCGTAAATTGAAAATTTTAAAAACCTCGAAGGAAATGTAACTAGAAGTCTACATTAGTCATGAACTTGGTATGAACATCATTTCGAACATCGCATATGACTAATGTAGACCGCTCATCTCCATGTCTCGTAAATGCTCTGACATCGATGCCCCAACATATTTCTGAGCATCAATGTTCGCCATGAGATTCGCCGTCACCAAGCATTTTCAATAGAAAGAAAAGAGACAGAACAAAATTGGTAAATATTACATCTATATCGCACTACCCAAAATATATTCATAAGGCAGAACATGGACATCGTACGTATTCACCACAATAAAGAAGTTGATGAATTTTTTACAACTGCTCTGCCAGCATCACGTTCGTGTCATGTGCAAAGCGATGGCTCGTGAAGATGTAGGGTTAGATAACTTCAAAACGGATTGTCCGAAATTTTTCAAAATATATTAGAAGATTTTAGATCAAGTCACCTTTCAAACAAAAGAATCTAAATTGAAATCGATCTAACCATTTTGGGGCTATGATGCCAGATACACAGATTCAAGAGGATAGCGCTAGAAAATAGGTGAAACCTTCTAAGCGGCTGGACGGATTTTGTTCAAACATAGTTAAGGAGGTTAAAACTTGTAAGCGGCAGTACCGATTTTTTTTTTGATGATTTGCTATTTCGTCTCCTCAAAACTGTGCCCATGTTCTGTAACTTTTGAGAAGTTTTCGCATCGAGAAAATTTTAAAAATCATATTAGTCAGCCCGTTTTTTGCGGGGTGATTTATAAAGTAATTAAACTGAATATATTAAAAAAACAAATAAAATTGACCCTATGTTCTTCAGCATGATAACAATTTACTGGCATTGAAAACTTCTCACATTAGTTACAGATCATGGGTACTGGGATAGAAAAAAAAATTTACTTGGCTGAGTACAGGGATAAAAAGTCATCAGAATTGAATACTTGGTATCTTTTAAATTATGATTTCTATTAAATCCAGAATGTCGGTGATCATACTGAATTCGGAAGTGCTTTTCTCAGCGAAAAAGGTGTAAATGCTATTATATTTTTCAAGGGTGGGGAATCTGGATGTTATGACATTATATTCGGAACAATTCAAGATTATGTTAGAGACGTCGTCGATTTCGTTGCAGGTATGACAGATGTTGTCCTCATTGACAGACTGAATTTTCTTTAAACAAAGAAAGAGAACTATGTAAATCGAAATCGGTTCACCCGTTTTGGCTATACGCGAGAACAGACAGACGCGCACTACAAACTTATAAGGCCCCTCTTTGTTGGTCGGGATTAAAAAGTAAACCATTATTATTAATAAGCATGAAACGGAATTGTTTGGCGTTTCCATTACATTTGACTTTATAATTTTACTACCCATCAAATTGCCATAACAACATTAACAAATTAAAACGATTCTTATAGAGTAGGCAAAAAACACGTGAAACACACAAAATGTTTCTTTAATCTAATACAAACTGTTGCATTTAAATTCATATCATTTCCAACAGTTAATAAAACATCAAGATTATAGTTTTTCTTTCTAGCAAACGAGTTTTAGAGGGAATTATTTTTGGAAATACTCGGCCTTATTACGGTTGTCGAATCGCATTCGACTGTTTACTAGATTAAAGAAAAATGTTGTGTTTTTCTTTAATCTAGAACAGCAGCCGAAGTCAATTGAACCAACAACCGTAATAAGGCCGACTGGTTCAACCTTGTAATTTTCCTTAATTAAAAACACTTGTCGAAAACTCATTAGACTCGATTTTTTTCAAAAATAACCAAAATAAACACCACCAATCGAGAATCGTCATGTCGCGAAATACAAAAACACCAAACATATTTGAAAATTGGAACGTTGCCACGAAATCATCCATGAAATGGAATGAAATGTGGCAGCTGAAAAAAATTATCATATATTTTTTATGTGAATAAACTTACTTGTGTAAAGAAATTTATGCATTTATGACGTTCCTGAAAATGTGTATCATCTTCACTTAATGATACTGGACAGCCAGGACATCTAAATGTCCACCGTGATGTCACCTTCACCGGTGGTTTTCTTGTAATGTGCGATACTAAGAAATTCATTGCGATATCTTCGCAATTCATATATTCATCCACTTTATCACGTATGGCCTGAGGCAAATGATATGTATATAAATACATGTAGTATTTATGTATAAAAGCGGCACCCGTCAACACCATACTCAGTTCACAACTATAATTTGAATTGTAATTCCAATGATGATTGTCATTTAAGTCCCAGGCATGAAAACGTCCCGGGAAACCAACAACACGATCACGGTGTTCTCGCCACACACGAAAGCCAAATAGAACTTCATCGTGTCGTAGATGAGCATCATCATCTACCGAGAGTACAGCTTCAGTTTCGATGACATCGAAGGGCAAGAATCGATTATTGAGAGAATTTCTGGGAGCTCTGACTACTGCCACCGGGACACCAATATCGGGCCATCTCAAATCATCTAGCGGCGGTTTTGGTGAGTTCCAAACTACCACTACTTTATGCAAATATGGCAAGCCATAGAGACGACCTAGAGAATCCATAAGAACTTGTTCTCTTTCGTAGGTTAAAATGACAATGGTAAACTGTTCCCGAGGATAGTTGCCTCCTAGAGCTTCACTGAACTCCTTACCAGCACCCCCACCACCTTTGCCAATTGGACGAAAACCCATGTGCGAGCCCAAGAATTTAGCCTCCGAAGGCAGTACAGGATCAAATGGCGATTGAGGATACATGTAGAAAGGATCAACCTAAAATGGTAATAAAAATATATATTTTTTAGGAGAAGTACATAAAAAATATTACTTTGTTGTGGGTTAAGCAAAGAAGCTATATGCCTGCATTTCGTTGGTGCTAATGCCAACTCATCAGTACATCTTTAGCCATCATCGTATGCTTATAGAAAACCTCTCAAAGAAAAATGAGCATTATAAAAATATAATCATAAGAAATTTCAAGAATTTATACAAAAAACACAACAAACACAATTTATTCGATGTGAATCTATTTATTTTTCTTAAAACTGACGAGCTACAGGCATAGAATTACATTAACCCACAACAAACAAACAATTGTTAAACATACATTCCTATACCGAAAAAAATCCATGCAACATATGCACGAAAACTCTCGTGCATATTACGAAATATTTCGTAATTTCGCACCACGAAACCCTTTCGTAGAATATACGAAATGTTCGAAAATAAAAGTTAAAAACAAAAGTTTGGCTCAACCGGGGCAGGAACTCGAAATCTTCATATTTCAAGGCAAGTACTGAGCCACTTTCTACTTATTTTATAAGAGCTAAAAATGTGTTTTACTTACATACAACTGAAAAATATGTCAATTTATAAAAAATTATTTTAATTTACGTTTTTATTTAAAATATATGTTTTAACAAGGAAAAATGTTTACGAAAGGTTTTCGTTACTTTCGTAAATTCAAAAAAATATTTTTTCCTAATATGTACGAAAGTTTCGATATTCTACGAATGTATTATTTTCAGTGTAAGAATATCTCGAATAAATTTATTATGCCCCTATTGTCGTTCTCAACTCAACTCAGTTTCGTCGTCTGATAGTCGAACGTGACCATGTTTTTTTAATATTGTGAAACACAGCAGTTTTAAGCGCCCCACCCACTTGCAATATAATTGTGCAACTTTTCGTATTGTACAATAATATCGCCAATGTGTATGTCATATTAAAAGGTTGCAACATATACATATTATGGGCAAAAATCAAAAGGTTCATGATTTTTATTGCACAATCATGAAAACTGTGTAATGTGTTCGCAACATTGTTCATTATTCGGGTATGTTCTGTATTTCATGTGGAATTAAAATGTGTGGAATTATCAAAGCATTGTTGTTATAAATATTAATTTACAACAACAATGCTTTGATAATTCCGCACATTTTAATTCCACATGAAATACAGAACATGGCCGATTATGTTGATTTTATCACTGTCAGGAAAATTTGGCAATATTTTGTTTGCAGTTTTTGTGCCATTTATTGCATAATTTAGGTCAAAACGACAATAATATGTGCAATAATATTGTATAATGGATGGGCCGCTTTAGTTGAAACTGTTATGGAAAATTCGTGTGAAATTTCAAGGAAATGAAATAGTCGTATAAGACCAAACTGAGTAGAGTTGAGAACGACAATAGGGGGATTAATGAATTTATAAATATATATTTAAATCTCACCCAATCATTCCATGCCTCCCGGGATTGTATTCTTAATATGGTGTAATTTCTTCTAAATGCAGGACTGGGATAAGGCGGTTCTATGGGACCCAAGGATTCTTCTGGTTCTGTATCCATTCCCACAGGAGGATCTGACTTCAAGGGTATAAACGTATTGTTGAATACACTTTGAGCTATAACTGGGGGCACCGGCCGTGGTGGTATTCCCAAACGATCCCGTAAGTTAGCAATGACCGTATCTACTGTAGCCTGGACTGAACTCAAATAACGTTCCCATACTAAGCGACCCTGACGACGCATTAGCAAAAGATCACCATCTTGTATGGCACGTAAAAGAAAATGTAACTCGGTTATGCGAGCTTTGGGCAACAATAGAGCGATTCTACGCCAATCTATGTTCTCACTATAAGGCAAACGCACTTCGTCAGCTCCTAATATAACTGGTATGGCCCCCGAGCGCAAAGCCTCATAAATGCGTCCAAGCATTAAAGTTGAACTAACTCGCTTCTCCAAAGGCGGCAGAATTAGAGCAAAAGTAGAATCTTTTAAAATGTTTTTACGCGAAGAATCTGTACCGCATAGAGCCCAATCAACTACTGAATTCTCATCATGCTGTTCAGTAGCGGGGACACATTTAAATTGTAGTAAAAATCGATCTTGCGTGGGTCCCTTAGACATTTCCAGTAAGTGGTCCAAAATGAAATCGTCCAAAGGATGTGGTGTCATTACAGGTTCATTTAAAGGTCTCAGTTCTCCCTGGAAAGAGAGCAAATACGTACGTCTTGCCGGCACCATAGCAGCACATTCTTGCCACACATCACCACCTGGAGGTCCCAATATGGGGGGTACTATCAAATCGTAATTATTGCGAAATTGTGTAGCTTCAAAAGATGATTGCACTACTATAGCTCTCATAGTATTTCTATTGAGAAGAGCATTTGTAGCCTTAGAATTCAAATTTCTTCGTGCTAAATTTAGCAAAACATGGTTACGACCATCTCCTCCCCAATAAGGAAGTCTATAAAGTTTGCTCATATCAATGGCATCATATTTATGCGTCATATTGGAACTCATTTTATACTTCTCTTCCTCTTCTAAAGCAGTATAGCGATTATTCTTCACCAAATCATTTTCAAACAGAGCTTCGCCTATTAGGACCAAATAAATGCATGCTAACTTCGGATCTCTGACAATGTGAGCATTATAGCCCAATGTTTGTTTGATTGTGGTCCTTAAAAAACCATCAATATCGTAACCAGGCTTCAGTATATTATAAGCATCGGGATCGTAGAGATAAACGGGAAAACCGGACGTTAAGCTACATCTAGAGTGATCAAAACAATTGTGCATTTCGCATGTGTCCATGGTTTGTGTTGAACTTGGGGGCATTTTTCTTGGTAAAGCATTGGGATAGAGAGTTCGTGGTAAAGCCAAATCTGGTGTATTACGCTGTACTGCTTCTCGTTGTGCCACTTGTGCTTGTTCTACAGATATTTTCAGTCTTTCGAGTTCAGTTTGTTCACGCATCAGTTCCTGTTTAAGTTCTTCGATTTTCTGATTGTATTGACCGATATCTAATTGTAATTTTTGGCGACGAGCCTCAAGCTCGCGAAGTTCTATAGATACTGTGCTCTGAAAATGGGTAAAAATAAAATTTATCTTTTGGAAGAATGTAGATTGAAGATAAATATGCCGGCCTAAATATGGCTTACGTAAGACCTTACGTCATTACATATTTGGGACACATTTGCCAAATATGTTTTCGTATTTGGGAAATATTGGGCATTATTTTTGAAGCAGACAACCCAAAAAATTGTTTGCCGAAATTCCTTAATATTTGGCATAACTATAATTCTAGTATACTTAACCTGACCAGACATCCCGCTTTAGGCTGGATTATACCGCTTTTTGGGTGATCTCTGGCTGATTGGTAGCGAGTCCAGAGGTCGTGGGTTCGATTCCCGCCATAGACCCTCGGTGTTTTCCGCCGAAAAGCTTAATCGCTTCGCAGCTTATGTTTCTGTGTGTTGTTGTAATGTTCCAAGACTGTTGTTGTCATGTTAGAAATATGAAATTAAATTAAGAGAACGATACCGCCTAAAATTTGTATCCCTCATTTTCTCTTTTTTCAGCCAATACAACTCATTGAGTTAAACCCCTTTAGAATTGAAAAGGTGCATTTTTAGACGTTGCTTCAAAACACATTACTTGAAAATTTCTAATCCACAGATATTAACGGCCATATGCATGAATGACGAAATTGAACCGGATCTTGCTGAGTTTTTCCTTCCATACATTTTGAAATTAGAAATCATCACAGAATTAGCCATGGTGTCGGCTACAATCTACAGTGATTTTTGAATTAAAGTTTTATAGAAAAAATGCTAACTCCATGCCAAGGATTAAGTTCAATTAATTAAATTTTTCAAATAAATTATTTTTATTGAGAAAATAATTTTCAAAGCATGTAATAACCCTGCGGAAAATTTGGTGACAATTGATCCAAAAGTACTCGTCCTATGACTTGAGAAAATGAGACTGGTACCAAAAATAAGGAGTAGTGAATGGTGAAAAAAGACATATTGTGTAAATGTTCACATATTAACCATTTTGAGTAAATTTAGTTTGTACTCCGGGTAGTATTGTAGTAAACGGCACTGAACAAATTCGATGCACCTGGATCTAAGGCCTATCACATAGTATCTATATAATATTAATTGTTTCCCTTAAATGAGACTGCCATGCCACTCAGGAGACTGTTCCGTAATTATATTCAGATATTAACTCCAGCTTAACTAGTATTTATAACATTGAAATATTAGTTCCCTTGTGGTGGAGTGGGTAGTGTACTAGCCTGTCATGCGGGAGGTTGTCGGTTCGGATCCTATCAAAAACACCGCTTAAAAATAAAATGCGATTTCTACTTGGATTTGTAACAATAAAAAAATTAATTAATCGATAATTACAGCTGAAGTTTGGAATAATATTTATATATAACTTATATTATTCTACACCGATTAGGACACCATAAGATAGTTCAGAGACAAGTTACAAGGTGCATATAAAGTATCAATTAACCCCATCCTAGGCCATCCCAATATAAAAGTGGCTGGTCCGCTTCATAGGAAGTGTTAGAGCTCGGACTGGTCCCTATCACCTGGGGATCGGTCACGTGACTTGTTTTGTGTCAGTTCCATTTACCGTAGGGAATTGAAAAGACAAATTCTTGTCTGTATAGGCGTCGAACTGATTTTTTCGAGATCAATCATTCAACGATCTTAACCCAGAATAATCAAAAATCTTTGGATTAAAGCCCATACAGTTTGACTAAAATTTATAACTTCAATTTAATAAAAATCAAAAAAAGTCTTGAAAGCCAAACGCTAAAACTAATTTTGCTCCGAACATATAAAACATAAGATGCTTAGATCCGACAAAAATACCAAAGCTACAATACAGAATTTTTTCCATACAAATTTGTTTTTGATCGAAAATATTCTTTTAACTAGAAGCAGCATACATACGAAGCTTATTTTGGCTAGATATTTGTGGGTTTTTTATGTATTTAGTCCATGTAGAGTTAATTGCAAGTTTAGAAGCAGATAGTTTTTTTTTTAAGAGAAGTAACACAATCAGGCAATTAATGCCTACCAGTTAATTAATTAGTGTGTTACCTTCTTTGGGAAAGGGATAGTGTAGAGAGAACAGGTGGTGAAGTGGGAGAGAGATAGAAAGCTTAATTCATTTACAACCCTGCTACTGCGCGTTTTTTTTGTACAGGAGTGTTGCAATCCCTTCTGGTGCCAAGTAGAGGCATTGAGTTGTTTAAGCTGTGCAGCCATTTTACAAGTTCTTTTACTTCGCCGACGGTTTTGCTACAATACCGACGAGGGAGGGTGCTGTGAAGTGCATTAGGATATGCTAGTATTACTCGCTGCCGGTACTGCCAACACTGATCACTGCTATGCCTTCATCACTTTGACAGTCCAACAACAACCAACACAATAACACACCTGAACACGCCTGAAACTAGTCTGGAACTCTAGACCCCAGGGTTTGTAGTCAAACGCGCTAACTACTTAGCCAACAGCACCCTCAAATATAGACAGTTTGTTTTTTAAATGTTTTTAAAGGATGGTTATAAGAGGTATCAGATGGTTATAAGAGGTATTAACGATCTCTATGTTTTCAAAACCGAAGTGCCAGCTGACGAAATCCTAGTCACAAGCACGAAGTAAGACTTTCGCCCTTATTCCGTAACTATCTATCGACAATACCAAAAAATTGGCACTTGTCTACTCGCTGTCGACAAAAATTTACTACTTTTAACAGTCTCTTCCCATTTTCTATGGTTTAGAGAATAGTAAGTGGCTGTCAGTAATAGTAAATTGTTGTCGATGACGAGTAGAAATGTGCCAATTTTTTTGTATTGTATTGACGTGATGTCGACAAATAGTTACAGAATAAGACGGAATATTTATGAAGAGCGTTGATCATGTTTTGGAAATCAGATGGAGATTCAGCGTGTAAGACTATATCATCAGCGTAAAGTAGCACTTTTATTTTTGTATTCGCCACGTTACACCACCGGGCAACACGTCTGGTAAGTCATTTACATAAAGAGAGAACATTATTGGACTGAGAATACAACCATTTCTTTACGCCTGCTTCGACAGCAACTGGATCAGACGGAATTTCTATTCCATATGCAGCTTTCATTATTTTCATATGCACATTGTAAAATTCTTATTAGTTTATAAAATAGACTGTTTCTAGGTATTGAATCAAAGCCACAGGAGAAGTCAACGAAGAAAGCATATGTTTGGCAATAACTTCATTTCTTTTAACTATGTTTATCAAATTTAATATATTGTCTAACTGTTGAGTAATTTTGTCTGAATCCTGTTTGGTATTCATTTAGTATGTTGTTATTTTCTATCCAGGCTGTTATGCGGTTAAGTAAGATGGGAGTTGAAAACTTTACATAAGGTATCAATCAGCGATAGTCAACGATAATTAGATGGATCACCTTTCTTCAAAAATGGTAGTAAGATAGATTTTTGAAAACTTTTAGAAATTGTCTCTTGTATGAAGATTCTATTGAACGCATGTAATAACACGTTAATAAAATGGGTAGATGCAAATTTGTATTATTCGAAGCTAATGCCATCTTCTCCTAGTGTCTTATTTTGTTTCAAAGTTTTATCAGCTTTTAATATATCACACATTTCAATTGGTGAATCAAGAAACGGGTCTACATAATATGGCATTGTCCATCTTTTTCGTAGAGTTTAATGTTTCATCTTTAAACATTTTGCTGAAAAGATCATAAAAATCCATTCATATTACATTTTATTGCAGGTTTTCACCTTATTTACCCCCACATTCATAAAAATTTATTAAAGTTAATGTTGGTTTCCTGTACGAATTTTGTATGAGAAAACCGGTTTTAATGCACACATTAACTAATCATTTATGAAAATGGGGGTTAGCGTTTTAGAAAATTGGTTTAATTCGCCGCTGATTAGTTATCATCTTTCACTCAAGAGATATTGCCTTTAGGGCGTATTTGAGGGATCGAACACCGGCAAATTGGAGATGTTACTGTAGAGCGCGTAATAAATCGAAGTCCATTATAAGGCGTGCTAAACGTAGAGCACATATAAGCATTTTTAAGAATACTGATACAAGAGGTATGTGGAATATACTTCGTAGGAATGGTATACATGATGCTATGCCTACTGATTATGCAAATCCAGATAATGAGTTCTCCAGTTACAGGTCAGTTGATTGTTTCAATCCATTTGAATTTAATTTTCCCAACAACCGATTTTCCCTTCGTAGCATTGATATTTCTGACCTATGTAATGCTTTTTACAAAATTAAGTCCAACGCCGCAGGTTATGATGACTTGCCTCTTAAGTTTGTTAAGTTAAGCTTCGCTTTCATTCAGCATCAACTTTTGTCTCTGATTAACAACATTATTGCATATTCGTAATTCCCTACCGATTGGAAGATTGACAAGGTTATTCCCATTAGGAAACAAAATTCGGAAGTTGATTTTAGGCCGATATCTCTAGTGCCTGTTTTGTCTAAAATCTTTGAGTATATCATAAAGAATCAAATCATGTTGTTTTTGAATGATAACCTCTTACTGAATCCGTTTCAATCGGGTTTTCGTGAAGGGTACAGTACTACTTCTCTTTTAATTACCCTTTCTGATTCAATTAGAAGAATTGTGGATAAGAGTGACTTAGCAGTTCTGGTGTCATTGGATCTATCTAAGGCGTTTTATAATGTTAGTCATGCTATTTTAATTCGTAAACTCTGCACTTACTTTGGCTTCTCATTATCTGCCTGCAGATTAACTTTTTCATATTTGTCTGGTCGCTCTTAGTATGTTCACTGTGGAAATCTTGATTCTGCATGCCTATCAGTTAGCAGTGGTATGCCTCAGGTCTCTGTTATATGCCCCCTACTGTTTATGCTTTATATGAATGATTTCTTTTCTTTGCTGAGCGGGTTTGAATTCGAAACCTTTCTTTTTGCAGATGACATACAACTTTTATTCAAGGGTCACTTTCAACTCTTCGATGTTTTTGAATATGATGTCAATACCTTGTTGTCCAATGTATCACGCTGGATGCGAAGTAGCAATTTTCGCATTAATTCTGCAAAGACTAAGGCGATGCTTTTCAAACCTCCCAGCACTGTGATTAGTTTAACGATATCAATTGACGGTCAAGATATTGAATTTGTTGATCGTATGAAATGCCTTGGCGTTATACTGGACAATCATCTCGGATTTTGCCACCATATTAGTGGGGTAATCTCTAAAATTAATTACACTATAAGAATATTATACTCCCTGAATTTATATTTGCCTCTTTCTATTAGGAAAAGCCCTGCTCATTCTCTGTTGATGTCGAACCTTTTATATTGTATAGAAAGTCTATTCTGGTTGCAGTACTGAAGATTTCAACAGGTGCAATTTGCTTTTCAACAGAATAATACGTTTTGTGTACAAATTGAAACTACATGATCATGTTTCGAGATATGTTATCGATTTTTTGCGGTCTAGCTTTAAAAGTTTCATTCAAATCAGATTACTTACATTATTTTATAAAGTAATGCTCACAAATTGTCCATAATATAGGTCTGTTCATTTACTTTCTTAGCAGAAACTAGCAACGAGAGAGTAAAGCAGAAATTTGTAAAATTACTCTCCCAGATATGAAAAAGTAAATGAACGCTTTACTACAAAGTAACAGGTAATCGTATTTCCACAGCTGATTACTCTTTTTTTATTTATTTTTATTTGTAGCTGTCAAAGCTGTTTACGTTTGTTTTTATTTTAAATTAAAATGAATTGTTTCTGTTTGTTTAAAAAAAGTTTTAAATATAAAACCTAAAGAAGCTAATAAAAATAATGGAGAATATTGTCTATCCGTGGAACAACAATCAGTAATAAACATTGAACCACTAATAGAAGATTGTGATTTTCCTATGGGCATAGCTGAAGAAGTAACAATTTGTGAGTGACTCAGCAAAAATACAATAAAAAATACTTAATGAATATCATTTCTCAGCTCGCTTCAAAAGCCATAACCCATACTATTATAATGGGATTAGCGCCACCTTTATATTCTATTTCACTATGACCAAGATTCCCACTTTCTTTGTCCACCCGACAAGATGTAAATTGCTGTCTGTGGTTGTAACATTACATGCGTTTGGTTATGTCCACGCCTCAAAACAACAAAAGAAATGACCCGATTTAGGCTATGCTGTGATTGCCGAGCAATACCGCCATGTTTTTTAAATAAATAAATACTACTACTCCTGCTGCTTCCAGGATATAATATATCAGTTTCTTTTATCAGTTTTTTTTTAACAAATTTATAATTGAAAATGTACAAAAATAAGTTTTATTTATTTAACACTTTGACAGCTACAAGGAAAATTTCTAGCAACAAACTACATGTTGTTTTTGGATTGTTGTATTTATTTTAGTACTGCGATTACCTGTTAAACTAAATATGCCATGGCTTTACTAGCAAAAATTTACAAGTAACACAATGAACAGTTTGTACACTTAGAAAACTTTACATTAGCTGTTAGTACTTTGTATGAAAAGCTAGACATATCGTAAAAAATATATACAAATTTTATAATTTTAGGTACATAAACATAACTTAGGATAAAAAGTGTTACCTTTTAACTGTCCGTAAATAAAGCTTTATGTGTAAAGTATTTACATAGCAGAAATAAAAATACAACTGCTTATACATAAGGATTTTTTAGTTAAAATATCTATAAACAGTAGAAATAAAGTTAATTTCAATGCAGTTCTGGAATTTTCTTTATTAATTTAGTTGAATTTGTTCTTTGCACGAACTTGCCAGGTTTTTTTTCTTCTTATATTTGACTCACATAATATTTCGAGTGTAACCTTTATGATTTAGCCTTAAGGTGGAAAATTTTCTGCCACCCAATTCAGGCGTTTTAAACTCTTTAACGGCCACTGCTGCAGTCAAATTAAAGAAAAATACCCAATCTTACCGTATTTAATTATTTTTGACTTCCTAAAAAGTATTAATTTCTTAATAATTCATTAAAATTAGAAAAAGTTTACTTTTTCATGAATTTTTCCAACATTAATTTTCTAAACAAAAGATCTAAACAGCTGTTTGGCTAATTCCTGCTAGTAAAATATTACTAGCAAAAACTTGCAAAAATTTTTTTTCTCAGCTTTTTATGCTCATTTCTCGTTGCTAGTTTTTCGAGTACGTGAACACTCTGCAGTAACAATTAGTAACAACTTTCAGTTATTGAGCAGACCTTATATCCGTCAACATTTCATATTTTTGCAGACTGCTAGAAACCCACAGCTGCTACACACTGTTAGTAATCGTATTATATATGACAGATCTTTTCATGTGCGATTGGACAAGTGCTGGAACTCTTTACCACGTTCTCTAAGAGAATTTAACTTTACCTCTAATTCATTTAGAAGTAAGCTTGTTGAATATGCTTCCATGCATAACATGTAACACAACATTATGCTCTTCTCTACAGTTGAAGAGAACTATTACTAATGCGCAATACACTTTGTCACCTACATGTGATTATATTTTCCATTTTCTTATATTTTATTATTTTATTTAATTTTTATAAATATTGTTACTAGTTTTCTAGTTTGTTACCCAGATATATATGTACATGAATTTATAATTGTAGTTCACCAACTATATATGGCCCAAAGGGCTCGGTTGGTTATGGTAATGAATAAATAAATAAATTAAATGTGATGCAAATATTTGTAGCGAACACGTTCGGCGCAAATATTTACATATGAAAACCCACCTTTAGGAATTTTAAAATTTTATAGATGAAAACGAAAAGCAAGCAAAAAACTGTCAAATTGGTACGCTTTACCATCTCGGAAGTTAGGAAAATGTGCCACCCCAAATTTATAACTTTTTGAATTATATGAAAAGGAACTCTATCAGTTGCACTATGGGACATTTATTATAAAATTTATACAATTTACACAGGGAAATCGATAGATATTTTTTCCGAATCGGCTTAAAGATGTAAGGAGTGAAGTTCAACAAATAGAGTAATTAAAATTTTGGTTTCCGTATTTAAGTTTTTGTTTTATTTGAAGTATACAGTTATTTTTTGGGGTAAGAAAGTATAGCTTTTTGTTTGTACGAATCACTAAAAATTGCGGCAAGAGAATTCTGAAAAAAATTTTACGTACATATGAACTATAAGAGCAAACTCAATATAGAAAAACACAACTTTCTTAGACCTAAATGAGTGTGAATTCCCTCTGGTATTACATTGTCGCATTAAAAAAGTAAAATTATGGCTTTAAAAATTGGAATATAAAAAATTTTAGAGCAAAAAATAAAAATGTAAAAACTGCAAAATCTGCACAATTTGTAGAAAAACTGGATTTTAAGCAAAAAAAATTCAAAACTGCTCGACTTCGAAAAACTGCAAAATACAGATAAATCAGCACATTTGGCAACGCTGTCTAAAGGTTGTAGGAATTTTTGGAGACAATTTTTTGAGCGCCTTTCACTCACTTCGGAATATATTATTATAAAAAAATTTTAGAGCAAAAAATAAAAATGTAAAAATTGCAAAATCTGCACAATTTGTAGAAAAACTGGATTTTTAAGCAAAAAACTGCTCAATGCTTCGAAAACTGCAAAATACAGATAAATCTGCACATTTGGCAACGCTGTCTAAAGGTTGTAGGAATTTTTGTAGACAACTTTTTGAGCGCGTTTCACTCACTTCGGAATGTATTATTTGTCGATTGAAAAGGTTGCCTAAGACTATGCAAACTTTTTTATTGAGACCTTACCTTGATCCTCAACAATTCTTCTATTCTCATTTTCAAATCGCTGGCGCGCATTGAACTGAAATCCTCATATGCATCTAGCAATGGCCTGGCCCTATGTAAATCCAATTTTGGAACATCGTCGTCGGTCTGAAATTGCAAGAACACCCAAAATGTTATTTACAATCTTTGCATATATATTCACAATAATTTCCATCTTCCCTACATTTAATAAACTTCTATGTGCGAACAGAGGCAGAAGCACTAGCAGCAACAAAATCAATAAAATGGTTTTATAAATCCGATAGTGGCGAAACCATGAATTCATACCAGCACACACAATTCCCACTATGTTGCTCAATGAAGCTATTGTCGAAGATGAAGTTGCTGCAGATGATAATGAAGGCGTGTTCCTTTTTATTAAATTTTCTTTTTCCGTGTCTAGTAAATTACAAGTGCTTTCGGAATTCGTAGATGATAAGATTGTTAGTTTAGCCGTTGTAGAACTATTGTGGCTATTTGTCACGGATGTGAGGTCAAATGTTGTCATGGCGTGGCAATTGTCGGGTGAGTTAGTAAAAACCTTTTTAATTTCAAGATTTTTGAATCACCTTCAATTTGTTATTAGTAAAAGTAGTTAGCCGTTTTAAAATTACATATATATGTTTGCTATTTTGTGTAAACTGATAAAATTATTTCCTTAATTTTTTGTTAATGACTCCAGCTGACTGCAAATTAAAAATTTACACTTTCTTTGTTGGGACAAATCAAAATGTATCTATGCAAAGTGATGTTTTCAGCACAGATGTTATGTGTGAGCCAAAGCTGCCAAATTTATGTAGCGATTTCTAGTTTTGTTAGGCGATTTTATAACTACATTGAAGCCTCGATTATTGGTGATTCGATTAACCGGCAACATCAATTATACGGGAAAGAAAAAGAAAAGTGTTTTGCATCGATTAACCTTGATTGACTATTATCCGAGATTATAAGCTTATGTAATAATACGGGGCACTGGTGAACTTGTAAGCACAGCTGATAACTTTTTGTTACACGCAATTTAGATTGTGCCTTTTCTGTTTGGCTTTAAAGATAGGCTTTTTGATGTGTAAACATCTATAACCTAGGGGGTAAAAATCATTTTCACAATACAATCACAAATTTTGAGTAAGATTAATCTTAGTTGAGTAAGATTGTAATAACGCGGTGTGAGCTGTGTATGAGTGTATTAGTGTAATCATACGGACAACAAGAAGTAGAGAGAAACTTAACAGCTGCATAGAAATACACTAACACTGGCAAAGGGAGTCTCAAGGTCAAACTCCTGCAGTAAGGTCGTAAGTTTGTTGGTTGGTGCTGTGTTGCCGTGTTTTTTAATTGAGTGAGTATTTCGGCGTTGCGGGTTTTTATTTTTTCTGGGACTTAGGGGATTTTGTGCCCAGTTTTTCAGGATTCAGACCCGGTTCGTCTCGGCTTTTGAACCCGGGTTTTTTGAAAAAAACGGTTTTTCGGTTTTACCGAATTTGTTGCTGAACTTGGTGTGATATTTGACTGACGGTTTATTGACTGCGTTTGTCTTTGACTGTTGGTTATTTTGCTGTCTAACTGCGGTAATTCCAACTATTTTGTACGGGTATATATATATTTTACTTTTTTATGTTTGTACACGCATAACTCTGTCATTTGTGAACCGATTTTCTAAAATTCTTTTTTTGTTGGAAAGCGTTTGCCTGCAGTTTGGTCGCATAATTTTTTTTTCGAAAATCGGATGGGGGAAATTTGCTCCCCCCCCCATGCAAAACTCTGTCATTTGTAAACCGATTTTCAAAATTTTTGTTTTATTTGAAAGGGTTTGATAAAAATTAGTCCCAAAATTTGTTGTCGTAAATCGGAGGGGGGAATTTTCTACTCCCCATGAATGACTCTGTCATTTGTGAACCGATTTTCAAAATTCTTGTTTTGTTGGAAAGGGTTTGACATAGATTGGTCCCAAAATTTGTTTGCCGAAAACCGGAGCGGGAAATAACTACATGTGCTACATTTCAGTAAACAGCTGAAAAAAAATGTTTTATTTCTAGATGTTTACACATCTCCCCTGTGATCGGACTCACATTATTTTTTTGTTTGACAGAGAGAGAGGTGAGGAGAAGGTCACGGGGTAACAGTTAGGGTTAGTTGTCTATTACTATATTTATACGCACGTGTTATTTACAAATAAAAACGTAGTGCTACAAGTATTGTTTTTTTATTGTAACTTACTAACTCACGAAAACAGTTATATCAGAAGTAGCAAACATACGTGTGGATTGTGTGTGCAACGTAGTTATTTCACATATACACAACATTTGACAGTTCGTACCATGAAAAAAGCATATAAAAAAATAACCAGCTGACGTTCCAGGGCTACCTTGTATATTATTCTACCATGAACTGGAACACGTATTTTTACTTTTGTTATGAGATTTTATTTAATACAAATTCTCATTGAATTAACATGTACTATTTTTCAACAATTCGTTGTTTTTTTAATTATCTTGAACATTTTAATTAAAACATCAACTAAAAAAATTGAAATACATAAAATCACTAAAATTTCATAAAAAAACATTGATTTTTATATATTTCAATCAACACATACACACATTTAGTTATTTTAATATATTTGACATTTCATATCATAAGATTGTTGTGATAATATATATTATAATAACGATCTTATAATAATTGTTATAAGATTGCGATAACACTAATTTGAAGTCTACATGTAACAGAATTCTCTCTGCGATTGAATTTGACGCTTGCTAACAGAAAAAATATTTGATATTATGTCTCTTGAAGACGCCATTCTTCACTTTTAGTTGGTGACCAGTCGTTTTTAACTATGAGTTGTAAAGCGAGCTACATTAGAACCTGTTGCTTGTGGTGATAAATGCATGGTGGACGGCTAATAGCCGAATAAAATATTATATGCAGCGTTACCGTGACAAATGTCAAAAAGGGTCTTAAAAAGGGTATTTTGTAAAAAAAGGGTCTCAAAAAGGGTATTTGAAAGAAAAAAGGGTTATTTGTCTATTAAACATAATATTAATGTGCTGTTTCCACAATGCAATCAAACGACTTGAGTAAAAGATTTGGCCTTAAATCTAGTTTAGCCAGGTTGATCCAAATGGAAAAAATTAGCCTATGTTACAGGGCTTCTTGACGAGCAAATTTTTTGTTATAACATTTGTCAAAATCATCAGACATATGTTTGTACTTTTTTTCATATTGATTTTGACTTTTGTCAAGACAAATAATTTGCTCGTCATGACGCTATGTTACCCTACGTCGATACCTGATAAATTTTTATCATGATAAATGTCATATTCCATATAGAAAAAACAGTTATTTTTCAATATAAAGTTTGACATTTGTCATGATAAAAATATATCATGTATAGACAGACGTAGGGTTATAGACAATTAAAAAACCAGAAGAAAATATTAAACAAATTAATTAAGTAAAGTGCGACTTTGGCTCGCACACGAAGGGCTTTGTACGAATACACATATGCATATCCCTTTTCGTTTTTGCCTCTTTTTTAATTTTGGCAGTTTTTTCGTCGTGCTTTTTGTTTAATTTTTTTCTTTCTGGCGAGTTTTTAGTTTTTTTTATATATTTTTTTATTTTATTTTTGCCGATTTTTTTAGTTTTGGCGTTTTTTTTTTGTTTCGGCACTAATCAGAAACTTCAAGAAACATCTAAGTCTACATAAGAGAAACTTCAAGAAATTTCAAAGGGCATAAATAGAATACTCTTCTGGCATTGAAGTACAAGTCAGCAAATTTGACGAAAAATTCTCAAAGCTCGAGAATAAAGTCCATAGCCTAGAAATTGGTGGCGACGAAGTACAGGTAAAAGACGGAGACGAGCAATTACATGACTTGGAAACAAAAATCCTCTATCTTCAGTGTCAATGCGGGCCAGTGCGAGTTGTTCCTGAGGTTTCCAGCAGAACAAAGACACCTTGTTTCGATGGTAGCGCATCATTGAACATCTTCAAATTCCAGTTCGAGTTATCTCATTTTGTGCCTTAAGGTGTTGCTCCGTCAGAGCGAGATGCAGCGTTTGGGAAACTGGAATTCCAGATTTCTATAGGATAAAGGGGAGCCCGAAACGATCCAGCATATTACCTGTCATTGCCCGAGGTTGCAACGCCATAACCTTAGGTGGACTTCAGGGACTTCATCATGGAAACTAAATGGCTTAACATTTTATTTATGTATATGAAATGTAATTTTGGCCCTATTTAAGTAATTTTGCACTAACTTCAATTCCCATCACTGTTACACTTCACGAAAATCTAATCAAAATCAATCTGACTGTCAAAAAGTCTTAAAGAAAATTTTCTCATTACATTTTGTTTTTACACTATCCCATCCCAAATAAAACTTAACATAAATATTTATAATTTATAATTTATTTATGCCGGCAAACAAATACACAACTGTTTTTGTTATTCCTATGTTTGTTTGTGCAAAAGACAACCCTGATAAAATGAAAAATGTGATTGTTTACACTGCTTTTACACAGATCGGTGTTTCTTGAAGCAACTTTTATTTTCTAGTGAGAAAGAGCAAGGGGGGAACACATAAATATATTCCTCTCTCGCTCTTTCTCACAAGAAAATAAAAGTTGCTTCAAGAAAAATTGATCTGTGCAAAAGCAGACTTAAAACATTTCTTAAAAATGACGAACACCATAATACTGTTAAATTTATTTATTTAACAATTTGTTTTTAAACTGTTGGATTTCTATTAAGATTTCAGTTTTTGACAAGTATTATTACTAAATCTAATAGTCTGAAGGGTATTTTTCTCATACAATTTCAGGCCTTTGCTGGTCGGTATTTTGTTTTTTCTTTACATTTTGTTTCTTTTTAAGTTCTAATTTTATTTACTTCCATAGTTTGAAAAAATAAATTTTTAATATTTTTATTTTCATTGCACATATATGTTGCATAGAAACAACCCATAAATTTCAACATTTTTCCCCCGGTTTTTACCAACATGGACACTATTATTCATCAAGGTCTCTTGGATCAGTTATACTGCGACTCTATTATATCTCTATAAGCAAGTGGTTATACAGTTGAAGAGTCATTGATAACAGAATAACAAAAATTAAATGTCGGTTGTGCAGATTCTTTAATAAATTAAATAGAATCATTTAAAAAAGGGCGCTAATTAATTAGAAAGGAAGAAAGACAATTAGCAATAGTTTTTACTGATATTTGTTTATTTACAATATTTTTTCTGTGCTAAATGTATAAATTACAAATACCAACAAGAAATGACCATTTGTCTTCAAGCGATAAAACTTTAGATGGCCAAATAATTCGGCTGGGAGAAAACCATTATATATCTCAGTTACAGTCTCTGATCGATAAGACCCCATCCAAGGAAGTAAGTTCATAAGCTTAATGCAATCGTATAAATAAGTTATTGACCTAATGCATGTTTGCCGCTAGCTCTGCTCGCTTCTTAACTCAAAATTAGGACGCAACGATTGCATTACGCTTTGGAATTATCTTTTATTAGGCTTCAAAACCACCAATTATGATTCGAAGGAGAAGCGTTTTGCATGTGTTAAATGTTTCCTGGACGGCCTTGCAAATGTTGAATTAAGTTACAAACAAACCTATGATCTAATAACGCGTCTGTGCCAAGATCTAAATACATTTCCCAGCGATCAGTTGATCGAAATCCTGGAACATTGCATAGACGGCTTACGTTCCGGTGATCCCAAATGCGTTGGCTGGAAAGATTTATTGCCGGAGACACTAAATGTATTGACATTAATGACAAACTTAAATGTGAATTCTATATCAATGAGTGGCAAAGAATATCGCGATATGACGGTAAAAAATCTATGTGCCATGAAATGGCCAAATGAGGTTATGACTCCGATTGCAGATATGTTTAAGTAAGTTTTTTTCTTTTTGGTTTATCTGCATAAGCTGTTACGACTCTTGGGAGTGAATTAAACTTGTATCAATATTATTTTTATTCACAGAGAGCTACATTTAACCGCTTCCGAAACGGTAACTGTACTTAATAAATTTACCGGTTGCTTACAATCATTACCACCAGATGCTTTGCCAGCGTTGGCCTATCAACTATTTTCTATGTGCTCCACAGCATCACAAATTATAATACCCATTTTGGCATTGGAGAAATACTTTCACCGTTTTTACTATAAAAAACTATTTTCCGATATGAACAGTAATTCTACCGATTTTGATAGTATTGGTAATAAAGATAAACAAATCTGTTCATTTTTAAAAAGATACACATACTTAATTTATTAAATTTTTAGATGCTTTTTCTGATAAAGAACTAAGAGAAGCTGAAGAAACAATATTACATCACTTGAACTATTGTACACAATATAAAATTAATGAAATTCAATTGTGTGTTGTTTTAAGAGTAAGTACTGATGTACTTACATCCATATTTTACTTCCGTTTGTAAATGATTGTTTCTCTTAGAATTTCTTAGCCATGCCTGATGTTATCTTAACGCCATTCGTCTTAAGTGCCATTTTGTCTATGACCACAGCAAATCGAGAACCCGATTCACGCTTGTCTTCGTCTGTCCTATTGCCGTTTATACGTAGTGTTATTCGTAATAATGAAGAGGAAAGTACTTTGTCTGATTATTCTGTTTGGTGTCGTGATAGTTTGCAACGTAAACAAGTTGATATAGATCAACTATTTACAGTTTTAATTGATCAAAATAAGGATGGCAAGGATACAGTCACTCCTGGACTTGTTAACTTAATTTTTGTTTTATTGAAAGCAAAAAATTGTCCACAACTAAATCAATTGGCCATCGGATTTCTAACGAAGTTTATACGCAAACGTTTCGTATTCGGTCAGGGTATAGTAAAACGTTTGGCTGAATGGATGATTGTTGAACAAGACCAAAATCAATATTCTGGTATGATCTTTAAATATGTATTCATATTATTTATAATATGTAGGTATTAATAATCTAGCTATAAATTTATTAATTTAAATATTTTTTCTACATTTCTTGCAGAGTGCCTAACAATGCTAAGTGTGGCTGATACTTTTACAGTGTCTGAATGTATTAAGACTATAAACTATGTTATGGACTACTTTTTATGGGTAAAGATTATTTATTTATTATTCGCTTAAGTAAATGAAATGAAAATATGTATGTATCCATTTTTTGGATTATTAAAATATAATAATTGCAAAGTACCTGCTAACTTAATTGGATGAGCCTAGTAACGTAGAGTTGTGGCAGTGGACGGAATGTGGTCTGTTCTTCACTACAAACTTTTTGACATAATTATTTGTATGATATATTTTCAAAACGTAATTTTTTTCTTTACATTTCTAGATACCGGGAGATCAAGCAATGAGAATGATGTCATTTATTTTACCAATCTTAAAAATATCTCCCATTGTAAGGGATGCTTTTATAGAAGTTTTAAGAAAAGCCATTACATCAAGGTAAATAATGTTTTATATTTAATAGATTTCTTTACTTAATTTTCTAGTTGTTCAATCTTAATGACAGTTTTTATTTTTGTTATAAAAAATAACGTTATCTTTTATTTTTCTACTCACCATTTCGCCAGACCGTTGGTTGGGATCTTCAGGAAATTTTTTGTTTAAAACAAAAACATTGAAATATTGAGTAGAAAAATAAAAGTTAACGTTATTGTTATTTTTTATAAAAAAATAAAAACTGGCCTTTAGATTGAAATCGATTCCGAAAACGAAGCAATTTTAAAAGGTGTTTTTTAGTAATATTTCTTTATTAAAAACAATTTTATCACATATATTATAAAAATATTTCTTTATTACAAAAGAGTTGTATCACAAACATTATAAAAATTTCATGAAAAGTGCTTTAAAAGCTGCTTTCAAAAGTGCTTCGTTTTCAAAATCGGTTTCCATCACATACTTGAATATTTCTTTAATACTCGTCTACATTTTCTTTTTAAAAGTGAAACTAAAACACGTCGCATGGCAGTTTATGGCTTTTCAATGATTTTAAAACAACTAAACAATAGTAATTCTCAGCGCTCTCAACTGAGCGCTTCATCTATGTGTACCCAGCATAGTATTTCTGGATTTTCTCTTATGTCGCAGGCGACTTTGGGTAATCGCAATAATCCTCAAAGGCATTTCGATATGCTGACACTTGAAATAATAGGAGTTCTACGTAATTGTTTTCATCAGTCGTTGGATATTAAAATCACTTTGTATGAGAGTAAGTCATTTTCTTTATCTTTGCATTTCTTTAATGAAAACAAATTATTTTCTAATACAGATCTTCAACGCGCTGTTGAATTAAATCCCAAACTGGTTCCCCATGTCTTACAGTTCATTGACTGGCATTTTCGTTCATTTTTTGAAGCTCCAGTTGAAGAGGATGTTGATAATGTGTTTTCCGTTAAATTTGATAAAATTGTCTCTGCCAAAGATAATTTAGAAAATGAAATTGATATCCGTGATAATTTGGGAAAACTATTATTGTTTGTCAGTCATTGTTTAGTTATTTTTGAAAAATTCGAAACTGAATACGATATCAGAGAAATGAAACGTATAATTAATGTCTCGTTGGAAAAAGTTATTGGGAAGAACTTAAAATTTGAGGATACGGTAAGTTGTCGATTATGCAAATACAAAAAATATATTTTCCATTAA
This sequence comes from Panzeria rudis, assembly GCA_956483635.1. Classification (NCBI taxonomy): domain Eukaryota; kingdom Metazoa; phylum Arthropoda; class Insecta; order Diptera; family Tachinidae; genus Panzeria; species Panzeria rudis. The sequence continues at coordinate 30,826,443 of OY101450.1, forward strand.
AAACTATATTTTCTGTAAACAAAAATGAAAATCTTCAAAACAATTGTCTTAAATTGACCTGCAAGCCTATTTACCTGGAATCAAATACAGAAATCTATATTTTAATTTCGAAAATAAGAAAACAGACGAGGTTGAAACTTCCTTTCTCTAAAAAAACGAGTTTGAAACTCTTTCTTTTTCTATCCAGTTTAAAGTTTCAACTTTTTCTATAAAATATAGCTGGAAAAAAACGACTTCAATACAAAGAGACAAACCTTTCATGTCCTTTCCTATAAAAATCTTTAAAAGTCGTATATAAATGGAGGATTTGTGTGATAATCAATATCTGGGGCGGAGGCTGGGGGACTTGCCCCACTGATTTTCTTAGAAAAACTATGCGACCAAACTAACAAATTTCAACACCGATTTTCGAAAAGAAATCATGGAACAAAACTGTAGGCAAGCAAGCCCTTCCAAACAAAAAAGTTATTTTGAAAATCAATTCACAAATGGCAGCAAAGTTCCCCACCGATTTTCAAAAAAAGTTATGAAAAAAAACTGCAGGCAAACCCTTTTAAACAAATAAGCAAAGTTTCCCCACCGATTTTTGAAAAAAAAATTATGGGGCTGAATTTTGAAAATCGGTTGACACATGACAAGGTTATGCGTGGGGGGAGAAAAGGTCCCCAACGGTTTTCGAAGAAAAATTATGGGGCCAAAATGCAGTTATGCCTAAACAAAATTGATAACCTTCTCCTTGTTTAAAGTCGGTTAAAAAGAGTTAAAAATCCATTTTCTATAAAAATGTAAATATACGAGTTAAAACTCTCCCTTTTTCTATAAAAAAAACATGAAACATGATTAGAATTTCCATGTTGTATTTAGCTAAAAATGTATTTAAAATGCTCTGATTTACAGACCGGCACATTAACCCACCTTAAAAACGAATTGATATTACAACAACTAAATTTTATAGAGGGTCTCATGTCTTATTGTATATTGACTTCGAAACAAACCAACGAAAATGTAAGACATATACTGCCTCTACTTAAGGAACATGAGCACCTTCATGAAGGTCTTAAGGTAAAATTAATAACAATGTATAAAATACTTTCTCAAGATTTAGAAAAATTTTTATTACAGGCGCTTTCAAGCAAAAAAGGTCACAAGAAATCGAAGAATAACAATGATACGGAAATTACTGCATCCAATATAACCGTGAATGGGGTACCCATGAAAAAAATACAATCACAACCGGAAAATATATGGGATTTATTTGTAATAGAAAGATTATTACGTTTATTACATGAGTACGAAATAGAATTAAAGACTAATAACGGTCTCATTTTAATTTTTCCGACTTATTTTTTTTTAGAGATATTGTGCCATTTGCTGCTCGTAATGTAACCTCATCTTTACGTTCGAGTGTATCTTTGGTACGTTATGTTTTGGAAGTGTCTGCATTTAAAGTTGAACAAATTCGTTTAGAACCGGCTTATAAACAATTGGCTCATAGCAAACGTACTTTAAAATATCTAACGGACATAAGCAAAGTTATCTACGAGCGCTGTATTAAACGGCTGCCTGAGTTATGGCGTGACTTTGATTTAAAAACTGCCTCCTTAGCGGCAGAATGTTTTCGCCAATGCCTACAAACGGCTAATGAAACTTATAAATCTAAATTTTCTACTATATTTGTTAAAGGATTTGATTTTCATGTGATTGATAAGAGCAAAGAATGTATTGCGGTGTTACATGATGTTATCAATGCATTTATGCAAGAAGAATTTGATGAAAAAACAGGTGCCAATGATTCGATGCTAAATGACAGCAATGGCCGTAAGATACCCCACAATTTGTTACTAAGTTTAGAGATTTTATATGATAATGTATCGTTTGGTAATCGTATGACTACCGAATCGTATACATGGCTTTTGAATTTTTGCAAAACTTATAATATTAACAACAAAGAGTTGGGCTTAGTGCATAAGTTGTTATTCAAACAAAGACAAAAAACCCATTCTGGAGCATTCTTCCAGCTGATACCTTTTCATTTGGCCCAGGTATGGTCTTTTGTAAAGGATAATGTGCAAGATGAAGAGGTAAGTACTGCAGGAAATAAAAAAAAAAAATTATAAAAATTTGTACTTTTACTACAGAATGTTAGCACTCAGTTGAATGTAACTTTAAAATCTATTACTGAAGTAACCGCAGAAACGTGTCTTCATTATCTTTACGAATCTTTGCGTAAACAAATCGAAGACGTTGAATATTTTATAGTTAAGGCGAATAATTTAAGTTACAAGTATCGTATTGTAGCTGAAGAGGATCGTGATTATTGTTTGGGCTGCTTAAAGTCCATGGAGCGGTCGATATGTTCGCAGTTGGTTCACATATCTAATACCTTGAAAAACTTAACAAATGTTTGCCTGCCTTTGGGCACCTGTATGGATGGTTTAATGAAACTATTGATGCAACATTTTATATGTTTGAAAAATCTGGCTAAACATTTCCTAAATTGTTGTTCGGGAGGTGTGAAAGTGTCCATACAAGGCACAAAGTAAGTTATTTGATTTCTCTTTTCTTTCTTCCATTTAAATAATAACTTTGTTTAGATTTGATTTATTGCTAAGAGTGGTAGGTAAACCTCTGCCTGCCAATATTTATGCTTTAATAACTTACATTGAAAGTAATATTTTGGAGGAAACATCCAAAAAGAAAATTAATCCTCAAGCTGAGAAGGCCAAAGTTTTAAGAGAAACAAAATTTATACCCAAAATTGTATTATGCATAGAAAATTTCAACAAGCATGTAATTCTTTTGGCAAAAAAAACCAATGATCGTTTGGCGAATTTGCTGCACTATGGCACCGTGAGAGATTTTCGCATTAAGACATCTGATCTAAAAGCAGCCATAGATCGTACTCTTTCGCATAGCAGTCAAATTGAAGTCGACGAAAACAATCAGAATGATGACGAAACCACACAAGACAGTGATGGGGAAAATGAGGAAGAAATGTTGCTAAGGCAAATAGAGGAAGAATCCCGAGAAATGCAGATCAAATCTAAAGCAAATGACAAAGAAGCAGAGGCAGAAGAAGGAAGCACGAAATCAAATGAAAGTGAATGCCAAAGCATTATTAGTACTACTGTCAGCAGAAGTTCTACACCTCGCGCCACTACTTCCAAGCAAGCTCAAGAAAAACAAAAGAGAGGCAAAGAAAAAGCACCAACTAAACGAAAAAGAACTGATGAAAATAAAAAAGATAAGGAAGTTAAAAAACATGACGAAAAATCCAAAAAGAGAAAGGTTGGAAAAGAACGTACCAAAAATAAGTCTTCTAAAGTAAAGAAAACCATAGAAATTGATTCAGATAATGAACACGATGTCAGCCATATAACAGCCGATGACGGTGAGACCTTGGATAATGAAAGTAATCGTGAATCTTGCACCCAGCTAATGGAAAATTTAGCAAAAATCAATGCAAAGACGGCCAAGAAACGTTCATTGCGCGATTCTGAACCCCAAGATGATCCCGACGTTTTGTGTGCTCCGCCTTTAGAGCCGCTGCCTAAAAAACGGAAAAGTGCTCGTCATGCTAAGGGAAAGAAGTAACAGTTTTCATTTTATTTTGTATTTTATCTTTAATGTTTTTCTTTTTAAAATATCATACGTCTTATGTTCAGTTTTCTTGAAGTGTTTAAATAAATTTTCAATATTTTTTTAATCCAGAGCTTTAAAAATAAAAACAGAGTAAAATAGGTCGTGCAAAAGAATCGACTACAAAACAGGCGTGGCACTAAGCACTTTTTTTATCATAATGTTATATTTTCACGGGAAATAATTGTCTGTGCAAAGTTTCATAAGAATCGGTTTACTAGAAGTAATTAAAAATAATAATTATTTTGTTTTGGCGTGGCACTGCCCACTTTTCTAATCAGAATGTTGTCTTGCCCCGGGAACTTAATGAGTGTGCAAAGTTACATATGAAGTCGTTAAATAGAAGTAATTCAAAAATAATATTTAGTACGTTTGGGCGTGGCACTGCCCACTTTTCTCTGTAGGTGGGAGGTAAACCGCATTAAGTCACATTTAAAAAAAAACATGCTAAAAATCGCATATAGATTAACAATTTGGCTTACCCTAAATCTATACATATAATAAAACTGTAAAAGGGGCGTGTCTGTACATGAAAAATTTTTTGAAAATTTTGATGGTGGCGTAAACAGTAACCGATGTAGAGAGCAAAACACCAAATTTTCGAATTTTTGTCTCTCTGTCTGTCCGAACACGCTTCACGCGAAAACCACTGAATTGATTTTCATGAAATTTGGTATGGAGGTACTTTGGAGTCCTGATTCAAACATAGGGTACTTTTTACCGCGATAAAATATCTCATTTCTATGTTCAAAAAAAAAAAAAAAAAACGAAAATGTAGCCTATTTGACTAATATAAATGTTGTTGGAAATTAGAAAGATTTTTTTGTTTTTTTTACGTTGGTAGCACTGTTTATTTTGCATAAGGGGAACTTTAAACAATTATATAAAGAACGCTATATTATTATATTTTATAGACACCTTATAGTCATAAAGAAAACTTTAAGCGCGTGAATCGGTCGGGCACATCTAGTATTTTATATAGCTAATGTTATTTTTTTTATAAGTATCTAAGATATTTTTAATAAAATTACGTCATACAACATTACCGTTACTTATTAAAAAGGTCTTCCTGTTCTTTACCTCCTAGATGGTTTTGAGCAATACTACTGTCTTTTGAAAAAGGACTTACTGGATTTCACTTATCGATCGAGGAAAAAATGCTGATTCCAACAGTATAAAAAAACTTGGTATAGTCTACCTCCCACCTACAGATATAAAGGGTGTTTTTTATTGAGGTATAGAACTTTAAGTTGGCATCACTTTTTTAACTGGCGGCCATTTTGTCAGCTGTCAAGTGATTAATATTTAGTTTGGTTTGCCATTTCATCATGAACAGGTTGACAAAAGAACAACGCTTGCAAATCGTGCAAATTTATTTCGAAAATAATGGTTCAGTTCGCGAAGTTTACCGCAAGCTCCGTCCATTTTATGGTCGACATAATCGTCCATCAGAGCAATTAATTCGGTTAACCATGGATCGTTTTCGCACTACGTTTACTCTATGTGATAATACGCATCCGCAGAGACGTCGAACAGTGCGCACCGAAGAAACAATTGCCGCTGTAGAGCAAAGTGTTGAAGAGGACCCGAATGAATCGATTCGCCACCCTGCACAGCAATTGGAGCCATGATAACCGACTATTTTGTTCCCGAATTGGATGGCATGAATGTGGATGAGTTGTGGTTCCAACAAGACGGCGCTACATGCCACACAGCGCACGTCACAATCGATTTATTGAAGGAAACATTCGATGAGCGCATAATTTCGCGGAATGGACCTGTCAATTGGCCACCAAGATCGTGTGATTTGACACCATTGGATTATTTTCTTTGGGGATATGTGAAGTCGCTCGTCTACGCCAACAAACCAGAAACGTTAGGGGACTTGGAAGCCAACATTCGTGGCGTTATTGCCAACATACGGCCCCATATGCTCGAAAAAGTGGTTGAAAACACAGACTACCAGACGAGACACGAGAGTTCCGATATTATGTACCTATATCTATCTCCCTCATACGAACTATATGACCAAAAGAAAATACAAAATTTTCATGTTTGTTTACATATTAATTTTCTAGCGCAATAAAATTAAAACGAATTTTCACAGGTAAGCGTAAAGATGGAAAAAATTTTAGTTTTGCTTAAATAAATGTATTTATTCCTATTTTATTTCAGAAAAAACGGAAAGTGATCACCAGAAACTAGTTTTCAAAGTCATAATATATATTTTTATATTTTTCAGCAGCGTTGGACATAGTTTTTGGTTGGACAAGCAAAATGTGAGTATATTCATACATATGCATGTAACTTTAAAAAGCAAAGTTAGATTTTAATAGTTCATTTCTCTTTTTAGGAAGTGCATTAAGGGATGTCCTCCTAGAGATGATCTTCACCACAATCTTCACTCCTTTCCGAAAAACCCAATCAGGTAAGTTTGCTTGTATTAACATATATATTTGTGATTTGTGAAAAAGTGCGTTGCAGAGTTTTCAAATGAATGTTTCTTTGCAGTGATACATTACAACTTATTCCTAAATGTAATGATTAAAATTGTAATGTATTCTGCTCCCAAATGTTAATAGGCATGGAAGAGCATTATAAAAGTATGACTGTCTTCCTAAATGTAGAATGTTTGCTACATATGAACATATGAATCTATACAGCACATACTTTTATAATACATACAGAGTCCTTCATCATTGAACACTGCAAAGAAACATGCATATGTATACATATCGCTCCTTTATTGCAACGTAGTCATATCTAAAAAAACAAAATTTTTAAGTTACTTAAGAAAAAGTCTTTAGACCTTCTTTATATGTAAACAAATTTTCAGAAACATCTATCTGAACCGAAGCTATAACCACTAAAAAGCTAAAACCGCCCATATACTTGCTAACATTTTTAAAAGTTTAAACGCGTTTTGCAAAGTTTAAGTTTTTTTGAGATGTGACTACGTTGCAATAAAGGAGCGATATGTACTTAGATAGTCAAACTAACTTTGCAATGTACCAATACGGTTCCAATAATCTATTGATACATTGCAAACATACGTTTATGAAGTCAGGCTGTTTCCAAACTTTTGAGATGGTAATTCCTTATGTTCAAAAAGAAATTTTTGGCCGTTTAAAATCAAATTTGGACGGTTTTCTAATTCCAACTCCGTATTTCAACTATAAGTTTGAACAATATCTGATTTCAAAAAGGCATAATAGATTCTGAAACAGAAAAAAAATATATACACTAGCCGAAATTGTATTAAACAATTTATATACCAACTACGACAACGTTTGCCAAAGAACATAAAAAGATTCTTATCAATGCTCTATGTTTTTTGAAACCATAGTATCCAACACAGAATTTTTCAACTATTTTTAGATTTTTCCCTTACTATTTTGCTTCATATTATATGTTTTATGCATCTGTTTTTAAAGTAAATAAAAGTAACACAATAGTCGAAATAAAGCAACATAATTTTTAATTTAGTATTTTGTATTAAATTGTAGAAAAATTTTATTTGTTAAATGATATTAAATAGAAAGAGTTTAAATTTTACTGGAATGCTTTTATTTTTGCAATTCGATACCAAATTTTTTTAAAGAGGAAAGTTCACTTAGATGTCACTTTCCTCTTTGCTTGCGAATTGAAATAGCTAAGTTTTTTGTGATTGCGATTTCCAACACACCAGTTTAGTGACTTCGAGTCGAAATCGTATTTCTTTTGCGAAATGCTATTTTCAGCACTTGGGTGGTTGTTATTGATTGAATGTTTTTCATTTAAATGACCCAAAAATATATTTTCATATTATTTATACCTACATAAACACCATTTAAACTATAAACAATTTTAAAATAATGAAAAGTTACTATTGTAAAGCTGTAAAAAAAAAATTTTGCTTTATTTTTTGGCCTTAAAATTCCTTCATTAAAACCTGATTTAGCTTTATATTATTTTAAAATCTGATCACACTGTTACCGTTTTGCAAAGTTTAAGTTTTTTTGAGATGTGACTACGTTGCAATAAAGGAGCGATATGTACTTAGATAGTCAAACTAACTTTGCAATGTACCAATACGGTTCCAATAATCTATTGATACATTGCAAACATACGTTTATGAAGTCAGGCGGAATTATGAAGTCATGTGGAATTAAAATTTGCGGAATTATTAAAGCATTGTTGTTATAAATAATAATTTTAGGAATAATTTTTTCTGTGAATCTATGAATCATTCAGGCAAAGGATTGTTATATTTTAAATGCATTGGCATTGCCTAAAATATGAATTTATTTAAAATATGAATGAATTCATAATGAACTAAAAATTCTTGTATGCATTTATTTCGTCCAAATAAATTAATTGAATAAAAATTTCAATGAACTCATTATTAAGGATTCAAAGGGAAGGAATTTCAATTCATGTCTTCATTCATACATATATGGTGGAAAAAATAATTTTTCGAATGAAAACTGAATTGCAATTCTTTTCATTTAAGCTCTCAATGAATTCATTCAAACTTTAATTTAATCAATATTTCTGTATGGAACGAATGCATGCAAAAATTTGTAGCTCATTTGTAGCAATTTGTAGGTTTCAGTTGATCACCTAGGGTGATCAACTACATTACAACTCTTTTCTTTTTTAGACGAGCACAATGGTTGAATCTATTAGGCGTGGAAACATCAGTGCAGTTTATACATGTTTGTAGTCGCCATTTTGCTCCTGAAATGATTTTTGGAAAGAGACTCAGCAAATTTGCAGTTCCTATTCCTGATAATAAGTCTCTAACAAAAAATTTAACTCCTACTCCAAACGAATTGTCATGTTCTGACAGAATTACTGAGGTCGGTGGTACTTCGAATGTTGCCTTGCAAAATGAAGATGGCGGCGTCGCAAATGAGTTGGATGTAGATGATATAGCTTTGCAACATGATGTAGACTTTTTGTTAGGAGATGTAGGGGAAGAGGTCAGTGTAGGGAAACAGTATCCTACTTTGGATGTTGATTTCGCAGAGGAACTAGATTATTTAGTAGATGTGGTAGAAGATGTCGGCGTAGAGAAACGGGATTCCACTTTAGATGCCGATTTCGTTGATGAATTAGATTATTTGGTAGATGTGGTAGATAATCTCGGCGTAGAGAAACAAAATCTCACTTTCGATGTCGATTTCGCTGATGAATTGGATTATGTAGTAGAAAATGTCGGCGAAGGTAAACAGGACCCCATTCCGGATGATGTCGGTTTTGCAGAAGAATTAGATTATATGGTAGAAGATATCGGTGTAGGCAAAGAGAACATCAAAGAAGCATCATCAGGAAATTTTGAAATTGTGGACGCGCGGTGCAGTCAAGTTTCGGCCATGGAGGAAGACGTCGAAATTTTGGGATCAAACCGATCCACAAAAAGGCAACTAAAATCAGTACGTGCAGCAATGGATCATTTTCGCTCGTTATATATTGCTGAAAGACGGATGAAGAATTCTTTAAAAGCTGCCAATGCAAGGCTAACAAACGAATTGGGAAAGTGCCAGGCCAAGGTCAAACGTTTGGAGTCGGAGTTATATAAAAAAAATGATTTGTCTTCTAAACTTTCTAAAAGTATGTTGGTGTGCCTTAATAATGGTTTAATAAACCATAATAGAGACGCAAAAGCACGGCGTTATGATCAAGCAACAAAATTAATTTCGTTAGGTGTTTTGTTCTTATCGCCATTAGTTTATCGGCACTTGCGGCCAATACTTGATTGGCCGCAAATAAGAACTTTACAAAGGTTTGTGGAAGGATGGCCAAAAAGTCCTGGGAACTTGGACGGAAGTTTTGAGGCGCTAAGAGCGCGTTCTCAAAGCTTCACAAAAGAACAGAAATACGTAAGTGTTTCTTGTGACGAGATGGCGTTGAAAACCTTCCTTGACTACGATGCTCACAAAGATAAAATTATAGGTCTTCAAGATTTCGGCGATGAAAATCGTACGAATTCTTTAGCAACTAGCGTAGTGGTTATCATGGCAAGTGGAATAGGTGGAGAAAGTTGGTCGCAAGCAGTTTCATATTTCTTCGTATATATAAACACCGTTGTTAATGGCAATTGCGAAAATATTTCGCCAAATAATCCAATAATCGATTTTTCAGTAGTGGAGGAGGCATTTTCGGACGGCAATACGAATACACTTTGGGAAGAATTTCATTCTTTACCCAACCCTTCTTCTCATGTTGTAGCAAGTAATATTAGTGTAGTTCCCCTAAATGAGAAGGAGTTTTTGGACAAAAGTGCCTTCGTGTATGTTTCAGGGTATTTTTACTTGAAACTTTATAATATGCATAAATGCAAGTTACCAATACCCCATTTCGACGGCAAACCCATTTCACCTGAATTTCTTTTCACATTTGAGAAGCAATTCAGCAAATGTAACTTGGTACAACCACCGCAACCATTTGTAGATTATCTACGCCAATTAGATAGTGATTTTGAAGACATATTTAATAAGTATTGCCATCGAGTTGGTGTTCGCCAAATTATTTTCGACGAATTGGTCAAAATTGCACCATATCTATGTTGCGATAATTTAAAACACGAAGACCTCTTAAATTTGTTTATTCGTATTAGGATTTATTTTCTTCTTCGGTTTTTCAATGCTAAATTGAAAGAACCAAAATTCAAAATAAAATATCTCTGCGTTGCTCACAAGTAATCTGATGGTCATCGGTGTTCTCTTCGACTTTACATATCTCTGCTGTCTTCGATGTATTAACTTCTTCGATCTGCGTTTCGGGATATCTTACTGGATTTTGAATTGAAAGAACCTAAAATATCTGCGTTGCTTATACATTTAGGTGCGTTTTAAATTTAATTTCACTAAACTTCAGCTCATCGGTTATTCTTATTATTTAAATTAAGTTCCGCATAAGAATTAGTTTTTAATCTTCAATAATATTTTTACCCTGCTGACTTAGGTTTTGGATAGCTGACTTACGGACTTAACGGATAGCTTTTGCCCCGTTGTTGCTTGATCATAATCGCAGAAACAAATCATGTTAGAACTTATTTACTAACACAAAATGTAAATTATTCTACATCCATTTTAACAAAGAGTTGTTAATTTATTTTTATTGAATAGTTAATTTTTAAATGAATTTTATTGAATTTTTTTTATTTTTACATTGAATTATTGTTTGATTATGTTTGAATTATTGTTTTATTAATATGCCTATAATTATTGTTTTTATGCCTTAATTTATACTTTTTTGTTATTGTTTTTATTGTTGTTTTTTATTATTGTTGTTTTTTATTTTATTATTATTGTTTTAATTAGTTATTGGTTTTCTCACTGCATTATTGGTTTTGTCATAATTGAATTATATTTTTATATAATTAACTTGCTTTTTATTTTACATTGTGAATTAAAATAGCCATCTTTTACATGTACATACATACATATGTAAATATTTTCATTTTTTATCGAATTGAAATCATTGAATTATGAAGTGATCTTACACTATTTTGCTGTAATTTTATTTTTCTTTTTTTATTATTGAATTGAAATCTTTCAATTGTGAAAAGTGATATTACGTTATTTTGTATTTTAGTTAACGATATGTATATATTTTCCATTCATCCACAGTCATCCATTCACTTCCATTCATGTACATTCATCCATTCATTTCCATTCATTCACAGGTCGAAGTTGTGACCGCCTTGGCGCCTAGGATTTTAATCGTGACAAAACAGGGCTCAAATCGTCACATCCGTGATCGTGACTCGTCAATCGTATAAACTATATGGGATTATAGTACGTTCACGTATGTCGTAATCCGAAAATGGTGGTTTTACGTGATGAGTTGTACGTTCACGGATGCGACGATTTGAGCCCAGAGTAATTTTGTATTCATCACGACAATCCAGGGGTAAGTGTAGCGAATATAAAAGCTTCTCCTTGCCCAAGATCATCATGCGTGGTGAAGAGCCACATCCTACTTGAGGTGGTGCTGTTTCTAGCAAAACATGATGGATCTAGACCAGAGAAGGTCGAAAAAAAATCTAAAAACTGTCCACCACACCTTTTCAAAGAGATTGTTTTCCATCACATACCTGAATCTTTTTCTTTATTTGTTTGGCTTCTGTTAATAAATAAAGTTATTAAATTAAAATAAGTGTATTAATAAATAAAGTTATTAATACAAAAAATTGCAAACCACTTCAGGTATGTGATGGAAATCGGTTTTGAAGCAATTTTAAATGCCGTTTTTTAATACACTTCATCCAATTTTTATAATTTTTGTGATAAGATCGGTTTTGAAAACGAAGCAATTTGAAATGCCGTTTTTAATACGCTTCATCCAATTTTTATAATTTTTGTGATAAAATTCTTTTTAATAAAGAAATATTTTTATAATATTTGCAGTTATTTTGGCGGTGGTACATTCGATTTTGCAAAATCATGATGATTTAACGAATCAACAGGAGCAACAATCTATGCAAAATATAGCCACTAGTGCTGCATCTAAGGCACAATCTGCCAACCAGCAGCAAACGTAGCTGCAGCAGCAACAACAGCAGCCACAAACAACATCAGCCAACATCAGCAACAATTACATCAAATGCAATTGCAGCACCAGCAAATACAACAGGAATTGTATCAGCAACAACAACTTTTACACACATTTCTGTAATAATGCTATGTATCTCAAAATATAATTTTTTTAGAGAAAATAAATGCTAACGCCCACAGTAATTAAAAAAAATTTTTATTTGACTAAATTTTTATATTTGACTAAATCGGGAAAACTGTAAGTACGCTGAAAACTTGCAACAAGTCGCTTCTATCGCAAAGTTTGCAAAAAATCGCGAGAAGTTGCAAAATCTGAAACAAGCCCTAACATTTAGTAGAATTCGCCAACACCGTTCAAACAGAAAAATTTGGGAAAAAGCATTAAATAAATCAATTGTCAAGTTTAAAACATATTTTTATAAAAGAATTTATTAACATTTAGATAAACTTTGTTACAATTCCAACTACTCTTTCATTTATTGTGCAAAATTTCTCAAGGCTGCTACCACTCCCATACCATACATAAGTTTTTCCTCCACTTTTTTCCACATTGTTTCTTGCACTTCTGACAATTCTTCCAAACTAGCCATAACTTCTTGCATTTCTAGTAAATTTCAACCATGCGAGCGGAAAAATACACTTATGTAAAGATTTTCCTCAAAGTCAATCATTGAAGGTCCTAATAGTTTCATATGTTGCACACTTTTTTCATAGTCTTGAGTGTCGGCTGAATCTTCTAATAATTTTCCAAAATTTGTCAAATTGTTAAAGGAATTCGCTTGAAGAACTCGTGAATGTAAGTCGTCATCTGATTTCGTTGCTTTCACATCGAAATTTATTTCTAAACCTGCCAGTGTAGGTTGGAAGAATGGAGCTTGTTTGGCACCTTGGGCGGTGCTTTCAGTTTGTTGCGTTTCTTAATTATTTCCAAATCTAAAAGATTTTGCCATCTAGAAACCGACACACCAGACACTTTCGCGATGACAACGTATTATTGAAATACCATCTTGAAACTGCTTTAGAGCAAAAAGTTTATTACCTAAAGAAAAAATAATAATTTAGTAAAATTTTGATTTGTTTTTGCCCTTTTAAATACTCACTTTTCTTTTTCGAAGCCTTTTTTTATTATAACTAGCATTGTCCAAACTTCTACTCAAAGTTTCCTATGTAGAACTAAAAGCACTTAAAGAACTATCCTCTACAGATGATAATATAGTTCGACCACTACTGCCATCAGGAGATGTTGTATAAATGGTTCGTTTGGCATGCATGTGGCAGTTGTGACTGAGTTTTCTTGAGCCTGCACTTGGCTGGCAACCTATAATACGTACAGGGTTTTATAAATAAATATATGTATTTATATCTAAATTTGCTAAATAAAAGCTTACCTTTTTTTCCTCCAAATTCCAAAATGCAAAATAACCATTTGTACTAGAAGAAGCCATAATTGGTGGTCCGTCTTTGTGACCCCTGTAAATATGGCTTATATGCTTGCCAGCACGCCACGCATAAATGCATTTATTGCAAGCTGTGTAAATATCACAGACTACTTTGTGGTAAATATGAAAACGATCCGTAGCCACTGCGGTGATTCATCCGGATGTTGGCCGCTGACATGAAGCAAACGAAAATAGGTTGATGTGGAAACTTGAAATGAACGTGTCTTTCAGGTTATCTATTCCCATTTCACTACCGTATTTCATTTTAAATCTTTTTTTAAGCTTTTCTTTTAAAATATTTTTAATATTCAACAATTGTTATAAATTATGAAAAACACGCGGAACTGAATTTGCTGCCACAGAATATTGGAGTAGTCTGTGGCTCGGGTTTGCTTGGATGTAGTCGAAAACAAACACATCACTTGAAGCAGTTAATTTTTATTTATTTCTTTTATTTAATTCTTTTTTTATTTATTTCTTTTATTTGCATCACAAACACAGTAGAAGTTCTACATTTCATAATTTATACACATTAAATTTTTTTGTTTTGTTTATTTCTACTTCTTCGTAGAACTATATCTGTCCCTTTTTAATAAATTATATGCGCAAAAAAAGCTGATTTTTTCATTTTGGAAATGTCAAAAGTGACCCCTCTGTCATACTTTGTGGTTGAAAATTGGACCTGTAGAATTGGCTTTATTCGAGCCAGCCGCGGCGGCCACATGCCCGAAATCATATTTAAACATTAATGGCATAAAATTATCCTTCCAATAAAGCCAAATTGATGGACATTAAAACGATTTTCTTGTGTTTTATTTCAATTCGAAGTTATATACCTCTAAAAAAACACCCGTTAGAATCAAGAAGTAACATGACCGATAATATTCCGCCCAATTATGAAAGGCGACGTCGACGTCACATCAACACGACAGTAAACAATTGTCACTTGTCTACTCATTGTTGACAACAATTGACTGCTATTGACAGTCTCTTACTATTTTCTGAAGCTTATGAAATTAGTCCAGCATGTTAATATTAATCAATTGTTGTCGACAAAGAGTATACAAGTGACAATTTTTTTATGTAGTGTTGATGTGACGTCGTCTTTTACAATAGGGGGGATTATGTATGTACATGATCATCATCTTCAAAAACATCATCGTTGTTATCGTACAAGTGAAAGTTCAGATATCATCACATACATACATACATACATACATACATACATACATACATACATACATACATACATACATACATACATACATACATACATACATACATACATACAATATTTTCACACGCTTATACTAAATCTAACTGGGAAAATAAGTCAAAGCAGTGATGTTAGCCGTGCAGTAATTACCGTTTTGTAGGGTAATTTCAGGCCCCAAAAGATAGCAAGGTGATTACATTAAAATCATGGTAATTTCAAAAATCTTTAAGTTTGGAAACTCAATTGACAAAAATAATGATTTCTGCACAATACACACACAAATTGAATTTTTGCTGCTGTATGAAAATCGTGATTTTTAACAATTGAGTTCCCTCATTTAATTGTGAATAAAATCAGATTGATTTTACTAAAACACGGCTTGTTTTGTGGTACAATTTTAAGTATCTTAATGCTCATCGATATGGATGCAACATATCGTCAGCTTATTATTGGTTTGTTCCACCGGCCATTTAAAAGAAATTAGTCAGGAGTGGATTATGGAGTAATCTACAAAAAAATGTTTCGTATATATTTTCAGAAAACTTTCTGTAAACCTTCTTTGCCATTTTTCTCTATTCCTAGTTTAAATAAATTGTTTATCAACAATGCTGTTATTTTAATTAAAAAAATTTGCGTGCGGTAATTTTTTCTCAAAAACGGTAATTTTTCGAGGGCCGTACGGTAATGAAAAAATAAAAGTTAATATCACTGAGCCAAAGCGTTGCGCAGCAAAAGTTGACTCGTATGGACAGGGACTTAATAATGGCAACCGAACTTCAGTTCCGTTGCCAGTCGGCAACTGAAAATTTGTGATTGCCAGAAAAGTACTAAAAAGCTACTGAAATTGATAGCTCTCAGTTGTCGTTTGCTATCCGTAATGTGGTTTTTAGCACCTGGCAACCCAATTGAAGTTCGGTTGCTTTCCATAATCGACACATTAATCATACATCCGACACCCAACAATACAAATGGAAATAAATCTGCACTTTCTAAACGAGCCGTTCGTCCGATTCTTATAAAATTTCATATGGCATTTCAGGAGATGTTGCTGAGCTTAAGTTTGCAGTTTGGAATTTATATCTTAAAAGGAGGTGGAGCCAGAAGACACCAAATTAATTAAGTTAAGGGGATATTCGTTCCGTTTTTTGCAAAAAAAAAAAAAAAATGCATCAATTAATTCGTAATTATAAATATTTTTGTAATAATACTTATCCAATATTTATTACCTATTTGAAAGGTAACACTATAAGGCATATCACTGGAATTTTTTTTCAAAATGTTCTTTATTGAATTAACTAGAGCTTTTCAAAATAGACCTACATATTTTTATTGTAAATATCAGTTTTAAGGCACGTTTGCTCAAATCGAAAGGTTGTAATCAATAAGGGTAGCAAGTCAACTTGAGGCCTAATGTGGCCCTTAAATGTTTCCAAACAAATTATTTGCGCCTGGCTAAAAATAAGAAAAATACAGCGAAAATACTGAAAATCCCATTTTTGAGATTTCTGGAATTTCGGGATCCCCAGAGTCAAATCGTATTTTTTCCCCTTGGTATTTAGTACATAAATTCCTTCGAAAATAGCATAATTTCATTCGAAAATAGCAATAATCACAGCATTAAAAAGAATTATACTTAAACACAAAACAGTAGTTTTCCCCATTGTTCATTGTTATGTGCACTTAAACCAAATATTAAGTAAACGTATGATTGATGGTCAGGCCACATAAAGCTATTTCAGTACGTGTTTTTCTTATAAGTCCATTAATTTTACATGTTTAAAAGACAAAGGTAGACATATCACATATCAAAATTTAGAAAATTATGTGTAGTGTATTCAGATTTTAACAATTTAACGATTTTTGATAGCCCTTTTGCAAAACATGGTGAAAAATGTTGTTATGTGGTGCCTTGTGTATATTATATTTAATGCTATAAAAAATGGACCACGTAGTCCAAAATTATCTATAGGGATTGAATGAAATCCATTGCGTAGTTGAAAACATGTGAATGTATTTAAAGGCCTTTTATCAAATCCGATGCAGCCCACTGCTAAATACCAAGGAAGAAAAAAAAAAGATTTGCCTTTGGGAAACCCGAAAATCCCAAAAATGTTCAGTATTTTCGTTGTATTTTTCTTATTTTTAGCCAGGCGCCAATAATTTTTTGGGAAATATTTAAGGGCACATTAGGCCTCAAAGTGACTTGCGCTACGCTTATTGATTACAGCCTTGCGATTTGAGAAAACGCGCCATAAAACTGGTATTTACAATAAAAATAGGTCTATTTTGAAACACTGGTTAATTCAATAACAAAAATGTTGAAAACAATTTGCAGTAATACGCCTTATAGTATTTCAAATAGGTATACATATGGGGTAAGTATTATTGCCAACAATTTTTATAATTACGAAATAATTGACGTATTTTTTTCTGCAAAAAAGGGGAAAAATCGATTTTTTTTTAATATTTTGAATTAGACTGCGTATAACTTTTGACTGAGTTGTGCTCTTTAAACAAGCTTTTCCAGATTATTAAAAAATTTTGTTATAAATGTAGGAATTATAAGTTTTTGCAAATCGGACAAAAATTGATTTCCCCATTAGCAAAACAGTGGATCAGTGTGGATAAAAAAGTTAAACTTAAAATTTTTCTTGTCGAATATCTCCCTTAACTATAACCGGAAACCCATAAATGTGGCAGACTTTTTTCACCTCTTGTATAGGCAAATCTACTTGCAAAAACTCTTGTTTATCAGATCGAGAACATTAGCTTGGCATATGTTTGAGTTTTTCATAAGCCCGAGTTGACCCAATTTTGGTCTTGTGTAAATTCCAAACTCCCAACTTAGCTCAGCAACATCTCCTAAAATGCCATAGAAATGTCATAAGAATCGAATGGCTCGTTTAGAAACTGCAGATTTATTTCCATCTTTTTTTTTCAAAATCCTCCACTGTGCGCTCTCGAAAGTTTCATAATCTCGCGTAACGTTTAAATTTTATTGCTATAAAATCTAATTAGAAAAGTATCATCTTTTCATATACAATTCTTTTTCATTTGTTGTGAGTTGTTTCGTCAGCTTTAGAGCTTTTATGATGTTTTGTAAAGATAGGTAGTGCATGAAGTAACTAGGCGACGAAAGTCTTGGGGCCTTTAAAGTAAATGTACTCCAAATCATAATTTATTTTTTAAATTTATGTATTTGTATGAAAAACAAAAACAAATTTTTTGTTTTTCATATCAATTTTCACTTTTCGTCGTGTTTTAGAAAATTGGGACTAAAAATTTCAGCATCAAATTGAAATTTTATTTAAAAATTTCACCGGAAAAATTAATATGATACATGGATGATTCTCATTCTAAACGTACATTTTGTGTTTTTTGTTGTTGTTTACGAATGTAACTAAATGAAATATGAGAAGGTAGGATTAATATTATAGTTTTCGACTTTCAATGGATCCTGAAATAAAATTATATTTTTCGATTTTTTAAACATTTTTGTTTTCGCGGTGGTTTTGGGAAAGATTTTTGCGAAAAAAACCCCAAAAAAAAGTGAGTATAGGGTTTGAAAGCACTACACATCTACTCTCTAAAAACAAAAAAAAAAATATAATAATCGCAGGACGAAATTAAAAGTTATGATCACTTTTTCAATTTTGACTTAGGTTCACATGGAAATCTGATTTTTTTAAAATAATTCCTTAGAAGCATTTATACGTGAGCGAAAGTAGGCAAACTTCTTCTTCTTCTGTCAAATAATAGGCTTTTTACACCTGCATACATTTCGCAGGAGCGCATGGAAAATGTTGAAAATGTGAAACATTGATTTACACTTGCAACATCTAAAATCTACCATCTTCAAAATGTCAGATATATGAAAAGTCACATTGTTCGTAATAAATTAAAAAATGTAATTTATTAATAAACACAAGAAATTATTTGTTTGTAATATAAAATGAGAAAAGCAATAATTAGTGCAGTGTTTTTAATTAATAAAAACCCATCTTAGAGGAAGGAAATAAAACTTTATTATATATTTAATTATTGTTGCATAAATTTTCGCACATACATCTGAAAAGTGTTCACATCAGGGATGGCAAAATTGGTACAATTGTACCAATCTTAGTACAATTCAGATTTTAAAAGTACAATGGTATACCAATGGCTTATATAGTACAATTAATAATTTTTGTATATATTAGAAATTCTACTTATTGCAACTCTTCCATTGTAATAAAATATTTAATATTTTTCGACTTTTTATATGAGTGCGACTTTTTATATGAATTAAATTTTAGCTTTGCGAAGTATTGAAAACAAAATTCGCCTTAAAAATAGAAATATTGAAAGTGGTCCAATAATGTTAACTCACGAAAAATAGCCTCTGCTAATTTAAAGGTATTGCTGATCGTGATACATATTAGCAATTCAAAGCAAGCTTGCATATTCTTCTATCCTGTATTTTGTATTTAAATAGTACTTGATACTTTGAACAGGTTAAGTATCAGAACGGTTATTTTTTCCCCTCGAAAAGTTCATTTTAAAATTCGCTCGTATTAAATTGCGTTATATTTTACACTTTTACTTTTCACAAAAACTTCTGTTATTTTATACATTTTATTTTTATTTATTTATTTGAAAATTTGGAAAATTAAATGTATTTTAGTCCATATCCTAACAAAAAAGTTTTGCGTAAAAAGACTTGCCCAATTCGCAGAGTTAAACAATTTTGTTATCCAAGTCAAACCGCACTTCCGTTTTTTGTAACGTAACGCCAGGTATTTTTTTGAGTACATCTTGAAATCCTTAGTTCCGATCATTTGCATTTTTTCACTGAATATAGAGCTATGTAATCACTTCTGGAATGTAAGAAAAAAGCTTTTTAAATTTTGGTTTTTTAATTTTTTTTCAACATTTTGTCGTACAAATGTAACGTAACGCCAAAATGGAATTGCCCATATGTAACATTTTATGAATTTTCTGCTTGAAAATTTTAAATACAATTTTATGCATGCTTAAAATAATATGAAATATGAAAACTAGGACTGATATGGCACTACTTTGAATTGCCCAGTATTAAAGTATTGAAAAAGTCATATTTTTATAAATTTATTTGCATTATATAAAAGGTGAATATTTCGGAGTTTTATTGAGAATATATCGTTCTACCTTCCAATAGCTATTATGTCGAAATTAATGAGCTATTTTCGATCAGAAATTGGATTTGCTAAATCCGACTTAAGCACAGGCCGACTTCATAAACGCCACAATGCATTGGATTGATGCGACTTTACATTGTTTACAACAACAAAGCACATAAAACTTTGCATCACTGCAATGCATTGTGGCGTTTATGAAATCGGCCTCACTTTCATTTTTACCACGGATATATGTATAGAAAAGTGATATATTTTCTGTACTTAATACATGTTTCTGGTGTTTTGGTACAATTAATTTTTAAAAAGTACTATTTTAGACAGCAATTGGTACAATTTTAATATCTTATGTGCCATCCCTGGTTCACTAGCTTTGAATTTCGTTTCAATTTAATGTCATTTTTCTAGTGGTGACACCAAAATTATCGAAAAATGTAAGATGCTACAAAATGAGATAGGAACATCTTTTAAAGATGTAGAATGTTGTTGATTTTTAGCCCTGTATAATTCTTATGGGAAAATGTTGTCATCTTCGCAAATTGATGGTAGATGTTAGATGTTGGCAAGTGGAAAAAGCCTATAAGACTAATTCAATTGTTATTTATGTAAACAAAAAACAGCTGATCATTTTATTATTGTCCGAACTTACCCCAAAGAAAAAGTTCGAACAACTTTGGACAGGAAATTAAAAAAATTACTCTCTCATTCGCTCTCAAAATTGCACAAAAATTTTTATGTGGAACGCTTTTGGGTAACTTTGTACAAGTTCGGACTGTTTCGTTATCCATCTGGAACAGAGCTATTGAAATTTAGCAAATAAATAGAACAGTAAAATAAGTTGACCATTGTGAAAGAATTATTTTTAAAACATTTAAAGATAAATTATTTCTAATTTATTTGCAAATGTTAGTAGTTAGATTGTTATTTCTGATTTTAAATATAGAAAAGCGTTTGCTTTTATAGATGTGATGGACTTAAAATTGTATTTTTTCGCGTTCCAGATGTTTTGAAGAACTTTTATAATTTGAGAGCGTAAATGTTGAGTTTACTTTCATTAGTCCAAAATTGTCCGAAGTCATGTGGAACACACCTAATTGTTATTTATGCAAACAAAGCACAGCTGATCATTTTATTATTGTAAGAACTTACACCAAAGAAAAAGTTCGAACAACTTTGGACAGGAAATTAAAAAAATTACTCTCTCATTCGCTCTCAAAATTGCATAAAAATTTTTATATGGAACGCTTTTGGGTAACTTTGTACAAGTTCGGACGGTTTCGTTATCCATCTGGAACAGATCTTTTCTTTAGAATTTTTTCATCATCAACAAAATCGTAATCAATCAAAAACGCGATTTTGAATTTTTTGATGATACGTTGTTTTGCATTTTAGGTGACGACATATAGAAGTGCAAGCCTACGCTGTTGTATGTGGCTAATGCAATTTCAACAATTAAACTGAGTAATGAAGCATACTAAAAAAGCGTAACGCTCAACAACAATTTATTAAAAAAATTACAATTCTTATTTTTCAAATATTTTATGTGTAAAATAAGAGAAGCAAATGAAAATATGCAAAAACCGTTATAAATTTATTCTCGTTTTTTGAAAAATTCATACTTTCTTAATGTGGAAAATCAACAGCATGCATTACGGACACGCCATTTTGTATGAAGAGAGCAGAGTATAAACAGTATTTTCCTTCTTCGTTTTGAACACATTATCTTCAGTCTTACACTAAAAAAACTCATGTGCATTTACTTATAATCTATTAAATCATGCTAAAGGAGTGTTCATTTTAAAATTTGTTCGTTTATTTTATAAAATATTTTACTATCTTTCAACGGACACGAAGAAAGCATTGAAAATGAGAATCACTCATGTATGTTGTAAAATAATATATTTCTGAGCTTGACTGTTACAAAAAATTTCAATTGGAACTTTGTAAAACATATTAACGATTAGTTACTATCAATCAGGGACCGAAAATAACAGTTATTATCAAAATTTCAGTTAAAAAAGTCAGACAGAAATAATTTTTCTATACGATATTTGATATTTAATCAATTTGGATTCACAAGCAAATACGTTCGAAATTATCATATTAATAAACAATTAGCTACTGGCTTGAGCTTTTCACATGTTTACATGTTCATATATACTTAAGTATACAATGAAACCAAAAAAGAACAAAAAATCAGAAAAATGGGAACGAAGAAAAATAAACCAATGGCAACACTGGGAAAATGCAGTTAATATCAACTTGAGAGTGAGTTTAATTCTCGTATTCAATTTTCACGTAAAAGTTGTATATATAAGAATTGAAATCACATTCAACAGAGCCACCTAACAAGTGGTGATAAGCAAAATACACGTGAGCGGTGGAAGTGTAGCGGCATCCGAAAATGGCGCGTTACTCTGTTCTGCTGTGTGCGTTGAAAAACTAAGTTGATGTTAATTTTTCCCTTGTTCCTTGGAATATTAATCATGCACAATTCTTTCTGAATTAAAACGTTACGAACCTTAGCCTAATAATCAATTTGGATTCACAAGCAAATGCGTTGCAAATTATCACATTAATAAAAATACTTTCATTTTGTTGCTTTTTGCAAAAAAGTCAAAATATAACTGTTATTTTTTGACCGATACTTATTCGGTCAAAAATAAAAGTTAAAATTTGACCGATATTTTTTTTGGCCAAAAATAAAAGTTAAAATTTAAACAGACTTAGAAGTCGCTACACCAGCAAAAAAATATCGGCCAAAAAAATATCGGTCAAATTTCAACTTTTATTTTTAGCCTAAAAAATAATAGTCAAAAAATAACTGTTATTTTTTGACCGAAAACATATTGATCAAAAAATAACTATTATTATTTGACTTTTTCGATAAAAGTCATAACAGTTACGGTCCCTGGTATCAATATACAGTTTTTAATTAAATTCCCGTAATTATATTTTAGGCCCCACTGTCATCGGCTTCATTTATAAACTCCAATCCGTTATATTTGTTTCCTGAAAAATAAATTTTCAACTTTGTATTTAGGCATTTTCATCATGATTACCTCGAATGTAATTCATTATAAATTTGATGTTCTTCATTTATTTATGGTTACCTTGTTTTTTCTTTTCTTTTGGGCAATTTTATGTGTTAAAAAAGTATGTTAACACATCTTTTGGCAGAAAAAACAAATAAATACTCCAAACAAATGTGAAATCTGCGTTACACTGTTTTAAAAATTAGGCATGTTTTTCATTTTATGACCATAACTTTTCCCACTTTTCCACAATTTGTTTTTTTTCTAGGTCGGCAAGGGCACTTGCAATAATTTCTCTAGATTAGTTTTGTTATACGAGTACATCTTATGAGGTGGTTTTTCCATCATTCTAATGTAAGAGATGTTTGATAAAGTTTTCAAATTTTATTACTCATCTTATTCTTGTGTTTGGAGTTGAATAATTTAGTTCAAAATAACTTTTTTGTTTTAAATCCATTTAAGTAATTACAACATACGACTTTTATGGTTTTAATCACAAGTTGGCTATATGACTGGAAAATATGTGTGTAGGCAATTAATATAACGTAGTCTATATAAAGATAAAAAAACCTTGTAAAAATATTAAGAATTATATCTGAGGAAATAAATTGAAAATGAGAAGTTCATATTCAGGAAGAATTTTTTCACCGACTTTAAGGTATTGAAACCCGGCAGTCTTCTGATATGTCACTCCGCTACCTTCTTAGTTGCTAGGGTCTCGGTTTGCGCTACGTTGAAGTGATCTGGAAGCATTTCTAATATAAAGAGGCTTTAATCTTCTGAATATACCTTTTACACCACACCACCGCGATTATTGGAACGATAACACTATGCAACCAAATGAAACTTTTGTCATGATCCTTGATCGCCACTATATTTTTTTGATGTGTTATGGTCCCCTAACTTAAAAAATAGTTGAAATTTAAAATTATATGGATAAGTTTTTTTAACTGAACCGAAGCTGAACCGAACCTAGTATTCGGCGAAAAAGCCGAACATTCGGCCTAATCCAAAACTTATTTAGCTTTAACTAATATTGACATTTTTAAAAGCTTATAAGAATAAAAAATTCATTTATTTTATTAAGAGCATTTTTACATACATACAATGCCAGTCAAAATAATAGCACAAATTGCATATATTTGATTAATCGGGCAAAAATAAAACTTAAACATTTACTAACTAACAAAAACTTGGCATGAAGTTAGCATAAATGATGAATAGAGCTGGAATGTTGGGATTGGCACACATATCGCTAGAGGGAAAAGAACCTGTCACAAGACAGGTCACGTGACTGGTTCCCAAGGACTAGCAACCTGTTCGAGTTCCGGAACTTTAAATGAAAGACACCGGTAACTTTTACATGGCGTTGTCATTGGATGGGGTCAATTGACATAATTAAGATAGTCAGTGATAGGTTCTAGACCCAATCTTAAGCTCCTTGTCGTGTGATGGGTTCTTTAATACTAGTTAAATTATTGTACTTTAAACATATATTTTTTAATTTGCAAATAACCTGCTTGTACAAGAATGTATTTTGCTAAAATGTTTGTTCTAGTCTTGTGATATAGTTCTTTTCGCCGGTCACAACTCGGGAACATTTCGTGACATTCCTATAGCAATGAAAAATAAAATAGATTCATATCGAATATAAATTATTTGCTGGGTTTTGTATAATTTTCAAAGCCTACTATGCTTATTTTTGAAAATCATTTACATATTTGTGAATTCTCAAATGGTTTTTGAAAGTCTATACATAAGATTAAGGATTTGTAGCTGTACAAAATTGTGTTTGAAGTCTACTGACGATTTGGTAAAGCACCAATGAAATGCTGCATATAGACAATGCTTAAACACCAGCAAATAAATTTAATTTAAAATAAAATTTTTCATAAAAAATTTTTTTTCATCATTGTGTATATAAAAAAGTTATGTTAATTTTATTTCAAGTTTATAGTGGTTTTTGTAGTAAAATTGGACAAAAATTCCAAATTTTAGAAAAAAATTATCCATAGAATTTAAAATTACAACTGTTTTTTTAGTTAGTGGACCATAGGAGTACAACTTTTCTTAAAGAGAAGTAGCACAACCAGGCAATTAATGACTACCAGTTAATTAATAAATAAGTGCGATCCCGTACTCAACATTAGGATCCCGCGGGATCCCAATTTGCACGAAAACTGTTCCCATCAGGGTGACCGTTGAAAATTTTTAAAAAGTGGCACAAAAGGGGATTTTGAGGAAAAAAGTGGCACCAAAAAGGGGATTCTTCAAAAAAAAGTAGCAACTTTTTTGAAAAGGGAATAATTGAACAAAACTCTAATATTTAATGAATTTCTAGGGCATATAATGCTTTTGAAATAAAATGAATCAATTTTGATGTTTTTTCGTTCAAAAAACTGACTGCTTTTTATATAAATTTTAGACAAACAATGCAAACAAGCCTTGTTTGTATAAAATTTATGTGAAAGGCACCCACATTTTTTTTTTAGCAATTTCCATAAAAAAATTTTTACTCAAGTCGCTTGTTTGCATATGGAAACAGCACATTAGTAAAGTAAATCGAAAAGCAGTTTCGCTGAGTAAAGATTTTTGCATAGCCGGCCTTCGGTCGGCGAAGCCGCTGAGTATACTGGGAGGAGAAAATCGTTAAGACCGGCCGAAGGCCTCTTTTCAATATACCAAGAAGAAAAAATACTTAAGCCCGGCCGAAGGCCAGCTACGCAAAGAATATTTTGTAGTAAAATAAATATTCTTAACAATTTTAAATAATTTCCAAATATTTCTTTGAATCGACGATGTCGATTGGACATATTTTAAGCATTGTTGACGCTATTTGCAAATTGTTCTTGATTTTATTTCACTTTTTAAAATGCAATAACGTCAATTGATCTTTTATTACTTGTCACCGATTGCAGAAGTAAAAAGTGAATAGTCAAAAACATGTACATATATTTGAATTTGTTTTCATTTTTAAAAGTGTGGACATTATGACACATTTCAAAGTGTCATAATGGTCATAATAATAATGTCATAAAGTCCATGGCACTATTAAAAATGTCACAATGCCCATGGATGTTATGCCATTTTTAGCAGTGACATAATGTCTTTGGACATTATATCACTGGATATTGTGACATGGCACCATAATTTGCATGAAAATAGTTTTAAAAATATTTAAAGCTGCGTGATTTTCATAAAAAATTTTAACAAGACGTTCTTTTTCGTGTTAGTGAATCAGGTGTTATTTTTAATAATTTTAATACAATAATGAATATCTATAGATCTAAACTCTTAAACTATTTCAAAATAGTTTTTGTCATAAGACTTTACATGATAGACTCAAAAACAAATTTTTGTCTTGAGATTTTTTTTTTATAAAAACAGTCTCGTGCCGTCAAAAGCTTATATTAAAACAAGAAGCATAATTTCATAAAAAGGGGCAAAAAGGGGCAAAAAGGGGCATAATATTACAAAAGGTGGCAGATTTAGGTCATTTTAAAAAAGGGGCACTAAAAGTGGCAAGGCAGTTGAAAAAGTGGCAAATTGCCACTTTAGTCGCGAAACGGTCACGCTGGTTCCCATACTGCAAGATTGGGTAAATGAGAATGAATTTGAGAGAATAACATTCTTCTTCTTCTTCTTCTTGCACGAAACAGCCCGCTCTTTTTCTTCGAGCAGATTGAGTACAGTTTGAAAAATAAACAATAACAAATGAAAAATATGATTTTGGTTCTCAAAAATAGTGACGAAATAATTACTAGTTTTGCAAAATTCAATGCAAAATACATTTGTATATATTCAACAAATTATCTAAAAACTAAATATGCTATTAAGAACGCCTGTGTTTAATGTATATAAAATTTATTTAAAGTGGTTATAAATAATTCTTGTTGGGAAGATCAGGTCCTTTTTCTTCAGGATCATCACATATAAAGATATATTTTTATATAAAGTACGCCGTTTTACAAAATTTTATTTTTGGAGTGTTTTCTAATTAATTTACCCTAAACAATAACATTCCAAAAATAAAAATTTGTAAAACGGTGTAGTTTATATAGGATTTGCTAAGACGAAATTTTTATTTTTTTTATTTCGGCCAGTGTCCAAGATAGCGGTACATTTGTGTATTTCGATGTATACGTCTCTTCCAGAGTTATAGGCTTATTCGATTAAAAGGAATTATACATCTACTAAATTGCTCGTCGGATATTGGCTAATTGACCTTGATCGGGTAGAAAATTACTGAGTTATAGTGGATCAAATATAAAATTTTATAAAATTATAATTTAATTGAAAAATTAAACTAAAAATAGAACTCAAGCCAAAACTAATTAAATTTCTTCGGATATAAACCCATACAGTTCGACAAAAATCATACACTCACAATATTATGACAGTAACGGAATGTATTTTGTTCAAGAAGTATTCCGTGCAATCATTTTTAAAAGAGTAAATATTTAAAATTTTAAGCAATCTTATTTTTAACTGATTCTAACATTTAATGAAAAAACTAAATGCAGATTATACGGATTTTCTGTTGCCTTCAATATAGTCCGTTGTTTACGTTATAATTACCAAAAAAGTACATGCATAGAAATAACACACACACAAATACTCAAAATATTCTGTTCGTAAAATTAACGGAAATTGCAATTGAAATTATATAAATATACATTCAAAATCAGTGGTGTAGTGGTTAGTACGTTAGACTATTAAACGAGAGGTCACATGCTCAATTTCAGCCAAGGGCACGCGTGTGTTTTTTTTTAATTTGTAATGTTAAATGCATAAAATTGAGTAATTTTATGTTGTTTTCGTGCAGCTAATTTACATGCTATGCTTTGGCCAGATGGTTGATACGTTGGATTTCAAACCTGAACGAGGCTTGTTCGATCCCAGTAGAAGTTAGCATAACAAACAGTGAGTAAAAATATAAATTTAATAAAATAATAATTAAAGATACGAAATAATAAAGCTCGTAACATTTAAAAATAAAGCAAAAATCAATTATTTTTACGGAACTTGAGTTTGATTATTTAACAGTAAAAATAGCAGAAATAAGGAAACCTCTTATTTTTACGGAAGCTGCTATTAGTTCTTTTGACAGTGAAATTGAGCCAAATAAATAAGGAATCATAAATTTTTTATGGTTTTAAGTCTGTTAACTTTTTAACATTTAAAGTTGAATAAACTTTTTGTTAAACTTAAATGAAAAATAAGTAGACCGGTTTTTAATTGAGTTTTAATTTATTTTATATTGCAATTTCAGTTAGTTTTACGTACGGAATATTTTGAGTGTAACTTAATTTTATAAAATTTTTAACGTTTTCCACCAATCTTTGTCATTCGGAAGTTATTTTGTGCCACAAATAATACCGCAATCGGACCAAATCTAAAAATGCTATGGTAAAAAGCGAAAAACTAATATTTTGAAAAATCCCTACATATTAATAATTTTAACAAATCTGTCCTTTTTTCCTTACAGTAATTTTTTTTAGATAAAAATCCCCACGAATAGGGATTTTTCCCTACGTATAACATCACTGGTTAGAATCAAGAGTGACATTTTTATACTAAAACAAAAGGGGAAACCACTCTTCGTAGGAAACTGCTATTGCAGACTTTGCAGCTCTTGCAAGTCTAGGATATAAACTACAATATGCAACACAACAAGAACAAAATATAAGAAACTTACATTTCCTACACAGTAGCAGATATGCAATACTAAAAACTGTAGGAAACTTGTCCAGCATATATGCAATTAACAAAATTACTCAGAAAGACTAATAGAAAAATACAAAAGAAAATACAAACTAATAGTAGGCCTGTTTGCTTACTTTTTCAATACTACGAATAATAAATAAGTAATAAGTAAGAGTAGTTCTTTCTTTATGGTACATTTGAAAAATACATAGTTATACATAATATATGAATTTCCTACATTTTTGAAGAAGACACTCATTCTTTGTAGCAGAAAATGATAGTTTATATCCTAGAGGTGCAAATATGCTACCAAGAGTGATTTCCGCTAAAGTGATCATTAATTGCTTTCATACATATATATATATATATAGTTGCAAAACATTTATGTATTTTATCCATTTATTTTATTCTTTACATTATTCTCAAATGTTCTTAGTTTATTTCATTGTTATATACATAGTAAATTTCTATAGAGTTTCTAAAAGAAGTTTGGAAAAATAGTATATTATAAATGCACATAAGTTTTTTTTTGTGTAAGACTGTCCATTATATGTTAAAAAAGAAGAACGAAAATACAGTTTTTACTCTCTTCATACAAAATCGCATGTCCGCAATGCATGCTGCTGATTTTCCACATTAAGAAACTATGAATTGTTCCAAAAACCAGATTAAATTTATAGCGGTTTTAGAATATTTGCATTTGCTTCTCTTATTTTACACATAAAATTTTTGCCATATATGTATTAGAAATTAGATTTTTTTTAAATTGTTGTTATCTGCAGGCTTGTATATTGAGAGTTACGCTTTTTTAGTACGCATCAACTCGGTGTAATTATTAAAATTGTATTAGCAACATACACTAAAATAACAGCGTAGCTTTGTACTTCTAAATATTTAAAAGTTTTGTGAACTTTATTAAATAGTATTATGTTGCAAAACGTTTCATCAATCAATCATCGTTTGTTTCCAAAAAATGTGTTCAGTGTTATTCATATTTTTTTTTAACATAATTGACATTTTTTAGTGAATAGCTCAGGAGGCTATGTTAAAATACATCGAAGATTATACATCTAAATTCTATTGAATTCAAAATAAAATGTGTGTTCTGAAAAAAGTATTGAATGCGCATAAAAATGTATTGAGCGTTACGTAAAAAAATTTAAATATAATTTATTTAAAAATTTTAGGACGTTAAAAAAGCTAACAGCAGCTGAAGGATAGAAACGTTATAAAGAATATTATCTTTTTAAAAATTTCTGGTTTTTTTTTCTTTAAAAATTTTGCTTCTACCGTACCGCACTGTGGGTTGTTATATTCTCGAAGAATGTATTAGGTAGGTTGTATTTTGCTACAAACAAATTATTTGAAATTGACATAGCCTTAGACATTGTTGGTCGATTTTATTATAATAAATTTTACTTGAAAGAGTTAGCAAACTTTTTGCTTATTTATAAATGTTTGTAAAGAATTATTTTAAAAGACAAAATTTTCTTATTTTCCACGTTAATCTATATCAAAATTGAAAAAATGGTCATAACTTTTAATTTCGTCCTGCGATTATTACAACTTTTTGTTTTTAGAGAGTAGATTTATAGTGCTTTCAAACCCTGTACTCATTTTTTGTGGTGTATTTTTTCGCAAAAATAATTCCCAGAACAACCGCGAAAGCAAATGTAAGTAACGCTCAATACACAAAAATGTTAAAAAATCGGAAAATGTAATTTTATTTTAGGATCCATTGAATGAGGCGAAAACTATAAGATGAATTTTACCTTCTCATATTTTATTTAGTTACATTGGCAAAAAGAAAAAAACACACACACACAAAATGTACGTTTAGAATGAGAATCAGCCATATAATACATGAATTAAGTACAGAGATAAGGAAGCTTCTTTCTAACCGAATGTCCTTAGAACACCTCTTGTACTTTTTTTAAATTCTAACTTTTCTGTGAAGTTTCTATTTCCAAACTCTAAAAAAGTAAATTTTCCTTTTTGAAACCCCAGCTAATGAAGTCAACTTAACCGAAGTGTCAAAGGTCATCTGCATATGGCGTGTTTTCAATATCAAAATGAAAAATTTTAACACAAAAGGCAACAATTATTTTCACATTTCTCTAGCAGTTTGTAACAAAATTTTGCAGTCAAATATCGGGCAAAAATTCATTTAAGCGTAAATACACAACAATTAGTGATTGAACTCAGGCGAGTGATGACATTTCATTGATTTTGTCGTTATTTTTTTTAGTAAATCAAACCTTCGTATTAAAAAAAATCAAAAACTTTTTAATTGTGTTCACAATTGTCATCTATTTAAGAAACAATATGAATTAAATTTGTTGATGGACATGTGATATGAGAAGAATACTGTAAAACGTGCTTGCAGGATAACTCACATTGTTAGTCGATGTAAAAAAAGGAGGTAACAATAGCAACCAACTACAACAAGAACAACTATTGAAAAAAAGACCACAAAGTTGTGGTGGTTGTTAACTTTTCGGTTAATCTAAAAATGTTGCAATTGTTTGCTGGTTCGTTAGTAAATTCAATACAATTTTGAATTTGAATTTATTTTTTATTTAATTTTTTTTCGAATGGAAGTCATAGAAAAACCAAATAAAAATCAAGCATTTATTTAAGGGAAATTGTTGTTAACTAAATAGCTAACGAACTAACTAGCCTTGATGAAAGATTGACATTTTTCTACTTGTCATACAAAATCTTACATTCATATTCTTGTTCTTGTTCGATAAATATGTCCTTTTTTGTATACTCTTATGTGTTCATACTTGCATACATACATACATACGCTCATATATTCTTATCTTGAAGTTGTTAATGTTTTTAAGATACGAATATTTGTCTTGGTTTTGTAAATTGTTACAAAATTTCATATTCAAATTTTGCTTATGTTTGATTATTGTTTTTAGGTTTTTTTTTGCATTAAAAAACATTTGGGACTCACGAAATACATAGATACATACATACATTTTTACATTTACTTCTAAAATATTCATAGATTCAGAAAACATTTTTTATTAACTTCTAAATTTTAGCATTTTACAAACGTGTATATTCAATCGTAGCTAATATTTGGCTGAAAGACAGTTAAGAAATATATTGTATCTGCTCGTATCGAGAGTATTTTCTTGAAGGCGAGAGTCTTATATCAACTGCAATTAGAATTTGTTTTGAAAATATGTTCCCATTAGGGATGGGCAAAAAAATATCTATATATCCATATATCGATATTTTCTCAAAAATATGTCTATATATGTCGGCGATATTTTTAATTGCAATATATCGATATTTTTTTCTAAATATATCGACTAGGGATAGGCAAAAAATATCGATATATCGATATTTACTTAAAAATATATCGATATATATATCGTCGATATATTTAATTTCGATATATCGATATTTTTTTCCAAATATATCGACAGTATCAAATTCGATATTTTTTTAGTTTTGGTTTTGTTTTTCGTGGAATTTTTAAAAACATTTCGGTACAGTCTTCATCAAATAGAATATTACTATCCTTGCAAAATACAGGCTGTAAAATTTTATCATAAGCGACAATTTATGTATATAAAACATATTTGAATATAATAAAAAACCTTGTTGTATAATAAAAAACCTTGTTGTAAAACCTTTTCTGGCAACACTGATTTCTACATTCAATTGCAATTCATGTGTGTTGTAGCGTCTGCTAGTGTTCTGTTTGATCGTTTGTTTGTTTGGTTTTTGAAGTTTCAGTTCAAATGGTTTGTGTTTTGGATCTTCAATTTTCAGTTGATTTTAAGTTTTCACAGTCGGCAAGTTGTCTGAGTCTCAGTTTAATATCGGTCGTTTGGTTCTTGTGTTTGTTTGTTTGCCCACCATCAGAAAATAATGTTCATACTAAATTATTTTTAGTAACTAAATTTAATAATTATCTTCACAAATAGTACCCTTTGTGTTCCGTTGCTGTCTAAATAAAATAAAAAATCGAGTCAGCTTAGAAATCATTGTGATTTTAGTTCAGAATTATGTTTGCTAAAATAAATGGATTAATTATTTCCCTACTCGTTTCGTTGCAAATGTGTCTGGGAAAACTGCGTAAGTATTTTCTATTATAATTTTTAAATTTATTTAACCATAGAACATAATTTAAAAGTCTTTATTTGTTAGATTAAGCACTGATACACAACTTTGTAGAAACAGTATAATATATTTCATCGCTCTAAATCAGACCAAAAATTGTAAATTTTACTCAGATTTGAATTGCACATTTTGTTTTTAAAAGTGACCAGTGAGAAATGTTTATATTTTCCAAAATGGGCAATGAACGTAAGCCCTTTTTAGGACTCCGTACACCAGAGGTGAAAAACAACCCTATTGCTTTCGCTAGCCGCACTGTATGGTTTTCGTTTTTTTTTTCTGAGTTTTCGGTTTATGCATTTTTTTTATTTTTGTATTTCAAGGCAAAAACAACGATTACAGGGATATCCAATATCAAATCGATAAACGATGGGACCTTACCATCAGCGCCGGCCCTAGCCTTTTATCTGGTTAGAGCGAGATTGTTTTTCGGTGCCCTTTGGTAGACTTCAAGATGTCAGCAATGCCAACTTAATGTTTTGTCACTATTTTGAATGCTTTTTGATTCCTAAAACCGCAGGATTTTTTGCTGTAGTGCTTTACTAACTTCCCGACCACACGAGCAATTGTATATGGCTTAATACAAGCAATAACGCCGGCAGAACCGCGACGTCAATTGCCAATGTTCTTGCTTGTATTTCTTGGTAGCGAACACGTACAAATTTTAAAACATTAATTTGACAATTTTTCTGATGAAGGTTGTACTTTATTTACACTGTATTCTTTTATGTATGTAATTTATAATTATATAAATAATAATTTTTTACATTTTACAGCGATATTCTCTTCAAAATTAGCTTTATTGTTAATATTTTTCACTTTTTACAAAAAATACTTAAATGGCAATTCTGGCAACACTGATTTCTACATTCAATTGCAATTCATGTGTGTTGTAGCGTCTGCTAGTGTTCTGTTTGATCGTTTGTTTGTTTGGTTTTTGAAGTTTCAGTTCAAATGGTTTGTGTTTTGGATCTTCAATTTTCAGTTGATTTTAAGTTTTCACAGTCGGCAAGTTGTCTGAGTCTCAGTTTAATATCGGTCGTTTGGTTCTTGTGTTTGTTTGTTTGCCCACCATCAGAAAATAATGTTCATACTAAATTATTTTTAGTAACTAAATTTAATAATTATCTTCACAAATAGTACCCTTTGTGTTCCGTTGCTGTCTAAATAAAATAAAAAATCGAGTCAGCTTAGAAATCATTGTGATTTTAGTTCAGAATTATGTTTGCTAAAATAAATGGATTAATTATTTCCCTACTCGTTTCGTTGCAAATGTGTCTGGGAAAACTGCGTAAGTATTTTCTATTATAATTTTTAAATTTATTTAACCATAGAACATAATTTAAAAGTCTTTATTTGTTAGATTAAGCACTGATACACAACTTTGTAGAAACAGTATAATATATTTCATCGCTCTAAATCAGACCAAAAATTGTAAATTTTACTCAGATTTGAATTGCACATTTTGTTTTTAAAAGTGACCAGTGAGAAATGTTTATATTTTCCAAAATGGGCAATGAACGTAAGCCCTTTTTAGGACTCCGTACACCAGAGGTGAAAAACAACCCTATTGCTTTCGCTAGCCGCACTGTATGGTTTTCGTTTTTTTTTTCTGAGTTTTCGGTTTATGCATTTTTTTTATTTTTGTATTTCAAGGCAAAAACAACGATTACAGGGATATCCAATATCAAATCGATAAACGATGGGACCTTACCATCAGCGCCGGCCCTAGCCTTTTATCTGGTTAGAGCGAGATTGTTTTTCGGTGCCCTTTGGTAGACTTCAAGATGTCAGCAATGCCAACTTAATGTTTTGTCACTATTTTGAATGCTTTTTGATTCCTAAAACCGCAGGATTTTTTGCTGTAGTGCTTTACTAACTTCCCGACCACACGAGCAATTGTATATGGCTTAATACAAGCAATAACGCCGGCAGAACCGCGACGTCAATTGCCAATGTTCTTGCTTGTATTTCTTGGTAGCGAACACGTACAAATTTTAAAACATTAATTTGACAATTTTTCTGATGAAGGTTGTACTTTATTTACACTGTATTCTTTTATGTATGTAATTTATAATTATATAAATAATAATTTTTTACATTTTACAGCGATATTCTCTTCAAAATTAGCTTTATTGTTAATATTTTTCACTTTTTACAAAAAATACTTAAATGGCAATTCTGGCAACACTGATTTCTACATTCAATTGCAATTCATGTGTGTTGTAGCGTCTGCTAGTGTTCTGTTTGATCGTTTGTTTGTTTGGTTTTTGAAGTTTCAGTTCAAATGGTTTGTGTTTTGGATCTTCAATTTTCAGTTGATTTTAAGTTTTCACAGTCGGCAAGTTGTCTGAGTCTCAGTTTAATATCGGTCGTTTGGTTCTTGTGTTTGTTTGTTTGCCCACCATCAGAAAATAATGTTCATACTAAATTATTTTTAGTAACTAAATTTAATAATTATCTTCACAAATAGTACCCTTTGTGTTCCGTTGCTGTCTAAATAAAATAAAAAATCGAGTCAGCTTAGAAATCATTGTGATTTTAGTTCAGAATTATGTTTGCTAAAATAAATGGATTAATTATTTCCCTACTCGTTTCGTTGCAAATGTGTCTGGGAAAACTGCGTAAGTATTTTCTATTATAATTTTTAAATTTATTTAACCATAGAACATAATTTAAAAGTCTTTATTTGTTAGATTAAGCACTGATACACAACTTTGTAGAAACAGTATAATATATTTCATCGCTCTAAATCAGACCAAAAATTGTAAATTTTACTCAGATTTGAATTGCACATTTTGTTTTTAAAAGTGACCAGTGAGAAATGTTTATATTTTCCAAAATGGGCAATGAACGTAAGCCCTTTTTAGGACTCCGTACACCAGAGGTGAAAAACAACCCTATTGCTTTCGCTAGCCGCACTGTATGGTTTTCGTTTTTTTTTCTGAGTTTTCGGTTTATGCATTTTTTTTATTTTTGTATTTCAAGGCAAAAACAACGATTACAGGGATATCCAATATCAAATCGATAAACGATGGGACCTTACCATCAGCGCCGGCCCTAGCCTTTTATCTGGTTAGAGCGAGATTGTTTTTCGGTGCCCTTTGGTAGACTTCAAGATGTCAGCAATGCCAACTTAATGTTTTGTCACTATTTTGAATGCTTTTTGATTCCTAAAACCGCAGGATTTTTTGCTGTAGTGCTTTACTAACTTCCCGACCACACGAGCAATTGTATATGGCTTAATACAAGCAATAACGCCGGCAGAACCGCGACGTCAATTGCCAATGTTCTTGCTTGTATTTCTTGGTAGCGAACACGTACAAATTTTAAAACATTAATTTGACAATTTTTCTGATGAAGGTTGTACTTTATTTACACTGTATTCTTTTATGTATGTAATTTATAATTATATAAATAATAATTTTTTACATTTTACAGCGATATTCTCTTCAAAATTAGCTTTATTGTTAATATTTTTCACTTTTTACAAAAAATACTTAAATGGCAATTCAATTTGACAGCTTGTGTTAAAAGATTATTGCTCAGCAATGTATTTTAACATTTGTTGCTGAATATGTATTTGAACACATATTCATACGGTCCACACGCAAATATCTTGTGTCGGCAATCGAATTTAACGGTTGCCACGGCAATAATTGCCAAACTTATTGCTCGTGTGGTCGGGGTGTAAGAATAAATTCAATAAATTCATCCTTGGTGTACGGAACCCTAAAAAGCACTAGCTTTGTGCTTCTTCAATTTTTTGTCAGGCTTTTAGTTCTTTTTACTAATTTTCATATTTTATAACCTTGCATCTCTCTGAAACTCATCTGACGTCTCCTCCTTTAACACTAGGACCGTCACCGTCCCGTTTTTGTCCCGCCCATGAGTTTGGTGGTCCATAATTTCTTAATTTTTTTATTTAGATTTCTGAAACTTTTTGACTTTTCTAAATTTTATGTATTTATTAAGTCAAAAACGTATTACATTTTTTACTACGCATAAAATTATGTTACATATTGAGTAACATGAAATTTTATATCCCAAATACATCTTTTCCAAAAATAAATTACATATTTAGTAGTAAGTCTAATGTCCGGTCCTCTAGCACATCTTCTTTTTGGCATCGCTTTAGGGTTTCGCTAAAAATTATCTTCGCCTTCTAGGTTTTTTAAAAGTCGTAGGGTAATGTTTTATTAGCAAAAAGTATTTAGCAGAAAATATTTATTATTGTATTTTGGCCTCATCTAATTGCATTTTATAGAATTAATTCATTTAATATTAAAAAAACACTATTTTAAGTGTTCCGTACACCAAAAGTGAAAAGGGTTCCACCGCGCTGTCCGTTTTCTGTCTGTCATAGGCTGTTTTCTCGGGAATCGTAAGAGCTACGGACCTGAAATTTTCACAGAACATGTGAAACTTTGGCCGCTACAACAACGAATATATGTCTGTTAAAAATTAAAAGGTGTTCTAAAGCGAGCAACGAAACGTGTTGAAATACTAACGTAATATACAGACACTTATATATACGACGAGACACTTTAAATTTTCAAAGTAAGTGTTAATTGGTGTAGTCTGTAGAATAGGCTACACCATATAGCACTGATATTTAAAACAATAAAAATTAAAGGGTATTCTGTTAATGTAATTTTGACTATGTAAATTAGACAGTTTGCTGTATCTTGGAAACCGTAAGAGGCAAACTCTTGAAATTTAAAAAAAAACGCTAAAACTAAAAAATTCCTAAATGAAAAAAATGTCAAATCGAAGAATCGCCTAAATGAAAAAATCGCTTAAAGGAAAAAAGCACCAAAATGAAAAATAAAAATGGAAAAAATCACAAAATAAAAAAAAGCGCAAAAAACGGCGAAACTAAAAAAATCGCTAAAAACCAAAGAAATCACCAAAAGGAAAAAAAGTGTAAGAAAAAGCTAAAACTAAAAAAAGCACCAAAAACCGAAAAAAAACGTCAAAACGAAAAAAAGTGTCAATAAAAAAAGCTAAAGCTAAAAAAATCACCGAAAACCGGAAAAATACCCAAAACCGAAAAAAGCGCCAAAACAGAAAAAAACGCTATAACTAAAATAAATCTCTAAAACTAAAAAAATCGTCAAAAAGTGAAAAAATAAACGTTTAAACAAAAAAAACACCAGAACCAAAAAAATCGTTAAAACTTAAAAAATCGGCAAAAAATGAAAAATCGAAAAAAACGAAAACATCAACAAAATGAAAAATAGCGCCAAAACCAAAAAAATACTTCAAAACAACGATAAAAAAGTTTAAAAATAAAAAAACTAAAATTAAACAAAAAAGCTAAACGAAAGTTGCCATGATGAAAAAAGGGCAAAAACGAAAAGGGATATACATACATGTGTGTATTTGTACGGAACCCTTCGTGTGCGAGCCAAAGTCGCACTTTACTTAATTTTTCTAATTAATGTTTAAAATTTTTTATTCATTAGCAATTTGCCATCATTAACATTTTGTATTACAAAATGGAATTAATGCGATATTTCTAGTTTACATTCCGATTTAAATTACAACATGTCTTTTGCATATTGTATTACGAGTATATGTAATTGTTGTTAGTGTGAATATGAGAAAATTAAAATATCGACACACCTTTAATTTAAAACAATTAAGATGCTAAGTTTTTTTTGCAAAAAATTTCGCACTAAGATAATTTAGCGTGAAGGTCGATTTGGTAAGTTTTTAGCAAATAACTAATATTCGTTATTGGTCAACGAGTTAAAAGAATTTTAAAGAAATATTTTTTTGCTCATTAATGCTTCTGCAAATTGATTCTAATTAGCAAAAATCAACAGAATTGAAGCAACTTTGTATATATAACTACAAACAATAGGGTTAGCATTTCTTACAAAAATATTATACGACAGGTAACTAATTCTTAGAAAAAAGCATTTTCAAAAAAGGCCGTCTGTCATCGAATAAAAACCACTAAATTAGCATCGTGAGAAATCTGGAAGAATATAATAGAAAATACATTTCATTCTGGTAGCTCTGCAATTAATTATTGCAGATTTGTGTATGGTCCTTTCAGACGCATTTCGCGTGAAGAACTACAAAATACAGTTATCTATCGAGCGAATCAATCGATTTTAATGAAATTTTCAGAAAATATAACGTAGTAAAATATAACGTAGTATATTTTCTCAGCTAAGGTATGATCAGTCCGTCCGAGTTCTCCAAATGTCTGATTTCATTGATATAAATAACTCTTCCCTGTGCTGTGCTTTCTTAGTTCTATACTCCAATTTATAGACAACGAGAATAGTCGTCGATTGCTTACTAACAAACGAATAATACCATCCGACGAGATAAATGCTTCATCTCTCAGTCAGCTAAATATTAACAGTCAGCTAAATATGATTACATGAATATAGTTCTTCAGCTGTCGATCGTCTAATTACGACAAGCAAATACTATGATCGGTGATATGGCTGGCCACTGCACTGTTTACATTAAAGGTGTTATAATATATTTTTTAAACAACATACTATATTTTTGGCCAATTAAAATTTTAGAGGAATAAAACTTTTACAGATCAAAGGGGATAAAAAAAAAATAAGCCACCAACAGAGAGACGAAAGCGTTTTCTTTAA
The DNA here is from genome assembly GCA_956483635.1 of Panzeria rudis. NCBI lineage: Eukaryota > Metazoa > Arthropoda > Insecta > Diptera > Tachinidae > Panzeria > Panzeria rudis. Next base: position 30,865,946 of record OY101450.1, read on the forward strand.
CGCCCCAGTCCGGAGTCGTCCGTAGAACACTTTTTAATTTTAATGAAATTATTCAAAACCTATTATTCAAAGCATACAAAGTTTTTCCATATTAGTATTAAATTGTGTGCTAAATTTTTACCAGCTTCAAGATATCCGATCAAATTGAAACTTGCCACACATGTTACGATCCTATGACAACACAATGTGATGGATATAAATGTGGGCAGTGCCACGCCTATACTAAGTAAATATCTCATATAATAAAATCTATAACAGAGTATTCATATATGGTGTGGGTAATTTAAAGAGCAACATGCGAAGTGTGTAAAAGAATTGGCAGTATAGGACCGTACAAAGTACATCAATAATTAATTACCTGCTAACTCGAAAGATATAACAGTATTGTCTTCAAATTGGCGTACGAACTGATGAACTGAGACATGATACGAAGTTATGCAAACAACTGGCGCGTTAGATGCGAGGAAAAGGGTACTCCCAAACAAAGTAATTAGTAATTACCTGCTATATGGAAATCTATAACAGTAAGAGCCTTAACATATGGTAAAGACAAGATACGAAGTTATGCGAAAAATTGGCGACGTAGGTTCGAACGGAGGGGTACTCCCCATACAAAGTAATCAATAATTACCTACTAACTGGAAAGATATAACAGAGTCGTTATTTGTGAAGCGGACAAGGCAAAAACATTTTTTGCCGACATTTTTTGATATTTGGCATACCTATACTTTTAGTAGATATGAATGGGTGTGCCAAATATTTTTTGCATGATGTATATTTTTCGAGTTATGGGGTGCTAAAGTGTTGCCGTTTCTGAAAAATTATTTTTTTAATTATTGTTTCGAAGTAGAAAAAAATAAAAAAATAAAAAATAAGATAAATGATTCTTATAGGAAATCGTCTGATCTTTTAGAAAAAATTAAATTTGAAAAAAAATTTTTTCAGGTGCGAAACCGGAATGACCAATTGAAAATAAAATTTGTTAAACTTCGACATGTTTTATTTTTTTCTTTTCTTACCAAAATTAGCCTAGGGTGTCCTCATTATACCATAAAAGTTTGATAATGTGATCTCCATAAGTTTAAAAGTTATGCAAATTTCTTTACACCTTTTGGTCATTGTTGTAGAGAATCGAAATAAGATATCGTGTAAGCCTTTCGTTTTAAGTATTACGTGTGCTCAGTACTTTTATGTAAAACTCCACGAGAAATAATTTCATGGAACATTTCAGCCCTGTAGCGCTTCGCTGTATGGGTCTTTTTTGACCCTTTCTTAAATAGGGGCAGAAAGCTCCCCTTCGCGGGCGCGATAGCGGGCTGGAATATCCTACAAAAATTTTTTTCATAAAATTTTATTATAAGTCTTAGAAGACAATAAATTTCTAAACTCAAGTGGAATGCCAGAAATCATTATTGAATTTCCTAACAACTGGTGAGTGAACTGATTTTAATGAAAACAAAATCTGCCAAAAATTCAAAATTCTAAAAATTTATCCGTTAAAAAAGAATATTAAAATATCTCAGATGGTTGAAAGGTTAGAGAATTTTGGCTAACGAAAAACGATTATGAGCCACTGTGCGACGACTAATTGACGACATTCCAAGCCAACTATTGACATTTTCGAACAAAGAGCACAAAAGTCGTTGATGACAACGTGGGAAGCATGCCACTAAAGTTGTCGTCAATGAGTAATAATAAAATTTAAAAATGGAGGCTCTACACGATTTTGAGTTATTGATGCCAAATTACGTTATTTTATTTGCTCTTTTACATCGACCAAAAATTTCGCATAACATGGACCAATTCCGAAATTTTAATATTTTTCAGCCGTTGAAAAAAACCATGGCCACATGCGTTGTTACTTTTGAACACATTTCCGAAATATTTTTTGGTTATTGTTCAGTTAATAAAGACTTATAGTGACTTGTGAGTAAGCAGTTTTCATGTAAAACAATCTTGTGTGCTTGAATTAGTTCAATATAAACAACTGTTATCGACATAAGATTTTCTGAACACACTTGTAGTGTCCTTGGCAAATTGTTTTTTAATTATTCTATAAGATCTTACCCTTAGAGAATTTTTGCCTGAAAATTTTACACAAGCTTCTTACCACATATGTTTACATAACTGTCAGAAAAGAAGTTTGATAAAAATCATACAGGCCCGTAGTATTAAAAATAAAGTATTTCGGCTCTCCTGAAAAATTTGGTTTTTATACATACGCGCTTATTCCAGAAAACCACAGATTTATAAATGTATTTTGTAGGCGACAAATCATTGATTGTCTTGCAGACAACATGGATGAAAATGTCGTCGCTAACAACTGGGACTACAGGGTAATATAAGTTCACATATATATGTACATCCACATGGATATCATCGCAAAAACATTAAGCATAGCTTCCTAGGGCCTCAAAACGTAGAGGTCTGATGAAAGCTCGATCTTCGCAAATCGGGCTGAAATCAGTAACTTCTCATTTTTTGAATGCGAAAAGTTTAAAAGAGGAGGTTGACAATTCCATTGCAATTAATTTTTTTTTTTTGGTGTTTGTGATTGGTACCATATAATCCTAGGGGCCATTCACATATTACGTAACGCTCCAGGCGTGGGGGGGGGGGGCTAAAGATTTGTTACGGATTAGATACTTTATACTGAAAATTTTGTAAAAAGCGTTACGAAATAGGCCCCTACCCGTCTCACGATATGTCTGCCTGTATATTTCTCATTATAAGCGGAATTTAAAAATAGTTTTACTTAAAAATATATGTATAAATATTATGATTATAAAAATGGGAATTTTATGACCATAAAAAGTAAAAATTCTATTTCAACTACATTACAACATTCCGTTTAAAAAGTGGTTAATGCCACGCCCATGAAAAGTAAATAGTTATTAATTAAAGCATAACTTCAGAGATACATAAACAACTCCTATGAAATTTTGCATTTATATGGATATTACGTGACAGAATAATATTATGAAAAGAAAAGTGGGCAGTGTCATGCCCATGTAAAGCTAATGCTCTTTTTTAACTACTTCTATATAATCGAATCTTGTGAAACTTTGCATACACATTGAGTTAACATGACAATACATAATTACGTTTAAAAAAGTAAGAGTGCGATATTCAGCTATACCAAATTTTATATATCCTTCACCAATAACTATTTATTCAAATCTCTTGGCAAGTTAGAATTTTTTTTTCGTTTTTGGTAATTTTCAATTATAATATATTTAAGACAAATCCAGAGATATTAGTCCAAATTCGAAGTAAGTAACTTTTCTGAGGGTTTCCAAAAATCGATTTCACATACAGATAGACAGGCAGACAGACAGAAAGACAGACAGACAGAAAGACAGACAGGCACACAGATAGACGAACAGATAGACATCGTTGATTCGACTTCACTATCTATAAGGACCCAGAATATGCATATACACATCGTCACCTGAAACGCAAAACGTCCTAACTAATATTTTTTTCATTTACTGGAAAATCAATAAATATCCTAAATTATTTAGGCCCAAATTAATTAAATAATGACAATAGTTTAGCCAATGATATTTGATTCATACTTCCTTGTTAACCATTAGTTAAACCGTCAAATGCCATTGGTTAACAATTAATTGGATGCTTTGGAACATGGTGTAATAAGTATACAGGTGGCAGCATAACGTCAGCTGATTATATTTTGCTCTGGTAGTTTTGTACATAAGCAACGTCCAGCACGTGCATTTTTTTGACAAGTATTATCTAGTTTTTTGTTGTATTTGTTGAACTTGCCTATTTATTACACCACGCTTTGGAAAGTATTATATGCATATAGCAAGCTTTTAAGAGCGAAAAAATAATATTTGCTCCATTAGCTTGTGTGCTTAAAAATGTTAAAATTTCCGCCTTAAAGCATGGTATTGTGTTCAACATTTCAAGTGAAATGCTGTCAAAACACATATAAAAAAATTGGCATGAAAAAATGTTGCATAAGTAGTACTCTGTGTTTCTTAAGCAAGCACATTAACAGCCTAACCCACGACATCGACCGCTATCGTTCGCTTGCATTTTCAAGGACAAACAGCTGATTCGCGGCCCAGTAAAAACTCTCAGCATGACAAGTCGATCGACAATGCAACCGATCGATAACGTAATAGTTTTCATACAAATTCGGTACCCACTAAGAAAAGTCCAGCGACGACAAATGTCAAAATCAGTTACTTGAGTTGTTGATGTCGACAAATAAAAAAGTAAAACAATAGTGTTTAAATTTTATTAATTTAATAATAATAATGAAATAAAGTTATATAAAAATTAGTTTTAGAAGTTTTATAGCCGAAAAGAACTACATAGAAAGTAAGTAGCAAAAAAAAAATATGTTTATAACGGCCCTTTTCACAATGTACGATTAAGAGTTAACATGGACTTTAACGGAAACTTCGCCATACAAAACTTTCCGTTAAAGTCCACGTTAACTCTTAATCATACATTGTGAAAATGGGCGTAAATCACACAAACAAATGTATTTATTGTGTCACAGTATTGAAACATACATAAAGTTTAATTAGCATAGAGTTGCATTTTTTATGGTACACTTTTCAGATTTCAGCACTTTTTATTCTCAAAGTAGCGTTTTATTTATGAAATCTTTGATGTGGCAATATGTTAATTCGACAATGAGTAAATGCATTACGTGAACAGCGTAAAGCTTAACGACCGACAAGTCGATAGTTAGTGGGAAGTGACTTGTCGTCAATCGATCGAGTTGTCGATCGACATCGTGGGTTAGGCTGTATTGGCAACATTGTAAGTTTTCATGCCAAATAATATGTGTGGCAGGGATGACAAATGAAAAAACTCATTTCGTACCAATGAGCTTCTAAAATAGTACTTTTTCGGCTCTAATAGTACTAAAATCTTTTTAAATTGTTGTAACCATGTAAGCCACACGATTTTGATTGATTTTATGTGCTCATTGTGTCAAAGATCAAATATGGCTCTGTTTTTTAAAAATATTTTTCATAAACCCTTTTTCAAATAATGGTGCCAAAAATTAAACAATTTAATTGAGTTTATTTTAATGAAAGAAACTCCACTTTTGCCGTATAACAATGAACCTACTTACTAATTTCTTTATTCTTATAAACTGGAAGTTTGTTAAAAAATTTAAAGTTCTTTTACAATGGATAAACAAGCCATAGCACAATATATTTTTTCTATTAAAATTTTAAATCCGACATTTCTGTGGTTTTCTTGAATAAATACGTAAGTCGACTTATGCAGATTTTGAGTTATTAATGCGAAATAGCTCTATTTTAAGCGCTTTTTCCATGAGAGTAAACATTTTCGGAATGTCTTGGACTAGTCTCGGTACTTTTTCATGCACAACAACCTGGCTTCTATATTGATTCCATAAATTTTCAGCAATAACGACTTAAGTATTTCTGTGTGATGGATTATTTAAACACACAAGCAGAGATGTTATTATCTAAACACATTTGGAAATTTGTTGTAAATATTTTGTTCTATTTTGCTTAGAAAATTTTATTTATGTCGACATATGCGGTTATATTTGGCTGGAATTTTTGGCAAATATATGCCGAAAGTGTTAAAAAAATCAAAGATATTCATACCGTGGACACAATTTCAGAAATATATTGTTTTAAGACATACGAATTTATTCAAGAAAACCAATGATTTGTGTATAAAATATGGAGTTTGACATTAAGCTACGCCATCAGCATCGCTGCTGATATTTGGCCTTGAGCACTAACAAGCAAATATCATAAGCTGTGTTCTCAAGACCACCTGTTGTGTATGTATTCTCCTTAAATAAGTACGCAAATCCCTTCACGAAATAACCGCCTAAGTAGACTTAAGAGAGAATTAAGCTAAGGGCCAAAGTAGAGATAAATTATTATTAAATAATCAATGGATACTACCCAACAAATTGGGAAATTTTGCAAATAGTACCAAATGAGTCACGGGGGTACCATCGTACTCTTTTGGTTTCAATAGTACCAAAAAAATATAATTGCACCAACTTTATCATCCCTGATGAGTGGCATTTTGTTGGCATAAAATTTACAACAAACAAATGAAAATTATATCAAACGTAAATACATATCAAATATTTCTCATGAAATGATCAATGTTGCCCGACATTTTTCACAAAATTGAACACAGTACCAGCCTTAAGTTTGTGAAATATTCTTTATTTCCTTATTTTTGCTTGTTTACATATAAACTTGATATTTCGATAGAGTTACCATTCTTTACCAATATTAAAATTTTTAGCTAAACAATATACATACTGTGAATATGAAGTTTTAGTTAAACAATAGTTCTAATTTTAGTTTGCCAATAATTAACTATTGACTGTAAATTTGGGCCTTAATTGGCCAGTTCTTTTTCCTTTTAGATTTTCTTAATATTGTCGGTCTGCAAAAAAAAAATTTTTTTTTGGTCCTTTAAATAAAAATATGTGGAATATATAAAGTTTAATGCGCTAAATTCAAATCCGTTTTCAGTTTTTTCTATCAGGCACAAGTTTTGTTATGGGCATGACAATAGATGCGCAGTAAAATTACCTTTAGGGGCTATTCACATATTACGTAACGCTATTTTCGGAGTTTTTATGAACCCCCCCCCCACCCCCTCGTATGCTTTTTTCAAAATGTTTAGTATAAATTATCTAATCCGTAACAAATGGTGAAATATACTGATGTAGCTAGTGGAAACATTAACCATGCCCATTAAAAAAAAGACTGTAAGTTATAAAAAAAACTGGAAACGGATTTGTATTTAGCGCATTTAACTTTATATATTCCACATATTTTTATTTACAGGCGATGCAGACAGACCATTGCTATTAAAAATTAATTTTGTTTAGGTGTGCAAAAAATAATGAAATTAAAAAATCCGCCAGTTATTACAACATAATTATTTGTTTTGTTAAATATTTTTATTTTTTTTTTGCAAAATCAACAAAGAAGACCAAAATCAATAAAACATTAATTAATATTTTTGCTAACCGCCTTTTAAGCATCAAATGTAAACGTGTGAGTGACGTTAAATGTGGGTGGAATTTTAAAATTGTGATAAAAACTTTGAATTGTGAAAACCTTAAGTACTCGTAAGTGCACAAACTTACACTTGGAATATACATAATAATATTACATTGCAAATTATAGTAGTTGACATATTGAAATAGTGGGAAATACAATTTTATTGTAGTTTGCTATTAAATACGAGTGCAATACGATAACTGTATGCTTGCTGAAAGTGTTTATTTTCAATTCTAAGCACGTTTTACTTAATCAAGGTCGTCATTTTAAAGTTTGGCTTAATGCAAAATATGGTCATAATTACGACCAAATATTAAATAAAACGAACATGTTTCTTAAGACAAAAAAAAAGAGTAAGCAAATGAAGAAACTTTTAATTTTACAGAGACTTGAAACCTTCCAGTAAAAACTTTTGTCATCGGCAGTACTTTATTAATGGTAGTACTTTATTAATGGGTTACATAATAGTGAGTGGTACATATTTATCTTATTACTATGCTTCAAATTAGTGTTTAATGAGTAAGTAAAATACTTACCTTCCGATCTGAACGAGCACAGGTTCGTATCCCAGCTGGGTAAAAAATAATAATAAATTTTAAAAAAATATAAAAAAATAATATGCCCAGGAAAAATTTTGATGGCAAAGTAATGAGTTAAAATTGTAAAAAAACATACCTTTCACTACTTCTACTTTGGCATTTTAACCAATTACTTTAACATGGCGATGACTTTGGAGGCAAGTACTTACCACAATTGATTACAAATAACAAGTTATAAATTTCAATATTTAGAAGGCATTAAATACACAAAACACAATAAAAATTAAATCTCTCTGCTAAGCATTGAACTCATCCAGCGCCACTTCCTTCTTTTTATTTACTTTTTTATGGGTTCACTGCCAGAGATTCTTAGTAGGTCCACATTTGAGACCGTGGAAGGCCAGTATATACGGTAAATTCGTCGAAGGCATTTATTGACGAATACCTGGAGTTTGCAGCATATGACGTCCGTCACTTTCCAAGTTTCAGAGCCGTACAATAAAACCGGTTTTATGCTCGTATTGAAAATTTTTAGTTTTGTCCGTTGTGATATATTCCGAGCTGACCAAACCTTATTAAGTTTGTAGTACATGTGTCTCGCTTTATTAATTCGTGCCATTACATCATTATTTGCTCCACCGTCTTTTGTTACAACGCTACCAAGATATGCAAATTGCTCTACATCCTCTATGATAGTTTGCTCGTTGTTCACATCTACACATAGGGGTGATTGGTTTGTTGTTACGGGCTTAAAATTTGTTTTAACAAACAGGAACACAATTAAAAAAATCTATTTTGTTTCCCCAGGGGTTGAGCTGTTGATCGTCTGTATGATAAGCAGATACACTAGTACCCTGCCAATAAGAGAGTAGATTGCTTGTTTAATTATTAGTAAGTAATTGTTCAACTGCTGTAAAGTAATTCAGATGGTATGTAGCTTTTGGTTGAAAAGTATGTTGTTCGGTAATGACAACTCATTACCAAGTTTTTGCCGGGTGTGTATAAAATTAAAAAAAAAATTATAATAGATTTGAAAAAATGAAATTTATTTACTGATGGCTAAGCATTGTCTATCATTGGTGCTTTATCAAATCGTCAGTAGACCATATTTTTGAACAGTTACAAACACACCTCTTATCTTATGTACAGACTTTCAAAAACCATTTGAGAACTTACAAATAAATGATTTTCAAAAATAAGCATAGTAGACTTTGAAACTTATAAAAAACCCAGCAAATAATACTTTATTCGATATGAATCTTTATATATTTTTTATTTGAAAAAATATAAAAAAAATAATATGTGTATAAATTTTTTTTTTAAATTTAAATTTGTTTATTTGACTACTTATTTTTTAGCTTCAAGTAAACCAAATAATAACTAGTTAATTGCTGTGACAATGTAAATTAATTAGTAAGGTGTATCCCTTATTTCTTGGACTCCTCAAACAAAAATAAGTAGTTATCGAGTCAAATTGTAAATAGTTATACGACTTAAATCCTCTTATACTTTTTTGCCTCCCAGTAAGCAAAGTTTTTGCTGGGCTTCATGTGTGCCACAATGTATTGACAAAATACATACATATATATAAGCTTATCTCCACAACAAAAAAACTCATTACATTGCAGTAAGTATACACATGCAGCACAAAAAGCTATTGTTGAGAAAACAATTGCGTATGTGGCTCAAAACAGGATTTTTCATTTTCAATAAAAGAATAGTAAATTTTAACTACATTCATGAAAACTCACAAAAATGTTGATATTTTTTCAAAACATACGACTGAAGCAGTGGTGAAATTAAAAAAAATCTATCGGGAACATTTGGGAAAAACTTTATGTAAACCTTCTTTGTTGTTTTTCTCCCTTCCGTGTTTGTGGCAAATGTACCAAACCACTAACAAGCTGAAGATAAGTATGTGAAAATAGAATAATTTTTCTGAGTATGCAACATTGTTTTAAGTTTTGTTTTTATTTAATTTCAATTAATTTTTTAATCCATATATTATATAAAAATGAGGAGTACGTTTGTTTGTTTGTTTGGAGATTTTTGTTACGGCATCACGCCTAAGCCGCTGCACCGATTTAAATAAAACTTGGTACACAGATAGACATTTGGCCCACAATTAATATAGGCTATATCTTTTTCCCGGATTTTGGACCAGGAGGGGATAAAATGGGTCAAAACTACGCATTTGTTACGGCATCACGCCTAAACCGATTCAAATAAAATTTAGTACACAGATAGATATTTAGCGCACAATTAATATAGGCTGTATTTGTTTCCCGACTTTTGGATCAGGAGGGGACAAAATTGGTCAAAACCACCCCCTACGCACAACTCTGTCATTTGTTATGGCATCACGCCTAAACGGCTGAACCGATTTAAATAAAATTCGGTACATAAATAGATATTTGGCCCACAATTAATATAGGCTATATTTTTTTCGGATTTTGGACCAGGAGGGGATAAAATGGGTCAAAACCACCTCCTACTCACAACTCTGTCATTTGTTAAGGCATCACGCCTAAATGGCTAGACCGATTTAAATAAAATTCGGTACGCCGATATATATTTGGCCCACAATTAATATAGGCTGTATTCTTTCCCAGATTTTGGACCAGGAGGGGACAAAATGGGGCAAAACAACCCCTACGCACAACTCTGTCATTTGTTACGGCATCACGCCTAAATGGCTGAACCTTTTTAAATGAAATTTGGTACACAGTTAGATATTTGGCCCACAATCAATAAAGGCTGTATTCGCTTCCCGGATTTTGGACCTAGAGGGGTCAAAACGGATTAAAACACCCTTCTTCGCATAACTGTCGTTTGTCAACAGATTTTCAAAATTTTTTTATTGGTTTGAAAGAGTTTGCTTGCCATTAGGTCCTATATTTTTTTCCAAAATCTGTGGGGATTTTTGGTTTCAAATGGTTTGCTTGCGGCTTAGTCCCACAATATTTTTTTTAAATCGGTGGGGAAATTTGTTTCCTCCCCCCCCCCCCCCCCCCCACTTTCCTTAACTCTGTAATTTGTCAACCGATTTTCAAAATTTTTTTTTGTTGAAAAGGTTTTGCTACCAGTTTTGTTGAATAAATTTTTGCGAAAAACGTGGAAGGGGAGAGGGGGAATTTTGGCCACCCACGCATAACTCCGTCATTTGTCAACCGATTTTTAAAATTATTTTTTGGTTTGAAAGGGTTTGCTTACAGTTAGGTTCCATAATTGTTTTCCCAAAATCGGTGGGGGCTATGCCGCCCCCCCCCCTTTACTCAACTCTGTCATTTGTCAACCAATTTTTAAAACTCTTTTTTTTTGTTTGAAAGGGTTTGCTTAGTACCATAAAGTTTTTCGAAAATCGGTGGGGAAATTTTCTCCCCCCATCTCCCAAATCTGTCATTTGTGAACCGATTTTAATTTTTTTGTGTAATAGGGTTTGCCCAAATTTTAGTCCAATAATTTTTTTTCGAAAATCGGTGGGGAAATTTACTCCCCACATGATTAACGCTGTCATATGTGAACTGATTTTCAAAATTCTTTGTTTATTTGAAAGACTTTGCCTGCAGTTTTATTCTGTAAAATTTTTCAAAAGTCGATGGGGAAATTTGCTCCCCACCACCCCCTTGCTTAACTATGTCATTCGGTTTTGGAAAAGGGGGAGGAGGGATGAGGGAAGTTTGGTCTTCCACACATAACTCTTTCATTTATCAATCGATTTTTAAAATTATTTTTTGGTTTGCGGCTTACTCCCATATTTTTTTTATTTATTTATTTTTTATTTTTTTAAATCATATTATCTCTGTCATTTGTAAACCGATTTTCAAATTTATTTTTATTTTTTTTAAAAAGGTTTGCCTAAGCTTCAGGCATAATTTGTTTTCGAAAATCGGTGGTTAATTTGCAACACCACCCCCACGATTAATGCTGTCATATGTGAAATGATTTTCAAAATTCTTTTTTCTTTTGGAAGGGTTTGCCTGCAATTCGCTGCTTTCATGCTTAACTCTGTCATTTGTGAACCGATTTTCAAAAATTTTATTTTGTTTGAAAGGATTTGTCTGAAGTTTAGTTCGATAATTTTTTTTTCGAAAAATGGTGAGGAAGTTGAAGATTAACTCTGTCATAATTGAACCGAACTTCAAAACAGTTTTTTTTTGTTTGAACGAGTTTGCTTGAAGTTGTTCACATAGAAGTGGATATGGAGCGGACAAATTGGTATCCCGATATATTGATTATCGCATAACTATGCCATTTCTTGACCGATTTAAAAAATTTTTATTTGAAAGAACACAAAAGGTTTGGTACTATAAAAATTGCGGACGAACACACAATTAGTAGCAGGATACACTATTTGATCTAACGCATAATTGCGTCGGTATTATAATCATTATAATCTGTTCAATGGAATCTTTGTAATGAAATCGGTTTTTTCAGAGATATTTCGTCCATATTGCTAGACCAGATAGACGCATTAAGGACTTTTCCTCAAAATGTTTAAAGCCCGTGTTCGGAAAAAGCTAGTTAATTTGATATTTTTTAATTGAAAAACAAATATTTTCAGTTCATACTGTTGAGTTAATGCTGTTGAGTTAATACTTCGTGATTGATTGAAAACTGATTAATTTTTTAATTCAATCTACGCTTTTCGTGATTGAATATTGTTTATTTATAATTTATATATTTTATTTATAAATTCATCTCTCTATTTTACATTACAGCTTCGTCTATTGTACCTTGCCATCGTAATGATCACAATTTGAATAGTTGCATTGTTACAGCGGTGGAAAATATAAAACCTCTTTTAGCTCATGGTAATTTAGGTGATGGTTATAACACCCCGCCATTGGAGCCATTATACTTAGACAACATAGATCTGGGACGTGGTGGCCAGTTTCATGCGGTTTTCAGTAATATGCAAGTTAAGGGAGGCAGTAATTTTATTATTAATAAATTATCGTAAGTAAAAATTATAATTTATTTAAGTTCTTATTAAAAGATCATTTTAATTTTATGATTTCAGGGCGAATGCTTCAAATTTGGCATTTGATGTGACTTTGACACTGCCACGCATTGATTTCACTGCCAAATATTTAATGAGACTTAATATTTTACTGTTGAATGTACAAGGACAAGGCAATGTAAAAGGTTATGCGGGTAAGAACATTTTAATTGTCCATTATATTGGCTCTCCACCGTAGAGCCAACCAAAACTCATACATTTTTTATTGCCCATTTGCTTTTTATATTTTGTAGAAAACGCTAAAGCTTTTGCAAAAATTCGTGGCACACGTTTACCTCAAAATGGTGTTGAGTTTGTCCGATTTACTAAATTAAATTTGAAAATCGATGTAGATGTTTTCAAAATGCATTTGGACAATCTATTCAATGGTGATCCAGTATTGGGTGAAGTTGGCAATGCAATTATAAATGATAATCGTGATCTGTATTTGAATGAAATTATACCAGGACTAGAGACAGAGTTGGCCCAAAAGTTTTTGGATATAGCAAATAATGTGATGGAAAATACAACATATGATGAAATGTTTCCCATGTAAAAAATTAATATAAATAAGTAATTTTAAAAAGATATAAGATAATTAACTGGTTAAGGGCCCTTTTCACAATGCATGAATAAGGTTTAATGTGAACTTTAACGGGAAGTTTTGTATGCCTAACTTGCCGCTAAAGTCCACGTTAACTTTAAAACGTACATTGTGAAAAGGGCCGTAAATCTAATACGAAGGAATTTATTTCTATATACTTTTTTTATTTGCTTATGTATGCATAAGTCCATTGTTTGAAATACTTTTATACTTAATAATAATAAATGAGAACTAATTTAAAATATTTTATAATAAAAAATAAGCGATAGATTATACTATATAAAGGGTGGGCAAATTTGAGGTTTGGAAGTAAGTAGGGTGTCAAATGATGAAATGTCAAGAATTGAGTTGTCATCATTTGGCATTTATTTAGTGAAGACTTGGGAAATTTTAACCATAGCACGCTACACTCCTGAACAACAAATTTTGATTGTGAAAATTGACTATAAAAATGTTGAAAATTTTAGCATTTTTATAGTTGAAAATGGTCACTGAGCGAGAGGTATTGCCAGCTGATGAAGTGGATAGAGTGCGGGCTCGTTAGGTCACTATAGTGACCTAAAGAAAGAAAGAAAGAAAAACTCGGTACTAAATTCAAGTATTTTCTACTTACTTTGAGTATTCTTAAATTGTGTACACAAATTGTTATTTTATGTATTACTATAAGTTTAAACTTCCCAGCAGCTAAAGTTACAACTAGTAACGCTTTGGGACAGTCATATTACTAGTTGTAATGACACTAGTCAAAAAACGACAGTCATAGTACTAGTTGTAACAAGACTAGTAACGTTACTGGTCAAAAAAGAACAATCATATTACTAGTTGTGTCGAGACTATTAACGATACTAGTCAAAAAAGGACAATCATATTACTATTTGTATCGAGACAATTAACAATACTAGTCAAAAAGGGACACAATTTTTTAGGTATACTATATTATATACAACCTATTTTTAGCTATTAAAAAATAAGTATAATGTGGCTCAGTGGGTAGAGTACTTGCCTTAAAGTATGAGGAATCTGTGTTCGTACCCCGGTTGAGCCAAAGTTTTTTTAAGAGTTACAAAACTCTTAATAAAAAAAAATAGTAAGCGCACTAGTTTACAATAACTAGGATTCCAACTGGGATATAACTGTATACAAATGAATATAACTGTATACAAATGAACTAGTTGGTCTCCTATGACAACCTAATGTTAAAATCGACCTATGACAACCTAATGTTAAAATCGATAGTTCGATATATGAAAAAAGGATAGATAGGTCTGAAGCAAAAAGCAACTAGTATAGTTCTAGCTACATACCAGTTACTTTGTCCGCAGGCTTTTTACACAGTCGTAGTGTGTTGGTATTTGTTTGATTGTGGATAGCTTCAGTCGCATGTTGTGCTGTTGTCTTGTTGTTGGTTATTCTGTTTTTCGTTCAGTGTCGTCTAATATCGTACAAACGTCGCACAGTGGTTTGTGGCAAAAAAAATGGTACTAACATTGCACGCGCTATAACAGACAAACTATTAGACTTTTGTTTGGAACATTTTATATAATTTTAAATGTGGAGACCTGTAGATTAAGATTTTTTTATTTGTTTTTAGAGTTTCGCAAAATACCAGAATAATATTGCCAAATTTGCAAAATTTTTTTTTTGCAAGGCCTGTAACTTTTGAACTATCGGAGAGAAATTCAAACCGTAAGTGACGCAAATGTAGGCCTTTGATAGCAGATTCCAAAATGGAAAATGGTTTGGAAATCGGACAAGAAATGTAATTTTTTTTAAGTTTGACATACCTGAGGTTACCAATTTTGGGAACCCCTGGAGCATCATCTCTCGAAGAAGCCAGCACCCCAAACTCTTCAAACTTAAGACGGACAACACCTCAGCTATAACCATGTAAAATTTCATGTTACTGGCTTCAGCAGTTACGACGATACTGAATTATTTCCATTTTTTTTCCCACAAACCACAGTGCGTCGTGTAACATGCTTCATACTGAATTTTAGCTGTCGTTCTTTCTAGACTGAGTTAGCTGAGTGGTCTAAGGCGTTGGTTTACAAACATGATGAGCTAAGTTCAATATTAGGAATAAACAAAAATACATTTTAAATTAAAACAAGTAAGTAAAAATATTTAATTTATCTAAGTAGTAAAAATATAAATTCTCAATTCTGTTCCAGGATTAAATAAGTAAGTTGGCCAGATTCGGGCTTGATTCAAGTATGCGGCGGAATTGATTAAAGTACGCAGTTAGGACTCATTCAAGTAAGCGGCGGGATTGATTCCAGTATACAATGGGCTTGAATCGACATGTAATATGACGTTTGTCAGCTACTTGTCAACTATGCCCGAGCAATGAAAATAAACAACAGCAAGAGCACAACAGTGATTTGAGGCTATCATAAAGCAAACAAACACCAACATTGTACGAGTATGATGTGTATAAAGTTTATAAACATATTCGTACTTAAAATAAGAATTTTGGTTACATGAATAAAGGCTAATCAGGCTAAAATTAAGTATTTTGCATTTGAATATTCCGACTTGAATCAATCTTTCTGTACTTGATTTCCGAAAAACCGGAATTTTCATACTTTCGACACCGCTTGGGACTGATTTCAGTATACTATTTCTGTTGACTTGAGGCTCTCTTGAATAAACTTACAGGTGCGGCTAATGTTGCTGTCTTTAGGACGCAAAGTGCTGCTCTAGTGGTGACCCCTGCAGTTATTCCGGTGGTTGCCCCCAAACCGGCTGAGAACGTAAGAAACTACGTTCCTACGCGGTGTACCACGACACCATGCGTTCTTTTCTGTTTTTAGAGAGTAGATGTATAGTGCTTTCAAACCCTATAGTAATTTTTTGTGTAGTATTTTTTTCGGTAAAAATTAATTGGCGGTATAACCGCGAAAGCATATGTATCACTCAATATATAAACATTTTAAAAATTAAACAATATAATATTATTTCAGGATCCATTGAATGAGGCGAAACCTATAAGATGAATCATCATTTAGTTACATTGGAGAAAAAACACACAAAATGTACGTTTATAATGAGAATCATGCTTTTAAGAACATGAAGCGAAAATGCTCTTAATTTTTACTTCCATTGAAATTTTTTTCCTTTGCTAAAATCTTTTCAAATAGACTATTTTATCTAAAAGGGCAGTATATACTAACATCCTTAAAAATTCTTAATTTAATTATCTACGCCATTAAAAGTAAAATTTAATGCTCTTTTTGATTAAGCCTAAATGCTTTGCAAAACATTAAAAGATTTTTTTTTGGACAAATATTATATTTGCTATTTAATACTCGTACATGCAGCTTAATGTCAAAGATACTTTATCTTGAAAATTTTATACAAAATGTATGGAATATGCCAACATAAAATTATTGAAATAAAATTGAAAGTAATGTACAACAAATATATTAAGACAATGTGCAAGATAATTAGAGCAAAAAAGCGTTCGTTGAATTAAAAAATTAATTAGTTTTCAAAAAATTCTTGAAAAGTTATAGCAAGTTTTTATGCTTAACAAAATTTAGCATTAACATTGAAAAAGTTTCTATTTTATTATTCATATTAAGCTTAAGCTAATGATCTAATAATGCACTTTTTGCATTCATTAAAGACAATTTCCAAATCTCTTCCAAGTCTCAAATCGTAAGCAAAATTTAACACTACAACTGTGTATTTGGAGCTATATATTTGTGGTCACAACCCTTAATCGCCAAAGTCGAGTTAGGACAAAGTTTAATTTTTGTTGTGATGGACTCCATTCGTGTCTAAATCAAATCGCTACCAATTTTTTTATTATTTAACTTTTTTTAAGAAGACAATTATCTATAAATAAGTTAAAGAAAAGTAAACTGACGACAGATTGGAAGCGAGTGTTTGATACTTTAAACAGCTTTCCTGAAAAATTTTGAAAACGATTTAGGCGTTTAAGGCTTCTGACCACAGATATGTCTTCCCTCGTATATATTTTACTTTTAAATTAAAGTTACAAAAAAATTTCGAAAAATGATTTATAAGAAAAGTCTTCTCCAAAGGCTCATTAAATATTACTTTCTTCCTCCATCAAAAATAAAAGAAATTAAAAAGGAAGGCTTTTTTTCCATATAAATGTCAACTTATTTTAAATAATTAATAACATTTTTGAAGAAAAAAAATGGAGAACGAGAACGCGCGCAGGTAGCTTTTTCTTGAACAAAAATAATATAACTACAATCATAAAATAAAGATTGTTTTTTATTTTAAAGAGCTTCTGTTGTGCCTTGGGTGTCCGTTTATTACAAGCACCCCTTCAACGGCAGTTGTCGTAGTAGCTAGCAGCTTAACATCAGCAGATCAAGCATCCATTCAGTTATTTTTGTCCACCACCACCACCACCACCACCACAACACCTACTGCTGGTGGGGTATTTATTACACGGCCCCAACCCACTTTTCTTTTGTAAATGAAAAATGCACGAAAAGAAATCCTTAATGTCTATGCATACATAACGCGTTTTAAGAAAATTTCACTTGTTTTATATTATTTAAAATACTCTTACAAAAATGTTATAATACAATTAAATATCATGGTCATGGTCGAATATGGCAACGATTCAAAGTTGTAACATTTTGGCATACAATTTTAAAAACATCACTAGGTCCAAAGTCTCTGAGTGAGCACTGGCGATATTCAAATTCGTGAACAGCGTCATTGAAAAGTACCACTTCAGAATGGCTAAGTTGAGGCGAAGATATAAGAGATAAAATTTTTTTTATATATCTGAAAATAATTTTTATTCCTGAAATAATTATGAGAGTAAAGGTACGGTCACACTTTACAAATATATGCCGAAAAAACGTAGCCAATATTTTTTTTATATATGAGTTTGCATTTATTAAAAATAATATAAAAATAGGCTCCATGAAAAATCGCCCAAAACCAAATCGCCCAAAAATAAAAATGAAAAATCGCCCAAAATTTTTTCATACAAATTTTGGGTGATTTTTCATATGAAAAATCGCCCAAAAATTTTGGGCGATATTTCATTTTTTTTGGGTGATTTTTCATTTTGAAATTTTGGGCGATTTTCATATGAAATATGTTTCCATGAAAAGTCGCCCAAAACTAAATCGCCCAAAAATAAAAATGAAAAATCGCCCAAAAATATTTTCATACAAATTTTAAGTTATTTTTCATATGAAAAATCGCCCAAAATTTTACACCCAAAAAAATCAAAATCATCAAACTCGAATATAGAATATAGAATTTAAAATATATATTGTAGAAAATAATTGAGTGTTTCCAATGTGATCCATCTCCACCATTATTTGGCTTGTATAGCAGTACAAGTTGTTTAGAAAATTGTTGTAAGCGAAGCCGATATTTGACATACCATAGAGTTGAAAATTATTCCACCCGGCCGAAGGCCGGCTACACAGCAAGTAGTCGAAAGCACGTACCAAATTAAGCATTCCGAAGGCTACTAATATTGAAAATTGTCGCAAGCGAAGCCGAGATTTAACATACCAGAGAGTTCAAAATCATTCCGCCCGATCAAAGGCCGGCTATACGGAAAATCGTCGAAAGCGTTTCACAAGTTAAACACTCCAAGGTTCAGTAATATCAGAAATTTTCAAACACGAAGCGGATATTTGACATACCATGCAGTTTAAAATCCTTCGTGCAGATGGAATCAAGTCTTTGCTTCGCTTACGACAATTTTCAATATAAGTTGCCTTCGGAATGCTTAATTTTGTACGTGTTTTCGACGACTTTTCGTGTAGACGGCCTTCGGCCGGGTGGAAACTCTATGGTATATCAAATCTGGGTTTCGCTTACGATAATTACTAATATTGAAAATTGTCGTAAGCGAAGCCGAGATTTGACATACCACAGAGTTTAAAATCCTTCGACCCAGCCGAAGGCCGGCAACACGCAAAATCGTCAAAAGCAAGTCCCAAATTAAGCGTTCCGAAGGCTAATAATATTAAGAACCGTCGTAAGCGGAGCCTATATTTGATTCCAACTGCACAAAAGATTTTCAACTCTATGGTATGTCAAACCTCAGCTTCGTTTATAATAATTTTCTATATTAGCGGGAATGTTTAACTTGAGATACGCTTTTGACGACTTTTCGTGTAGACGGCCTTCGGCCGGACGGAAGCATTTTAAACTCTATGGTATGTCAAATCTCGGCTTAGCTTACGAAAACTTTGAATATCAGGAGTCTTCGGAATGCTTAATTTGGTACGTGCTTTCGACGACTTTTCGGTAGAAACTCTACGGTATATCAAGTGTGGGTGTCGCTTACGACAATTACACGGATTTTCTTTTATATGTATGTAGAATAGTGGCTTCACTGATTAAAGATTCCATGCACAGCCGGCCTTCGGCCGGGCTTAAGGGTTTTCTCCTCTATGTATGTATGTCGAATAGCGGCTTCGCTGAGTAAATCTTTTCTGCACAGCCGGCCTTCGGCCGGGCTTAAGGGTTTTCTCCTCTATGTATGTCGAATAGCGGCTTCGCTGAGTAAATCTCTTCTGCACAGCCGGCCTTCGGCCGGGCTTAAGGATTTTCTCCTCTATGTATGTCGAATAGCGGCTTCGCTGAGTAAAGCCGTTTCGTGTAGCCGGCCTTCACCCGGACGGAAGAATTTTAAACTCTATGGTATGTCAAATCTCGGCTTCGCTTATGAAAAACAAATTTTATAAAACGTTTCAATGAAAAATGTAGCACAAATTTTATTCAAAAGTTTGTGTTTAAATTTTTCGCGAAAAATTGCTAAATTTTAGACAAACCATAACTAATATTGATTAAACATTGCTAAAACTATAAGAAACGCAAAAATTCTGTAAAAATCGCGATAATGGCGAAAATTCGGAAAAAATTACTTCCCAAATTAAGCATTCCGAAGGCTGTTATTAATATTGAAATTTTTCGTAAGCGAAGCCGAGATCTGACATACCATAAAATTTGAAACCTTTCCGTCTGAAAGCTGGTTGTACAGAAACTCGTTAAAAGTGAGGAATATGAAATATCATTGAAAGCGAATCTATTCATTAAAATTTTGAAATAAAAGATCAGTTTTATTTGAAATGCATATATTATATTTTATTAATAAATAATTAAGTATAAATGTCAAGTGTGTCGTTTACTGTTTCGCGGCAATATGGACATAAATATTGATCGACTCCATCGGCTATGCTTTGAGCTTGCAGTTTTATTACACATTCCTGACAACACTTCAAGTGCTTGCATAGTAAAAATACGACATTTGGATACTTTTCTAAACATATAATGCACTTAGCAGGTGCAGATTCATCACTTTCTTCATTATTTGTCTCTGCTATTATATCATCATCAGAATCGGGATCAGATAGATAACTCTCAAATATATCTTCATAAGGCTCCCAATCTGTGCAAATATCGTTTTTTGAGTAAATCATCCGATTCAAAAACATTTTTGTTGTTATATCTCCGCTTTCCAAAGCTTTTGTTGCTTCTTCAATTTTTTGGGCTTTATCGGCATCATGCCGTCTAATCCTCTTTGTACCTGAAATTCCACCACTATCTAATAACATTTTGAACTCTCTACTTTTGGTATATTCTTCATCCCGAAGAACTCCAACAAATTTGAAAAAATTTCCACGTTTTTGAATAATACGTCCTAAAACTCCGTTGTAGGCTTCAATTGCAGATGAGGATCTTGTTGTAAGTTTATAAACAGAAAAATTTTCTGGCTTAACCTGTTGTGTAAAAATTATTTAATTTTAAGATCGAAATTTTTTACCATCCATACCTTTTCTATCCATTGCTTAGTAAAGTAATCAACGAATGGTTTAAACTTCTGCTCTGTATCGAAACAGCATATATCTTGCTTTAAAAGTAAGAATGAAGCAGCTATAGTTTTTGCCGGTAGCAATGGTAAACACAAAATTTTGTGATAAATTTCAGACGCTTTTTTATTCGTTCTGATAAATTCCGCAAGAATTCTAAATTTTGACGAAATATTGCGTCTTATTGCTTGACAAAAATGAAACCAGCAACCATGTACATTGGCGTTTGGGAAATTTTTTCTTAAAGAATTTTGTAGAGCCTTTTCAAAATCGGTTAAAAAACTTTTCGCTCTTAAATTAAATATATTATTATTAATATATTCGATTAGTTGGTCGTAAGCTTTTTCATTTTTTTATTCATTAAAACAAAAATGAAAGGGTACATCTGGAAATAAAAATAAAGTATTGATTAAAGGCATTTTTGTGAGATTCAATATAAGCATAAAAAATCCAAAACATAACCATAATCCAACATAACCATAAAAAACATCATTAGATACGAATTTTTACCGAAAGGAAATTACTCTACCTACCTTTTGACCGAAATAATCAATATAAATAATTAAAAACTGTTTGAAAGCTCCCATCGGTACGATTTTAAATGTACCGTCCATTAAATACATCCTCTGTTCGGGTTTAATGTTTGCGTTAATTAAGTTAGCTATATTTTCTGAGAAAAAAATACAAAAGCTTATATCGTCTTCTTGAATACAAGCTTTAAAGAATTGACATGGAGTATCATCGTGTTTACTGACTCCATATTTTTGCCAAACATCTTGTAAATTAAACGCCTCTACTATTGAATTAGGCGTGGTTGGAGTTTTAATAAAAGTCTTTGCGGCAAGATATTGTAACCCGCGTTGAATTTTTGGATAGCTCAAGCTGGTTGTTGCTTCTTGACTGCTATTTTTAATAATGACAATTTATATCAATAAAGATAATAAATAAAAATAATTCGCAAAACTTACTTGGAACAGACGTAATCAAAAGCCAACTTGACGACACTTGTAGTATTGACTGAACCAACTGAAACAGAGTTGTTAATACAGGTTTCTTTTATATCTTGAATAGCCTTTAACTCATTGAATAACGACTCGTGATTGGAGTGATTGTGTCCAAAGCCTTTTTTGGATTTTACTACCGAATTGTGTATAATTCCGTACTCAATACGCGAATTACAATTATCCGTATAACATGTATAATACACTTTTTTTTCAGTTTTAGATTTTTTTTTATAAAGCATTTTTTCACTACACAAATAAATTAATTTGCTATTAACTTTTTTGCCACTAACATATTCAAAATCTAAATTTTCCATTTCGCAAGTTTTTTAAATAAAATCTTAAGCACAAGTATTTGATTGTTTTACGACAGAAAATTGAAAACTTTGTGAATGTTAAATGAACAATTTTTACAACACAACCTAAGCTTACTACAAAAATTGTAATAAAACTTTTTAACAAGTAAACTTAAGTAAATTAAATTTTTAAGTTTTTTAGTCATAAATGTCAAATTAATTAATTTTTTAAAACAAAGCTACAAGAAATAGTTACAATTTAATCCTTTAGATATAATTGTTTTTATCGCTTGTGACAATTTTCCACTTAAACGGCTTTCGGTCGAGCTTATCAAATATTTGGTTCCCTTAGCCCTAAGCCCAGGCCGGCTACACGACAAGTCGTCGAAAGTGCGTCCCAAATTAAGCATTTCGAAGGTTATTAATACTGAAAATTGTCGTAAGCGAAGCCGAGATTCGACATGCCAAATGCTTCCGCCCGGCCGAAGGCCGGCTACACGGGAAGTCGTCGAAAGCTCTTCCCAAATTATGCATTGAATATTAGGAGTCTTCGGAATGGTTTATTTGGTACGTGTTTTCGACGACTTTTCGAGTAGCCGGCCTTCGGCCGGCCGGAAGGATTTTAAACTCCATAGTATATCAAATCTCTGCTTCGCTTACGACAATTTTTTACATTACTTGCCTTTGGAATATTTAATTTGAAACGCGGTTTTGGCGGACGGAGTTTTTAGACTATATGAGATATGTAAAATTTTGAGCTGCGCTTTCCTTGACGTTTTAAATTTCCGGCCTTCGATAAATAATCATTACTGTATTAGGCTTAAATCTAGTTTAGCCAAGTAGGTCCAAAGGAAAAAAAAGTTTCCTATCTTATAGAAAATTAAAAAATAAGAAGAAAATATATAATAAAAAGTTGGCAGCAACCTATATTTTCCGAGTTATGTGCCTCTGAAGTTTTCATATAAAACTTTGATTACGCATCACATTCTAAAAAAAATAGGAAAAAACCCTATCCGATAGAAAACTAAAAAATAAGAAAAAAAATAAAAAAAAATTGGTGGCGAGCCTTAGTTTCCGAGTTATGGACCTCTTAAGTTCTAGTACAAAATTGTGATACGTAATATTTTCACACGAATGTGGTCATAATTCAACATCCATAGAGAATAAACTTTTCAAAGCCGGCTAAGCAGAACATCTTTACTCAGCGAAGCCGCTATTTGACATACATAGAGGAGAAAATCTTTAAGCCCGGCCGAAGGCCGGCTGTGCAGAAAGGCTTTACTCAGCGAAGCCGCTATTCGACATAAATAAAGGAGAAAACCCTTAAGCCCGGCCGAAGGCCGGCTGTGCAGAAGCGCTTTACTCAGCAAAGCCGCTATTCGACATACATAGAGGAGAAAACCCTTAAGGCCGGCCGAAGGCCGGCCGTGCAGGATATCTTTAATCAGCGAAGCCACTATTCTACATACATAGATAAGAAAATGCTTAAGCCCGTCCTAAGGCCGGCTATGTAGACAATCTTTATGCAGCGAAGCCACTATTCTACATGTATAGGAGAAAATTCTTAAGACCGGCCGAAGACCGGCTATACAGACAATCTTGACTAATTAAAACTAAATTTCTTCGTATAAACACAGTTTTATATGAAAACTTAAGAGGCCCATAACTCGGAAAATATGGGTTGCCGCCAACTTTGTAATTCATATTTTCTTCTTATATTTCAATTTTCTATAAGATAGGCTATTTCTTTTTTCATTTTAACCTACTTGGCTAAACTAGATTTGTTCCCTATATTATATGTTTAAAAATTTTCTTTTGCATCTATGATAATTTCAAAATCTTTGGCAGATGGAAAATATTGCCTTTTATTCATACTTTTATTGCAATTGCAGTAAGAAACGAAGACTATTTATGCTTTTCTGTAAGTTTTCCTTTTTTTCAATATAAAAATTAAATTACTATACTTTTTAAATATTTTTTTTTGTGTTTTTAATTTTGGGCGATATTTCATATTTTTTTGGGCGATTTTTCATTTTTTTTTTTTGTGATTTTTCATTTTGAAATTTTGGGCGATTTTTCATTTTTTTTGGGCGATTTTTCATTTTGAAATTTTGGGCGATTTTTCATTTTTATTTTTGGGCGATTTGGTTTTGGGCGATTTTTCATGGAGCCATAAAAATATCTTTTTGCAGCATAGTTAATTTTATTTTGTGATATAAAAAACAAATTAAATCAAACTAGCTCTGACCAAATATTTGCCAAGTACCTTAAGAATATATCGTACATTGGCTCCAATTAGAAAAAAATGTAATAAATCTGTATCAGTGAAACTTGCCATCCGATTACAAAACGATGTATTCAAAAATCATAGAGGAGGACCTAAGCTTTAAGAATGCGAAAACTTTGACCACCCTGTTGAAAGAAAGTGCAGATCCAGGGGAGGGGAAAAAGGAATGTTTCCCCTCTAAAACTAATAAAATATACCTCATTTCTATGGAGTTCCTAAAAGAAATTTTACAAAATGATACGTTTCATTTAAAAGTTCCCCTCCCAAAAGCTTAAGCTGGATCCGCGCCTGGTTGAGGCACGTTGAGCTATAGGTTGGCAAAGTTGACTACATCGGGAATGAGAAATCTTATCGGTCTCATAACTTTTACAAAGATTCTCCAATTTTATGCAATTTAAACTTGGTGTAAAGCTTATAAACAAATATGTAAAAAAAAAATATTTTAAGTCATTCAGATATCTTCAATATTTTAAGAGATATTTGGTTTTAAATTTTAAAATTTTGGGTTTTGGCCTCGACTATGATCTCTATTTCGCCAATATCTCCGGTAATAGCATAGCCAAAATATTAAAAAAAATATTTTATGATTTCTAACACAATTGCTAATAACATGTGGAAAATTTTTTTTAGTTATCTCAATTCATCTAGTCAGGAAAAGGAAGCAAAGTCAATACTTTGAAGTGAGAGTGAAAAATGGTTAAATTTTGAAAATATTTTTTTTTAAATAAAAATTTTTTATTTTCAATATTTCA
This sequence comes from Panzeria rudis, assembly GCA_956483635.1. Classification (NCBI taxonomy): domain Eukaryota; kingdom Metazoa; phylum Arthropoda; class Insecta; order Diptera; family Tachinidae; genus Panzeria; species Panzeria rudis. Next base: position 30,891,317 of record OY101450.1, read on the forward strand.
AAAGAATAGACTTCAAAAATGGCTGCAGTTGAAATTTTAAGGCGGTTAAAGCATTTAGGCTACATCCAGCATTGCACAAAAATGGTGAATTTTTTGCGAAATTCTAAATTAATCGCTTAAAAAACGTCCATCGAGAAGACTTAAGAACTTTATTAGTAAAATTGGTCTTATTTAACAACATATCGAACCCTTTATGCGAAATGATACCAAGCGACATTTTGTAAAAAACAATTTTTTTTATTGAAATCAAAATTTTATAAGCCTACCCATAGTTTAAAATCGTGAAAATGTCAAAATTGACATTTGAATATAAAACATGTTTAAATACAATAAGAAACCCTTCTCCTGAAAATTTCAATTTTTGTCGCTTACGATCATTTGGCGCTAAGGGGTCGATATAGTGCATACTGTGTTAAAAATAGCTAATTCCGAAGCCATTGCGTATATAAAAAAATAATGCTTGAACAACTTAAAGGTAATTTTATTCCAAGTTTTTTTTTGGAGTTTTTTGTAAATAAATTGGACTACCCCTTTCCAAGTTATCCTGAAATGGGTGTAGCAGCCTCTTGAAAAATCCAAAAACGATCTATAGAGGTTTAAATTTCGACTGTTTTTGTAGTTGTGGGAGACCATAACACATTAAAAAATATAGTAGTGATCAAAGGTCAAGACAAATATTTCATTTTGTTGCAAACTGTTATTGATCGATTTGTCATTTGAATACATGTATTTTTATACACACTCTAAAACACTTTTGTTGAAAATTAGGCAACACTTTAATGATTATTATCGATCTAAAATTAGACAAGCATTCTCATTGTTGATTTTTGAACAAAATATGTTTTATAAAAGAATTAAAATAAAAACGCCTGCGAAGCGATTGGCTGTGTGCAGCTTCGAACCGTGACCTCCTGGCTGATAGTCTATCATAGCTACCATTCAGCCATAGGCGTATTATACTTTATGTTAAATTTTTTCACTTACACCAAATATGTATATTTAATTTGAAAAGTTTTTTCTTTAATAAAAATGTATGAAGTACATTCGTTTTTATAGACTCAGGAAATTGGGCCCTTCTCACGTCAAACCAATAAATGTTTTCTCTATCTAAAATGTGTAGGGTACTTAAGTATTTTCTAAATATCCAACACTCGTTCCGAACAATATGGACAACAACAAATATGTATAACAATAGTGGAGCTCATTGCTTAAAATTATTTTAATGGCCACTTCGTTGCCTTTCTTTTCTTTTCAAATGCCAAAAATGTTTCTTTTTTTGCTTCTTCATGTACGATTCCTTTTTGGTAATTTTAAAATTTGTAAATTACGCACAATTTTTAAATAAGAGCCTTTTTTCTGCTAAGGAATGTTGTTTATGCTGTAGTTGTTTTGTCGTTGTTGTTCTTACATATTTAAATGCTACGTTTCATTTAACACGGTTTCATTTTACATGTTCTTAGAAGAAGCCCTTCAAAAAGGGGGGTTCGGTTAAACTTTGTTCGCGTATTCTTTCTTCTACTTTTTGTATTTCTAATGAGAAAAGGGCTTCTAATTCAGGTGTTTTAGTGGATCTTTTCTTTCCGTTCTGCTGTATGTTTTTGTTAACAACAACAGCAACAAATACTTTTAGAATAAGTGAAAAATCCTTAAAAAAAAGTATTCATTAAAATTTTTTGTTTGTTTGCCTGAAAGTACAAGTACGTTTTTCATTTTGAGTGCCAGTTTGGGGTGGGAGTAGAAGAATTAATGTCCATTCTAGGCTTTTCTTTATTTAGGATTTTTTTGTTGCTTCTTTTGCAAGGGTATGAGTAATTTTCATTTTATACTTTTCATTTTTTACTTAACGCCTTTAAGTGTACGCGTTGTGTGTTATTTTAGTATGTATTTCATTTATTTCGGCCAAGAAAAATGACTATGCCTTAATGAATTTTCGCGTTGGTGTAATGTGAGCTAATGGACGGTGGAACAAAGTAGACAATAACACGCTGTAACAGTAAAAATTATCGTGAAAAACAACTTAGTGAGGCTAGTAGATCTAATTGAGTAGATCAGTTTAAAAATTTCAATACACACTCAAAACCGGAAGTTATCGATAAAAAACGTTTTTTTTTTGAGACTTCACGGGTGAACAATTTTCACCGCGTTGTTCCTGCATCGATTTTCAAATTTTAAGCGGTGTCGAATGAAAGAAAATTTAAGTTTGCCGTGCATATTTAAAAGATTTTACATTGAATTATATTTTGTTTTTTTTTCAATGAAATTGTTGAGGTATTTTTGTCTATATTTACAAATTCGTTTGTAGGTCCATTCATAGACAAACTATTTACTATTTCATTGAATTCCTTTACAGTAAAATGAAATTTAGTTTTTTCTGTGTAACTTGAAGATAAGCAATAAGTATTGAGGGTGCTGTTGGCTGAATGGCTTGCGCGTTTGACTACATACTCTGAGGTCTTGAGTTCAAGACTAGTTTCAGGCAAGCCAACAACATCATGAATTTGTCTGATGTGAATTGATGTGTTATTATGTTGGTTGTTGTTGGACTGTTAAAGTGATCAATGCATAGCACTGAACACTTTGGCAGTACCAGCAGCGATTAATACTAACATATCCCAATGCACTTCATAGCACCCTCCTTCGTCGGTATTGTAGCAGAACCATCGGCGAAGTAAAAGAACTACTAAATGGCTACACAGCTTAAACAAATTATAATGTCTCTTCTTGACACCAGAGAGGCTGCAACACCTGTTCTCTCTACAGTATCCCTTTCCCAAAGAAGGTAACACATTAATTAATTAACTGGTAGGCATTAATTGCCTGATTGTGTTACTTCTCTTAAAAATAAATAAAATAAAATAGAATTTTTAAATTTTTTTATTTGTATTTTTTCACACCTTGTTTGTTTTTGACCCAACTGGGATACGAACCTCTGCTCTTTAAGATTTTAAGAGAAGTACTTTACTCACTCCGTCGTTATTAACTTATAAGCTTAAGCACCAAACATTTGTTTTCATATGCCAACACTGTTTGTCTACTTATTTTATTAATATATACATAACAATAAATTACAAATCGTCATATAAAATGCAAAAGGGCCTATCTACATTTTAAAAAAATTTTCAGGAGAGATAGAAAACTTAATAAAAAGCAAACTATTGTGATTATAGAAACGATTTTTTCTAGGTAGTATCATTAAGAGTGAGTTTTTGACTGCGAGATTAGGGATTAAGCTGAATTTAATATTTGTTTTTACTCTTTGAGTTGACTTATTTTTAAAATTTTTTTGGTGGTTTAGATAGACCTTTTTGCATTTTATATGACGAAATACTTTCAGCTAATGCGATAAATACGTACTTATTTTATTAATTACTAAGGGCCATTATAACAACTTGGCAATAGTTAAAGTCAGGATTTTGTCGGTGGGATAAACAGTTTATCATTATGTATTACAAATTTACTTTAACCTACCAGGGCCCCATTTCTTAAAACTATAAGTTACAAATCTACAAGTAAAATAATCACAAAACAACAATAAATTTTGTAAAATTGTTGTTGTTTGTGTGTATTTTACTTGTAGATTTGTAACTTGCGTTTTTGAGAAACGGGGCACAGGTAGGATGAAGTTGCCTTTAAATTATCGCTCACTTTCAGTTAAAGTAAAGCTATAATAAAGATAAACTGTTAACCCGTCCGACAAAATCTTGGCTTTAACTATTACCATGTTATAATAATGTCCCTAAGTAGTAGTTTTAATTTAGATCATAGTAATGATATAAATAAGTTCCACATATTACTTTGTAATCCATTAAAAAAGTGTTTGCTATAAATAAAAATAATAGTTTTAATATATTTTTAATTCAAAACCATCACTTTTACCCCACCGTTTCTTTAGTATCCCCAAAAATAATAAAAACGCGAATGTATTTAAAAAAAGTTTTTGAACATTTTTTAATGGATGCCACTCTTTGAGAAATTAATTTTTGTTTTTTTTCCTTTATTCTTTCATTTTATACCCATCTTCCAAAGAAGAAACATGAAGAAAAAAATCAAATACATAGATTAAAGAAAAAGAATCATGAATTATTATTTATTCAAGGAACATTTAAACTAACTTTTCATACAGTTTTAATTTTTTTTTTTAATAAAACTATGCATCAAGTTTTATTGTTCGTTTATAATGGAGATTTATCTTTGGTGATTTCTTTCCTGACTAAAGATGATTCTTGCTTTTTGCGAGAATTAAAAGCTTCTGAAAACTTTAATATTTTTAAAAAATCTGCTCTTCTGGACACATTTTAGAGCGGCCCGGTAATAATTAAAAGCCAGATTAATTGAAGGGGTGAAAAGCAAAGGGATACAAGTGCCAAAACTAAGAAAATTCAGTAATATGCAGGAGTCAGCACTTAATAGTAATATCTATCAGTCTACAAAAATTCAGACCTGTACGATAACCTCAAAATACGGTATGTATTAGAAACCAAAAATATTCTGCCTGTGTTCCACGATTTTGACAAGTCGATGTCGTTCTCTTATATATATTGAAAATAAAAACAAATTAAAATTTGTTGTTATTCTTTTCAATATAAATAAGAGAAGAACATCGACTTGTCGACATCGTGCGACAGGCTCATTATGTACGAAATGCATAGTAACAGAAAACTTTGAAGCTTAATTACTCGGAATTTTCTTTTTTGCACTTGTATCTCTTTACTTTTAAGCCCCTCATTTATATTATATATAAATAATATAATTTGTGGAGAAATTTTGAAAAATTCGATGGACGTTTTCTTTTTTCTGAAGCGATTAATTTTGTATTTCGTTGAAAAACTCACCAGTTTCGTGCAATGCTGGATGTAGCGTGCATGCTTTAATCGATTTTAAATTTCAAATGCAGTCATTTTTGAAGTATATTCTTTTGGAATATTGAAAATAAATGATAATATGTATTTGTACGTAATTATTATTCGAACTGAAATATGTTTAAGGTCGGAAGATAGTATTATTCGGCTTAAGTTAGAAAAAGAACTGTCTGGCATCTTCAATGACTGAAGACACTCAAACTTGGCATCACTTAACGATCAAAGCAAATGTCTTTAGCTTAGTGAACAACCTACAATGAGCTTTAGCCATTTATCTACCATATGGAAAGTATCACAAAAGCTTTTTCAAGTATTGAACAGATGTCATGTTCTCAGTTGCTCGCCATCTATAGTATTTTGGCGTTTATCACCTCAAATGTGTTTTCAATTGTTGCATTCAAGTTTTGTTTATTAATAATTTTATTGATGAAATAAATTTCGCAAACTTTCATAAGCATTTTATAAAAATTGAAAATATTGCTTCTTCGGTCGATGGTTTAATAGAAAAGTACGTAATTTCATTTGTCGGTTTATCGTGAGTGTAAGTAAAAGGTGAACATATCGTTACAACGCGAGTGCTAGTAAATTTCGACGGTTTAATTCGAGTATAAGAAAATAAGGAGACATAATATACATAAGTATGTATCTCTTTACGAAAGTTTTACATATTTAATTTACGGTTACGGGTTATATTGTGTCGGGAAAATGTCAAAACTATTGACCGATCTTCATGTCACTTGCGCGGCCTTGGGCTATTGCGATGGCTAACATTATCAGGGCGAGCCAGTTGCCATACAAGGTTGAAAGGTAAAATTTTGACTATATGTATGTACATGTTTGTTGGAAATATGATGTAGTTGCTGTTTAAAATTGCTGTTTAAAATTACATACTTGGGGCTGAAGTGCTTTTCATAACAATTTCTCTTTTCGGTTCTTTATTTTTTAACTGACTTCTAAAAGAGGAGAAAGGTTATCAATTCAAGTATTTTTTATGGATGTTATTCCAAACTCCGCAATTTATAAACCGATTTAGGATTTTTTTTTCTTTATTTAGCAGAATGTATGTACTTCGAGATTGGTCCTGTTGAAAAGTGGGCGAGGTCACGCCCATGCGAAGTAAATACACATGCCTTTTCATCTACTTCTACTCAACCGATTCTTATGAAACTTTGCACACACATTTAGCTTCTGTTTGAATACTGCATCATTATTGAAAAAGTGGGCAGTGCCACGCCCATGCAAAGTGAATATTTTAAAATATTTTTTTCAACAACTTCTACTAAACTGATTCTTATGAAACTTTGCGTACACATTTAGTTATTGTTACATAACATCATTATGGTAAGAAAAGTGGACAGTGCCACTCCCATGAAAAGTAAATATTCATTTAAACTACTTCTACTTAACCGATTCTTATGAAATATTGCACACGATTAGTTCTCGTGAAAGTACAGTATTATGATAAAAGTTATGGCTAGTGCCACCCACGCCTATTTTGCAGTCGGCTTTTTTGCGAGAATTATTTTAATATTTTCTCTTCCTTATTTTAAATTTAGCCTCTTATTTGGATTATATCGTCGTCATTTGGGCCATGCCAAAGTCCTACAGACAGATTTGGTTGAGATGATGCCTGACTATGTTGGGGAAGATGAATATGCCAACATACTCATACGTCTTTGGGTAATATTAGCAAATCCCACACTGCTGTTCTTTTTTTCATTACATATAGACAAGTCGGCCATTTTTACTTTCTTCCAAGCCTTAAGGTCTTTTAAATAATTAGCGTTTTTTGTTTGTTTGTTATCACACTCCACCCAAACTTCCTGTTTGCCACAGGATAAAAATCTAAAGAAAATATTTATTATGAAAAAAAAAAGAATCAACAAAAACTTAAAAATTCCTTTAAAACGTTTATCTAATGACCATAATGATTAATCAAAAAATTGTTTCACTAACAGTTTTTCCATTCCCAATACCACGAGTATGTAAGTTGTACATATTTTAAAAATCTTAAAAAAAAACTTTCAAGTCATTTTATGCACGTTTTTCTCACAACAATGATAAGAAGAAAAATAAAGGTAAAAGAAAAGTTTACCTTTGTCTAAAGCCCTTCCAACTCCTGTTTATCTACTCATAAAAAAAGAAGAAAAAAAATTAAAACAAAAATTTCAAACTGACACTTTTTTTTGACAAAGTCCATCCACACTTTCTCAAAGGCACATTACTGTTAATGTTTGCTTAGGAAATGTGATTTTATGAAAGTGGTTTTTGTATTTCCTCCTTTTTAAAATTTTTAATATTCATGGTATGGCCTCAAAAAATAGCAAAGAAAAAAGTTTTCTTTTGTTTTTCCTGGCCAGTAGGTCACAATTGGATTTGTTTGGAGATTAAAAAGTTTTTACACCCAAATGGAGTTAAAAGATAAGAACGACAAACATTTTAATGATATTAAACAATAAGCTATTAAGTAGTGGTTAGAGTGCAATATTGGTTAGAGTATATTTCAAAGTGGCCGTGATTCTAGTAATGAAATAAAGGTGAAACTTTAAAATTGTTTATGAGGAAGCTCAAAAAAAGCCTATTTACAACTAAAAAAATATCTATAATGTAGTTTTAAGTTTGGAAGAAAGTCACTTGAACGTTTGGTGTTGGCACATTCGTCCGAATACATTAAGCTACAAGAAAAATGCTAGAAGTATGTATCACTATGTTAAAATTCAATGGATAACATTTTGTTTCTAAAATTTGGGATTTTTGAGGAGGCTGCTCCACCGATTTAATCATAACTTGAAAAGGGTTAGTCCAATTTTATTACAATAAAACTTGAAATAAAATAAAAAAACTTCAAATAACAATACCTTTAAGCCGTTCCAATACCATTTTTATATATTCACGGGTTTCAGAATTATTCAAACCGCAATGATTTTTTTAGGTAAAATTCGAAAATTTTTATTTCTTAAAAATTTATAAAAATTTGAAAATGGCAACAATTTAATAATTTTTTAACTGATAATAAAGCCACATATACTAAAAATCAAATAGTATTTATTCGATGAAAATCGATGGATAAATATTGGTTTTATTCACAATAAAGTAAAATTACCTGATTTTTGCAAAAAATTGAGTTTTGAGAAAGACTCCTCCAATTTTGATAAAAATTAATTTAAATACATAACTTTAATTTAAACCGTCTTTAAGATATTATGACATAATTTTTTTTTATATGCATAAACTTTTCCAAGTTATTCGGTACGAAATAAAAAAATAAATTTATTTTGTAAAATTGACAATTTTTAATTGTTTAAAAATCCTTAGAAATTCAAAAATGAAAAAAAGTTAAATTTTTTGTTATTGGATCATTTATGAAGCTACATATACATACATTAAATGAATTATGGCATACTCCACGAAAATCGATCGATAAGTGACGAATAAATAAACAGTGCTGCCAACTAGAGATGGGCGCGTGTCGAAATTTTCCAACACGTACGACACAGGCACGGTAAAAACTTTCAAAATACGACACGACACAACACGCACGAAATCAAATCAAAAAACAAACAAAAAATACATATTTTTTATATTCAAAAACAAACAAAAAATACATTTTTTTTATATTCAAAGACATATTTTACTTTTATTTTAACGTTTCATGTTCTATTTGTATTTTTATTTACATATTTATGTTGAGAAACAGTAACTTATCAAGATTTTCGCTCAATAATCTTGTGCGGCTTAAGAGTAATCAATAAGTGGAGCTACCATACATATTTTAATCTTAAAATCGTTCGTGTTTTTCGTGTCAAGCTTGCTCAACACGACACGACCCGAATACGAACGAAATCAGATTTTTTGTCACGAACACTTCGTCTTGAGTCGTGCGTGTTCGTGTCACGAAAAAGAGCACGACACGTGCCCATCTCTACTGCCAACGTTAGAAAAAAAAACAAAAGCACCTTTCTATTTTCTATCAAAACTTATACACTCAAAATATTCTGTATGTAAAACTAACTGAAATCGTAATATCATTCGGTACACTTATTTTTCACTTAAATTCAACAAAAAGTTTATTTAATTTTAAATGTTTAAAAATTAACTCCCGTACAAATAAAATATATTTCCCTCCTTGCTTCTGCTATTTTTACTGTTAACCCCAAGTTCCGTAAAAACAAATGATTTTTGCTTTATTTTTAAATGTCATGTTAAAGGCTTATTATTTCGTATCTTTAATTATTATTTTATTAATTTTATATTTTTACTCACTGTTTGTTATTTTAATTTGCACTGTGAGTCGAGCAAAGCTCCTTCAGATTTGAGTTCCAACGTACCAACCACTCGACTAAAGCATAGTATATAAACCAGCAGCACGAAGTTAAAATAAACTTACTCATTTTTATGCATTTAACATTAAAAATTAAAAAAAATCAGACACATGGTCTTGGCTGAAATTGAGCATGTGACCTTCCGGTTAATAGTTTAACGCACTATCCACTACGCTACTGAATTTAAGTGAATATTCATGTATTTTAAACTACAATTTCAGCTAGTTTCACGTACAGAACATTTTTAATGTTTGTGTGTGTGTGTTATTTTTATGCATGTATTTTTTTGGTACTTATAACATAAACAACGAACAATATTGAAAGCAACCGAAACTCGGTATTGGGTGCCCTGTGGCTGAGTGGTAGCGACGCTAGCCTGTCCAGAGGTCGTGCGTTCGATTCCTGCCACAGACTCTAGGTGTTTTCCGCAGATAAGCTAAACGCAAGTTGCGTTTGTTAAAAAAACTCATACTTAGTTTTATTTTTATTGAATGTTGGAATCAGTTAAAAATAAGATTGCTTAGAATTTGAAATGGTTATTCATTTAAAAGTGACTGCAAGAAATACTTCTTGAAAAAGTACATTCCATTACTATAATAATATTGTGAATGTACGTTCCTAACTTTGGAAGAAAGTCGCTTGAAAGTATGGTTGGCCCATTCAGCTGCATAGCGAACAATATAGGTTTAAAAACGTCCCTAATTCTGTACATACTTTCAGTTTACAACAAATAACAGTAACCTTCGTTATTTATTTATAGCAGTTTCCAATTATTCTCACTGATTTAAAAAGAAAAATTTAAATGTCACAATAAGTAAAACTCCAAGTTGACAAAGAAATAAACCCTTGACCGTTATTATTTTTCAAGACCAAACAGAAGAAAACAAAAATTCAAATGTATTGTTATGACAGCCACCGTTAAGGATGAGTGGATGGATGGATCGATAGAATCAAAATATATAAACTATAATTATATTTAAGATTCCGTAAGGATAACAACAATAACTAGAATAATAAAGGCAAACATTTTGAAACCAAAACAGTGATAAAAAGGTAAATCTTAAATTCTTTTTCCATGCAAAAAAACTGAAAAACAAATTTACACAAATAACTCATCATTTCCATATCAAAAAGCAAAATATCTTGAAGATTACAAAATAAAACCGAATTCATTCAGGCCTAAAGTGTTGTTTTGTTGTGATTGTCCTGTTTATTTCATCATTGTTAACCTTGATTTGAAAAATATTGGCAAAATTTAAAATACAATCAATTGCAAAATATTATTTAAAGCGCAAATTTGCATGAGAAAAAATATATGATTTCTTTTAAGGATATTGGAAAGGTAGCAATCAAATGGGGTGGCCTTTTCCTTAGGACTTAACGTTTGTCCTCATACATGTATGAACATAATCCCATAAGAATGATTCTTGTTGTTATAGCAAGCCTGCATACAATTTAGTCCCTTGTTGACCCTTAAATGATTTCTTCAAAGTCTTCTTACTCTCGCCAGTTCTTTGTTTGTTTATGCTTCTGTTGGGGTAAACCAAAGGAAAAACACTTTCACTAGGATATACACACACATCCATATGTGTTGTCCCTTATCCATGTGTGTGCGTGTGTGTTTTTTGCGTGTGGTTATGACAAGCATGTTTGCATATGTGTTTGTATGTAAATAACATTTTTTTATGATTTTTTGATTTCTTAATAACGATAAGAAGTGTTAAATTGTTTACCCCCCTTAAAAAATTAGTAAATCGAAATATTAAATTTATTAAGCCATGAAACACTCATAGAAATCCTTGTTACCTACTTTTTTCTATTCATAAGATAGTGTTTCAGAACACCCAAAATGTTTTCATAGTTTGTATTTTGGGAAAAGGGATTTTCATAAAAAAAGATTTTGTGACAATAAAAAAATTTATTTTTTTAAGGATTATATTGAAATTCTTTAGCAAATTATTAATTTGTTTACTTGCCCATGAAAAGATAATCATTGAGAAATTCATAACTTTAGAAATAATTAATTGTCATGCTTGATTGACATCTGGGGATAATCCTTAAAGATATAATTCGAAATATAGACTTTAATACACAGTGTGAAAAAGAAGCTTCCAAAGAAGCCAATAAGACACTGAACTTGTGATAAGGAAGTGCTACCAGTCCGGATCATTTTTTCTAATGGTTTTTATTTAGGCTTGTCATTACAAGAAGGTTTATTTTTTTGGATTCCTATTCATTGGATTTAAATCCATGTTCCCAATGTTATGAAAAAATTATTTTTCGGAAGTGCTACAAATGGTATTTGTCTCAGATTGCCACAAACATTATAATGTATAGTATGTGAAAATCATACTTCTTACATTTATTGTTATTCATATAATTTAATTTGCTTAACTGATATATTGTCGACTGGCACAAGTAGGGCTCGAACTAAGGAACTTTATTTCCTGACATGTTTAAAAGTCAACGCGTTTACCACCTCAGCTACATCACCATAAAAGAAAGCAATAAATAGCACAAAGATCCCATAGATATAAAATAACTTTAAGAGCCTTTGAAAGAGCAAATATTTTTGCCAACTTTTCTGACAAAAATATTCCCGGATTTTCATTAGTTATCTGGATGTTGTTAATAATAATTTCCTGAGAAGTCGAAAATATTGAAAACTAAAAAGTATATCCCAAAAAAAAAAAATAATAACTTCTAATTAAAGCGCACGGTAATGCGCCAGGCTAAGTTCAGTCCACACCGTATATGTATATATTATACGAAACCATTTCCGCTGCTTTTACTCCCTCATAGCTTTAATTCTCTTAATAAATAATACAAATTTAAATATAAAGAAACTCCATACAGGTTACCCTATAGGTGAGGTTTGAAAGTTTTACTATAAAAGCTTCCCGGAATATGAAGATGTAAAAAGTGCATATTTTAGTACCTATTCATTGAATATTATGGCGCAATTCCACTATACCTTGTCTTGGTGAGCAAACTATCGGGAAAATGTAAAAACGGGCACTTTTTATCTTGCGGACTAGGGTGCTCCTTATTTGTATGGCACACTTCCAGTATAGCTAGAAAGGTAAACTGTGGTATAAAAGTAGGTTTTGATGAGTAAGTAATCAGCAAAATCTAAAAACCAGAATTTTAGATCTAGGGGCATTAGGGTTCCTCTTACCCCAAATTTTTTTTAGGATTTTATTTGTAAATCCTTCTGGAAATGTGCTTCTTAGTAAAAAAGTACATTGTGCCAAATAATAGGTTGATCATTAGGTGAGCTTAAAAAATCGACTATTTTTTTCATGTTATACTCTGAAAAATAGCTTGGTAGAGACAGTGCCTACACTTTCCCACACTCGTTGAGGAAGTTCGTGAAATTCGTGCTGAATCAGCCACTAGCATGCCAGTGATGTGGCTGATCATTGAGTTGTTCAATGACACTCCCTGTCTGGCAATGACATCTGCAATACAGTTCTCAGGACAGTCTGGGTATCCTGGAATTGTGGTGAAATCCAAACTAGTGTCACTTTCAAATATCTCGCTATCGCATTGAGAGATTTCCGGCATTCGATAACCACTGCTGATTTAGCGTATGCACCATTTATAGCGGCGATGACCGATTGGCTATAGTATCTTAGCCATATTGCCGCCCTAGTAATGGCAAAGATTTCTGCTAGTAAGACGCTTCAGCCGCCACGAAGTCTAAATGGAACTCTGACATTGAAGTTTTTATATATAGGAAATACCGCGCGCCATATCCAATTTTCTTACGCCATCCGTAAATACCCCAACTTATCCTTCAGGGTTGAGCGGTGTATTATACTGTTCCTAATTGATAAAAAGAAATAGCACACTAAACTAATGTTTCGGTGTGTAATAGTCGATATTTCGATGAATTCTTTGATGGTGTCACAGAATCTTGGCTTGTTCATAGTCGGTATTTCTATGATAGTGAGACCTATCATCACTTATGGTGCTGTTGCCTGGTCGGACAGGATCATGCTGGTTACGACCACAGATCGGTTAGAGAAATTACAGAATGCCTCTGTATAAAAAGGGCTATGAGGACGTATCGTACGGCGTCTATGGAAGTCCTCATTGAACTCAAACCTCTGAGGATTGTGATAGGAGGATGCCAGGCGAAAAGTAAACAGCATAGCGGGAAAAGCCACAGACAGGGGCTGTCTAATTAGCCAATGGGAGCAATCATCCCTGGTAAGACGATTTCCTCTACTTGTGCAACCCTCTGATGTGATCAATAAAGTGCATGACTTCGACAAGAGGTTTGAAACTGTTTTGGCCAACAGAAGGGAATGGGGGGAGAAGGCACTCCGATACTCCCTTGGAACTGGCACCGTCAGGTGGTATACTGATGGCTGCAGAACGCCGGCAGGCTCTGGTGTGGGATTCATAGGACCAAGGACTAACTACCACGAGTCCTTGGGAAAATCTAAAATTTTACAAATGGAAGTTTATGCCATTGAGAGATGCGCAAAATTTAATCTTGACAGGAGCTACCGAGGGAGAGAAATAGCCATCTGCTCGGATGGTCAGGCTGCCATCAAAGCATGCAGCTCATATGCTAAGTTAGTTAAGTTAGCTTGGGAATGCCGCATTAATCTAAATCAGTTAAGCAGCTTGAATAAGGTCACACTCTGCTGGGTTCCTGCACACGCCCGCGGTGGTAGGAAACGAAAATGCAGACAAAATGGCCAGGAGGGGGCTAGTACACCCATGGTTGGATCAGAACCGTTTTGCGAACTTGGATTGGACGGGGATCAAGAGTACTAGGGAACACCTCTGGCTCAATCTGCCTGGATTGAGGCATGCAAAGCTAATGATTGGAACGTATAACCAAAATCGTTTCATAGCTCTCATGTCCCTGAGTAAAAATGATCTAAGAATGCTCACAATGCCATTGTAGACTGAGGAAACACCTCAACTGGCATTGACAGTAACAGCCTGTGCAGAATCTGTGATTACGACGATGAAACTCCAGAGCATATTCTGAAGGACTGTGAAGCGTTATGCCACAGAAGATATAGCCAATTGGGCAAGCACCTATTGGAGAATTGGGAACTGCTAACACTAGACCCACTGGCAATCTTGAGATTCCTCAGGAGAGTAGGTCTAGATGAGGTGCTATAGCACCTGGCAAGGGTTACACTAGATCTACTTCGGTCGCAGAGTTCTGTGTTTCCCGTTTAGCTTAATTCATTCGTTAATTCATAGTCGGTCTTTGTCCATGAAGATGTGGCGTTCAATCTGGCCGACGACCACCGGTAGCCGGTTCACTATCGTGAAAAATGCTTTCGTTGGGGTATAACTGAGCGTATCTGTCATCAGGATCAGTGGCAGCCGGAAGTTTTTGTTAAGAACTTTTGCTATAAGATCATTTCTCAACTACATCCCACCAAACAACTACAGCATAATATAATATGGGCTTGATTACTGCCTCAAAGATCCAGTTGACCCCCTATGGTTTATACCACAGAATGCTCTATTGCAGCTATATATATATGCTCTAGACTGAATATTTATGTTCTGAGATAGTTTTCTATTATTCATGAGTATTTAATGTTCCCCGATACTACCAACGTAATCCCGCTAAGCTTTGGAGGCACAAAGTTTTCAGTTTTGTACTTCCTAGTAAAGAGTACCAATTCAGTTTTGAGTGGATTGACACCAATTCCATTCACTAAGAATTGCCAATGCAGATTCCATACACTGAGATATTCTACTCAAAGGCTTATAAGAGACCACGTAGTAGTGATCAGCTTGTGAGAAAATATTGACTACTTTTCGCTCCGAGCTTAGCAGCGAAGAGTTAATAGCCAAGCTTACCAAGAGGTGAGATAAAACATTTTTTGTGGGGGGTACCACGATTTACTCTCCTGTATTCAGTAACATTTTAAATATCACTGCTTTTGACCGCATTTGTTAGCAAGTTCATTAAAAAATGGCAGATAGTAACATCAAACCCAGCATTTCATAGTCAATGGAGGCGGGTTTGATATTGTTGAAAACTCCCTCTATATCCAGAAGCGCTACCACCACTGTGAATGGTTTGCACACAAGGGGTTTTTCATCTGACTGACTGGAGAGTGAAGAGGGGGTTCTGCAGAATCATCTTTAGTGTAGATGTGTTGCAACAAAAGAAGGAAGTTCCATACGTATGGTAATTCTGAAATGAATATCAATAGCTCCTTCTTTCGGGATGAAAACAGCCTTAGACCCATTCTATCATGATGATATATACGACATTTTCAAACACTTCCTGTATATTACAGATAGCCAAGGTAGGAATAGTTCCGCATTTTTCTGTAGATCAGGTGGAATTATTCCATTTAGGTTAGCTTAGGTTGGGTTATCAGGGTGATGTATAGAAGGAAGAAAATATTCTGGCCCACTTGGGTCCAAGATTGTGGTCCCTTTGTGATACCTATAGGAAAAAGCAAAAAATATATAGAGGAGTAAAAAGAGACAGGTTGGGTTTAAATAGAAAAAATAGCTTTGAGTAGAGTGTGAAGAAGAGAAAAGAGGATTTAGGCGAACGGTAATTCAATTCCATGCAGGAGGGGTTGTTGAGAACTAAATGCCATTTGGGGAGTCAACGACCCGCTGCTCGTAATAAAGGAGCGTATATTTCTGAGCTCCATTTCTGATAGCTCGGACAGTCTACTGACGAATCTTTAGCCTAGAAGGCGAAATCGGTGATCCTCCAGAGCAGGAGATGCGCACAGAAGGTGCATGATATATTCTTCTTCTTCCTCATCATTACAGATAAAGTAGTAGTCATTCAAGTGGAGCCCCATCCGTTTAGCGTGGATTACAAACATGCAGTCCCCCATGAACGTGGTCATGAGGTTCTGCAAGTGCAACTCTGAGAAGTTAGAAGTTGGTTAGTTCTATTAGCGTTAAGGAGAGGTTATAAGGTTCACGTTATTGGGCAGATCGCGTCCAGCATGATGAGAGTCGGATCCCACAGAGGTTGTGAATTTTGACATCCCGAAGCAAAGCTAAATTCGGGGTTAGATCAATTATTCTATTTGGTTTCGGAGATATGAACGGATCAAAGTTGCTTACCGCTTATATTATTCTCTCGTTGAGTATAGAGACAGTGACTATTTTCCGAGATTCGGAACTGGAAGATTGGCGGCATAGTGTGTATCAAGTATTTTTCTATGAATACGGGCGATTGCGTAGGTGTTTCTTAATTTCACTAACATAGTTAAGTATATATTGGCTGCACTAACATAACAAAATTTCCCACCTTTAAAAAAACCATAATATTTTTAATTGCTTTTATTCTCAAACGGCTGTCTAAAGTCTTTATTAATCACCCAAAATTTTTCACTAAAACTTCAATCCTCGTGGCAAGGAGGGAAGTAAAAAAACTTAAGTCAACAAAATGAAAAACATTGAATATTTAAAAGTCAAGTATGAGGTAGATTAATTATGAGAACTAAGCACAAGCTCAAAGGTAATTTAAAACCAATTTAATTCAAAATTAAACAAAAAATTAATGGTGAAACAATAAAAAAACTTTAGCCTGTGACAGCACGCGTTCATCAGTTATTTTCAACAGTTTTTTTTCACAAAAGTTTTTCAAATGGTTTTTCTAAAAAAAATTTTAAGGCAAAAAGCTGGTATTTTTCGTTAAAAAAAAATTGTTTGTTACGAAAAAAATTCATTAAAGTAATTAAATTATTGTAAAAACCATCAGCAGCTTAAGATAATGAGAAATGATTTCAAGCATATATTCCAGCTGGGGACGTTTTTTAGGTGTGCGTTGATTTAAGAAAAAAAATATTATAAAAAGTTTAAAAATGTAAAAAATTTGTTTTTTCTGGGAGGGTTAAGTTTAAGGGTTAACTTTTTATCGTTTTATTGCCAGTTTTCATAAATTTTTTTCCAACATACACAGCTGTTGACACAGGAAGAATGAAAAAGTCGTCGTGACTCATTCACGATTACAAGCTACGGATATTTTTATTGTCAAATTGCATGTAAAAACTAGTATGAAACCGGTTATGTTTCATTACTTATGATAATTTCATGATAGTTTGCTTAGATCTCGTCACAGACTTTTCGGGGCGAATTAAATTCCCCACTGCTCTCATCTTGATTAACACTACCCGTTCTTCAATTTTGATGTTGCCTGAACATTTTTCACAACTGAATTTCGGTTTTTTTAAACATGCTTCTTATTATGCCAATCTGGAATTTAGACTGAACTGCTTATAATTTTAGCGATTCAAAACGCTCTAAGTAAAATAATTATTTGCCTTAACCTTTTTGATAAAATCGATATTTTAATTTATTAGTAACATTATTTAAACAGGTTCCTCTGGAAATTTTTAATTATATAAATTGAATTCATTTAAGTTTTATTAACATTCATAAATTTTTATAAGGAACGCCACAAATTCTTAAAAATCTCATTTAAATTAAAAAGTGGAACACATTTACAGCTGTGTGTGTGAGTATGTGTGCTAAAGATGTATACATAAAAAATAATTTTGTGGGGTGTAATTTTTTTCCTCTTTTTTAAACGCGCTTACACCTTAACTCCATATAACATTAACCCTTAAGATTAATGTAGCTCAGTCGCTCGTGCTTTCTTCATTCAGCCTTTGAAATAATACCGAGCATGAAAACAAAACAATCACTATGAAAAAACTGGGAGACACATTTTTTTATGCATAAATTAAAGTACTGCTGACATTAAATAATATTACTGAAAGTAAAAAAGAAAGCCGAGGAATATTGATTGGTGTTGTTTTGTTTGCTGTTATAATTGAGAAAAAGTAGATAAGAGAGTTATTAAAGGATATATGCGAATTGCAAGTGCCCTACATTAAATTTTGCTATTTCGTTTGAAGGACACGGAAAGAAAGAACTGAGCATTGCAGTACATCTGAATCGCCGCTATCAGTATTGCGGAGTTGCTCCCACAGTACAGGACTATTAAATTTTTGCTGTGAGACAGAGAAAAATTTTATGTCTATATTCCCGAATTTCTTTCGATTTTTGAGGATTTTTTTAATTTGTCCTGTTCGGTCAAAAAATCACCCAGTAGATCTGGTGCGAATTAATCTGGAACTTGTTTGATAAGATTCCATTTAGAATAGCTTGTGTAATGCAAAAAGCTGGATATAAGTCAAGAAGAGTAGAAACGGTGTTAAAAATGACACCATTATTCCGAGCGAAAGTCTAGCAGGTATTCCGTACAGAATTCATACTTCCTTCCCATTGCTTTAATAAGTGCAAAAAAAAAGTTTGATTTGGGTGGTAGTTTTTATGATGTTGAGCCTTCTCGATATATGGGGATTGCCGTTACATTAATAACCTTGGAAATTCACCACCATAACATAGGATTGAATATGCACGCAAGTGCTTAGCGATTGGATCGCTAGTGGACTGAGCGTAAATCCCACCAAAATGGTGATAGTGCAGATATAGCACTCCAAACCAGAGAAACAAGCCGATCGGCTCAAAGCCGGTTTAAAAGCTGCCGCCGACTTTCAATGTAATTTCAAGCCGCCCCCGATCCATGCGGCTAGCCTCGGCTCAAATTTGCTTCCGGCTTATTGTTTTTTAAGTTGCAAATTTGTTCTACATATTACAGGTTATGTGATAGTCGTCAAGTGTTTGAACAATTTTATATAAAAATCAGTTTTAGTATCTAAAATCAGTTTAAAAAAACTTATAAAAAGGAAATTTAAAAAAATTTCGTAATAAAGAGGTTCAACATTGAAAAGTGCAATTGATTATATACATTTTATCGCGAAATATTCGCGAAATACAAAACCAGCCGCTGTCAGCAGCCTATGAGCCGCCGCCGAGTATTTTTTCCTAAGCCGCCGCCGACTTTTTAAGATGGCTTGTTTATCTGCTCCAAACTTCAAATTGTCACTACTGAATGGGACAAACTTAGAATTCTCATATTCTATTTCGTAAAAAAAATTGGTTAAATAGTTGATGTTTCCTTAATACTAGTATCCACGATCAAACGTCGTAAAAGCTAATCTGATTGGCATATTTCTTGAAACTAAAAAATACTACATATTTATTTTATAGTTTCAATATAAAATAAAATATTTATAGACACTAGCGGAATTCAGTGTTTGATGCCAATGGTCTTGCGAAAGTGCGAATGCATAATATCGTAGTTTTTTTTAATGAAATTTTGAGTATTTTATTAGAAAGCTCCGATATTTTGCATTTGCACTTGCGCAAGACCATTTTCATCAAATACTGAACTTCGCTACTATGTTTATTTATATTTTTCACACCTTGTTTTTTTCCTTTTTTACCCAGCTGGGATCAGGATTGGCAGATGTGGTATTTTCTCGCCAAACGTGGCGATTTAAAAAATTTTTTGTCGTCTTAATTTTCGATTTGGCGACATGGCTATTTTTTTTTGGCGATTTCTAAAGCAATTAGCGATTTTGTTGGCTATTTTTGATGAGCTATGAACTTTTTTTGAGAAGCTTAAACTCCAGTCGTGCGTCGGAGCTGACACGCTCAATTTGTTATTGCTTAAGTGTAGACTATAAGTTTTTTTTGTGTTCACTAATCATTTTTGCTTTGTTTTAAATAAAAATGAAATAAAATACACATTTTGGCGACATTTTTGCTATTTTTGGCGGTTTTTAACAATTTAGAGACAATTTATTTTTTTATTATTTATAAAAAATATTTATATACATACATAATTTAAAAAAAAAAAAAAAAAAAAAAATATATATATATATATATATATATATATATATATATATATATATATATATATATATATATATATCTATATATATCTATATATATATATATATATATATATATACATATATATATATATATATATATATATATATATATATATATATATATATATATATATATATATATATATATATATATATATATATATATATATATATATATATATATATATATATATATATATATATATATATATATATATATATATATATATATATATATATATATATATATATATATATATATATATATATATATATATATATATATATATATATATATATATATATATATATATATATATATATATATATATATATATATATATATATATATATATATATATATATATATATATATATATATATATATATATATATATATATATTATTGGCAAAAACTAAGGAAAACCCAAATTGGCGAGTTTGGGGATTTTTGACATTGAATTTGGCGATAAAGGTCAAAATAAATCTGACAACCCAGTCTGGGATACGAATCCGTGCTCTTACAGATTTGAAGGCAAGTGCTTTACTCCTCAGCTATTCGTAGCTTATAAGATTAAGCGCTAAAAGTTTGTTTTAATACATATACAAACACATGTTAATTAAAAATTTTCTTTATCTATTTATTTTATTCATACACTAGCAGAAATAAGTATTTGTTTTTACTGCTTTTTATTATATATTAGCGGAGTTCAGTGTTTGATGCAAATGGTCTTGCGAAAGTGCGTATGCAAATTTTGTGTATTTTGTTGTTGGATTTCAGATATATTTTGCATTTGCACTTTCGCAAGACCATTTGCATAAAAAAATGACTTCCACTATTGCATTTTCAATATAGTAATTTAAAATAACAATTTGTATATACATATGTATATAAATTTTATGTCTAAAATTGTTACTTAGTCAAAAAAACCCGATTTACAAAAAAAAATTATTTCTTTGATTGCTTTTATGATTCCGGCCTATCTCGCTCGTTTATGGCTCAGTAAAAGAGTGTCCTACACATCCTTCCCAATCTACTATAAATTAGAATATTACGGGCTATTGGGTTTGTATAAAACTCAACCCTTTTGAAAAGTCCCATTACCAAAAGCACCTTTTTTTCCAAGAAACCAACTTTTTTCTTAAAAAGTACCTTTTCGAAAAAGTACCATTTTACCAAAGTACATTTTTAATATAGTACCTTTTCCAAAAGTTACCATTCCCAAGTTCCTTTTCCAAAACGTATCTATTCACAAAGTACTAAATAAATCCCAAAGGTTCTTATTTAATGCCCATGTTACAAAACTTATTACATCAGTTAAGATTTTTGCGAGGAGATAAAATTTTGTACAAATCGGCCTAATAATTTTAAATTAAATGCATTTTACTTGGTTTGCCCTTTTAGTACATATTTTATCCCCCTTGTAGAAATAATTTTTTTTCATAGTCCGCTCCTGTTCAGTGGAAATAACCTATAAGCCATTAAAAATATATCGTCACAGAAAATGCAAAAAGGTCTATTCAAAATTTAAAAATTTTAACTGGAGAAGCATAAAACTTGTTTACCTGAAAAAAATATTGCCAATTAGTGCAAAATTTTACAATAAATATATACATGTTTGGGTCCTTTTTTACTTGTATTGTAAGATTTTGCACTAATTGTCAACATAGTCTTCATATAAACAAGTTTTATGCTTCTCCTGTAAAACTTTTAAAGTGTTAGATAGGGCTTTTTGCATTTTCTGTGACGATATACATTTAAAAATTACCAAAATGAGATATAGTTACTTCTTAACCCTTACATGCTCGAATTTAAAAAAATAACAAAAATGTGTTTGGAGGCTAATTAAGAAGAGAAGAATAAGATTTAATTTTTTTTCTATCTTTTTTACTTTAGGAGATAAATGGGTTACTAAAAATGTACCAATATATGTTTACCCTTTTTGTCCCCTATATGTACCAATTTAAAAAAAGTACCAAACACCTATCGCTTTTTTTAGATTAAATTGTGACGCTTTTCAAACTTTACGTCTACCTTAGTTAGATCCGGAGATATAAGATTCCCGATTCTACCCATTTTTATCCCCTTAGAAATTGAATTTTCAAAAATCCCTTCTTAAACATCAGGACATACGTGCGAAATTCTCTGACTTATTCCGTTTGGGGTGGGCGTTGATATGTCAGCCAGTTACACAATAACGACATATATGAATGTCGTGATATAACCGCCAAAAAACCTTGAGTGCCAGAAAGTAAATTTTACAGGAGCAGTATTTTTTAATTATCCTTGGTTAAAATCGAAGTAGAGCCTTCATATTGGCTATATAGAATTATAGTGGATTGTTATATATTAATCCGCACAACAACATAAATGTGAAAATAAGGCCAAGTTCCTAACCAAAAATTTCCGACGTAATAAATACAGTAAAGTGCGACTTTGAGTCGCACACGAAGGGTTCTTCCGTATCAATACCCTTTTTTCGTTTTGGCGATTTTTATTTATTTTTTTTTTGGGACTTTAATTTTAGCGAGATTTTTTCCATTTTGGCGAACTTTTACTTTTTTTGATATATTTGTTAGTTTAGCGACTTTTTCGTTTTGCCATTTTCTTGTTTTTGACGATATTTTTAGTTTTTGGCGACTGTTTTTGTTTTTTGGGATTTTTTCAGGTTTTGTCGATTTTTTCGTTTTGGAGATTTTTGGCGGTTTTGACGATGTTTTTATTTTCGTCGACTTTTTTAGTTTTGGCGCTTTTTTCATTTTGGCGATTATTTTAGTTTTGGCGATTTTTTAGTTTTCGACGATTTTTTTTGGCGCTGTTTTTCGTTTTTAGGCGATATTTTTTGTTTTTGGCGAATTTTTAGTTTCAGCGATTCTTTTAGTTTGGGCAATTTTAAGACTTTTTTCGATTTTTTTTGCTTTGTCGCTTTTTTTTGTTTTAGCGATATTTTTCGGTTTTTTTAGTTTTGGCATATTTAGTTCATTTTGGTAATTTTTTCGGTTTTTTTTTGGCGATTTTCTTCTTTTTTGACGGTGTATTTAGTGTGAGCAATTGTTTAATTTTTGGCGCTTTTTTGTTTTTGCATTTTTTTCGGCTTTTGGTGATTTTTTTGCATTTTGGCGATATTTTTACTTTTGTGGCTTTTTTCCTATTAGCGTTTTTTTTTAATTTAAAGCGTTTGCTTCTTACAGTTTGTCTATATTACATAGTCAAAATTTCATTAACTGATAGAATACCCTTTAATTTTTATTGGTTTAAATAATAATGAACTAACTTTGAAAATTTCAAATATCTGTAAGTGTCTGTATACTACATTAGTATTTCAACATGTTTTGTTGCTCGTTTTAGAACACCCTTCAAATTTCTGTGAAAATTTCAGGTCTGTAGCTCTTACGGTTCTCGAGAAAACAGCCTGTGATAGACAGACAAACAGACAGACGCACAGCGTAGCGAAAACAATAGGGTTCCTTTACACTTTTGGTGTACGGAACCCTAAAAAGTACTGAGATTAAAATAAGTATTTTGACATTCTAAGGCATCTGTTAGCTTGGCAACATACTACAAAGGTAAAAAAATATTGGCACTCAAAGCGGTTGCCTAGAATTGAGAAGGTATTGTACCTATCAAGATACTTATTTTGATCTCAGTACTTTTTACGTCCGACATTTTTGGATAGGAATTTGGCCTAATTTTTACAATTATATTTTTATGCGCATCTCACTTCTTTTTTCTAAGTTTTTATTTGGTACAATAGCTGCCTCATCCCAGCTATAGTGGAAGTGCCCCGTACAAATAAGGGGCACCATAGTCCCCCCAGACGAAAATTGCCCGTTTTTAGTTCTGTCTGATAATTTTCCGATCAGGACCTACCTGTGCACCAAATTTCAGCTTTCTAACTGGTAGTGCCCTACCTACCTGCATACCAAATTTCAGCTCTCTAGCTATCGTGGAAGTGCCCTATAATATTGATGAGTGATTGAGTCAGTGAAGTGAATAGGTATGAAAATATGCACTTTTTACACCTTCATATATCCGGAAGCTTCTACGGTAGAACTTCAAACTTCACACTTCACCTATGAGGTTACCTCTATGGGGAGACCATATGCTTAAAGTTTCATTATTTTATGTTTAAGTGGAGCAAAGTTATGAGGGTGTGAAAATATCTCGAATGGTTTCGTGTAATATACACACTGTGTGGCCGGAACTTGGCCTGGCGCACTACCGTTTTAAAAAATTATTTTGAAACTAGTAATTATCATCATTAGCAAGCTGTTCTTCAATTGTTTCACTGATATCCTTGCAGTTATTGAGACTAGTTTTGCTCTGTTTGGAAAAGAGAATCTTAGCTTTAGCGACACTTTGCAGTTACAAAAAAAATGTAAACAAATTAAAAATTTAAAGGGAAAATGCACTTAAGCTAAATTTGTTTTGCTGTATTTCCGTAACGGCATTTGACACAACTTTGAAACTTTGACAGATATTCCTAATTATCGTAAATAATCGATTTTCGTAAAAAAAAAACAATTTTCGAAAAGAATGTCGCTTAAGCTCTTTTGGCTGTTATGGCTCGATAAATGCGTACTTATTTTGTGCATTACTAAAGCTACGGTCACACTTGGCAAATATATTTTTTTCTTGGACCAGCACTCAGGGGATGACTCATACTCATGCAATGCATTGTGATGGAACTAGGAAAATTGGTTGTGGGAATGAGGATATGTGGAGTTGTGTTTGTGGACGTTCGATTTGAATCTTCCAACATTGAAACTGACAGGAAAGACCTCTGCAGGGAGTTTATTATTCTACATACGAAGAGTTCGGTCAAAGAACGAGTTCTCATAATAATGCGTAGTGCGATTCACTGTCGTATCGACCAAAAATGGATGTACCCTTAATGAAGAACGTGTTGTTCGGAAAGAAGAGCGAGTTTCGGTAACCAGTTCCCTGATTTCATCAGAGCACATTCCATTGTAGTAAGAGGCCATTCACATTTTACGTAACACTCCAGGAGAGGGGGCGGGGGTTGGGGCTTAAAGGGTTGTTACGGACTAGATACTTTATACTGAAAATTTTGTGAAAAACTCTGAAAATAGTGTTACGTAATATTTGAATAGGCTCTAGCGAAACAAACAATTAATAAAAATTATAATTGAGTTTTATTTTTTGATCGTAAAATAATGCTTATTTTTGATTTTTATTTTTTAGCTAAAATATGACGACTATTTTCAATTTCTATTTTTTGCTCGAAATTAACGATTATTTCTTGATTTTATTTTTTGCTTACAAATAACGATTACTGTTGGTTTTTAATTTTCGTAATACGAGTATGACCGATTTATCTGAAATTTGTTAGACAGCTTTACTGAGTTTTGCCGTTTTGGTATTTTCGCAGCTTTCAGTGCTGCCGTTGCTTTCCAGGGAACTTCTGGGATTTTGGGGAGATTTATAAAAAAATGTCTGAAATCCGAGGAACTTCCGGCATTTAGGGGGGGATTTTTGTACAAGTTTTTGGGAATCCGGAGAACTTCTGAGATTTGGGAAGGTTTTTGTTAAGTTTTTGGAAATCCGGTGAACTTCTGGGATTTTGGGGAGATTTTTTTAGTTTTTGGGAATCCAGCAAGCTTCTGAGATTCGGGGAGATTTTTGTAAAATTTTTTGGGAATCCGGGGAGCTTCTGGGATTTGAAAAGATTTGTGTACAAGTTTTTGGGAATCCGGGGAACTTCTGGGATTTTAAGGAGGTTTTTGTAAAAGTTTTTGGGAGCCCGGGGAGCTTCTGGGATTTTAAGGAGATCTTTGTCAATATTTTTGGGAGTCCGGGGAACTTCTGGGATTTCTAGGAGATTTTCGTAAAAGTTTTTGGGAGTCCGGGAAACTTCTGGGATTTTGGGAAGATTTTTGTTTCTATTTTGAGGAAATTTTAGACCGGTTTTGTGTCGAAGGGTGGTGTTTTTGCTTACTGAAGGTGTCACGGCTAAACACCAGGTGTCTCGGTTAAATTCTTGAGAAGTATCACCTAAGTATCTTCCAGGCAAAAAGTAGTTATGAATTACTGTGAATTGAAATTCAAATGGCTTGTTGCATATGACTAATAAATACATCACCAAAGTAACAATTAAAACCTAACATAGTGATAGTTTTTAAGCAAAAAAAAAAAAATGAAGAAATAATCATTACTTCCGAGCAGCAATATAAAAATTGAAAATAATCGTTATTTTTGAGCTAAAAACTAAAAAATAAGAATCATTTTACGATCAAAAAATAAAACTCAATAATAATAATAAAAAATAAAACTCAATAATTGATTTTTTTAGTAAAAATTGAAAATAATAGTTTATTGCATACATGGAAAGCATGTCAAAAATAGTAATTTTATTGTTCAACAACATGTTACTAATATTCTGGGATCATTTTGATTTTTTTGGTCAAAAAATTTGTGCAATAATCACTATTTTCGGTCCTTGATTTTTATATAATTTTTAATAAATGCGAATCAATATGTATTTAAAAAAATATTTCAGCTAAAAGAAATAAAATTTTAGTTTGTCTGTTGTCACGTTTATTTTCGTCAAATATTTGCAAAGTGCGACCGTAGCATAAGTAGTACATAGTTTTAATTTCGGGCACCAACACAAAATAAAATAAATAAGTTCCACTCATTACTTTGTAACGTATTAAAAAGTGCAACCGATTACATAAATGCCAAAAATTTTTGCTGGGTATGTATATGTGTTCTGTTTCTGGAAAGTAGACAGGTTGAGGTTCATTTGAAAAAAATAGCTTTAAACTTTCTTCAAATTCTTTTGGGCAATTTAAAGTTAGCATAGCTGCTACTTTTTACTATGTGTTGCAAAATTACGTCTATGGCAGCAAATCCAACTGAAATATTTCAGGGTAACAAACCTTTTAACCAACACAAAACACTACTCCTTTTTTAGTAAAAAATTTTCAAAATCCAATAAACATAAAATCCCATAGATGATTCCAAAACTCGCGCACATTAACGGCACTGATGATGTTTCTCGTTTAGAGAGAAGCACTAAAAAAACTAAAATAAAAACCCTTGGCGTGTGCTAAACATGTGCTCTGGTTTAGGTTTTTTTTTTTCTTACGAGTATTTCAAACGTTACTTCATGGTTTTGAAAAGAGTTAAATAACTTTTTCTTCTTATTATTTAACATAGGAAATTAAACATCAATGTGTGTTTTTAATAAAAATCCATAAATTAAGAGAAGCTGGTATGCAAATTTTTTTGAAGCAAAAAAAAAACCAGGGGTATCACTAGCAATTATGCAATGTGTAAACCAAACTACACACGCGTCACCCTAAATTTTTTT
Organism: Panzeria rudis; assembly: GCA_956483635.1. Lineage (NCBI taxonomy): Eukaryota > Metazoa > Arthropoda > Insecta > Diptera > Tachinidae > Panzeria > Panzeria rudis. Next base: position 30,918,607 of record OY101450.1, read on the forward strand.
TAACGATTAAAAAATCCTTTTACTCTGGGTGAGTTTTTTTTTCAATAAATCTAAGGGTGTAATTTTTTTTGTTTCGTACGCATTCATAGCTAGAACCAAAAGCGTGCCTAGAAAGGGTTTAATGTTGCTCTGTTCGTCTACAAGAAAATTTGCATTTTTTTGAATGCCAACAATAGCATACCTTTGTTTTTTTTGTTGCTGCAACTCTTTTTTTATTATTCTTTTGTTTAGATTAACAGTTTTTTCGTTGCTTTTTGAAAATTCATAAAATTATGGGTACCATATCGATTTTCTTTTGTTGTCTATGCAATGCACCGGATACGGATGTTGTGTACAAAGCTGCATTACTTTTTTAAAAATATTTATGGTCTATCTTAGAAAGTGTGTGTATCTGTTTGTGTGTATTAAACCTTTTTTGTAGTTGTTGATTTTAAATTAAAATACTTTTGATGTAATTACATTTGCATATTGTAAATTTAACATTTGCATGAATTTATAGAGCGAAAACCTAAAAAGAGTTGGTTTAAGTGCCAATACAAATTTCCTTTTATCCTTTCGTCAGCACAAGGTGTTTTTGAAAGTAATTTTGATGCATGCTAATAAAAAAAATTCAGAGTCTGTTTCTTTAAAAAATAATTACTTAAATTGGTTTTCATTTTCAGCTGCCATTAACACATTTCTTCTCAGAACTAAAATCTTTTCGCAAATAATTTTGTCTCAAGTTAATAGTTTGTAAGGTGTTATACAAGAGCGATTGTTTACAAGAATTCCTAAAGAAATTGAGCATTTTCCATCTAAAACATGGTTGAAATAGAGAAATACTAAGTAATTTAATGATATTTGTATTGGATAATATTGACCGTATATTCCAGTCAATATTATTGCGGGTAGCAGAGATTATATCCTAATTTGCTGCTGGATCTAGGAGCTGTTTAACTTGTTACCACATAAGATCACTGATCAGTCACCAAAGGTCTTAAGGCGAAGTTACACAAACCGCTGTTTCACGCGGTAAAGCGTTACAGAGACTTCTGTCAAAAAAGTTGAAATAGTGTATTTACTAGGGTATTCATTGTAATCGCTTCTTCATTCGGGTATTCATTTTATTGCTTATGCTTAGACTATTTTCAGTTATTTTATCTGTATTTAGTTCCAGACAGCAAACCGAGAAGTAAACATGCATATAACTTTTTTTGCGCCCATCAAAAGCGAAAATAAAAAATAACAAGAGCTTGTGATTGTTCAACTATTATTCTATTTGCGGCAAAAAATTAGTTCCTTGTAAGCATCCACCTTCATAAGTGGTAAAAGTGAACAAGAACGCTGATGAGACGGTGTAGCGGCCTGTCGAAATCAGTAGTACTGATCCATTAATAAAATAATTTGAAACTAAAAAGCCGAAATAATAAATTTCAGACCACCTATTCAGTTTAAAATAAATTTTCGTAAAAATAATTATTAATGCGACAGCCCGCGCAAAAAAGTTATATGCATGTTTACTTCTCGGTTGGCTGTGTGGAACTAAATACAGACAAAATAACTGAAAACAGTCTAAGCATGCATGAAAGAGTAATTCCATTTAGCCGAGTGTGACACACAGTTTTTGTTATAAATCAAGAATATAAAATTCTTTACTTAAAAAAACGTTGTGGCTCGCAAGGATATTAAGCTTATAGTCGTTGAATAACGGGTAGACACTGATAGAACACGATTTCTGCTCAGAATGGTTGTCAGAAAGCTGCAACGGGTGTGACCTTACAAATCTTAGTTTTAAAGAATTATGATTTTCAGTATAAATTCTGTAAAATTTTTACTATAAGGTACACAATATTTTTGGTATAGATATCTGTTCAAAGTGTATTGTATTATGTATTATGTATATACTGTTTGATAAAAAATTATTTTTTTTATAAAAAAACTATTTTCAACATGAGACGGGTGTGACCGACGGGTGTGACATAGTACGAAAATTTAAAAAATTCGAAGAAATAAAACTTTTTATTGATTTAATTAATATAAATAATATAAAAATAAACTCATAAGAAAATAATAAGACATTAAATTATTTGCTATCCGTTCTAGTATAGACAGCAGAATACTCAAGCTGATTATTTTTTTAGATTCAGTAAAAAGCAAAAAAAGTATATTCTTTTAAGAGATAACGATTTTTATTAATAATGAGAAAGGGAATAAAAGAAAATCTGAAATAAATATTAAACATACAAAGAGGGAGAGCAAAATGTTTCTTGTATGATCATTTAAAAGTGCCTCAAATTGTTTAAAAAATATTAAATAATGTATTTTTTTTCTATAATTGTCATGCTCTAAAAACATCAATTGAGAGATTTTTATTAAAAATTAGAAAATTATTTTTTCGTTGCATAGGGCCGTTTTACGTGGCAAAAATTAATTAAATAGCATCCACCTTCATAAGTGCTAAAAGTGAACAAGAACGCTGATGAGACGGTGTTGCGGCCTGTCGAAATCAGTAGTACTGATCCGTTCTACTAATCTGATTTGAATATTCCAACACCCCACTCTTAATAAAATAATTTGAATTTACATTAATTCAAATATTGAACTAAAAAGCCGAAATAAAAAACTTTTTTTCAAACAAAATAATTTACCAAAACAAACAAATCATTTACAGATTTTTTTGGCAATTTACTAAACAAACTTTTTGCCTGAATCTGTAAAATAATTTGTTAAAAAATCTTGATAATTGCATAAATGAAAAATGTTGAACAAGAAAATTGTGTAATAGTTTTTTAAAGCTGTGGATCACAATCGAAAATCTATAGGCCACCTACTGAATCAGTCACACGAGTGTGTTTATTTTCAACTCTGAGCAAACACATTTTCCGAAATACCTTCTTAATGACCAGTTTATATATAGCTCAAATTTTAAAACAATGAATCACGTCGAGCCCACTTTTGTTAGTCAGTCAATTAAACTATATCCTGGACTTGATTTTCAATTAGACTTTCATTTTGCCAACCCAGAGAATTTGGTAGGAGTAGAATATTTCCTCTTTCCGCCGATTTTGTAGCGAAACCATTTTGAATTGTTCTTAAAAGTACAATTAAACACTAGAATCCGTTTAATCCTTTTCTATTGCACTTAACCAATGATACAGCAACTAAAACCTGTTTGCAATTTTTTATTTTATATTTTTCATATGAAGCGAATAAAAACAAAAGCAAAATGACACACAAAATGAAATAAGAAAAGTGACCATAATCATCGACATCACTACCCTAAACAAAAGAGCTGCAAGTTTTCGAGCAACCACCACCGCCAACATCTTTACTATAAGCTTCACAACGGAATTAGCAAAAACAATGGCAACCAGTATCTGTAGCAAAAAGCAGCATCATCATAAAAATTCCTGAAAAAAAACTTGAAATACACAATGAATGCAAATTAGTTGAAATTAAAAACAAAAGATAGAAAGAAAAAAAAAGAAAACGACTACGACCACTTTTAGGACATCAATGGTAAAAAAAACACAAAAACTTGATACTACAGGGCAACGATTACTACCCAGCAAACAAAATGGTATGTTATTAAAATGAAAATAATTTGAAATTAAACTCTGTATAAAAAATTTCTCTAATAGAGAAATGTATTTAACTTATGAACTAATATGGAATGTAAATTTTTTTTATCAATTAACATCCCTTTCACAACGTTAACTTTTAATGTTACAAATATGTACAATTACATATTTGATCAATTCACAACCAGTTGTAAGTATTGTAGGTTGTAAAAATGTTGTTGGTAATTTCCTCATAAACATGTTTCTAAACAAATGTTTATCTGGAAATTACAGGTTGTGATTGGCCAATTGTATCATAATTTGTTTTGAACGAGAATAGTAACAAGGACCTCCACTCGTGGTAGTGAAACAGGCGTCTTCGGTGGGAATCGAACCAACAATCTCCATGCTGATAGATCGGCACACTAATAACTAGCCCACTGGGGCAACCAGGAACATACATTAAACTCAGGCAGACAACTTTAAATTTAAATAAACATCACAAAGCTATCAAATATGCAAATTTGGTTTTTTAGATTCCTTACCTTTTTCCTCCAAGGCTTCGTTGCAAACTTTGAACTTCTCATAAGGGACTTAAAATATAAGATATAATTTTAAAACTTTCACTTTTCGGAATAGGTTGATTTTGGGCTCACAATTGCCGGTTGGTCATGGTAGGGCCAGTTTTTGGATGATGATCATTTTACGAACCGAATGTAAATATTTCTATCATAGTTCAGTAAATGTTGACTGGAAAAGCATTGCATGCATAAATAATAAATAAAATTGGAAACAAATTATTTTGTATTATTTTTCACAAGCTTAGTGATAGAAAACTATTTCTTCACTAGTACTAAACAAAATCAGAGGTATTGCTAATTTTTTTACTATCACTAAAAGTAGATTTAATGGAGAAATCTTCATTGTACTCAATTAGTGCAAAATTTGACCCAGCACTAAAAATCTAAATTTAAACATACTCTTAGTCAGCTTCAATGAATTTTAACTAAAATTTAGTGCAAAATTTCTACATTGCAATCAAATTAGTGAAGAAAAATAAGTTGCAATTAACTGAAGATTCTTTTTTTTTTAAATCAAAGAATTTAACTTTAGTGCAAATTTTTAAACATCACTATCACCACTAATGTTTAGTAAGGCTGTTAATTTTCTATTCACCACTAAACATTAACCAAATTAGTGCAATAATTTTGCACTTTTACTAAGTACTACCTACACTCTAAAATATTACTTCAAATTTACGATCATATATTGCCTAAATTTGTGTTGAAAATTTCTCCTCGTGTAAAATTACATCGGTTTTGTAGTTATTTTATTAAAGAAAAAACCTTTCAAACTGAACATATTTAGCCCAAGTGGAAAAAATGTAACATAAAGTATAATACGGCTATAGCTGAATGGTAGATGCGTCAGATTATCAGTCAGGAGGTCGCGGTTCAAACCTGCACGCAGCCAATCGCTTTTTTAGTAAAAGCATTTTGTTCAAAAACAATGCGTGTATAATTTTAGGTCGATAATAATCTGTAAAGTGTTGCCGACTATTATCGACCTAAATTTCAACAAAATTTATCTCTGAGTTCTATTGACTTGCAACTTTTATGTGCATTGGAGTTTTCAAAATAACAGAAACGTTTTAACATAAAATCAGTTTATTTGGGAAAATGCCAGCCAAATCTCTGCCCAGGTTTCAAAATCTATTAAGAACTACATTTGAATTTAAGTGATTATGTTTGTTAGGTTAGCGCAATGGTTACAACAGCAATGTTGCACGCCATTGTTTTAAAATGTTTATGAGCGATAAAATTATTCAACCACCATCCTCCCAACGCAATCTATGTATAACCGAAACACTTGTATGTTTACAACAGTTGTTTGCCGCGGCAGAAGAAACCCTTTAGAAAGGAAAGACATTGAATACATTCCATTCCTCTTTCATTAATTTTCCATGAATATTTGAAAGTCTTTGAGATTTTGCCCATGGATGACCTTTACAAGATGACACATTGAATGTGGCGCTAAAATATGAGAATCTGTTGTGTTGGTGTTTGTGTTTTTCGTTCCTTTATTCTTCAATTACACGGTTCATATGACTGCGTAGAGATAAGGAAGGAGTTGTTAACGTAAATTAAAGGACACTGAAAGAAAGAGGCTAATTTAAGAGAAAAATAAAGCGCATAAACGTTCTTTATATCAAATTCTGCTAAAAAAAGTACTTACATACATCTCTTAATATTAGCTAATTTTAGTGAATTAAAAAAAAATAATACGAATTTATCAAATGCTTCTCAAAGACTTTTTTGTAAGAGAAGTAACAAACTCAGGCAATTAATACCTACCAGTTATTTAATTAATGTGTTAGCTTCTTAGGGAAAGAGATAGTGTAGCGAGAACAGATGTGAAAGAGAGAAAATTTAATTCTTTTACAACACTGCGTTGGCACATCTTGTTAATTTTTTAGAGTAGTGTTGCACATCCCCTAGCGCCAAGTAGGGACACTATCTTTAAAAAATGTTTAGCCATTTTGTTAACTCTTTTAGTTCGCCAATGATTCTGCTACAATAGCCAAGAAGGACAGTACTATGATGGTATTAATCAGTATAGGGCGTGAGCCTTTCACCACTTTAACAATCCAACAATATCCAACACAATGACACAACAATGTACCTAGTCTCGAACAAAAGACCTCAACCATGATTTGCTTAGTAGTCAACGCGCTAACCATTTCAGCCAACAGTACACTTAACGACTTCTAAGCCTTCTTTGAAGTTATCTTACCAAATAATCAAGTATAACGAGAGTAGAGCCAGATATTAGGTTCTACTCTTGTCCCAATAAAAAATTTGTTATTTTGTGAAGGAAATTTCTCAGTGCTTGCAGAGAAAGAAAATTCTTCTGGTATGATCATGACAACTATGAAAAATGCTATACGGTTTGAATTAAACAATATAATTTTTGTAAGCTTAGTAAGTTTTCATTCTAAGGCTGAGACTTCAATTTCCGCTAAAGATTCTTCCCAGTTTCGTTAGAAAAATTCTGTTTTTCTTAAAGGTTTCAAAAATTATTGTAATATGCTTCGCTATACCCTCGGCACTGAGATGTCGTATAATGGATGCATGTTCTGGCATCTTTTCAGTGTCTGATTTTGATTGAACATTATTGTATCGGTCGATACATTGGTCGCCAGTATACAAAGGCCACCATAGAAATAAAATAGCCAATAAATGCGTAAGCTGGGACTTGCTTTAAGATATGGCAGATTCATATAGAGATAGACGCATGTTAGGGTATGATAAAGATCAGGCGCATATTTTGAAACATACTCTTTTGCAAAACTTCTTTTAGAAACTCAATAGAAATTGGGTTTATTTTACTCGTTTTGGGTTGGGGGAATATCCCGTTCCCCTCTTTTATCGGCGTCTGTTGACGATGTGGGTACTGGCACAGAAAATGAACTTTATTTTGCTTGATGCTTAATGGCCTGCCTTAAACTATACCATTGTTCCGACGAGCGGTGACATTTCGAATTTAGAACCCAGTTTACGGTTCTTTGGCCCAGACTGAGGTTAGACAACATCATGTCACTCCAAGTCTGGTGTCTGTTAGCGTTGAAAATGCTGTCCTAAGCTCCATCTACAAACAGTTATCTCCTCATGCAAGGCAATCTCAAACTCCGACATCCGACAATCGAGGGTAAGCTCTCTGCATTCATCAGAACTTGGTTTTTCTATTGAAAGAAAGGATTGCTTGTATGAATAGTTTTAGAAAAAATACTTCACGTCTCTTAGTGGAACCAAGTAACCATAGCACGGTGGCTCAGAAATTGAATCTGTTGACCAAAAACCTCAATTTTTGATTGTCACCGATTTTCAAAATTTTAACGCCAGTTAATATTATATTTAAACTTAGGTAGCCAAGAAATAAGGCCAAAATATTTGTAATTGTGGGCGTGGCATGCTTTTAACTAAAAATATTTTATATGATTTTAGAAAAAAGTTGATTTATTTGTATTTGATCAGAAATAAGTAATAGTTTCTCGCAAACTATCATCGATAATAAGAAGCTGTCTTTTTGGCGAAGTTAGTAGGATTGTAGTTTTTAAGAAGTGGTGTGGGTGGCCACTGTACTGTTTGTATTTAAGGTGCTATAAAATATATTTTAAGCTACTATATTTTTGGAAAATTAAAGTTTTAGAGGAATAGAGCTTTGGAAGATCAAAAGGGATCAAACAAAAAATTAATCAGCCAAAGAAAGGTGAAAGTGTCTTCTTTACCCCTATATCTACTTTTGCACCCATTGGGACTCGTCCGTAGAACTTTTTTAATTTTAATGAAATTACTCATAAATTATTATTCAAAGAACGCAAATTTTCTCCCTATTAGTATAAAGTTGTGTGCTAAATTTTCACCAACTTCAAGACATCCGATCAACGTCAAACTTTGCACACATATTAGGTTTCTATGACAATAAAATCTGATGGGTATAAAAGTGGGCGGTGCCACGCCTATACTAATTAACCTAATTAATATACATGACAGCATCAGTTGATCAGTGGAAAGAAAATCATTTGCAAAATATGCCATCAGACTTGCAATTTTATGTTTTGTGGAATAATATTATGATAACTTTTGATCATATCCATGTTATGTGTAAAAGAACGGCTCTATTATGATTATCTACAATAAAAATATGGTGATGTGATATGATAAAACTATGTAATTCAATAAAAAAAATATTATTCTAGAATTGTGATTACATTAAGTAAATTTTTTGTTAGCGTGTGCCTTAAACTCGTTATAGGCTATTATCTTACACCTCCTGCCTTAACTAAAATAAAAAAAAAACTATGGAAAATATGGCGTTGATGACCATGTTCAACAAATAAAACGAATTAAAATTCCAATTTTCCATTACCAAATAATTTCCTACCAACACTAAGATACTTGTAGAATAATAGCAAAATAACAAAACAGCAACAACAATAAAAACATCATGGAATATATAGTATAATGCGGCTCTTGACACGCTCCCCCCCACCAGATGGTTTATAGAGCAAAACCATTAAGCGAAGCGAGTTAAACATGTTTTTTTTACAAAATTCTCATTTTCCGTTACTCCCTTCCTCCTGTCCCGTTCGCGCTTTTCTCCGATAACATTAATGTCACTCGCGTACTAAAAATGAGGAACTCAGTGAATAACTTTCATTCTTCGTCACATATTTTTCTCTCTCTTAGAAAAAAAACAAATGAAAAATGCTTTTGGTTTTAAGCCCTTAAACAGGAAAATGAAACCCTAAAAAAGGAAGAATTTTGCAAAACAAAAACCTACGCTGTCTTTCCTATTCTTATTTTATTAATGGCAACGCAGAAAAACGAATATACAAGCCAACAACTCGTTTTCATTCATTTGCATACACTAGCCCGTATCCATTCATCCATTCCGTCTATTGAAAAACAAAAAGTTTGTCAGAGACTTTTTTAACTCGAATCAAAGAATATGTGAGTAGGATGTTGTTTGGTTTTATAAGAGAAGTTAACGGTGGTGATGAAAATGGTGCTGATGACGATAGGATAAGGTATTACTTTAGTTTGATTAAAGGATTTTTATTTTCCTTTAGTTAAATGCAGAAATGTTCTTGTTCTGTTATTTTATATAGTAAAAGTTTTATTCATTCTACTGTCCTTTTCTTTATCACCTTCCTGGCACATATTTAATTTCATTTCACGGTGGGATAGACTGAACAGTATCTTGAGGCAGAAGAACAGAAATTTGTTGTGAGATATTAGAAATTTTTATATATATTCTTATACCACATGACATCGTTCATATGTCACCTCCGGGTGTTCGGCTCTGCACCTTTGTGACGAAGCACAATTTGGTGATGTGCTTCTTGGGGAAAAGGCTAAATAGTTTTTCCAGACATTACCTTTAGCCAATTACACATAATACTATTGTATTACTACTGAAACAACAGAGCAAAGAGCGTGAATATAAGTATCCAAAGTAAGTAGGTTAACCTGTGCGGGTCTGTTGGAATGTGGCAAGGCACCTAAGGTCTCGCCCGAGATCAAAGTCGATAGAAAGTTAACCACTAAGTTTTTCTTTCGAGTAACCATATACTGGTACCATCAGTTGCAGTGTTAAAGAGATAATGCTCGCCATGGGGCATACTTTTTTCCTGTGTGAATGGAGGTGCTGAGCGTACTCTGTTCCTATGGGACTGCTTGTGCTAGCGGACTTCGTCTTACCCTCAGAGTACACGTGGAGGCTGTGATTGCTACCAAAATCGCTGAAAGAGGCATGTGTTAAATGATTGATGCGCGCTCGATCGGTGGTGGTTGGAAAATCAATATAAGCCGCTTTCTGATGTTGCTGCGTGTTCCTTGCAAGTCACACAAATGTCTTCGTGGGGGCGGTGATGAACGCTCAATTTTACACGGTGCTAATAGGGTATATAGAAGAGTGGCCTGTTGGTCCTAGTATTGGCAAAATGAAAAAGTCTACTGTCTGGCCTATAAATGTCTAGGAGTGACGACTAAACCGGTCGCGAGACAAGCGAATAGAGCTAACAATATGGGATGGGCAGATATTAGTCCTTGAGTTAAGTCCAGTTAGTGATAGATGATCGAGACAACGAAACAGGAGGAGAAGTTTCCTGGTTCGGATACCGTGAATGCTGGTGAACACTCTTCACAGGTTGTTAGCGAAGACATAACAGTAAGTACTGCGACTTGAAGAGCTGAAACGAAAGAGGGACTGGGTTAGAAATCATTTTTAGCATAAATGAAAGATACACAATGAGATCTACTGTAACTGCAGTCAGTAATGACTATGGCGTCGAAGACTTGGAAGTAATGCTAGCACGTAAAACATGAGGAGCTACGATGAAAGAGGAACTGAACCAACAGACGTATGAAGCCTTACCGATACGAGTTCCGCAAAGATTGTTTTGCAAGAGATGTGATATTGTTGCGCCATCAGTTTTAGTAGCGCTCCTTCAATATTGTATGAATTTGTCAGTGTTCAGATGATTTGTTCTCGTTGTATTCCTCATAATTTTACAGTTACTTAACACAATGCTCATGTTAATCGGTCTCAAGTAGACTTGGGTCGACGTCGTTCGCGCTAGTACAGCTGCTCATTGTAGACAAGTTGATCAAGGTCATTTAAATTACAAGACATTAGGTTTGTATCTAAAACGAGCTGCTGCGCGACTTCGAAAGAGTTCGAGCCAAGTCTAGACATCTATAAGATTATTACAGGTGCCGAATAGACTTGGGGCCGAACTCGTTCAGCAGCTCGTTTTAGACACAAACCTATGATCAGCCCTATTTAAATTATAGGAGTTTGACCATAGGCATGTGTATAAAACGAGCTGCTGAACGAGTTCGACCTAAATCTAGCGGCGAATCATGAACCAATGCATACGAGCTCAAAGCCAATAAATTCAGCAAAGTGCGACCTTGACTCTCACACGAAGGGTTCCGTACAAATACCTTATACATACGTATCAGTGGTCAGCAATGAGTATTGAAAAAGTGAGTAGAGTTGGATCATGATTCATAATTTTTTGTACTTATACGCATTCATACTTATTGCGATGTGGTTGGTACTCATATAATGCTCATACTTAACAAGATTTATGACGTTGTTGATTTCGACTCGCCTTAACTCAATGTTTTCAGACGACACAAAACAAGTAAAATAATCATTATGAGGTTGTGTATATGCTTTGTTACGTGTTTGTGTGTTGTGTGTTTGCTATGATCAGTTGAGTGAGTTGAATCAGTTGTAAGTACGTATTATGAGTATTTTATAAATCAAACTGAGGTGACTTATGAATCAAGCAGATGATATGAGTATGATTAGTACTTATACCTATAAATCAACGTTATGGTGAGTATGAGTACATCAGAGTAGTTAAATTTGAATGTTGTCTATTCACTTGTATTTACAATTGCATTAATGACTTTGAGTAGCGAAAAAATTATGCATTGCTGATCTCTGATATGTATGTATGTATATCCGTTTTTTCGTTTCGGCAATTTTTATATTATTTTTCTTTTTTGGCTTTTTAATTTTAGAATAATATTTTTCGTTTTTTGGCGAACTTTTTCGTTGTTGGCGATTTTTGTTAGTTTTGCCGATTTTTTTCGTTTGTAATTTTTTTTTCTTTTTGCCGATTTTTTTAGTTTTGGTGATTTTTTTTTTGCTTTGTGCTTTTTTTCGTTTTGGCGGTTTTTTACGTTTGGTGATTTTTTGTTTATGGGGATTATTTGTTTTTTTTCGATTTTTTTAGTTTTTGGCGATTTCTTGTTAGCTTTGGCGATTTTTTTCGTTTTAGAATTTTTTTTTTTGGTTTTTGGCGATATATTTAGTTCTTAACGTTTTTTTCGGGTTTTGTCGATTTTTTAGTTTTGAGGAGTTTTTTCGTCTTGGCGATTTTTTTAAGGGTTTGACGATATTTTTAGTTTCGGCGATTTTTTTTTAGTTTCGGCATTTTTTTTTTGTTTTTTGCCGTTTTTTTCTTATTTTGGCGCTATTTATTGGCGATTTCTTAGTTTTGGCGATTTTTTATTTTAGGTGCTTTTTTCATTTAAGATCTTTTTTCAATTTTGGTGATTTTTTCGTTTTGAAATTTTTTTTAGTTTTGGGATTTTTTTTTAGTTTTAGCGTTTTTTTTGTTTTGCCAATATTTTTCGTGTTCACGATTTTCTTGCATTACTTCTTGGGATACCTTGTGATAATTAATTTACCATTAATTATTAATTTGCTTATTTAAAATTTTTAATTATTATGGTTGAGAAGGTACATCTAAATCTCAAAACTACACAACCTGATAGAATACTCTTTCATTTTTAGTTAGCTTGTTTTTTAATACTCGCTGCTTAAAATGCTGCACTAGTTATAAAAATTACAGGAGTTTGCCTCTTACTGTGTCCAAGATACATCCAATTGATAAAATTACATAGTCAAAAATGCATTAACTGATATAATAGCCTTTAATTTTTGTTTTGCTTAAATATCAGTATTTATTGGTGTAATCTGTATAATCATAACTTTGAAAATTTCGAGTGTGTCTGTATATCACATTAGGACTTCAACATGTTTCGTGGCTCGCTTTAGAACACCCTTTTAATTTTTAACTTTCATATATTTTTTGTTGTACACACCTCTTACAGTTCTCGAGAAAACAGCCTGTGATAGACAGACGGACAGCGCAGCGAAAATAATAGGGTTCCTTTTCACTTTTGGTGTACGGAACGCTGGCAATTTCTGCTACTTTTTATTACTCAATACTTACTCGACACTATTAACGCTTAGACAAAAGGTATACTTGTAAATATAGTAGTATTTTGCCACATCAATTTTTAATATTGAGTACCCTAAAATAAGAGCAAACACTTGCTACTCGGTACCCACTACTCGGTACCCACTACTCAATACTTCCCCAACACAAATTCAAACTGACCGAACTGCCGAATGCGGATCTTTCTCTGCCCCGATATTTGTAGTTTTACATTTCTATCACTGCTGATATTAAAAGTCGTAGGAACGGTTTACACAAAACATAAATTGCTACCCTCGTACAAGGTATGTGTACATTATGGGGAGCTTTATTTCCCAAATTGGACTTTTCTTCGGTGCCACGCCAAACATTTTTAGGTTTTGCCCTACAAATAAACATCGAATTAAAAAAAACGACATTTTCAAAGTAAACCGTGCCCAAATCATATAATATTTCCCATATAAAAATATATTTCGGCCCATTTGCATTTAATGTTTTTTTTTTCTCTGACCCAAATAACAATACCGCAATGATCAATACATACTTTTGCAAAGAGTAAAATGATAAAAAAATCATATATGACTTTGTTTGTAGAGCTTTCAAATCTCTATAAAATATGTATTGATCATTGCGGTAGGTATTGTTATTTGTTTCAGGGTAAAAACATTAAATCCAAAAAAAGTCTGAAACTCTCATGTAATTTTATACATATGTACAAGAAATGTTACATGATTTCGGCACGGTTTAGTTTGAAAATTTCGCGTTTTTTGAATTCGCTATTTATTTTTAGGGCAAAAACTAAAAATAGGGGGCGGCAAAAAAACAAAAACTTGGGAAATAACGGACACCCTAATGTACATACATATAAAATAAAAAAAGAAACAAATATATTTTATTCAAATCATTCATAGGCACGAACGATATTTAAAGTGTCAGTGGTTGTTGTATTTCATCATAAAGGATAATGATGTGCTAAGAATTTCATTTCCTTCATTTTATTTTCATACCGAAAAAAAATTAAAATTTTATCTTTTTTTTCTTATTGGTAGAATGTATTATTTTTGCTAAAAAGAAAATATAATTTTAATTCATTGTTAATTTTATAAAACAAACAATTGACATTTTAATTATATTTTTTTAAGAAAGCAAAATGTCCTTTATCCAGAGTAAATAAAAAGTGGGTCATGAAAAACTAAACTGCAGTAAAACGTAATACAAATTTTTATAAATAAGGATATTTGAAGCGTATTAAAACAATTATAAATTTTTTTCTTAAAATATTTTAAAATGGTTTCTTAAATAAATATCAAATTTCTTAACAATTATTGAAGAGTTTAAGCACAAATGACACTTTCTTTAATCTGCTGCCTGAGTAACTAACTGCTTGCTGATAGTCCTGACTGACTGTTTGGCTGTCTGGCATGTGTTGCATCTTCTCCGTAACTGTTAGTGCACCGGTAATTTTACCTTAAAATAAACTGCACATTTACCCAACACACCTGCATTGCATAATTACATGTTTAAGGATTTGAGTTTATTATTTTTGCAATTGAAATATTTTTCATTTCAGTTTTTTTTTCTTCTGTTTGTTGAAATTTTCATTAGATACTGCAATAGATAACGGCAAAGCATCAGACACATGCCTGGCTGGTGTCAAAGAAAAGATGTAATCTTTGTAATAAAAATAAATAAAATCAAAATAGAGATTTAGATGAAAACTATGAAGATGAATATCAGCACAATGACAAAATATACAAAATGAAATGGTTTTAAAATTGGAGTAAAATAATGAATATTTACTTATTTTTTTATAATGAAAATTTTAAACTCGTGGGCTCAGTTGTTACGGATACAATAAGAAAAAAGTTAATCAATTTAAATTTACATACATACATATTTCATTATGGTCCATTTTGAGATATCTGAAGATTCTACATTTTATTTGTTATACTTAAGAATTACAGAAAAGAACATAAACTGTTTGAATTTTAATTGAAGCTCTCGTTTAATATATCGATGGTCATACGTTGGCAACACGTAACTGATTTTTTGTTATTTGTCACAAAACCTTAAATAAAAACAATCGATGGTATCCTCAAAATAAAAAAAACCGAAATTAGTTAAGAGTATGTACTTACCCAGCGGGAAAAGTAGTCATTAATTACATATATAATGAAATATATATCGTATTATTTTAAAAAGCGAAAGAATGCATGCCTTTGGAAGCGAGAAGATAATTTGATCACACACAAAAATTGCACATTCATTACTACGTACTTGACCACATCTTACAAAGAATAAATGTATTGTTCCTGTTCGTAACAACTGTTCGTGTTTTCCTCGTTTGTACTTACATACATATATGTATATTATTATATTACGAATTAAAAAAAATGGATTATAGAATTCATTCGCTGGATACATTAAAATAACTCATTACTTTCCTAGGACATGTTCTGTGTTAACAATAATGAATTCTCGTATGAAATATTATACATTCTCTGCATGACTCTCTCGATTACTATTCATTACCTTTTCCCGCTGGGTAATAATTCTCAGTTATTTCATTTCGTGGCTAGAATGAAGTGAGTTTTATTGACTTTTCTGCATACATTTTTACTAGTCGCAAGCAACACAGAAGTGAGTGATTTTGTCTTTGCGTTCGCATTTGTACCATTTGTACAGAAGTGGGATAGAGAAATAAAAATCAGTTTTCATTCGCTTAGAATGCGCATGAAAACATTTCTTCGGCATAGTGAAAGAGGCAGTAAGTAAACTATTTTGATTATATTAGGCTAAGGTTCTTAATGTTATATTTAGAGAGAATTAATATTCCCAGAAAAAAAGGAAAATTAACATGCATTTAACTTTCAACCTATACGACAGAACAGAGCATCGTCAGTGCTCATGTGCATCTCTACGCTGTCCGTCCGTCCGTCTGTCTGTCTGCCCGTTCGTCTGTCTGTCTGCCATTCCGTCTGTGTGTCTGTCCATCTGTCTGTCACCGGCTGTTTTCTCGAGAACCATAAGAGGTACGGACCTGAAATTTTCAGAGAATATTTTCCTATTGCCGCTACAACAACAAATATATGAAAATTAAAAATTAAAGGGTGGGTGTTCTAAAGCGAGCAACGAAACATGGTGAAATCCTAACATACAGGAACTTATATGTATATAGACACTCAAAACTGTCAAAGCTATTGTATGATTATACACACTACACCAATAAATACTAAAATTTAAACAAAATAAAAATTAAAGGGTATCCTAGCACTTAATGTGATTTTGTCAATTAGCTGTATCTTGGATTTTTGCTAATATAGCACATATTGATTCATCTGAAAATGAGGCTTGAAGTCTTAGCTCTTAGCTTAAATTTATTATTTGTTTCATATGATGGAAAACATCATCAAATTATCCAGTTGATTCGAAATACATAGACAAATTCATGAAAATACAAAAAAAAATATACAAATATAAAAATGTCTTAATGATGTACTCGTATATAAAATCAAAACGAATCGAAAAAAGCTCGCTATTCAAGTACTTATTTCATTAGAATAAAAGAAATTGTGTTAATTCTTCTATGTTCATCACATTTTTATTACTTTTACTTCATAGAAATGTTTATATGCTTTACTACAATGTCAGAAACTCATATTTTTACTTCAAAATAATAAAGTTATTTAATAAAATAAAAAGTTGTTTCTGCTATTATAATAGAAAATACAAAATATTTTACTGTGGCACATAACTCGTGAGCAAAACTTGAATCTAAGGCTCAACTGCCCGTCCGATTTTCGAAAAAATATTATAGGACAAAGTGTAAGCAAGCCCTTTCAAACAAAAGAGAATTTTTAAAATCGGTACACAAAGATGATAAACTTCTACTTTTTTTAACGGCAATTTTCACAATGTATGTATGATTAAGAGTTAACGTGGACTTTAACGACAAGTTTTGTATGACGAACTTGCCGTAACAGTCCACGTTAACTTTTAATCCTACATTGTGAAAAGGGCCGTAAGTCGGTTAAAATACTGGTGTTCGAAAAGAACACACCTGTAGTTTCAATATTTTCAAAAAAATATGTGAACACTGAGTAACAGTCAAAATGTAAAGCTTAAAGTAACTTCCTAGACTCGTAAATGCCTAAGGTTTTTGTTGTAATTGCGCTGTCTGAAATATCGGCAACCATACATCGGCTCGATGAACAATTGGAAACATTGCAATCGTTAATTGAGGTGTTTGGTAGAATCAAAGTGTGTTTTGTAGGTTTAGTTGAAGCCTGAATACTATTAAAAGCTGTTTTACACTATCTCACAAGCCACTCGCCTTCTGCAGAAAATGCATCCCTGATCAAATGAGTTGAAGGAAATTGAAAAAAAAACAATAACTACCAAAGTTGGCAACCTATACCGTAATTAATACCGCTACCGATTAAATACCGTTTAAAATTGAATACCGGTAATACTACCGATACCGTAATTGTTTTCGGTTGGAAAATACCGGTATTCAAATACCGTTTCCTTCAATACCGGTATCATAACGGTATCAACGTTTCGGTATGAAAAATAATATAATACGGCAGTAATAAATTGAACTTTCAAATAAAATTTCTAGAAAATTTCTGTTCTGCAAGTCGAATATAAATATTTTTACGCACCTTAATCAAACAAGGGAGGGGTTTTATATTAATTAGTATCTGACCGAACGTTTGGAAGTCGGTAAAAAGCTATGCTTGGCGTTCGGTAAAATTAAGTTTAAATGCTTTGCTTGGTTTGGACCTTAATTTGGAGTTTTTGGTGTATTGAACATAGCCTCGCACAGTGGAATACAAATTAATAAACTTATATAAAAAATGGACATATAGCAGCTTCCAAACAGGCCGCCTATAAACACGTCTCTAAAAGAGTGTAGTTGAGCCTAAGTTTGAAATTTGAAGGGTGCCACAAGTCTTAAAGTAGGCCAATTCTTGTGTATCATATTAAATAATTTGATTACAAATTTTAGTTACTGTGGTAACCATAGCATACAAAGTTGGACATATTTTTCATTATACAACTATCAATTTTAAGGTATGTTTTCTCCATACGCCTGTTTCAGGGTCTTATCTGCTGTGAATTATTCATTTTTATACCAAACTTCAAGTATGGGAAATAGTCCCATTTAAAGATTTTTTTAAACCTTTTCTTGGAATTTGGGATTCCCAATATGTTTTTCTTGCTTTGTATTCAGTACATAAACTCCTATACATGTAGTGCGAAATTTCAATCGAAAATATATTTAATAAAAATTTGTATAGCACTAAAAAAAATTATTTTTGCACTAAAATTCTAGGTAAACCCGTTATCTTCCTTTTTTCCCAAAAAGTCCTTTACAAAATTTAAAATGATCGCATTGCTCAAAACTAGATATCCATCTAGACAATTATAATTAATAGAAGAGCTCGTACTGAAAGTGCTTTGCCTTGTATTTTTTCTTCTGATAAAAAAGATTAATAAGGGATTTACACGAAGACCTCTTAGCTTGACTTTTTCAGAGTTGATGGTCGGACGTGGTAAAAATACGGTTAACCGAATAAGAACTCCGGAAGATATTGCCTAAGAAATTAAATTTCTTTTGCTGGGCCTTTATATCTCGCATGACCATAATCTTAAAAAAAATTCAAGCTAAAAAGTCATCGTCTAAATTCCGCATAAGTATATGTATGACAGAAAATTTTTAGGTGAAGCTACATTAGGGTGATTTTTATTGCAAGTAGTTTTATTTTTTAGTCACCGTCTGAAATTCGGTTGTATAGGATTTTTAAGAAAAACACATTATTTTTACGTTATTAGGTATGGAAAATCTTTCAAGGCTTTGGGAAAACACTTAAACTTAATAATAAAATAAAATAATTAAAAAAAAGCTGTTATGGTTAGTAAATTAGTTCTAGTTTTTAACATTGTACATATGCAATCAGTTTTTAAAAAATTGTATAAGACTTTGTAAAAAATTGTTGTTTCGTACAAATAAAATTTATTATTAATGCCACACTCAAAAGGTAAATCAAGTAATCCGTAATTAAATCCGTTTCTTAAGCCGAGTACATAACGCCTGGTTCAAGAATGGATTTGAGTTAATTTTTTTTAAAGAGAAATAACACAATCAGGCAATCAATGTCTACCAGTTAATTCATTAATGTTTCATCTTCTTTGGGAAAGGGATAGTGTAGAGAGAACAGGTGGTGAAGTGGGAGAGATAGAAAGCTTAATTCATTTACAATCATGCTATTGCGCATTTTTTGTAGAGCAGTGTTGCAAGCCCCTTCTGGTGTCAAGTAGAGGCATTAAGTTGCTTAAGCTGTGTAGCCATTTTATTAGTTAGTTTACTTCGCCGACGGTTCTGCTACAATACCGACGAAGGAGGGTGCCGTAAAGTGCTTTAGGATATGTTAGTATTAATCGCTGCCGGTAATGCCAAGGTGATCAGTGCTATGCCTTCATCACTTTAGCAGTCCAACAACAACCAACACAATAACACACCAATGCACATGAGAAAAATGCATGATGTTGTTGGCTTGCCTGAAACTAGTCTTGAACTCAAGACCTCAGGGTTTGTAGTCAAACGCGCTAAACACTCAGCTAACAGCACCCTCAAATTATAACAAATTATTGTGTCATTATAACAAATTATTGTGTCATCCTTTACAAAGGTAAATGTTTGCTTTGAAGGAATCCCAATCTAGAGTCAATTATATACACTTACAAAATTTCTTTGAAATTTGTGAAGCGGTTTCAGAGATCGGCGTGAAGGAACACAGCGACATGAAACGTTCACATATAACGATTGGCTTAAATATCATAAAAGTAAGTCCCAAGATATCTCAAAAACTGCAAATTTGGAGTTGACATATTTAATTCTATTAGTAACGATGCATTTTTAAAGTATCTTATTAGTTCTTAAGCATTTTGTTTGATTTCATATACTAAATTGTAATACCGGTAGTATACCGGTAGTAGAGTTTCGGTAGCGGTATATACCGATACCGATATAACTCAAATACCGCTACCGATACCGAAATAAAAATAACTTTAATACCAATATCGCTACCGATACCGTTATTCGTTAAGGTTACCAACCTTGATAACAACACATTATATCAGGGTTGAATTTTGTGCAGAAGTCGAACAGCTTATGGAATAGTCTAAAAACAGCTCAAAAGCTGTTTTACACTATTTCACAAGTCATTCGACTTCTGCAGGAAATCATCAAATGAGTTTATGGACATTTTTAAAAAAGCAATAACAACACATTATATCAGTGTTGCATTTTGTGCAGAAGCTTGTATAATAGTCTAAAAACAGCTTTAAATTAATTTAACTAATTATTTGTATCTTATTTTTGCTTTTGGTAATTTTCTTTAAAATTGTTTACGAAGAACATAGAATAAATGTAATAATTTTTAAGTTTCTTTACTTTATTGTAAAAGCTTATATTCGTATAAGTTACATTTGTTTATTAAATGGCATTAATATTATAGCACTTGACAGTGATTTTACATTAGGCCTTTTTCGCGAACATGTAATTGTAAAAAAAACACACAAGAAATGACAAACATTCAGACTCATAAAATTTTCATAAACTATGAAAATTAAACCATTGTAAATATATGAAGAGAAAAATGACAGTTGATGGAGCAAAATACACAAATGTAACAAGGTGACATTATGTAGCAATTGTATACCCTACAGTAGGCATAGCTGTTTTTCCAGTAAACAAATATATGTATTGTTGATGTTGATATTCATGCGTTGCTGAGAGAATCCACCTTCCCCTATAAGTTGTAGGATATTTTCCTGTGGTTAGGGAATTTTCATTCAATTCCGTATAGCTTACATCTGGTTTTGTCTCCGTCGGGGGTAAAAAATTTAAAGAAATTTAATTACTTTGGCTTAAGTTCGTTTTTAGTTTAATTTTTCATTTAAATAATTTTTTATTTACATAGAAAGAAATTGTAAAGCCTGCAAAAAATTTAAAAAACAAAGAAACATTTTTGGCCGCATGGAATGTTGAACTTACATCATGATGTTTCATCAGAGTTATTTTCCGCCTAGCCCACATTGTCAATCACGTGCCAGCTGTCGTCAAGTTGTTGGATATAATTTTACTTTTTTTTAATAAATTCAAAGTAATAAAATTTCTCTGGATTAAATTCATACAGGTCGACAAAATTCATAACTTAATTGTATAAATAAAATTTTCAAAAGAGAAAAATGTATTTTTTTTCTTGTTTATGTAGAAAGAATATCAAGACACGCAAACTATAAGTTTATTATTATGTCCTGTGGTTCCTACAAGGAACAAAGGGCCACAACAAACTGATTCCATGCAGTTCTGTTTGATGATATATGCTTAATTTCCCTCCATCTAAGATGGCTTTTAGATACGCCGAGTGCAAGCTGGCGCCTCCATGTATGTAGCGGACGACCCTTTCTTCGTGTTCTGTCCTGAGGTGTTCAGTCAATAGCTGGTTTTGAAATGTCCCCGAGCGTCTGCGCAGCGTATGCCAAATCCAACGCCACTTACGATTGAGTATTTCTATATGGACTGGCCTCTGATTTGTTCTACGCCAGAGCATTCTGTGATATGGTTGTAGGCCTAAATATCCGTAGATTCCGTCGTAAGCATCGGTTGATGAACACCTGCACAGCGTGTATGTCGCGTGGCAATGCATTCCACGTCTCACTTCCTAACAGAAGCACGGATTTGACACAGCTATTGAACAGTTTTATTTTGCTGCTTAGATTGATGACGGTTGATTTCCATATTGTGCTGAGCATCCCAAATGCTTGATGGGCTTTTGAGGTACGGTATGCCACATCGTCTCTTGAGTTGCTAGTGTTCGTAATAATACTTCAAAGGTACAGAAAAGATGATACATCCTCCAGGGCGGTATTGCGGTGTTTATCTTTAAGCCAGCCTTTGCTGCTTCGACTTCGAGTGCTTTTAGTTTTGATACCATATCCCTATGGTTTTGTGAGAGTAAGCAGATATCATTTGCATAGGTACTCAAGGCATACAAGACGTTGACTCAGGCTCCATCTTATACCTTTGCTAGTTCGAGTTGCATTACGCATGATCGTTGAAAACAATATTAAAAGGCAAAGGGGACAGCACACACCTTGTCTAATGCTTAGGGCATTTCCGTGCGCGACCCGCCATTTCACATCCGTGTAAAGCGGTTGAATCAGTGTAATAAGTTTTGGTGGGATTCCTCCATATCGCATCATGCCTAAGGCTATCCAAAGCTTTTTCGAAGTCGACGAAGACCATATATAAAGGAGATTGCCATTCGGTGGATTGTTCCACAATTATTCTTAAAGAATGGATATGATCAGTGCAAGATTTCTGTGGACGGAAACCAACCTGCTGTTTAAAATATGTGCTATGACTTTATTTACTTCACTGAGAATTGTTATAACTCTCCAATTTCTGCATTCCGAGAGGTCTCCTTTCTTAGGGATATTGATAATAATACCTTCTTTGAGCAGAGGTCCAATTCGCAAACTATAATAATTGCCACTAAATAAGCTCGTTAACGTCAGTTTTAGGACCTGTCGCAGGTTATCTTAATTATGTCAATTGACCTCCTTCAATGACAACGCCATGTGAAGGGTCTTTTTATGAAAATTAATTGGTCGGTAGCACTTGAGAGCCGATCACGTAATCAATTTCGTGACAGGTTCCACTAGGCAACCATGCAATAGCTTGGGCTCTACATGTTTAATATATAGCAAAATATATATATTTTTTATTATTATCCAAAGTTATTTAATTATTTTGGCTTAAGTTCGTTTTCAATTTGATCTTTCGATCAAATTATTTTTTATTTAAGAAAGAAATTCTAAAGCATGTAAATATTGAACATTCAAAGAAAAGTTTTAAAATGCACAGAAGGTTGAACTGACAGCTGTTTCGAAACCAGCACAGTCTTCTCATCAGAGCCCTTTAGCTATTCTACCAGCGACGGCAGCAGCAACACCCTAGCGAAAATCCTTCTAATTTTAGTAAGCTCAATTAACAGATTTTGTCGCCATCTCGCGGCGAGTCGCACCTATTATTAATGAACTTTTTCTAAATGTTCGGAACTTCACTAACCGTCTTTTCTTTTAGCATGTTCAACTATGATGTAGAGATCTGACACACAAGACCTCAATCCACAAATTCTTTTTCATATCACATATGAAATATTTTATTATTTTATTCTAATGATGATGAAAATGTTGTGTTTACGTGTTTTATTTGCATGAAACGCCTAAAAGTACATTAACAAATTTGTTTATTTTTTTATATTTGCCTGTCAATGGTGTTGGTCTCTTGTAATTTTTTTAGCGAAACATTTATGAGCCCTAAATGTATCCACCCCCTTTTCTGGGATGTATTACGAATACAAAACGAGGAGAATGTTAAATTCTTTTTAAAGCAGGAGTAACAACAAAAAAAAAACTTCTAAGATTTTAGTACTATTTAATTGCATTAGTTTAGTTATTTTGTTGTTATTGTTTTGACATATCCGTACAAATAATGCCAGCAAAGATGTTGGGGCAAAGTAAATCATAAAAAAATCACATGACATAAAAAATAAAAACATTGCTACTCTAGTATCTCACCGCCAAGAAGATGAAAGGTAAGTCATGTGTAGTGTCTAGTCTTTACGATACATGACACTTACACCCACTCGGCCGTTGACAATGAGAAGATATTTTTTTTTCTTCTCTTATTTTCCTCTTGCACTTTGACAATTGACTTTTATTTTGACAGTCAAATATTTGTAATTGTGATTATATGTCAAAGATTTTTATTACAATTGGATTGACTAGTTAGTTATGTATTGTAGTGAGGGAGGAGTTAGTTCCACTAAATGTGTATGGATTTATTGTTAGTGAGAGTGCTATTATTTCACTTTCTTTACGACATTTTTATTAAAGTCATACGAAATGGAATTTTTTCCGCATGCCATAAATAAGGAAATCTACGAAGCTATAACATAAAATTATTCTGGAAAAAAGTAGAATATAAAAAAGCTTTTAACTTTTTAGTAGTGAAGCAACAATTTTTCTTAAAAAAACGGTCTAATATCCTTATTTCTTGAATGCCTAGAAAATCATCTCTTTTATATGGTTTGAAAATTTTTGATTTAAAAGGAGTAAGAGAAATTTTATTTTATTGGATAGAAAGTAATCCATTAAGAAAACTATGACCAGAGATCAAATTAAATGACCCTTCAGCTCTCAATATAGGACGCAAATCTGTTGATTATTTTCCATAATGACAAGGTTTCAACGGCCTCGTTCTCTCAGACGTCATGAATAATGCTTTGTGCACTGTTATGATTATAGTGTGGGAGACACGGCTTTGCGGTCAACTCCCCGTTTTTTGCAAAAAAAAAGTGCGTCAATTATTTCGTAATTATAAAAGTTTTTTGCAATAATACTTACCCCATATTTATTGCTATTTGAAGGTAATACTATAAAGCATATCATTGCGATATTTTTTTTTTTCAAAATATTTGTTATTGAATGAGCCAGAGCGTTTCAAAATAGACCTATTTTTATTGTAAATATCAGTTTTAAGGCGCGTTTTCTCAAATCGCAAGGCTGTAATCAATAATGGTAGCAAGTCACCTTGAGGTCTAATGTGCACTTAAATATTTCCCAAAAAATTATTTGCACCTGGCTAAAAATAAGAAAAATCCAGCGAAAATACTTAAAATCCCATTTTTAGCATTTCTGGAATTTCTTTGGGAATTTCAGGGTTCCCAGACGCAAATTGTTTTTATTTCGCTAAAATTGTTAGAATGCTGATAATTTGGAAAAAAAGGAAAATAGCGGATATTCGCAAAAAACAGTCTAATATAGGAAAGTTAGCAGTCTAATAGAGTTTAGAGCTCGCTTGAATTATAAAATGGGCAAAAACTAAAAATATAAAATCAATTCTATCGCAAAAATACTGGAAATTCGCGAAGTATTGCAAAACTGAAAACAAGTCCTACACTCAAAATATTCTGTACGTAAAATTAACTGAAATTGTAATATAAAATAAATGAAAATTCAATTAAAAACCGGTTACTTCCTTTTCATTTAAATTTAACAAAAATTTTAATAAATTTTATATGTTCAGAAATTAACCGTCTTAAAACCGCAAAAAATGAATGATTGCAACTTCTGTAAAAATAAAAGATGTATACCTCGTTTCTGTTATTTTTACTGTTAGATAATCAACACCAAGTTTCCGTAAAAATAAATGATTTTTGCTTTATTTTTAAATGTTAAAGGCTTATTGTTTCGTATCTTTAATTATTATTTTATTAATTTGATCATTTTATTGTTTGTTATGCTAATTTCCATTGGGAATCGAACAAAGCTCCTTCAAGCTTGGAATTCAACCCACCATCCATTCGGCTAAGGAATGGTATGTAAACCAGCACCACGAAGTTAACATAAACTTACTCATTTCTATGCATTTAGCATAAAAAACACTCTTGTCTTGGCTGAAATTGAACATGTGACCTTCCGGTTAATAGTCTAGCACACTATCCACTCCTCTACTGGTTTTAAATGTGTATTCATATATTTTAAATTACAATTTCAGCTAATATTACGTACAGAATATTTTGAGTGCTGTGTGTGTTATTTTTATCCATGTACTTTTTTGGTACTTATAACATAAACAACGGACAATCTTGAAAGCAATCGAAAATTCGTATTAATGTGTACTTAGTTTTTTTTTACAGTGAGAAGAAAATTGGTAAAAATAAAAAGATTGCTTAGAACTTTGTACTGTATTTTCATTTAAAAATTACTGCACGGAATACTTCTGGAATAAGATACATTCCGTTACTGTAATAATATTGTGAGTTTAAGTATGATTATAAATCGCTTAAGTCAGTAGAAATAACGCAAACTCGAAAAACTCATCTGATGCCTAAATGTAAAAAGAAATTGAGCAGATTAACTTTGTTGCTAAAGGCAAACAGATTGTTAAAGTTAATAGTTTAAGCGAGTACCTTTTATATATTCAACACTTTATTCATACTACATATTTTTGGCTCCATGAATAATGGCCCCAATGAAAAATGGTCCCATGCTAAAATATAAAAAATGGTCCCAAACTGAAAAATGGATCGAAAAAGTTTTTGTTGTTGCTTATAATAGAAAATATTTGAAACATTTTTATTAATCTTGTTTATCTACATATATAATTTCGTAAAAAGAGCAACAGAAACAATATAAATATAATGATGAAAAAAATGTCACGTGCAATATGTCACGTTCGACAGCTATTAAAATTAACTTAAAAAAACTTTAGATAATTTTTCAAAATAATTTTTAATAGACATCAAAGCACAACATTTAAAAATTAGTCACATTGAAATATTGCTTCAGGTTTCGTTGAAATCGGCCTTTTAATCATTGGCCGCAAAAAACACTTCTGTTTTTGTCGCTTGCGAATGCCTTTGTTTTTTTGCAATTATTTTGAAAACGAAAAATTGCTCAAAATCAAACTTAGCACCAATTATAGGGCTAATTTGGTTATTGTGAAAATAAAAAACCGTTTTATTTTGACGTTTTCCACTTTAAATGTTTAGGAAGGTCACGTTCACCATCATGGAAATGCCCATATGCAAATCTATTTTGTTAAAATTGTAACAGGATTTTAAAGGTGCTAAAATTGCTACTAGCATTTAGAAAAATAATCGGAAATCTTTTAAATAAAGAAATGCATTAATTTTCAACTTTCACCTTGTTTTGAAATGCGTTGAAAACATTTATTTCAACATTACTTTAAGATTTGAAAAAATAAAATGGCGGATATCATAAGATACCAATTTGCTAATTAAAAGTTAAGCTAAAAATTTTAACGCTGTTTTGGTGGAGTAGCGGCATGTTGTTTCTTCATTTTTTATCGTTATCAAAATTAATTTGCATTTCATGTATTTTTTTTAAAGACAAATAGTTCAATTTATATAAATTTATTAAATCATATTTATGTTTAATTTACGTTGGCTATTATAACATCATTTAAATGCATTTGAAATAAATATTTCTTCCATTTTTATATTCAACTCTCCATGTTATTTTTAAAATTCCATTATTAAAGGCATAAAAGTGCTAACGGTAACCTCGTAATAAAATGCCTTAAAATTCCATAAAAAATAAATATTTGAAACCTCAAACTCATAAAAAGATACAATTGAAGGATAAGACAAAAGGATATTTCTGCTTAATATTTTTAATTGTATTATTTCTCAACTGGAAAGTAAATCTTTCAAAATAGTTTTTTTACGTTCGTCTCTTTCATCAACTCATAACTGTTTAAACTGATACACAAGATGACAAAGTGGTGTTGTTGTCAGAATACATTTTATCATTGAAATTTTAAACAACCAAACAGTTATAAATTTATATAAAAATTGCATTGATCATGAAAAAACTAAGTAAATTGAGAGTACCACCAGGTGTGTGCGAGTGGGTTTTGTTGACAAAGACACCCAAAGGAATATCAAAGGCATGTGTAAGTGTGCTTGTCTTTAAGTAAAATATGGCAGTTAAATGACACAATTTTAACAAAAATGTGCAGATATTTTTTATTTTTAACCTTAAATAAAAGAAAAATAACAAATTGTTTGTTTGTTGTAGTTATTATTAAAATAATACTTTTAGGATATATAAGAACAACAATTTTTTTTAACCAAAAATAAAGGACATTCTGTGTCATGCAACAAAACAAAAGGATACATTAGAGTATATAAAGTGGTGGTGGTAACGCCAACATCAACTGCATACCTGCAAGTATATTTTTTATAGAAGACTAAAAAATTCTTTTAATATTTTGTTTAATATATTTTTGTTATGAAATCCATGAAAACATTCTTTTTTACCTTTAAAAAACTCTTAACATCGAGAAGGTTTCAAGAATATTTTGCTTTTTTTATTAAACATTATTTTAGCCGAGTTTCAAAATCATACTACCCGCCTACAAAATATTTGGGGGATTCACAACGTAGTCATAAAGTCATATGTTTTAAAATAATAACACGAAAATATATGACTGTGTGAGCAACCCCTCATAAGTTAGTGTGCTATTTCAAATTTGTATCAGCTGATAAAAAAACAATTATGAATACTTGAAATCAGAATGCTAAGAACAAGTGACAAAATTTTAATAATAGCCAGTTTGTTTTTAAATTATTCAACTTGTTAATAAAGTGAATAAAACACCGCTGAATATCTTTTAAACTCTTAATTTTTAATTAAAGTAAAAACAAATTTCAACGCACACAGAAAGTGAAATTGTTCAAATACATAAACATAAACGAAACCAGCTGTTGCCGGCGACTGAGCCGACTAATTTTCCACGCGGCTGCTGGTAGAAAAACATTAGTTGGCTGCCAGCCAGCTAAAGTATACAAACAAAATTTTCTCACATGCATGTTTTTAAATGTCTCGATTTTTTATTTTTACTTGTTACGCAGCTATAAAAATATAATTTTTTATTTTTACTTGTTACGCAGCTATAAAAATCTAATTAAATGTGAAGTTGTAAAACTGTGAACAGTTTTAGGACATGCTTTACTGCATATTACATACATTCATTTATATCAACGGCGGCGGATTGTAAATATTATCAACGGCTCGACGAAAGAGTTTCGGCTGTTCGGCTCAGATATTTACTGTGTAGTTATGACAAAATAATAAACACAGCACAAAAAGTCTTATTATTTTAGGACTTTTTTGTTTGAAGCACAACAACAATGTTTTTAAACTATCTTAAAATATTAGCATTTTATGACATTATGGCATGATAAGACACCTTGTGAATACCCCAATTATGTCTTAAAATATTTTGTGCAATTATGAATTGTGTGCTTGAATGAAATTTTTTGTGATCAATCATTGTAAGAGTGGCATTTTGCAATTTATTTAGACAAAGGCTGTTGCAATTTTTGCTTCTTAAGGAGGCTAAATGTCAAAATCGTAAGAGATTATCGTAAATTATTTACGCTAAATAGCGGATCATTTTAAGTGTTGTGTTTGAAAATGTTTTGTGGATTAAAGAGGACATGTCCTTTTAATGCTGTTAATATTACCTAAATTGTTGCAAGAACTAAAAGATGTTGGAGTAATTGAACTTCTTAAATTCTATAGCCAATTCGGGTTTTCTTAACGCTGGAGATCTACTAAGAAATATAGTGATAATTGGCCGAACACTCGTCGATTTAAAATCATCGTGAGGATCTACTATGACAGTCCTACTGCTATTATGGCCTTGGAGGTCTCTACTGGCTTAAAAGGATATGCGGATAAGCGATTATAGCTTGGAACTATCTTATAAGTACAAATCGATTTGAAAGATGTTGGTGTACCACTAGGGTTTGGGAATCGGAAATTCCCGGAGGGGAATTCCCGGGAAAATCTCAAACATTTTCCGCTAAAACGAGAAATTAAAAGTACACGTTGTTATTTCATAAATATATGGACTTTTTTGACAAACATGTTTATAAAATGGCGTAAGTGACTGCCAAATTTATTTTGATTTTGTATTATAATCCTTTTTTCTTTAATATCAAAACTTCAATGTTTTTTAAATATTACAAAAGTTTGCTTGGCTGACTGTACGACTAAATTTACTCGATGAAATTGTTGAATTTCTCTTTTAAAGTTGCTCTGTTTTTCATCGTATGTTTAAATACTAATGCACTATTTTTCGATGTCGAAGGACATTTTTAATTCTTAGATTGAAAACACACCAAATACGACAAAACGGTTTTGTCTTATAAGTCAAACACACTCGTTCATCAAAAACGCTTATCAAAAACTAATTTGGGGTGTGTCGTCTCATAAGAACTAATGTTCTGTTATCGTATAAGTCACAAAAACAGTTTTGTCGTACTCGGTGTGGGTTCAGCCTTAAACTTAAGAAAATCAAGCAACTTTAAAAGGAAATTAAAAAAAACTCTTGTCTGAAAACTCAACTTCTAAATCCCCTATTAGTTACATTAGTAGAAAAAAACAAATAAAACAATATATACGTTTAGAATGAGGATCACTCATGTATGATAGTAATAAATCAGCATTACCTTTCCCAGTTTAGCTCGATTTATAACATTTAGTTTAATTGTTTATAAAATGCTTTTATAAAAAATACATCTTCTCGATTAATCAAAAATATTGTATTTTTTTATCCACTGAAAAAGCAAATACTCTTCTTACTTTTGACTTGTCCTTCCCCACGCACAATCTTCTTAATATGTAAATGCAAAATATCTGAAGGTAAATAAAAATTATTTTAATTTAAATTATTGTTTGAAATCAAGTGGAGAGCTAACGAAATGTAAAATAAAGAGAAAGAGAAACCAAATTAATAATGCAAAAATCAAATATTAATGAAAAACCGAAGAAGGAAAATAATCATAGAGTAGAAAAGGAATAATAATAAAACAAATAAGAAAATATTAATTTTAAGAAGACAACATGAGGCTGTACAGAAATATATGAAAATAACTTACCGCCTTCACGACAACTTATCGCTAAAGGCTCGCTTCAGCATACATCGTAATCGTCGATGAAAACGAAATTCCCTAATTCTTATATATTTTTTCGGAGCCTTTCCATATATGTGAGCTGCAGTGAAATGAATGACAGAACAAAAAATAGAGAAGTCTTGCAATTTCTTCATTATATACCCAAATTTTTTACGATACATATTTTTGGTCAATTTGCAATTTTATGTCTGACTTTTCTATGTTATTAATACAACAAGTTGATCAAAGTATCAGAAAAATTGGAAATTTTTCTAGTGTTTTGGCAGAAAATTTTCCACCATTTCACAGACATGTCAAAAATTCCTTTAAAATTTTCTCAGAACATTCCTTCAGAGCTCGTTCAGAAAACTTTTAGACATTTGAGGAAAGTTTCCAGAACAAGCCCAGGTTCGCTTTCTTGCTAACCACTCAAATAATTTTCGGTACGTTTTCTAACTGACTTTGACTGCGAAGACTTTCTGGCAGAATTCTAACCATATTCGGCCGAAATGTTCTAAGCATGAAAACATTTGCTGCCTGGCTCACGATGTCGACAAGTCGAGTTCGTTCTCATATTTATATTGAGAACAATAATAATAAAATTAAATTTGTTTTTGTTTGAGAACGAACTCGACTTGTCGACATCGTGAGCCAGGCAGTTAAGAACTTAAACATTTTGATTGTGTTGTTTTAGAAAGAATATTAACAAATGCAAATTGTAGCAAAAACGACAAAACAAGCATATTAACCCTTAAATGCATACCGTATCATAAAATGTACAACGTTTAAATTGCTATGTAGTCTGACGATTTTAATTAAACCGGGGTTTTCTTAGCTTTAAATTAAAGGGGACAACATTACTGTTCAAATAAATACATTTTGAGCTCCGTAACATTTTATTTGAATTACACCGCGTGACAGCATTTTTTTTTTTGGCAGAAACGCCACTATATATCCATTAATCTAGAGACAAAACATAGTAAAACTGCGTACTTGGGTTTTCATTTCCTCATCTTTTGTTTTTTAAAGGACTTAACATTTTTCATGGATGCTTATTTTAAATAATTATTTTTAATATTAGTATCTAATATTTTTTAGCACACTTGGTAACAAATAAAATAGAAGGCTCTGTAGAATTTTATAAAAATATTTTCTTCAGTTCCCCTGAACAAACATATAAAAAAGTTTCCTATTAAAAATATATTCTTCCATAGCCTGAATTTTTTTTTTAAATTATATGTTGTAGCCTTAAATTAGCTCTATACACAGAAAAAATTATCACCAAAAAATTTTCAAACAAAAGTTTGTCTAAAAATAAATTTAATTTTCAGTAAATGTTCTGTCCATAATCTATGAATTGTTTGTTTGACTTTTATTTAGAACACAAACACCAAAAACAACAATAGAAACTGTGTCGTAAAAAACCAACCCCATGACGACATACACACAAATAACAACAACAACAATCATAGCAAGAGGAATGCAATTGTACCAAGTTTGTTTACAAAAGATTTTTGAGTGAATCGATTAGTTAATGTCGTTGCATTAATTCTCATTCATTTTTTTAGAGTATTTATATAAACATTCAGACTTGAACACATTTAACAAAGTGAAATCTCATACTTAATGGATGATGATGATGATGACACAGACAAACATTTTGTTTGTATTTTTGTTTGACTAAGAAAATTATTTTGCTTAACAATTGTTAGCATTTTTAGACTAATTGTTTATTAAATTCAGACAGCAATATTGTTTGATATTTTTCAGAAAATCCAGTAAATATTTTTGTTCGATTTAGTAAATTGTTTTGTCTACAATTTGTAAATATTTTAGACAAATTGTTTTATAGATTTAAACAATTTGTTCATTGCAAAAAATACGTTTTTTTCAATGAAATTGCTGAGGTATTTTTGTCTATATGTACAAATTCGTTTGTAGGTCCGTTCATAGACAAAATATTTACTATTTCATTGAATTCCATTACAGAAAATGAAATTTAGTTTTTTCTGTGTAAGACTTCGAAATTTTATGATTTAATCTCCCTTAGTTCAATTGC
This sequence comes from Panzeria rudis, assembly GCA_956483635.1. Lineage (NCBI taxonomy): Eukaryota > Metazoa > Arthropoda > Insecta > Diptera > Tachinidae > Panzeria > Panzeria rudis. Next base: position 30,951,076 of record OY101450.1, read on the forward strand.
TGTGGCTGTTTCTTTGCGGCACAAAATTGATTTCTATAAAAATTGCATGTAGAAAATTAATTTATAAGAAACAACCATTATTTTTGAGCCGTGAATGATAAAATCGTAAAATGTGTGTGCATTTTAGAGTTTATTTTAAGCTAATATTAATTTTTAAGAAATTTATTATTTGACATATTGTCATAATTTCATTTTAAATGAAGTCTGTTTGCTGATAGTTAAGCATTGTCTATATGCATTTCATTGGCGCTTTACCAAATCGTCAGTAGACTTCAACCAAAACTGTGAAAAGTTACAAACCAGATAAAGGGGTTGTTACGAACTAGGTAATTTAAAGTGAACATGTTCTAAAAAGCATTACGAAGGGGCATTACGTAATATGTGAATAGCCCCTTAGCAGCAGTGTACGAGTTTACTATACATACAGAAAAATTTCCATGTAAAATCGTCGAAAACCACGTTAATTTAAGATTTTTCGGTAGTGATTTTGCTTCATAGGTGTTTCATGTTAAGTCAACATGATTTAAAATAATCTTGAAAGAAAATTTTTCCTTTTGAATTAACTATATTTCATGTTGATTTAATATTCCAGTACAGTTCAATCAAAATGATGTTGATACTAAATTATAACAAAAATCATATTGAATCAAAGTAGTTTCGAGTTGAAGGAACGTGAATTTGATGTTGGAACAACACGAAGAGTCATGTTGAATCAAAGTTATTTCAAGTTGAAACAACACGAAGAATCATGTTGAATTAAAGTTATATCAAGCTGAAACAACATGACTTTGATGTAGCTATTTTATTAATTATTTTACTTACGTGATGCACCAAGATTTGAACTCGTGCCACCTGCATGATAGTCCACGCGCTAGCCACTGCAGCCACAACAGCTTCAAACTTTTCTTTACTTATACACTAAATAAATACCATCGTATGTAAAATGCATTTGATATTAATTCAACATGATTTAAATGATTATTTAACATAAAACTTATTTCAAATTAAAGCTATAGTCATGTCGATTGTTTTAGCGGTGATTTAAGGTTAGATTAATAATTTTCCGTTTAAAATTAATATGAAACATGGCAATTTTAAACCAGCAGCAGTAAATTTTCGCTGGTAATTTGTTTTTTGTCATCTACATAGACGACACATGTAAGATTACACAACAACAAGTCACACAACTAAGAAGAACAGTGAATTGTAGCAATGAACAAAGCCAATAAACAGTAACACACTCAAATGACAAATTATTTCTTGTAAATTTAATATGATTTCCAATCAAAATAAGTGCATGTGGATTTTACATTCCTTTTTTTTCTGTGTGTACATTCTAACAGATTATTTTACCACTACATTTCGCTAAAAAAAATTACATTTTAATATGAAAAAAGTATTAAAATAACCATTCTCAAAAAATGTAAAGTCCTTAAAAAGGCTAAGAAATGAAAACCCAAGTACGCAGTTTACCTATATTTAATCTCTAGATTACTTGATATATAGTGGCTTTTATGCCAAGGATATGGAAGAAAATTTGAAGAACAACTGAACAAAACTTTAAAAGACGTCGTTGGAAACAATTTTTGTAATATTTTCTTCAAAATCTTTAATTGTTTGTTTTGCAATATATATATAAAAATATATATTAACATTAAATAAACTCTAAAATGCACACACATTTTACGTTTTAATTAATTTTTTTTATACATTAATTTTCTATACACAATTTTTATAAAAATTAATCCTTTGTGAAATTTATTATTTGACATATTGTCATAATTTTATTTTAAATGAAATTTATTTGCTGGAGTTTAAGCAATTGTCTATATGCAGCATTTCGTTGGTGCTTTACCAACTCATCAGTACACTTCAAACACAATTTTGAACAGTTACAAACCCTTTATCTTATTACAAACTTATCGAATTATTTGCTGGGTTTTGCATAGGTTTCAAAGCCTATTATGCTTATTTTTTTCAAAATCATTTATATATTTGTAAATTCTCAATTGGTTTTTAAAAGTTTGTACATAAGATAAAGGGTTTGTAACTGTTCAAAATTGTGTTTGAAGTCTACTTATGAGTTGGTAAAGCACCAACGAAATGCTGCATATAGACAATTGCTTAAACTCCAGCAAATAAATTTTATTTAATATAAAAATTAATTTTGTGCCCGAAAAAACAACCACACCTTTTGTACTAAGAGAGATCAAGTCATAAAATTTCGAAGTCTTATTAATTTAAGGCTACAACGTATAGTTAAAAAAAAATTCAGTGAAAACTTTTCAGGATATGGAAGGATATATTTTTTAAAGTACATTTTTTTAAAAATATGTTTGTTCAGGAGAACGAGAAAATTTAATGTCAAATTCGTGTTTAGAATTTTAGGGGCTATTCACATACTACGTAACGCTATTTTCGAAGTTTTTATCCCCCCTCGACCCATCGTAACGCTTTTTAAAAAATTTTCAGTATAATTTATCTAGTCCCTCACACTCATCTACCTTTAGCATAAGTAGAAAGAATGGCTGACGGAGTCAGTGTAATTTCTAAAGAACTGTTGTATATTCACTATAACGCTCGCTATATAACTACTGTAGGGTGGTAAGCAATGAAAAGCCCTTACAAATAGCTCTAAAAATATGCAAATTTTTTTCATTAACAAACATAATAGCTTACGGTAATAGGGTTGCCAAGATAAAGCAAATAAGGGCGGCAAAAAAAGAAAAACTAACGAGCACAAGGAAGATGTGGTAAATGAAGAAAAAAATAACAAAAAAGAGTTCTGTTTAATGACAAGAAGTACGAGTATGAACAAAGGATTTTACATTATTATCTTCAATGTACTTCAGTTTCATTAAATTTTAAATAAGAGTTGGGGCTTGGAAGACTGGAAAAGTGTGGAGGAAAAGTTAAAAAATGCAAAAGATACAACTGCTATCTTACATTTTATGGCCCAAGAAAGTAAAAGCAAAGAATGTTAAATAAAAAGTATTAAACCGAAAGGGGGTGTAATTTTTATATTTTTCGCATTAATTTTATTTCGTTTGATACACAGATAATATTGTGTTTCAAAGAAGCAGAGCCGAAGGAATACAACAAAATACTCAAGGAAAAAAGTTGAAAAAAAAACTAAATTTATGATACCCGTGTGGTATGATTAGAAGAGACAAAAGCATTTTGTAGGCAAAATACTTAAAATACTCGTACAACTTAAATAGCACGTTTCACATAGTTGGCTTATTTATTTATCTTCATTAATTTTTTAAAAATTTCCAACGCTTAATGAGTACAAAATTGTTATAAAATGAATATAGAAATATAGAATAACTTGTAAAAGAACTTTTTTGTATTTAAAATGGGAAGTGCAACATAGTTTGTGGCGTGCAAGAAAATGTTTTTGTTTAGCATACGATAAGGAGTCAAAGCAATGTTTTTTTTCATAATATTGTTAGTTGTGTAGTGCGTTGCTTAACTATATTTATGTATATTTGTTTAAAGAAAATTTTAGTTATCGAATGGTTGCGCGTTATCTTTATTTTCATTTGCGTTTGGATTAATCTAATTTAGGTTTGGGGTTAATTTAATTTGCTTTTGGTTTCATTCAATTAGTTTAATTTAATTTATGTTTTGGTTAATTTAATTTGCGTTTGGGTTAATTTATTTGCGTTGTGGTTAAATAAATTTTCGAATGCTATATTAAACTTCCATTCAAATATATTATTTGAAGTTTAAATAATATTCAAGTCAAAACAAGACTTCAATAATCAATTTTTCTTCAAAATAAGATTGATTCTGTTAGAGGGAACCAAAAAACTATATATATATGTATCGCCGTTTTGAAAGTTCACATATGGGATTAAGTTTAGATGGAGTTACATTTTCTTTCTGCACATCGTTATAGTGAGTCGGCATAGGAAATCTTGTAAGCAGGGTGACCGTGGAAAATTTTTAAAAAGTGGCATAAAAATGAGATTATGAGGAAAAAAGGGAATTCTTCGAAAAAAAGTGGCAACATGTTTAAAATGGAAATAATTTAACGGAATTCTTGCATTTAATGAATTTCAAGGGCATGTAATGGTTTCGGAACAGAGTCGATTAATTTTGATGTTTTTTCTTCCTAAAAAGAAAGAGTTTTCAGAACCAACGAAGTCCGCCACTTGCTAACGAATTATTTAAACATACTTGGTTATACCTGACTTTAAAACATGTTCCCAAATATGCCCAAAATCCCTCAGAGATCACCAAAAATTGCCTTAAGTTGAATGTTCAAAGTGTTGTAACAAAATTCACAAATACAATTGAGGAATCAGCCATATCCTCGAATAGTGTAGATTATTGGCTATAATTTTCATTTGGTACAAATGAGTAACAAAGAAAGATGTGCCCAAAAATGGTAAAAAACGAGAAATTTACTCGGATTGGGTTTACAGAACAGGGGCGTATATGTCTAAACTCTTATGTGTTGTAACCGCAATGCAAACAAGCATTGCTTGTCTAAAAAGAAACGCACACAAACATATATTGAAGCTAAATATTGACCCGCCTGGCACCTGCTTTACTCTTCGTTTTATTGATCTTCAAAAAGGAGTAAAAAAATTAAATTGACCGGCGATATATCCAGCTGAAAAGATGTGAAAAAATTTCTCCCATGGTGTTTTGCATAAAAGTGCTAAATTAGATTTTTTTATGCCGAATACTAGTTGTGAAAAAGTACGAAATTAACAGTTAAACGCATTTTAAGCCTTAAATGATTTCTGGAGTTCAAGTTGAGTCTAGAATTGGAGTATTTTTGAAGATCTATAACTCTATTTTATAGCAAATATATTTTTTGTAGAGCATTCAATCTTTTATATTGTCACTGAAGTGCAGTTGGTTGCCCTTTTTTAAAGAAAGGGACAAAAAGATTCATACTACGAAGAGTTAGAGGCTTAAAATGTTCCACCAAAATGTTTCTCGTATTATTTTACATAGTGCTGACTTTCAAGCATTCCTATGCCGAGTCATTACAAATATGTGCAAAAGCGGTGGAACTGGAACACCCCAAAAATTAATTTCAATGTAAACTTTTCAAACACCGATACACACATTTACATAATTCTTTGGTGCCCTCTGCCAGCATCAGTCGTTAGAACTATTTTATTTTTGGAACGAAGTCCCTTATGGCACTTTGTGCATATGATAAGCAGCTTATAAATGTTTTCTATGCTGGGGTAAACAAAAGTTTTTTAAATGAAAAATTATCTATAACAAATACGTGTAACGAATACTGGTAAGAAATACGTGCAACGCCAATTCAAAACGAAGACAGTAGGCCGGCACAACTGCTAAGTTCCTTAAAAACTCATTGCTATTGCTTTGGTTTTTTCGCAGTTTTCGGTGCTACCGATATTTTCATGGGAAGTTGTGGGATTTTTGGGAGATTTTTTTCAAGTTTTTGGGAATCCCGAAAACTTCTGGGACTTTGAAGAGATTTTCGTGGGAGTTTTTTTTGGGAATAAGGGGAGCATCTGGGATTTAAGGAAGATTTTTGTCCCAGTTTTTCGAAACTCTTGGAAAAGATTTTTGATTTGGCAAATGGTTGGTGCCCTTGCCAAGTGAAGGTGTGTCGGCTAAAGATCACGTGTCTCTGCTAAATTTTTTACAAGTATCGCCTAAATATCGATTTAATTATCATCCAGTGTATCGAAGCGATGTCAGATACATAGCGACCGAACGTGGCCGGTCGAAGGTTGTCTGCCGAAGGTGGCCTGCTGAAGGCGGCCTGTCAATGGCATAAAGCCTAATGTGACCGGGGCGATGGCATAACGCTGAAAGTAGTACGTAGCCGGTCGAAGGTTGTCGGCCGAAGGTGGACTGTCAATGACATAAAGACGAATGTGACCGCCCGATGGCATAACGCTAAAAGTAGCAGGCCGAAGACAAATGGTGGTTCCAATTCGAATAAATTCAGTAAAGGGCACACGAAGGGTTTCGTACAAATACACATACACATACATATATATATTTTAGTTTTTTCCCATTTTTTTTATTTTGGCAATTTTTCGTTTTGCTCATTTTTTTTTATTTTTAAAGTTTTTTTTTTGTTGATTTAGCGTTTTTTTAGTTTTGGCGATATTTTCTTTTTGTGTTTTTTTGTATTTTTTTATGGTGATTTTTTTAGTTTTGACGATTTTTTACGGTTTTCGACGCAATTTTTAGTTTTAGCGTTTTATTTTAGTTTTGGCGCTTTTTGGTATTTGGTGATTTTTTTAATTATAGCGATTTTGTGGTGTTGACATTTTTTTCGTTTTGGCAATTTTTTTCGGTTTTTGGCGATTTTTTCGTTTTGGTGCTTTTTTCTTGTTTTTACGTTTTTTCCGTTTTGGTTATTTTTTCATTTTTGGTGATTTATGTTTTTTCGTTTTGACGACTTTTTAGTTTTGGTGATTTTTTTGCGTTTTAGCGATTTTTTATTTTGGTGCTTTTTTTCCTTTAACCTTTTTTTTATTTTTGTGACTTTTCCTTTTGACATTTTTCTAATTTTGGATTTTTTAGTTATAGCACTTTTAAAAAATTTCAAGAGTTTGCCTCTTACGGTTTTTAAGATACAGCAAATTGTCTAAATTACATAGTCAAAAACCTTCTAATTTTTATTGTTTTATATATCAGTGTTAATTGGTGTAGTCTATTCTAGTGCTGGAAAAGTATTGAGTAGTGGGCATCGAGTATCGAGTATTTCCTCTTAGTAGCTACTCCATACTTTCTCTGCTGTGTTTTTATAGTCAAATCGGCTTTAAAATTGCTGTGGAAAATACAACTCTGGTTAAAAGTATAACTTTTTCTAAGCGTTAAAAGTATCGAGTAAGTATGGAGTGCCCAAATGAAAAGTATTGAGTAGTTTTGAGTAATTAAGAGTAGCAGAAATTCCCAGCACTAGTCTATTCTACAGACTACACCAATTAACACTAGCTTTTAAAATTAAAAGTGTCTATATATAAGTGTCTGTATACATTTTAGATCCGTAGCTCTTACGGTTCCCGAGAAAACATATTGTGACTGACGGACAGACAGACAGATAGACAGACGGACAGCGTAGCGAAAACAATAAGGTTCCTTTACACTTTTGGTGTACGGAACCCTAAAAAAGGAATATATCTGTGTCTTTGAAATTTACGATTCGACAATAAAAAATGTATGTAAATATCTTAGAGGAGGACCTAAGCTTTAAGAATGTTGAAACTGGGACCATTTTGTTGAAACACACTTTGAGCTACAGGGTGTCAAAGCTAACTACCTCGGGCATGGAAAACCTTGTCGTCCTCATAACTTTTGCAAGTATTAAATTATTTTAATAAATTTAAACTTGGTGTAGAGTTTAAAAAGAAATAAAAAATACAGTTGATTTAGTTAAAATACCATTAATATTTTCAAAGATATTTGGGTCTGAATGTGACAATCTCGGCTTTTGGGCTCGACTTTGTGCCCTATTTCGTCAATATCTCCGGTAATAACATATCTCAAAAAATATTTTAGGATTTTTAACACAATCCTTGATAACACGTAGAAAAAATTTTTAGTTATCGCAATTCATGTAGTCGTTAAAACGAATGAAAGTTATGACTTTTAAATGAGTGTGAAAAATAGATAAAATTTTGGAAAAAATAGAGCTTAATTGTTTCTAAAAAATTTTCAAAACTAAAATTTTTTTTCTCAATATTTCAAAAGAATATATTTCAAAAATGACTGCATTTCAAATTTTAAAGCGATTAAAGCATGTACGCTACATCCACACAGAAAAAATTATCACCAAAAAATTTTCAAACAAAAGTTTGTCTAAAAATAAATTTAACTTTCAGTAAATGTTCTGTCAATAATCTATGGATTGTTTGTTTTACTTTTATTTAGAACGCAAACACCAAAAACAGCAATAAAAACGGTGTCGTAAAAAACCATCCCGATAACGACATACACACAATTAACAACAACAATCATTGCAAGAGGAATGCAATTGTACCAAGTTTGTTTACAAAAGATTTTTGAGTGAATCGATTAGTTAATGTATTTGCGTTAATTCTCATTCATTTGTTTAGAATATATAGATAAACATTCAGACTTGAACACATTTAACAAAGTGATGTCTCATAAATAGATGATGATGATGACACAGACAAAAATTTTGTTTCTATTTTTGTTTGATTATGTAAATTATTTTGCTTAATAATTGTTAGCATTTTTAGACTAACTGTTTATTAAATTCAGACAGAAATATTCACCCTTATTGTGAATGTCGACGTCAATACAATACATTCGTCGCTGTCAATTCGATATGTCGTCGTTGTCACTTCAATACTAAATCGGCATTTACTAAAAGTATTGTGTTGACGTTGAATTGTTATCGATAATGTGAAGGAAATAAATACCACCGCTATCATTTTGACGTTTATTCAATTTGTTTATTGCCTTGGTTTATTAAAATTTTTTAATGTTGTATTCAAGTGAGAGTTTTAGTGATGAAGAAAACAAATAAAGACTTCTTCTCTTTTGAAAAGTTCTTCTCCTTGGTGTTATCTTTCCATCATTTTCTTTTCTTCATTTTCCATAATTTTCTTTTCTGCATTAAAAACATCCTTTTGGTTGGTATTGTGTTTCGCAAATATGTAATGCGTTTCTAGAAGTAGTTTCTTCCACTCGAATAGCATATGTGGAAGTTAACGGGCATCTCCGTCATCCTCAACGATTTTGGAGCGTTTGCTAGATGCATATCGTCATATAAAATTCAAAAGTGGCTATCATCAATTTTTAAAAGTTTTCAGAAGATAAAAACCTTAATAAAAACTATTGTGATTATGTTATTTCAACATAGTATCATTAATTCAGACTTTATTAATGATACTACCCAGAAAAAAAATCATTTTTTTATTCCCAATAGTTTCCTTTTTATTAAGTTACCTATCTTTCCTATGTTTCAACATTTTTAAAAATTATGATAGGCCGCCGCTTTTGCATTTTGTACGGCGATATATTTTCTGGTGCTTACCGTTTGCCAACCATCGCTATGTCTAATTAGTGGTCCAATAGATTAAATTTCGTCGCAATTCATTCCAATCCTTTCTTAAAATTATTAGGAGTTCTGCTCCTTTGAAATCCTTTTGCTAGGCTTGGTTTACTTTCAAGCCGCTGAATTAATTCTTCAAATTGTTTGTTGTTTTTTCAATTGTTTTCTATTTCAAATACTTTTTCAAGTAAATAACCGTGACAGCTAAAAAATTTCTATCGAGTCGTTGCCAAAAATTGTGTCGACAAAAACTGAGCCAATTTAACACAATGTTGTCTTAAAGTCGCCTATTAAAATGCGAAGCAGTTGTCAATTGTTATCGAAATCCGTCAATATTGACAACGGCAATGCCATTATTGCACCGTCGACGTCACTTGTGGCGACGTTGACATTCGCAATAGGGGTGATTGTTTGATATTTTTCAGAAAATCCAGTAAATATTTTTGTTTGATTTAGTAAATTGTTTTGTCTACAATTTGTAAATATTTTTAGACAAATTGTTTCATAGATTTAAACAATTTGTTCACTGAAAAAAACAAGTTTTTTTTCAAATTCGTTTGTAGGTCCGTTCATAGACAAGATATTTACTATTTCATTGAATTCCTTTACAGAAAATGAAATTTAGATTTTTCTGTGCAGCGTTGGACGAAAATGGTGAATTTTTCTACGAAACTCTGAATTAATCGCTTAAAAAAACCCTAACGAGTTTTTCTCATTTCCCTATTAAGAGTCAAGTTTTCAGAAGCATTCTATTTACCTGCAAGAAAACTGTACTACACTTCATATTTTATTTCTTGTCTATTTATTAAAAAACATAAAAATCCTCTTATGTTTAAAAAATGCGTATTTTTAATTTCAAAAAAATATGTGAAGAAACTGCAAATATCCAATATCTTTAGGGCAAACATTTATTACGTATGAGTAATATGATGGTCTAGACCGAAGGCGACAGGAACTTCGTTCTATCCCGGTGTTCAATGACACCGTCAATTCTTTTTTCCTGTTGTACAGTATAATCCAACATATTTGTATTACTTTAGCTTTACCACATTGTTTGGTTTGTTACCACCTCTAAACTGGAGTTGAGTAATTCCACTTAGACGGGTGTGACCATTTTACAAACATATTTTGTTAAAATCAAGAATATAAATTTTTTTACTTAAAAAACGTTGCGGCTTACAAGGACATTAAGCTTAAAGTCGTTGAATACTAGGTAGACACTTATAGAACACGATTTCTGGTCAGAAAGCTGCGACGGGTGTGACCTTACAAATCATAGTTTTAAAGAATTATGACTTTCAGTATAAATTTTTAAAATTTTGACTATAAGGTATACAGTAATTTTGGTATAGATATCTGTTCAAAGTGTTTTTTAGTTGTATTATGTATTTACTGTTTGAAAAAAAAATTTTTCTTATAAAAAAACAACTATTTTTAAAATGAGACAGGTGTGACCTAGTACGAAAATTTAAAAAATTCGAAAAAATAAAACTTTTTATTGACATAATAAATATAAATAATATAAAGATAAACTCATAAGAAAACAATAAGACATTAAATTATTTGCTATCCGTTCTATTATAGACAGCAGAATACTCTAGCTGAATATATTTTTATATTCAGCAAAAAGCAAAAAAAGTATATTCTTTTCAGAAATAACGGCTTTTATTAATAATGAGAAAGGGAATAAAAGAAAATCTGAAATAAATATTAAACATACAAAGAGGGAGAGCAAAATGTTTCTTACATGATTATTTAAAAGTGCCTCAAATTGATTAAAAATATTAAAAATAGTGTATTTTTTGATTTTTTCTATAATTGCCATTCTCTAAAAAACACCAATTGAGAGATTTTTATTAAAAATTAGAAAATTATTTTTTCCTTGCATAGGGCTGTTTTACGTGGAAACATTCAGTTGTAACTATATTTCACATTATTATGCTCAGCTGTGTCTTGTTGAAATAAAAATGGCTGATTCTTATATATTTTCCTCAGTCATTTCAGAAAATTTACTAAAAAAAACTTTAAAGACTAAAGAGAAATTACAAGATTTTTAAAATCCTTGCAAAAACGGTACGATATCCTGATACTACTCAAATGAAAGAGATTTTTGTTTAAGGTTTGGAGGATCGTTTGTGAAATATTGTGCGAATAATACAAAAAATGGTGTAAAGTTTGCAGATATTAACCCTAGAATACTAACCCACGTACATTTTACGTGTAGTTTTTTATTATTGTTGCTACGCAAGCATCCAGCGGCTTAACGGTACGAAATTACACAAGTGCTTTTTCCAATAGTTTTTGAACAAACGCAAAAACATTAAACTGCGCTAAGAACGTGAACGTTAAAAGGCTATACGTAAAAGCATTTATTTGATTGCAGCTATGATTTAGTCTCAAACATGAATTTTTGTTTGGCTTTTAAAATTGTTTTTGTTTACCTTTATATGAATTATAAGTTAATTTTTATTATTTAATACAGAAATAACAACATTAATTGAAGCGATTTAGAAAAAATTCCAAAGTAAGTAAAGTTTACGGGACGTTAGTATTAGCGTAGTATTACATAGCGTTAGTATTTTAGGGTTAAATGTCACTATATGGAGCTGCTAGAAAAAATTAATTGTTCAGCAAGAAGGAAATTTACTATAAAACTACTATTTTTACCCGTCATTGAAGAACAATTAACACAAATTTTCGACAAGGATTTATTTCGTAATCAGCACTTTTAATTTAACAAAAAACTTTCAACAAAGGTCTGAAAAATTTTGTAGTGTTGCCCTGTATAATCGTAGAAAAAATAGTTATGTGAAACAAAATCGTAGATTTTCTTTTGCTTTTGTTCAACAAGAAGGAAAGTTACTATACAACTCCTATTTTCACCAGCCATTGAAGGACAATTAACACAAATTTACCGCAAGGATTTATTTCGACTTTTTATATTTGACACCGATGTTTCCTTAAACTAATTAATTAAGACTCATTACGCCATGTTGGAACGTGTTTTTATATAGTGTCATCTCTTTCTTTTGAATAACTTTTTAAAACTTTAAGCCACTTTTGCCACCTGAATAATATTAGACTTTTTTCGCTGTACTGATTGGTTGTCCACTAGCTCATCCTTTATGTTTACTGTCCGCAATGGTTTTCCATTTAACCCTTTCACATTAACTAAACAACCCTTTTAAGTATTCAATTATATTAAAACCACAATGGAACCTCAAAGCAAACCGCTCTGAAACCGTGTTAAAAGCGCATGAGTGGACTTTGTGTTTGTTACAATTTAACCCTTTCGTTTTTGATAGACTTTTAACCCTTTTTTATGAAAAATTTTTATGAATAACCTGGTGAAAAAAAACACATTTTATTTAATAAAAAAAACCAACCCTTTTAAATTGATCTATATAAAGTAAAGTAAAAAGTAAAACAGACAAAATTTTGTTAATGAACATTATGACATTTTTGAAAATAATACCAGCAAAAACTTCTGTAATTTTTATAGTCGGTAGTACTTTTTTAATGGGCTAGTTCCAAAGTAATGAGTAGTACTTATTTATCTTATTACTATGCTTCATATTAGAGCAACTACTTAGTTTTTAATAAAGCTAGTACGTATTTTTTTCATTATCTGAAAGTAGTTATAATTTGTTGTTATGTATTAATAAAATAAGTAGACAACAGTGTTGCCACCAAACAAACTAAAAATAGTACAGAAGTTAAGCAAAAATATTACAAAACCAAATAAAATAGTAGAAAAAAAATTTTTTCAGCAAAAGGAACTAGCTAATACCCTCCATAATAAATTTCTATGTATATAAAAATTCCCAAAACAAAAATCTTTTTAATTATATAATTATAAGCGAGTGGTCACGTAAAAAATACACGTTGACAACACTACTTATTATTGTTTACGAGAACAATAAGTAGCTGTTGCTGTTCAAAAGTTCATGTTGTTCATTCTGCCAAATAGAAAAATGCATGTTTTAATTTAGAATAGTTGTCATCAAAATAAATGACAAGAAATGCGATGTTTTCTTACACTTTTAGTTTTTCATATAAATGATGAAAAAGAACTACGCCGCAACGTGTTTTTCCATACAAATTGACATTTCAGTTGAGTAAAGAAAAATAAAAGAAAAAGGCAACATTTTAAAAAAGTAATGAGAAATTTGTCGCTTCGGCTGTCGTTGTTATTATGGACTTTATTTTGCTCTGAATGATTTTCGGTCGACGTAACAGTTTTGTTGTGTTTCATCACTAAATCCGTAGAAAACACGGTCCTAGTTCTTGCATATTCACGTTTCTTAATATTTCTAAATCTCTAAAGCCCCTTTAAAGTGGGCAAAATGTTCTCAATGCTGAGAAATGGAAGGATATTAGCAGCAGTACTGCCAAATGTAAATAATAAAGTCGATTTTAAAAAGGTATCTTTTCAATCAAAAGCTTATGAAACGTTCAGAAACTTTTACTGTTTTATTTATTATTTTTTAGCAATAAATAGTACAATAATAAAACAAAATTTCCTGCTAAAAAAATTATACAAACATTTTTAAATAGTACAGAAAGTGGCAACGCTGGTACACAATCACTTTTTAACCCTTATCCTGTATTCATGGGTCAAAATTGCTCAAAAAGTTTTTATTACTCATTATTTTCACAACTATTTAATGGATTTTTTTGAAATTTTTTTATAATTATTATTTTAGCAAATAATATATAAATATAAACTATAAATCTCTTAGCTCTTTTCGCAATGTCTGTGTGAAAAAAAATCACGCATTTGGTATACGTGGGTCAAAATTGCCCAATACAATAAAGTCAATGTATAAAGTGGTGGACATGCTGAGTAAAAGAATGTGGTTCTTATAACAGGATTACTAGCATCAACGAAAATAAAAAAATATAAATTTATTCTTTACAAGTACAACTGCTTGAGAGTATTAGATTTTTTTTTTGTATTTTGTATCTAATTTGTTGATCATTCGCGGTTGTGTCTTTGCAGTGAATATATCGTCCCTACCATATCCAACTATCGAATAAGGAAATATGTACATTTCAGATGAGTGCAAAAATCTGCCAATAGTGAACTTAAAATCAGCGTGTTCCTGAGAGGGCCACTTTTAAAATATTTCTTATGTAATTTTCAATCCAATGAAAAATGCAACATTTTATAACAAGGCGTATCTTATCGTATAAATCAGAGCGGTAACGAATCTAAAAAAATAATTTGGCATATTCGGCATTGGGCCTGGTAGGGAAGATATGTGATATAATGAAACCAGATGAAATTGGAGCTCTGCTTATACAATTTGATTTGGAAGTATAAGCTCATAATGATTCAACAAGTGAAGGTGGCCAAGATATCGTTTCTGATGTTGGATCTATTGAATATGATTCGGCATTTACATTATTCAATCAATACTTTTACGTCAATCGGTCTTTGGAAATAGTTGAATGTATGTAGACAATAGCACCAGTGAATCATATTTTGTATTTCTCTTATTGTCTGGCGTATATCATTCTCATGGTGAAGCCTTGGAGTGTTTATGGGATGACCAAATTAACACTGTGTTTGCGAATATTTCAAAATATATCGTCAGTGATGCGATTTGATAAGACGAAAAACGAGCCCGCGGTGAACTTACTACTATCAGGGATTTTTGGATTCATTAGGAATAAAATGTACGGAGAATGTTCAATCCTGTTCGATATATGACAGGGGATGAGCAACTAGGTACATTTCGTGGATGTTGCCCATTTGAACGTGGATACCATTCACGTTTACAATGGGATGAAATCCGGAGTTGATATATTAGATTAACTAATAAGAACAAATACCTGTAGAAGAAGAACAAGTCGATGGCCACAGACAGTATTATACAACATATTGGATATATTAGCCTACAATACGTACGTAAAGATTATTCCGGACTGGAATCGGAATAAGAAGTAAAAACGACGCATTTATTTGGAAGATTCGGTTGTGAAGCTAATAAGCGAGAAAATATATATCATATAGAACGAATCTACTACCAAGCAGTCATGCCAAAGCAATCGTCAAAAGCGTTCAAAGCGACTTAGCAAACAACTCAAAGGTAAAAGTTTGAAAAGTGGATGCTTCTTATTTTATCCAAATCGGTACAGAGCAACGAAATATTCCAAAAAATATTCGGGCTGTAATAAATTTATTTGCAAAAACCATTCCGAAACCCATATTACGTGCAATGAATGTAAAAAAATAATCAAAGGTAATAAATATATGAATATTTTGTATTGGGTAAAATTGACCCACTAATGTCATATGCGTTTTATTTTTGAAGTACAGGATAAGGGTTAAGTCAACATGTGTTTGTATATGAAAACTAATTTTTGTAGGTAAAACTTATAAGTCAACAATAGCTAAGTGAGTAAAGTACTTGTCTTCAAATCTGAATCGTATCCCAGCTGGGTTAAAAAAAAGAAACAAATTATGGAAAAATATAAATAAAATACAATCTGTATAATTTTTTTTTTTATATTAGTTTGTTTATTTGACTACTTGTTTTTTAGCTTCAAGTAAGCCAAATTGCTGTGACTATGTAAATAGCTTGTGAAATATTCTATTAACTTCACGTTTCCCCTAAAAAATGGCTGCCTATCTACCTCATTTTATCTTATTGTAGGCTAATATCATAAGATTGTCTTTACATTTAGAGGATTTAACATTTACATTTCGAGGATTTAACAAATTGTCCTGCTTTCTCTTCCGATATTGATAAAAGTTATTAAATTTACTTTTCGATAGCGACTAACAGATGAAAAATAAATATTTTCGGACAATGTATTATCAATAATTGTGTTCAATATCGAAGGAGAAAGTAGGACAATTTTTTAAATCCTCGATATGTAAAGGAAATATTATGAGGTTAGCCTACAATAAGCTAAAATGAGATATATAAATAGCTATTTTTTCAGGGGGAACGTGAATTTAATAGGCTATTTTACAAGTTTGCACAGAAATTCGGACAATTTGGCTATCTATATAGTCTAAGGTTACGCTATTGATTTAGATCATTATGACGGGGTACAGCAATTAGTCCCAAATGGTAACAACCTGGGGCAAAATAGTGCCAAATTGGTACGTTTCGCCACCTAGGAAGCTTCTATTTAAGCCTCATCGACAACAGCTAGGACAATATGGGTCTCCAGATTAATACATTTTTGCATTAAAGGAAATGAAATACTTTGTGGTGCACTATGGGACACTTTGCATAAAATTATGACAAACTACACAGGAAAATTGGCAAATTTTATTCCGAATCGACTAAGAGATGTAAGAGAAGCAAAATGGCATACATAAAGTAATTAAGATGTTTGCTTCCGTATACAAGTTTTTCTTTTATTTGAAGTGTACAATTTTTTTTTGGCATTAGATATTGATGTTTTTTGTTTCTGTGAATTACTACAGTTGTTTTTGGCTTAGAAGTCTACAGAGTCTACCCTTTAATTTGGTATATAGTTTGTCGGCTTTTATTTCATATTGATTCTATAAGAACTCGAATTATTTCAATGAAAAAAGGGTACAAGTTGTTTTTAGTTCACTGTATACTGGGTTTTATAAAGGATACATTTTTTTAAGTTTCTATGCAATGATTTATACATACATACAAAAAAATTTCAAAGTAAAATCGTCAAAAAACAAGATTAATTTAACACTTTTCGGTACTGAGTTTGCTTCATAGCCGTTTTATGTTAATTGAACATGATTTACAATAATCTTGAAGGAATATTTATCCTTTTGAATTAATTATATTTCATGTTGATTTAATATTGCAGTACAGTTAAATCAAAATGAAGTTGATACTTAAATAATACGAAAAAGCATGTTTAATCAGAGTTATTTTGAGTTGAAACAAAGTCATGCTGAATAAAGGTTAATTCAAGTTGAAACAACGTGAATTTGATATTGAAACAACACTAAGAATCATGTTGTATTATAGATATATCAAGCTGAAACTTTAATGTAGATATTTTATTAATTATTTTACTTACGTGATGGTTATTAGCATAGACATCAGAAAAATGTTGTGTTGTAGTTGGTTGCCCCAGCCAAGATTTGAGCTCGTACCACTTGCATGATAGTCCACGCGCTAGCTATTGCAGCCACAACAGGTTCAAACTTTACTCTAGATATAGATTAATATAAATACCATCTTAAGTAACATGAATTTAATTTTAATTCAAGATGATTTACTTGATGATTCAACATAAAATTTATTTGAAATTAAAGTTGTAGTCATGTTGATTTAAAATGAAATGTAATGCTTATAAAAAAGTTGTTTTAACAGTGAACAATTTTAATTTAAAGATATCTGAGGTTAGACTAATAATTTTTCATTTAAAATTATCAGCCCAATTATGAATTTTCCCGGGAAGTTTTTTCTCTTCCCATTCATTTGTTTCCGGGGAAACATCCTCCTATTCTAAAAAGCAGCGGAATAAACATATAAGGGAGAGGGAAAAATCTGGATCAGATGTTTAGTGTTTACATTCTATTCTGCACTAAAGCAAGCGTTCAGTAATAGAAATTAATAAAAATTTTATGTTTTCGTTGATAATAAGATTGTGTGTTAATATAAATATTTGTTTTTGTATTGGGATATTTAAAAACCAAAGAAAAAAAATAATAAAATTTAAAAACAAATTCAAACACATGTGTGTTAAAATAAAAACCTATGATAATTTTTTCTGTGTTTGGGGAAAAAAACTCGCAAGAATTTCTCTCTCTCCCTCATATTTATAATACTTAATTTTTTCCCTGGGAATTTTTTCCCGGGGAAATTGTAGTTTGGAATAGGAGGAATGGGAAAAGGGAAAATTTTCCCGGGGATATTTTATTTAGAATAGGGAAATATATGAAATAATGGTACTATTAAGCCAGCAGCAGTAAATTTTCGCTGGTAATTCGTTTTTTGTCGTCTACATAGCCGACACATCTAAGAATAAACAACAACAAGTCACAACTCAATTAATGCTCCTCGTAGACGACATGTTTTTTACAGCTGACTTGTCAAATTTTCCTCTATAAGCCATGTGGTGTGGTACCTTTAAAACATTGCTTCAGTAGAGCGTGTTCTATTTTCATCTGACAAACCTTCGGACATCAGCTGTGTTTTGTTATTGCCAGAAATCTGTGTCCTGCGAAAAATGTCAGCGGCGGCTGACTATTGGCGGTAGCATTACCCGGCTGCAGGAAATTTTTTACAAGAGCAATATATGAATATGCTTTTAATTAGTTTTGTTTATTTAATACCAACTATATAAGACATGTATCGTTATCTAAAGAAAATTTAATATCTTCGAATTTAGAGAATACAAAAATTCAAATATGGACGAGTCGTCAGTATTTCTGTGGCACAAACAAAAATATTTTATGGCAGCAGCAAGCCATTTTGCAATCGAAGGACTTGGATATTTGTGTAACAGCTGTTGTAAACAAACATGGGCAATATCAGACGTATTTGTACATGTACGTTTGTGATCTAAAATTATAAATCTTCTGTAAAATATAAATTTTAACATGCATGTAGAATTACATATGAATCACAAGTGTGACAAGTCAGATGTAAAAAACATGTCATGTATGTTAACTGTAGCAAGGAACAAAGCAAATAAGCACTAACACACTTAAAAGACAAATTATTCCTTGTAAATTTAATACGATTTCAAATCACAATTGTATCATGTTGATTTTACATTCCCTTTTTTTCTGTGTGTAGAAACGTCATCTTGCTCGCCGAGTTTTTATAGTTTAAAGTTTGGCTTTTCTACCCTCTATAACTTGAACTGGTAATGTGAATGTGACAATGTTTTTGCTTTATTTTTTTAGTTTTAATCAAACTCTTCTTAATAAGGATTTTTCTATTTTCTTTTTGAGAATTTACACTCTCGTTAATATGACCTCTCAATTATTTGAACTTTTTCTCACAAAAGACATATCATATACATACATACATAAAATTTATTTTTGTGCTAACTTTTATTTGTCACTCTGTTAATTTTGCTTTTTTACCAGCTCCTGTAACTAAAATATTTGATTAGCATCGCTTTGAAGAAAAATTCAAGCCTCGTTTTAATTTATTTTTCTTATGAACAAAATTCTTCTGTACTTTTTTTTAACTAAAACTTATAATAACTTGACAATTCGCGTTTTCATGGGCTCTTCAAGGAGTGAAATTCCTTTCGTGTTTATTTAACAAAAATATTTTTCCATATATATTTTTTTTTTGAAATTAGAATTCGTTGTCCAAAGTCCAAAAAATAAAGTTTGCCATCTTTCGCTTATGGTTAAGAAAAACATAAGTTTTAATTTAAGAACCTTTTTCTTCCTTCTGTTTTTTTTTGTTTTTCTTTAGATTTTTCTTTTTGAGTTGTTTATGAATTTTTGTATTTGTTAAAATAAAAAAAAAGTCCAGGAAGATAAGTTTTTTTCATTTCTTTTTCGAAGTAAATTAGTTCATGTGGAATTTTGTTTTGTACTTCTTATTTTTCTTTAAATAATTAACACTTCAATGATTATGGTCAAAAGGAATAAAAAGTTTTACTGATTTCTTTTCTTTGCTTTTTCATCCCCTACAATAATAATTCCAAAGCTAATGAGGAGTTTATTTTTTTTATATTTAAATTTACATACAATACAATTAAATAAATACAAAAATAAGTTTCTAATTAAAAGATGCCCGGAAGGCTCAGAGAGTTTCTAAATTTAAGAACAAAAAAAGAAGTAATTTTTAAATCGTTTGACCGATTTTCTCAACAGATATATATTTTTTCAAATTCATATGTGTAACTATGCGAATAACTCAATGACTAGAACCATTTCTTAATAAATGAAACTATAAGTTTTACTTTTGCTTGGTTAAAATACGCATAAACAACAGGCAACACGAAAACAACTTTGACAGGACAGTTGGGATCATTAATTAGCTAATAATAAATTAAATCAACGAGCCTAATTTGCCAACTAAACAACGTAATGGGCTAAGAGCGATTGAGAACCCTACACTAAGATATTGTTCATTTAATCAGTTCAGTTGGATTTTTGGAATACAATAAATTTTTTTTCAAATACAAGTAAAAATTTGTTTTAATTGATAATGAGCTTGTGAGATCACTTTTTCTTCGAATAATTGAAAGTTTTCAAGACAAAGAATATTTTTTCACCGTTTTGTTTGAATTTCACTACGTAGCGCTTTTTAAAATATTTCCGGTATAAATTATTTAGTCTGTAACAAATCTTCGAACAATTTTGTTTGAATAATTTTATGCAATTTTTATTTTCCAAATTTTATTAAAATAAGAGTTTAAACGAATAATTTTATAGTTTTTTTTAATGGACGTAGTGATAGCTCGCTATCAACTAGTGGTCCTACACAGGAACCTCTATGCCGGCACCGCTTTCGCATTACTTCGGGGTAGAGGTTCTTTTACTGCTTTCTTGCAGTTGTCCTCTATAGATAATAGTTTTGGAGGAATCATAAATTCATTTCAGATCAATTATGACAATTTTTTTTAATTACCACAAACTCTTTGCTTTTAGCAGCATGCCACACCCACTACTGAGAATATTTTGACCAAATTTTAAGAGTCTATGTCAAAAAAATATACACTGAAAATAATCCATGCAACATTTTGCGAAAAAAAACTTTCGTAGTGACTTTTTTCGTAAAATATACGAAACTTTCGTATATATTACGAAAAAACATTTAGGCAATATTTTTTTAAATTTACGAAAGTAACGAATACCTTTCGTAAACATTTTTCCTTGTTAAAAAATATATTTGAAATAGAAAAATATATTAAAATATTTTTTTATAAACTGACGTATTTTTCAGATGTAAGTAAATAAAACTAATTTTTAGCTCTAATAAAATAAGTAGCAAGTGGCTCAGTGGGTAGAGTACATGACTTGAAATATGAAGATTGCGAGGTCGTGCCCCGGTTGAGCCATACTTTTTTTTACTTTTATTTTTTGATTATAGCCGTACATTTCGTATATTTTACAAAAGAATTTCGTGGTGCGAAATTACGAAATATTTCGTAATATATACGAGCGTTTTCGTGCATATGTTGCATGGAATTTTTTCATTGTAGGTTTTGGTTAATGAAAATTGATTCTGAGCCACCGTGCGTCGTGGTAAATTTAGCAAAGAAGTCGATGTGAAACATGCACAGAAAAAACAAAATCTAATATTCTGCAACGGAATTCAATGAAATAGTAAATATTTTGTCTAGGAACGGGCCTACAAACAAATTTGTTAATATAGACAAAAGTATCTGAACAATTTCATTGGAAAAAAATGTGTTTCTTAGTAAAAAAAATTATTTAAATCTATAAAACAATTTGTCTAAAAATATTTAAAAATTTTAAACAAAGCAATTTACTAAATCAAACAAAAAGATTTACTGGATTTTTGGAAAATATCAAACAATATTTTTGTCTGAATTTATAAGACAATTTGTCTAAAAATACTAACAAATATTAAACAAAATAGTTCATTTAATAAAACAAAAATATTTACTGGATTTTTGGTATATATTAAACAAAACTTTTGTCTGGATCATCATCATCCATTAAGCATTTATGAAATTTCACGTTGTTAAATGTGTTCAAGTCTGAACGTCTATCTAAAGACTCTAAAAAAGTTAATGAGAAATAACGCAACGAAATTAACGTATTGATTCACTCAAAAATATTCAGTAAGCAAACTTGGTACAAGCGCATTCCTTTTGCTATCATTGCTATCATTCTTGTTGTTGTTATTTGTGGGTTGTTTTTTTACGACACAGTTTTCCTTGTTGTTTTTGGTGTTTGCGTCCTAAATTAGAGTCAAGCAAACAATTCATTGATTATGTAAAGAACGTTTACTGAAAATTAAATTTATTTTTAGACAAACTTTTGTTTGAAAATTTTTTGGTGATCATTTTTTCTGTGTGCGCTATTATACACTTGTAACGCTAGATATCAAAAACGCATCCAACAATGTGAATTGGGAAGTTATAAGAGAAACAGTACGTCGTGGAAACTTTTCCGATAAGAATCATCGATAGCTACTTTGAAGACAGAGTACTAAAGACACAGTACTTTTGGTAATCTCAATTTCCAAATGTTTGAAATACATAGGTGTATATTTAGATTGCAAACTGTCTTTCGAGGAACACATAAGGAAAGTTGCAGAGAAAGCACTGGGAATGGCATCGAAGCTAGCTCGCGTAGTGCTAACCCTTAGGGGGCCTGGTCAAACAACAAAAAGACTAATTCACAAGCATTTTATGCTGCCCCTGTATGATGTTACGCCATAAAAAATCGCCTTAACAGCAAAATTTTGCTTGAAAGGATACAGAGATAAATTTTTCTTCGTAGTACATCCGCATACCGCACAATATCAACTGCAGCAGCATCGGTACTCCCCGGTATTCCACCAATCGACTTGCTCATGAGAGAAAGGTATGAAATATATCAGCAGTGGCGATCCATGGATCAATCGTAAATGGGAAAACAACAGGTTAAAAAAGAAACAAGGCTAAGATTACGTGAAATTTGGCAAATGTCAGTGGGATAGCGATGTTATAGGAAGATTTATCCATGATCTTATCCCTGGTTTGTAAAAATGGGTATGCAGAACACACGGCGAAACAAATTACTTTCTCACGCAGGTCTTTAGTGGGCTTGGAAATTTTGTGCGATACCTGCACAAATACAAAATAACATTAAATTCAAAATTTTAAAAACCCCCGAAGAAAATAGATGATAGCTTCAAAAAGGCTGGACCAATTTTCTTTAAACATAGGGTGGAAGATTTTGTATCAAGTCACCTTTCAAACAAAATGTACTAAACTAAAATCGAGCTAGCCGTTTGGTAGCTACGATGTCGAAGACACACAGATTCAACACGATACATCTAGAAAAGATGTGGTATCTTCTAAGCTGCTGTACCAATTTTATTCAAACATTACTAAGAACACTCTCGATTAAGTCACCTTTCAAACAAAATGTACTAAATTAAAATCGAGCTAGCCGTTTGGTAGCTACGATGTCGAAGACACACAGATTCAACACGATACATCTAGAAAAGATGTGGTATCTTCTAAGCGGCTGGACCAATTTTATTCAAACATTACTAAGAACACTCTCGATTAAGTCACCTTTCAAACAAAATCTACTAAATTAAAATCGAGCTAGCCGTTTGGGAGCTACGATGACAGAGACACACAGATTCAACAGGATACATCTAGAAAAGTTGTGATATCTTCTAAACGGCTGGACCAGTTTTATTCAAACATTACTAAGAACACTCTCGATCAAGTCACCTTTCAAACAGAAAAAAACTAAATCACAATCGGTCCAGCCGTTTGGTCTGTACGAGGATTCGTACATCCACACAGATACACAGACACACACTACAAACTTATAACACCCATTTTTTTAATCGGGGGTTAATAAAGACAGCCGCAGCCAGTGTGACCAGATTTTAAAATAATATAAAGCTAAATCAAGTTTTAAATAGAGCTAAAAAGAGCTAAAGAAGGAATTTTAAAGCTTAAAAATAAAGCAAAATTTTTTTACAGCTTTGCAATAGTAACTTTTGATTATTTTTAAATTTTTTATAGTTTAAATGGTGTTTATGTAGATATAAATAATATGGAAATATATTTTTGCCACATTTAAATGAAAAATATTCAATCAATAACAACCAAAAATACATACGATTTCGACTCGAAGTCACTAAACTAATGTGTTGGAAATCGCAATCACAAGAAACTTAGCTATTTCAATTCGCAAGCAAAGAGGAAAGTGAAATCTAAGTGAACTTTCCTCTTAAAACAAATTTGGTATCAAATTGCAAAATTAAAAACATTCCAGTAAAATTTAAACTCTTTCCGTTTAATATCATTTAAAAAATAAAATTTGTATACATTTTAATACAAAATACTAAATTAAAAATTATGTTGCTTTATTTTGACTATTGTGTTACTTTTGTTTACTTTAAAAACAGATGCATAAAACATATAATATGAAGCAAAAATAGTGAGGGAAAAATCTAAAATAGTTGAAAAATTCTGTGTTGGATACTATGGTTTCAAAAAACATAGAGCATTTATAAGAATCTTTTTCGAAGATTATTTCGAAAAATAAACAGAACACGCGACCCTTAGCACATGCAAAACTGAGAATTGCGATTTTAAACTCACAAGTGATTATTGCCATTGTAATTCCAAAAGAGTAATATCACCTACGCTAAAATTTTACATTTCTTCTTTAAAATATTCATACAATTTACTTTTGTGTTGCTTAGACTGTTTTCTAATGAAAACATGTTTGCGATTTGTAAATTTGAAATGTTATTTGGTAAACGTTGTCGTAGTTGGTGTATTAATTGTTTAATAAAATTTCGGCAAGTGTATCTAATTTCTTTTCCTGTTTCAGAATCTATTATGTCTTTTTTTTGAAATCAGATATTGTTCAAACTTATAGTTAAAATACGGAGTTGGAATTAGAAAACCTTCTAAATTTGATTTTAAACGGCCAAAAATTTCGGACTTCAAAACGATTCGATTACTCAGATTTTTCAAAAGCAAGTGAAGTTACTTTCGAACAGTGAATGTTTCTGCACTGCCAGATTATTATTATTATTATTTTTTAACTACTTTATAAGGTTACGGCACATAAATTTATTCTGATAAACTGTTTTATTTATTTTGAAATAGAAATTAACTACACGAAATTGAAATTAAAGAAAAAGCTAGAAAAAGCTAAATGCATTGTTGAAAAAAGCTGAACAAAAGCTAAGAGCTAAATGATATATTTCGAGCTAAACATTAAAAAAATAAAGCTAAATTTAGCACCAAAAGAGCTAATATGGCCACACTGGCCGCAGCATGTGAAATGTGCAACGGGGATGATAATGACGAGGAGCATACTATTCTGAACTGTGAGTTTTCGGAAAATATGAGAAATTCACGCTTTAACTCATTCGGCATGAACATATCAATCGAAGTTCTAATCAACGAAATGCTGGAGAGCAAGGATAAGTGGCTGCACTGCTCTGTTGTAATTGAGTATATGTATACTAAGAGCAAAAAGAAAACAAGAGCACAGCTTAAACGCCAAACCCCTAATCTTTGTTAGGACGGGAGAGTAGGAAAGGAGACAACTGCAAGTTGTTTTATAGATTTAAACAGTTTGTTCACTAAAAAACACTTTTTTTCCAAGGAATTTGTTGCTATACTTATGTCTATATTTACAATTTTGTTTGTAGGTCCGTTCCGAGACAGAATATTTAATATTTCATTCCTTTACAGAAAATGAAATTTTGTTTTTCTGTGCATGTTTCTCACCGACTTCTTTGTTAAATTTACCACGACGCACGGTGGCTCAGAATCAATTTTCATTGGCCAAAACCTATATTTTTTTTTACATAGATTCTTAAGATTTGGTCAAAATATTCCCAGTAGTGGGTGCGGCATGCTGCTAAAAGCAAAGAATTTGTGTTAATTAAAAAAAAAAACAAAAA
Organism: Panzeria rudis; assembly: GCA_956483635.1. Taxonomy (NCBI): domain Eukaryota; kingdom Metazoa; phylum Arthropoda; class Insecta; order Diptera; family Tachinidae; genus Panzeria; species Panzeria rudis. Next base: position 30,976,666 of record OY101450.1, read on the forward strand.
ATTTGTCATATTTGATCTGAAATGAATTCATGATTCCTCTAAAACTATTATCTATAAAGAACTGCGGGTTTTTTTGTGCACACCCTGTAGAATTTGTAGTTAAACCCCAATATTTTCGTAAAATTTTAAGTTTAGTAGTGTATAACTTTTGAAGATTAAAAGTGATCAAAAAACCGAAACCCTCCATAGGAAATATTAAAGTGTCTTCTCTAAGTTTATATGTATATACCTTTGCACCCCCCACGATCCGCCTGTAGAACACTTTTTTTATTTTAATGAAAATACCTAAAGATTGTAAAAAAAAATTTGTGGCAAAATTGCTAGTAATTGCCACAGTATTGCCAATCTGTGTGTAATTACACATATTGTGTGTAATTTCTATTTGCATGTGTAGCTCATGTGTAATTAGTTTCATGTGAAATCTGTGTGTATTTTCACTTTGTGTTCTATTTTTTAATACTTTTTGACGGTTAAGTTTACTCTTTCGAACAACATTTTTTTAACCGACTTCAAAAAAGGAGGAGGCTATCAACTTTGTGCACCGATTTAAAAAATTATATTTTGTTTGTCCTACAATTTGTTCGAAAATCGGAAGGGCAATTGAGCCTTAATACGGCAAAAGTTTTGCTCAGGAGTTATATGACAAACTAAAATAAACAGTTTTTTCTACATACAAATACATATCGAGCCTTTGCTGCAATAGAGTAATAACTCACAAAACTTGATTTTTAATAATGCAGAATTACACGACCATGGTTTTTCATGTAGTGTAAAAATTTCATGCGAATATCTTGTATTCTCAACTCTTGCGATAAGAATAATATATTTTTTACTATGGCAGAAACGACTGACAAAAAAATTTCTATAAATAATTTTATTACAATGAGAAAACGTCCACTACTCAGAATTCTTTATTTAACCGACTTTGCAATTTATGGACCGACTTTGAGGAAAGTGTTCGTTTTTTTACAGAATTATTGATTTTAAGAAATGTGTGTGATCTATTTCCCATTTTGTGCGAATATTTTTATACGATTTACTTATATTCGAATAATAAATTACTTTCCAATACAGTAGAGTCTCGATAATTTGTAATCGCAAGGGAACAGTAATTTTTTACGAATTATAAAAGGTTTTCGATTTAACGAGATTTCGGTTTAACGGGGTTTAAATACGAAAAAATACGTATCAACGATGTTTTTAAATATATTTAGAAAATCTCCGAAATTGGCAAAGAAACAACATGAACGAATTCGCGCTAATTTTTCAAAATGCTAATTGTTTGTTTGTAAATAAATAAAAATAAAATTCAGTAAAATTCGACATTGACTCGTACGTACACCATGTATACATAGAAGCAAGCAAGTTCTAAAAAGAATAATTTTCATGAATAGCTAGAGTCAAAAAGTTTTATCCGAATAATTTTTTTTATGAATAATTTAATTTTAAAAATTTTTTGTATGAATAATTTTTTATTATAATAATTTTCAATTTTGTGCGAACGTTTTTATTCGAACAAAATGTAGTCGCATAATTATTATTTGAATACAGGGCTCAAATCGCTACATCCGTGAACGTGCAAGTCGTCACGTAAAAACGCCATTTTCGGATTATGACATACGTGAACGTACTGTAATCCCATACAGTTTATACGATTGAAGTGTCACGTAACTCATTTTAGTACGACTGCCGATGCGATCACGGATGTGACGATTTGAGCCCAGGTTATCTTTATTTTTACAGTAATATAATTTAACAATATTTGAAAGCAAGTACACTTTTATTCGAATACTTTTATTCGAATAATTTTTATTTGCAAGATTTTATTAAAAAAAGTGTTTGAGCGAATAATTTTATACAATACTAATATCGAATTTTGTGCGAATATTTTTTTCCGATTAATTTTTATTCGAATAATTAATTACAATTTTTCAAATATTGTAAAATGTTATTATTGTGTCTGTTATTAACATATTCATAATATTTTGCAAAATAAACTTTTTTAAATATATTTTTCTTAAATTTTCCAACCAAAAAGTAAATTGACTGCATTTTAACCGCCAATATGCTGCAACCTATTCATCTTACATTGTGTTTGCAACCCTATAGGGATTAAACAAGTCGTCGTCTTTAGCATCTTTTAAATCTTCTTTTCTATTCCTTTCCTTTGCTTGATTAATAATTTAACCCGGAAAAGTGGAAAACAAATGGCAAAATAGTATTGCTGGTTACTAATTGTTATCAAAAACAAAACAAAGAAGTTGGCTGGTTGTTGGTTTCTTGGTTTGTTTGTTGGGGCACTTTTCCCCAAAATCAAAAAGGAGTGTTGATGGCAGATCAAAAATAAAAAAAGAATAATCTAAAATGAATTCCTTGCTTTAAGCGTATATTTATTTAATTATACAATATCTCGGGTGTAGCTTTAACACTCGCTCTAATGAAGATGTAAAATAGAAAAATAACACTGGTCTGCAGGAAAAATAGCTTTTAAATAAAAATATGTTAAATATACAAAGTTTAATGCGCTTAATTCAAATCTGTTTTCAGTTGTTTCTATCATGAACAGATTTTTTTTAGTGGGCATGGCTAATATTTCTACTAGATATATCAGTATATTTGACATTAAATCGAGAACGGATTGCCCGATTTGAATCCATGAGCCACCAAAAGATGGGAAAATCAGCTTTAAGTCATCTATATACACTTTTTTTTATATTTCAAATGTTTCGGAGTTATTAAAAAAATTAGCGGCGACAAAACATTTTTTTATATTAAAAATTCCCAAAAAAATTAAAATTGCAAAAATTTTATTTTTTTATTACTAATCAGAGAGCTTGGATAACTGCGACTAAAACAAGCTATAAATCATGAAAATCGATGAAGAAATGCTAATTTTATTCACAATTGAGTGAAGGTACTCAATTGATAAAAATCACAATTTATATGAAAAACGCAATTTTGTGAATTAAGTTCTCTCACTTAATTGTAAATAAAATCGACATTTGTCAATCGATTTTAATAACTTATCTCTTATTTTATTTCTAATATATGCTTTCTGATATGTGATGAAAATTTTCGCCCTCTTAATTTTTTTATGATAAGTAAAATAAATAAATAAAATAAATAAATAAAATAAATAAATAAAATAAATACAATAGTAGAAATATAAAAAACTTTATGTAGGAGACTTAAAGGTAATCTTATTCCGCATCTCTTGGTGGCTTATTTCTTCAAATCGGAAAACACGTTCTGGAGTTACGGTAAAATATACAGATGTTCCTAGTGGGTATATTAGTCACCCGAATTAAAAAAATCTGTACGTGATAGAAAACAATTAAAAACGGATTTGAGTTTAGCACATTAAAATTTATATATTCCACATACATTTTTATTCAAAGGCTCGAAAAAATATTTCGTTGCAGACCACTGTAAATTTTCACACAAAAATATGTGTAAATAAAATATGTAGTAGGATGGAAGGAAGTTTGGTGAAACATATACTCCAACAATTTTTTGAAAATGCTTTGAATTTCTTGTCTTTTCCTACACATATTTGTTGCCTAGAGTTGAGCTTAGGAGTATGAGAAAAGAGTAGGCCAACGAAGATTGCTATGATGATGGTGATGATGAATATGTGGTTATCAGCTTGACTGGGCACATTGGTACACAACCAACCAGCAAAAACAGATTCATACAACAACCACAATAAAAGAAACAACAACAAAAAGGAGAAAAATAAATCCTTAACTTTGCTTAGGGCAGCAATAATTGCAATTGACAGGATTTCAATAATGATGGTGGCGGTGTTGCTTGGTTGGCTGCTTGGTGTTTTGGTTGGGGGAAGAAATTCATTTAATTTTAAACAATCGAGAGTAAGAGGTCCTTAATATGTTTCATACAAAATACTTTTGAAATTAAAATTTACTTATTTTTCCTTGTTTGTTTCTTTTCTTTCCAAGTTTCTTAGGTGATAATATTCAAATCAATAATTTTTTTATACACTTGTTATGCCTCCACGCACACACACACTTTTAGCGGTTGAATAGTAGGAAAATATAAAAAGAATATTATTATATTTTGTTTGGAAAAAAGCAACCTTTTCTTTTTTTGTGTAAAGTCTTTACAACAGAGATGTTAAAATCCATGGACATCTATATGTATGTGTATTGTATTTAGAGGTCCATAAGAGATGGCTAAAAGAATTGCATTCTTCCAGCTGTCTAATGCACCAGCTCTACATTAGTTGGTGGTCCTTCGAAACGAAGCATTCAGTAGGCTGCAAGTGCAACTCAGCGTTCAGGACAATATATCCTCTAACCTACTCCAAATATTTAGGTTCGATTCCCAGGTTTGTTCTTTGCGCGCAACCGCTTGAGTTCTCATAGAACCATTAATTTAGGCATTGATGCCAACTTTGGCTCTTTTTTACGATATAACAAAAAACGATATGACATACTGTATTGTCATATCGTAAGTTTTTTGCGATATGACAACGCTGCGATATGACAACGCCGTGTATGGTTATCTTAGTGTTGTCATATCGCAAAAAACTTACGATATAACAATACAGTATGTCATATCGTTTTTTGTTATATCGTAAAAAAAGCCAAAGTTGGCATCAATGAATTTAGACTAGGAACTTTAGGTTGTATACAAACAGATTTAAATATTTTGTTTTCCCTTATTAAATTAAGGACCAAAAGAGTCTGGTAGCATGAACAAAATAACAGCAGCCTGCCTGCCCCTCTTACGGTTGGACATCCTTTGTTAATAAGATGAGATTTCTCCTAAGCAATTACTATGCCGTTTACTTCTTTCTAACTCATCAAAAACTTTTCTTCAACAATTTTTTTAGTCAAATTTTTTAAATATTATTTGAAAAACAAACAGAAAAAGCTAAAGAAAATTATTTGCGTTTTCAGTTGAATGAAATGGAAATTTTTAATTGCTTTATGATTATTTTTCTCTTCTTTCAGTTCTTCAAATACTTTGAACAAAACAAAAACATTTTTTTTTCATTTCTAAATGTAAAACTTAGCTCGTTTTTAGAGGTTCTGGAAATAAACAAGGATGTCTGCTTTCCCAGGGCGAAATTTAAGATAAAACAAACACCTTAAGAATTATTAAAATACTTCTGAAGAAATATCAATAAAAAATTGTAATTATTCGTATAGAAATATAAACGTTAAGGCATTTAAGAAGAACCATTGAACATTTTTAATAGTTTAAATAAAAGAAGACATTTTCAGCACTTAAAAATCCTAGTCTCTATAAAACAAAACTATGGTTGGTAGTTATGCCACTTCTATGTCATTTATGGATAAATGACAATTTAATTTGAGGCAACATTTTCCCCAAAACAATAACGCTGACAGTGACATTTTCACTGTCACAACAAGCAAAAGGGTAATATTGTGTAAATGATTGAGTCCTTAAACAACAACAACAACAATAGTATGATTATCAACTCTATTCTTATTTCACTTGAAGAAAATAAAAAAAATTAATAAATAAAATAAAGAGCTCAATTGTAAATAAAAATAGAATCGTGTAGAAAACATGACATTTATTACGCACTATTAGCAATGACAAATAAAAAACTCTTTATGCACACATACCACACACACATACTTCCTACCCTTACCCCCTTCAATATTCCATCGATAATGGAAAATATGTATAAAAATATTCTGCCAATAAACACGTATGAACATCTAAAATACAGCAATAAGGTTTATTGAAGGCCTTATAAATGGCCCTCAAAGGACGGTAATTTTAAAGAAAAATCAGCATGAAATTAATTAGGGTTTTCATGCAATATGGTCCCCTAAGGGTTATGCGCTATCCCAATTCCTTTACGTTCTTTGCATTCACAATCAGCCATGTCACAGAGTTCAATTCCGTTCGGAAATGGAATTCAATCCGCTTTTTGGTGCTTTAGGAAATGAAAAACGAAAAAACTTTTTTAAAATGAAATCATTTTTAAATTCATGCACGGACTTAACATTTTCTCTATCTTAAAGTGCTCAAAACTATTTGAAATCATATTTTTCAATAAAGAACACTGCTTTTTATTTTATTTATTTATTGTGTAAATTTCTTTGAGTCCTTACAAAAATAATATCAACATAACAAACTTTACGGAATTAGTTTCATTAGCGTTGCCATATTATTTTATATGCACTTTATGACAATCTTCATATTGGCAGCACACAAAACATCAGAAAACAAGGCAGAATTAAAATATGTATGTCAACAAAATTTATTACACAATTTTACTGCCACATTTTAAACTTTTTTTCGGATTGATGAAAACGAACAGACAGCTGTGTCACACAGCTTGTCACAGAATATCATTGCGATCGAAAGTGGTTGGAATTCCGTAAGTTGCTTCTTCAGAAAACGAAAAACGAAAATTTTCTTCTAGTTAAACCACTTTTAAATTTAAAAATGGAATTGACAACGACTTTTTGTACTAAAGCCCTGTACAGATCTTACAATATTGTCAATTAAAAATTGTCAGCAAAAGGTATATTGTTAGGTCACACGGTTGTTTCAAAGAAAAGCTTACAATTAATTGGCAGACAATTGTCCGACAATAAATTGATTAGATTATATTGTCAGTAAAAAAATTGGCAGTTCACATGATTGTCAGATGCAAAAATTGTCAGATCAGTTGTTTGGCGCTGCCAGACTCAGATCATTTAACAGAAATTATCAATTATTTATCAACTGTGCTTGTCTTAACTTGAAATAGTGAACATATAAATTAGTATTAAACAAAGAAGCAATTTTAACCATTTCAGCTGCATAGTTTCTTTTATTTTCCTTTTTCCTTAAAAAAGATGTGTGCAATCCTACCAAAATACAATGGCGCAATTGTCAGATGTAGAAATTTTGCACATCTGACAATTAAAAAATGTCTGACAATAATCTGACAATGGCAACGCGATGTGTTCTCACGATTGTGAACTACCTGCTGACAATTTGTTGTCAGCACGTAGTATTCAAGTCGACTGATAATGTTATTTCTGCCAACGTTGTCAGACAAAAATTTTCAGTTCACACCATTGTAAGAAATTTTTAGCAGATTTTACTTACAAATATTATTTATTATTTGGGCTCAAGGTTACTGTTTTTTATTTTTAATAAAACTTTTATTTTTGGTTTTTCAAATATTATTTATTTAATTTTCGATATTTCAATCACCGTCGGTGATCTTCTTCAGGAAAAAAATGCAGAGTAAAGCTGTCCAATTTCTTAGAGAATGCAAAGCTTTGCATTCTCTAAGAAAATTCAATAAATAATATTTCATAAAACGAAAATAAGAGTTTTATTAAAAATAAAAAACAGTGACCTTGAGCCCAAATAATAAATAATATTTATCCAGTGTAAGGTCAAATAAAGTAACAAATTAATAGATTTTACTTACAATATTGTAAGATCTGACAATCGTCTGTGCATAGCTTAGCTTCATTTGCAGCAAATAGTAAAAAACGTGCATACTTTTAGGACCGTCAAATAAATGTTTGGCCATAAGCTTTTCATATTAATAAAAAGCTTAATATGAGCTCTGCTTGTAAAAACAAGAGTAAACAAACGCCTCAAGGTATGAAAACTTTACATTGCAAAATCGAAATATAAAATAAAGGGGATCTGAAGGCACACTAGTTGCTATTAACACCGTATGAAATTGAGGGTACACTGCCGCCTCCGGGTGAACCTCGATGGCAGCTATCTGAATTGCAAAGAACGAACAGGTTGCAACTTCTTGTGCATGTACCACCCACCATTGCTCGAGTAGTGGAGGTATCTAATCTTATACTACGTGATGCAAGCGATTCTCACCAAGCAACAACCAGCAAGCCAGAAGTCTACCACAAAGGCAGACGACAGCTATATCGGCCTTCCGCAGCACCCGATCACAAAGTACTGCTTAATGCAACTTCTGTTGCATAAACAACATCACAAAGGGGCATATTGGGTTGTCCGAAGTCCAAGCAGGCACTAGCCCTGGCTGATAATCAGCTATTTAACCAACAACTCTACCGCAGCCACCACTTGATATCACGTATGAGGACTCACCAACTACCGGTCACAAAATCATGCCAGTATATTCGTTCGGTATGGAATGGCGTGGTGGTGAGCATAATCTTTTTAACCCTCTAGAATGCAGATCAACTGTAGGGCTATAGGTGTCTGTGGTACCAGTGTATGGTCACTGATATGGCCTCAAAAGAAAACACCTGGAGGATAAGTTTCTATCGACTTTGGTCCGAGTGGAGATCTTACCTGTCGCTTTAGCTTCTACAAAATTAGCGTAGGCTATCCTACTTTCTGCTCTGTTATTTCAGACATTAGTTAGCAACATATCAGTTTTATGGGTAATCCGATAAAGGCCAAGTTCCAGAAAAACCGAATTGTATTTTTGTTCGGAAAACACAGCACCAAGATGTGGTTGGTCAATAATGTGCGAACTGTGCCCCCTTGCGGGTTGATCTCGGACAGAATGGGGAAAGATGTACACTGGTGATCGTTTTGCATCAAAATTTATTGAATAATTGGAGTATCATCACAGATGTATAATACACGGCAATCAAACTTATAGCCCAAAGTCTTCCCACTTATATTTTAAGTCATCGCTGCCTTTCTTGAACTTAGATCTTTTTTGGCTTAAAATCATGCCCGACTATCAGAGCTCTAAAAGACTGCAATCGATTTAATTGCAATCACATGATTTCACGTTAATTGATTGCATTCAAAATTGTAAATTTATTGTATGATTTTAATTTTGAAATCATGAAATCAATATGAGAAAAATGATTGAATAAATTTTTTGAAATCAATTTATTTGTTAATTGATTGCAATCAAATTTGATATTTACTTACTTAAAGATATTTTTTTACTTAAAAATAATAGATGGATTTGTTCGAAAAAATATATTTTTCGCAGTTTGAAAAACAAATCGACCAAGTATTATACCATACCAAGTATTATACCATCTCTTGATGTCACTTACCAAAAGTACCTAGTACATTTTTTTCAACACGGCCGGATAAAGTTGGGAGTAGTAATAATTTTACGTACGTTGTTTGGCAAAACGTAAGATTTTTTTTTAAAAATCAGGCCACTGCAGTATGAATTTTTAACTGTCATTTACAAAAGAATATCTCACAATAATAAAGGGGGAAAAAATAAGAAAAGTGAAGATTTGTAGTCACATCAATAGAAAGATCATCACGGGGTGATTTTTTTAAATGGCTGCACCTTTTAAAATAAGTGACATTGATTTCTTTTCTAACTTTTTTCGGAGCAGTCACTACTTGCTTTCGGTTTGACGTTAATTTATGGGACACCCTGTAGATTTCATATAAAAGTCAAATATTTTTCATTCTTTCTTTTGCAGTTTAAAGATAATTTTGCTGCTTATTAATCACTGAAAATCATTTCAGCACTTGAGCCTTTGTGGGCAATCATGATATGTGACAACAATAAACGATGAAGCTGATAGAAGAATTGATAGTTTAGACAAATTTTTTCCGAAATGTGCTACAAAATAAACTACAAAAGAAGGAATGGAAAAAGTTTAATATATGTGGAAAATATGTCGTTTCAAAAATTGCAAAGTAAAATGCCTATTATAAGCCTTACGAATTAATCGATATAAGCCGTACGAATTAATCGATATAAACCGTACGAATTAGTCGTTGGCAGAGTTGTGGAAGAATACCATAAAAATCGTCGATATCTCCTTTTGATGAGCTCATCAGCTAAACAGTAACCTGTATTATTCCCATGTTCATGTGTCAACATAAAAGTAATTGTTGGTGTTAAAGAAACTACAGAGTTCCTAAACTAGGTTAGATGTCGTATTGGCACCTCACAAGCTCCTTACTGTAGCCTTATGTCGGACAAAATGTAGCTATGCCTATAGCGTTTCAGAGAATACCTGAACCAGTTAGCAGTCTTTTGCATTGATGATATTTCGGTTCCTAGTAGACTATATTTGCCGAAGAGTTTAAATATTGTTTTAATCCCCAATCCCTTAAAGTAGATACCACTTCCAACACCAGTCCCAGCTGGACCATTTCAAGTACTCATTAATGGCCGTATGCAGAACGAAAAACTTCGCATAAACTTAGCAGAAGTGTTAAAATCTAGCTTGTTCTTAGCGAGTTTTTCCGTACAATTAAACATTACATTATATGAAATAACTCGTTAAGATCCAGTTCAATTCTGTCACTTCTGCTAACTGCATGCCCTATTTGTGTTCAATTGCTGTATTTATTTAATGGCAGCTTCCCTGTTAGTAGATCTTCTGGTTAAGCCAATAAAGCGTCAATGGGAGTCTGCAATGAGAATTGCAATTGTGCGCTTAAATTACGTACATCGGTCTGTGATCTTAACTACTAGAGTTTTTAAAAAGGCCTGCCCTTTTCAAACCTCAATGACTACGAAACCAGAAAAGAGTTTGCCGACTCAAATATGGTCGGTATACAATAACGAAACCATTCTTACCCTCTTAGACGATTTCGTAAAAGAACTCAATCTTGAACAAGACTTTATAGAGCGGATCTACCTTACTTCTTGGTTGAGGATTTTATTTGACTTATCTCATAAGTGAAACAAAATAGTTTTTGATTTCATTTAAAAGGTTGCAAAAAAGTTTGGCTTTTAATCGATGTTAGTTAGGCCTGTTTATTGCAGCGCCTTTTTAATCTCTTTTTGTTTCTCCCTTGTCAGTTTCAAAAGTATCACACATTTATTGAACCCATAATCAAATATGTTCGATTCCTTTAAGGCACAAATTGTTATCAGCTTGTTGCGCCTCGCACAAAAAATTAAAATAAGAACACCAACCGTTTAGTATTATGCGTAAGTGAAGGGTTTTTTTCCAGTTGCCCTTTGGGGGTAACGAGTATGTGTATGTTTGCTCAAGGACATGTGTAAATAATGTCCTTTAAAAAGCCAAAATAAAAGAAAGAAAGTATATTTTGATTTGTGTTTTTTTTATTGAGTCGCATTAAGGTTGATTTTCATACAGAAATAATCATGTGTGTTCGTGAGAGCAAAAGGGGTTGGGTGTGTGTTAGCGTATGTGTTTTACAGCTAATATATTGTTTATTTCCTTTTTTCTATATCCTCTATTTGCTTCACTTTAAAATGTCATGTTATATTGTTGTTGTATTGAATAGAGGTTTCTTTGCTTTTTGTCTTTTTATTCTATTTTTTTAATTTTATTTGTTTGCGTTAAACATTAAATGCTTCCGCGTGCTTTGTTTCGGTTACTTTATTTTCGATTTGTGGGTAACCATTTCATGTATTATATCTTAATATTGTTGTTATTCGCTTTAGTGACAACACATGTGTTTCTTGTTGCGAAATGGATTTGTAAGAAATTTTTTGTAAAGGATGTAAAATTAAAACTTCCATACGCGTTTCTGAAAGTTTCTGTGTAATGTGTTTTCCAATTAGGGCAGGTCGATGTGGATAGTCAGTCTGTGGTGGCCTGTTATTTATTATTCAGTCACTTATGATAAGGAATTTAATGTCCGCATGTAAATTGTTGCAGAACAGACAGTTAAAGTGGTCATGGTTAGTGATATGAAAAAAATATATTAATCGATTAATCAATCATATGATTAATCAAGCCAATAATGTATTAATCAAAATTAATCGCAAATGAATATTCGATTAATAAGATTTAACTTTTTTATATATGTAGATTATTTTTTCGATAATATTCGAAATAACTAATTATTGCTAGAAGTAATCGATTAATCGGATCATCGAAAAATTCAGCCAATATTATTTTTTATATAAATAAATTTGTTTGATTATATTGTATTGAAAGTAAATTAATCAAAATAATTGCATCAATATAATCGAGTGTTATTTTGATTAATCGTGCCTCGACTAGTTATTCTATGAGCTCTACGTCTCGTTTAGTAATTAATTCTTCTTTTTAATTTAGAATTCATATGCCAAATTTATCGTATTTCCTTATATATATTTATTTATTACAATTAAACATTCTTTTCATAATTAACAGTTTCCTTATACACACATGCATACACATTTTTAATATCTTTTTATCCTCCTCAGCTGTTTTGCATTCTTTCACATCCTTTTTTTTAGCAGGCGGATTAAATTTGTAACGATTTCTTTTTGTCTAGTCTTTCAATGCTTTGCATAATAGTGTAATATCATCTAGATTTTATCCCAAAACTAATGAAGACAATTGTGTGCATATTTTTAATCCTTTTTTAAGACTTAAAGCAAAGAAAACGAAGAGAAAAATAAATACAAATTTTGATCAACAAAAAACTTGAATTTGCCAATTGACCATTAAAGCAAGACAAGGTGTTGCCAATAAGATTGCTGCATATACTTTTGTGCAAAATTAAACCCATTTTGCATGCATTTTCCTTTCAGGGATTAAGAAAATAAAACACAATTATCCTTTTTCCACTTTTCTTCCTTCCTTAATACCGTCTTGTTGTTTTCTTGTTATTTGAGAGAAATGGAGAGAGTAATGCAAGCAAAAAGGGGTTTTGTTTTTTTATGATCTGTTTTTAAGATTTGAATTGCATGCAATTTGGAAAAGATGTTTATTTTACCAATTATTTTTGCAATTATAAATGGACAACACGTGACTAATATTTGATGTGGGAGATGTGTTTTGAAAAGATCTTCAGAAAGTCAAAGAGAAATGCAACATATTTCCTGCCAGTCACATTTTTGTTTTAAATTATAATCTTTTTTGCAATCTTTTTTTAATCAGAAACTAAAAAAAAAATTTACTTTTGACCCGGCATTGAGGTTTCCGGATCATGATATTCTGAAATCGCGTTATTATACGAGTAGCAAAATAAGTTGGCTACGCAGAAAAGAAAATTCAAATATCCGTACCTACATTAATCCCAAGCGGCGTCAAAAGTACGGCAATCCCGGTTTTTTTTAAATCAAGTACAGAAAGATAGATTCAAGTCGGAATATTAAAGTGCAAAATACTTAATTTAGCCTGATTAGCCTTTATTCATGTAAAAAAATCTTATTTTAAGTACGAATATGTTTATGAACTTTATACACAGTCATACTCGTACTGTGTAGCTGTTTGTTTGCTTAATGATAGCCTCAAATCACTGTTGTGCTCTTGTTGTTGTTTATTTTCATTGCTCGGGTATAGTCGACAAGTAGCTGACAAACGTCGTATTAAATGCCGATTCAAGCCCGCTGTAGACTTGAATCAATTCCGCCGCGTACTTGGATTCTTTTTTCACAAAAAAAGACACGTTTTTTTTCAATGGAATTGTTGAGATATTTTTGTCTATATTTACAAATTTGTTTGTAGGTCCGTTCCTAGACAAAATATTTACTATTTCATTGAATTTCTTTACAGAAAATGAAATTTATTTTTTTTCGGTGTAAGACTACTGTTTGTCAGCAACATTTATCCTAGACAATATTTTAATCGCTCTTTGGATTAATGATGAATGATCAGAAATAAACGTACTTTGATTTCAGACCATCAGTGATTTTACTAATTATTTGTATGCTCTCTTTTTGCTCGGTCTAAAAATACCCCCATATTCATAAAAATTTATTCAAGATAATGTTGGTTTAATGTTGGAATTTCTTTACTAATCATTTATGAATGTGAGGGATAGTCGTTAAATACGAAGTTTCCTTAAAATGTCGATAAAAATAAAAAATAAAGCTCAGTTTAAGATAAAGAAAGATTAAATTATTAATTTTGCTCATATACAAATCATTGGATTCCGGAAATTAAAGTTTTTGTTAATTATTTTAGTACGTTCTTCAATTCCCGGGAACTCCCGGGATCTCGGGAATTGCTTTTTATTTCTCGCTCTACCGGGAAACAAAAAAGTCCGGGAATAAAAAACGCCTAGTTCCTACATATACCCAGCGGTAAATGGTAGGAGCAAAGAGGCCTTCTATAAGGCCTTATTTAGCAGGCTCTAGTACTCCCACTCCCATTGCATATTCATATATATTTTACGCGCGATGTCATTGCGGAGCAAGGCCTTCCTCGACTTATTACTCAGCAGGCCTGATTGAAGGCATTCTTTAGCATGCCTATTTTCTGGTCATATGTGACATGCCTGGGAAGGTCTGTTAAAAGTCAAATGGAGGTGATTTGTTTTTATATGGGTTTTTATAGCTTTTTCTATATTTTGGATTATCGTGATTTTTATTTCGAACTCCTTCTTTTCATCCAAAGTAATTTTTTATACATATAATCAGGCGCGGATACAAGGGAGGGGTGGGGGTGGGAAGGGAATATCCCCCCAAAACGAGTAAATTTCTATAGAGTTTCTAAAAGAAGTTTGGAAAAATAGTATGTTTTACTTAGAAGTTCCCTCCCCCCCCCAAAAAAAAAGCTCAAGCTGGATCCGCGCCTGATATAATGCTAAAGGTCGTGTACTTATTAAGAAGGAATTGGACATGATGGAGTAGCTGCAACATAAGCGATATAATAGCAGCATGTATGATGCTTCTTGTACGTAAATTTAAGTCTTATATAAAAATTATTTGCGAAAAAAGAATACGAGAATACTTCTTATTTCTAAAGTACATTTTTTTATTAAACAAACCGAAAAATCTAAAAATAGAGTACTCCCTCCAAAAGAAGGGATAACGAATGTGTATCGGAACTTTTAGAAAAGAGTGTAGATGCCTTCTAGAAGGCTATCCCAAGAAGGCAGAAAATTAGTAGATTTGGATCTTATTTCAGGTCTTTGAAGACCTTTAAAAAGTCCTATTTAGTGAATGCCTCGTAATTTTTAACGCTGGGTATATTTATACTTTGAGTTCTAAATGCATATCTACATAAGTATGTGTATAAAAAAGTAACGTAAAAACTCACACTAGAATAACACAATTGCATATGTATCAATATTCAGTTTTTTAAATCTTCAGAATCAAAATCATCTCAATACTTAGTTAATGCAATTTTGTTGTACATGTTGTTTGTATTAAAAAGTTTTAGCGTTTGAGAGGAAAACTGAAGTGTTTTTAGGGTGTTTTTATATCAAGCGATTCGGAGCTATTTTTGTTTTTTACTGATTCACTATCCCTCTTTAAAGAGATCCAGTAAGCCACACACCAGACCATAGTTGTTGGGTGACTGGTATCTTGAAATGATTTTGTTGCAGAAGAAATAGATTTCAAATCCCCAGTGAAAAAAGTGGCTTGCCCCAAAAAATCCCCTGAAGTTTTCACAAAATTTGTTATCCCCAATCGCAAAAAAACCCCTATTTGGGGACAAATCCCCAAAACTGGGAACGCTGTTTAACACAGAATTTATATGAAAACATCGCTTTTCATTTATTTTAATAAACACTAACACTTGCACGCCAATTTATTTTCATGTACGTGTATTTTTTGACAGTTCATCTTATAAGATCGTTGTTATAAAATTTCTTATAACAACGCTCTCATAAAAATTCTTATAACATTGAGATAACACTAACTTGTAGTGTACACGTAACATAATTCTCCCTGCGATTGAATTTGGCAATCTTATCTTACATATTTTGTCACGTGTAGACCTCAAGTTACCTAGCCTAACATAATTTTTGCAAGATAACTTAAGTCATGTCAAAGAGCTATCTGCCCATGTCTCTAGAGTAGCTGGATGGTGATAAATTTCTTCCATACTAAATTTTTCCAATAACTTTTTTATATATTTAATTTTTTCAAATTAAACTGATTTCCTAAAAATAAACAAAAAAACTCACTGCATTTTTAAGTGTCTCTGAAAAAAAAGAACCAAAAAGCTGCTTTAATTTTATGACAAAATTAAACCGATTTAACAGTATTGAAATGAAAATGTAACCCTTTGAGAATTAATATTTCTTTCTTTTGCTTTCAAAAAATTTTAAAATCAAATGCCTGTTTTTTGTTCTTTAGGGGTAAAGTATTTACTATAAAAAAAACCAGTATGCCAGTATCTGAGGGGGGTAATTTTTTATGCTTGATAAACAAATTAGAAAATGTGACGTTGTCAGGACACTCGGTAGAGTTTTTATTCAAATGTTTTTTGATTCATGTTGTTGAGAACAAAAAGACTGATTTTTAATGAAATTGAGAAAAAAAACGTATACTGTAATCACCCCTCAAGATGTCTGGGTACAGCTTTCAACTCTTTACTTTTTTTGTGTATTGTGGATTGAAATAGAGACATAAAAAATTTCAAAGTAGAAAACTATAGTCTGTCATATACGACCTTAAAGAAAAGTTTGCGGACTGAAAGAAAACTGTAGGTAAATAGTTGTGTGCTGGATTCCAATAAATTTTAAAGTAGAAGCAAATTTTCTTAGACACAAAATCGAAAAAATATTTTGCTTTAAATGAAATATTCTGGGGCCGAATTACCGCATACGTTATCGAGTAAAATTGTTCGAAAATTTTCCTTTAAGATTACGGCATACGATAACCGAGTACATGCTGCTTAAATTCCACTCGTTAGCACTAGAGCGAGGGCCGAATCGTCGCATTCGATATCGAGCAGAATTGACCAACATTTTTCCTTTTGGGATTGCGGCATACGATAATCGAGTAGCTGGGGCCGAATCGTCGCATTCGATATCGAGCAGAATTGATCGAAATTTTTCCTTTTAGGATTACGGCATACGATAATCGAGTAGCTGCTGTTTAAATTCCACTCGATAGCACTAGAGCGATCGAATACAATATTTTCTTTTATTGTGTTTGTTTTGCAAAAAAGCATGGAACATTACCTATAAACCTTATTACAGTTGGCCAATCGTCTTGGTTGTTGTACTAACGGCTAGAAACACAAAATTTTTCTTTAATGTATTACAAATTGTTAGTCGATTCAACAACCGGTATAAAATAAACTTGGTACACTTTTTAAACATTTCGATACGATACTATCGAATGCGGTAATCCAATCATTCGATACGTGTCGAAATTTTATTCGATACGATAGTGTACTCGATATCGAAGCGACGATTCGGCCCCAGTTCTTAAAGCGACTTGGCTGTTGTTCTAGCTTAAAGAAACACACAGTTTTTCTTTAATGTATTACAAATTCTTAGCCGATTCAACAACCAGTGTAAAACAAACTTGGTACACTCTTTAAAATTTTCTATACGTTAGCTATCGAATGCGGTAATCCATCCATTCGATACGTGACGAGATTTTATTCGATACGTAAGCCCACTGCATAACGAATGCGGTAATTCGGCCCCTGACCAAAACATGAAATAGACATGAAGCCAAGAAAGTACGTAATAAAAAGAAAATTGAAACTACATTTGTTTGAAGTTGGTGAAGTAAAAAAATGTTTCTGTAACTCACAATTTACAATTATCAAAAGTATGTAGAAGCTCAAGTTTCGAAATCTAGCTTCCCATTTTCTTTTTCTTTACTTTTATGGTTTTAAAGCGAGGGAATTGTTCTTAAGGACCCAAATAAACTTATCCTAGTGACTGAGGAAGCTTAGGCTAGAAAATTTGTGAAAAAAGGAAACCTTGTTCAATATTCTTGTCTGTAAAATAAGATAAGAATATAATAAATGCAGGATAATTTGAGCGCGATAGCTTGAAGTACAAAAAGTTGATTGATAGATTTAATATGGGAAAGGCGAAAGATATTGTTGGAGGGAAAGCTAATGCTGTAGGAAAATGAGTGAGAAAGTCATGTACTGATACTATTAAGGAAAGTACTGCACAGATTTCCGTATTGGATATTTGAAAGTTGTGCATTGTTTGCCCAAGAATTAAAAGTGTAGCTGCTTCAGACTGAAAAGGTTGCTTACTGTCTCACTCTTAGCTTCATAATAGCTGCTAGAACACACATTGTTAGAATGATTCAGATTTTGGCATATATTGCAAATCTGAAGTCTCTAATTTCTGCAAAAGTATGGTTTTGAACTTCAGTACTTATGTCTTTCTGACCTAACCAATGCGAGGCCAGAGGATTTTCGACATAAGCCAGATTTAGTCAATATTCCATTATTCGCAAAAAAACTTCTTTGCGTTTCCAGTAGGCAAAGAAGGGAAGATCACAGGAAGTATTGATAGATATTGATCAATATCCAAATTTTCCTTGCTATTGTGTCTGTAATTGCGTACACATGTACCCATTAAGAGCTAAAGTAACATGTCTGTACATTTTATTTATGGATATTCAGCATTCTGGGATGTGATTTTATGTGCTATAGATATTTTTGTTTGAAGAATGCTACTATCGTTACTTCTTCTTCCCTTGTTGGAGCCACCTATGTGTCACGGCGATTTCTAAGTTGTTGAGAAAGACCCTCTGATAAATATTAATGAAAGGCTATTGAAAATAAACTTCATGACTTTCAGCAATCAATATAAACCCCAATAATTGGAATGGTCTCTGAAATGTTAACTAAGATCACGCTTATTTTGTTAAGCTAGATTGCTATGCTCAGTGCTACCTTCCTTGGAGGAAATTAACTGCAGAGTTATCATTAGAGAGTTGATGAGTATCTTTAATGAACAGTTTATTGCCCTTGGGATAACTGTGCAGGTTGGGTTTGCAAACTCACTGCAACCATATTATCTCGCTGGATGACATTCGCATTTTCAAAAAAATGTTGATTTTAGGGAGTTCCTCAGAATTCTGCCTGCGCAAAATGTCTATAAGGGAATTTGAATAAAACGAAAGATTTTCTTCTCATGAAAGTGATTCACCACACAATCTATTACTTTCACCAGATGAACACTCCGCAGAGTAATAGTTAGATAGCCAGATAGATAGAAGAGAATTGTCTGGCCAAATGACATCTAAGACATCTAATTGATCCAAGTTCTACGTCATGATTCTAATGAAAGTCAGTAATAGAAAGGTTGGAGAATCCCGCCTAATATCGGATGAACACAAAAGTTTTAAAAATGATTATTATATTTTTATAATTCTGCAAGGATGTATTCCATAGACTTTAAATAAATAAATAATGTCTAGGGAATTGGCAACACACCATGAACAGCTGTTTATAAGTCTACCTTTTTAGGGGTTAACTAAATAGTTGGCAACAAGTTACCAAAGGTTGAAACACGAAAAGGATACATACGAAAAAAATACATAAGTAAGTGCAGTGTATTGGTTCTTTTGTTTGTACTTTTTACAGTGTTTCACTTTTGAACTCCTTTATTTTTAATTCGTTTGCTCGCTTTACACCTGTGAATAGCAATTCCGCCCCTAAGACGGCGAGCTCCAGCCGGAGTATACGCCTGCATGCCAGCGCCGCCAACATCTGACCATATCAACACTTTTGTGTTTCTTTGCTGATATAAGCTGCTACAAAATGGCGTCCAGCGTGGGGCGCGAAGCTCTTCTAGGCACAATCGATATAGAGGTGGTTATTCCTTCACAGAGGATAGTTCAGTCTCAAATAGCATTCCAGGATTGTACTAAATGAGAAAGGTTCCATCAATGATCTAGACCAGAGGTAATCACAAAGAAAAGCAATTAAAACGAGAATGTATTGGTGTTTTTGCAAATGCTGAAAAATTAATGGCTCGATTATCGATGGTAACCGAGCTTCAATTGGGTTGCCAGTTGCTAAGAATCATATTACGGATGGCAACTGGCAACTGAAAGCTGTCAATTTCACTTGCTTTTTAGTGCTTTTCTGGCAACCACAAATTTTCAGTTGCCGGCTGAAAGCGCGACTGAAGTTCGGTTTCCATCGATAATCGAGCCATCAGAGAGATGAAACTACTCAGTTAATATTTTTTCTTTTCAATCTCAACTATGTGCTTTGTTTTTGTGTATAAACATTTTTAAGATAATCCGACCTAAAATATTTGAAGTTAATAAAACAAGTTATTACATTTTGAACCCAACGTTTGGTCAGTTATTTGTTGACTTCTTCAGGGGTTTTCGTCTATTTAAATTTTAAAAAGCATCACATCATTACAATTATAAATTATCATTTTAAAAAATTTTTTAACTTACAATAATATTTGTATTTGAGGTTTACATTAAATATAAAAAAGTTTTTAGTAAATGAAAATATATATTTTTGTTTTATTATAAAAAAGCGACGGCAACCTGCTTGTTTGAAAGCTAACATACAACTGAATGAAACTATAGTTTCTTACACTCTTTGTAAGGAGTTTCCTTAACAGTCGTGTTGCATATGTGAAAATGAAGAAAAGTATTCGGGCAACGGTGGTTTAGCATGGTGATGTCTGATCTAGACTATGCATCTTTTATGCTACTGATCTTTAGTTATCCCAAACTTTGTGTGACGTTTTTAATAAAGTCATTATAGTTCAGCTTCCAAAAAGGCTGCTTCCAACTCATCTGCCTGTTATTTACTGTTGGGATGTATCTAGTAAACGTAAATAATATTTCCTATTACTACCTTCTGCAGTGTGTTGAAGCATTCTAAAATAAGTCTGGAAAGGAATTCATGTAACAGGAGAGATAGCTATGTAAAGCTGAGATTTTTATATATTTTTATTTTTTGTTGGGGCCAGCACTAATTGGGGATGACCCCTACTTATACCAGGCATTATGCTGGAACAAGGAAACTAGGTTATAGGAAGGAGTATAGAGGGAGCAGTGCTTGTGAACATTAAACTTGAGTCTTCCAGGACTGAAAGTAGCAGGAAAGACCTTTGTCTGTAATGCGTAGTGCGATTCATTGGCGTATCGATCACAAATGGATGTATTCTTAATGAAGACCGTGTTGTTCGCGGAAAAGAGTGCGTTTAGGTAACGAGCGATGATGCTCCAGTGATCCAATAGATACGCTTGTTCGCTCTCTCCTATACACGGTCGACGCATCGGCCCATACATGAGAGTTGTCGGTCGGATATAGGTAGTGCAAATAGTATGAACATTAAATGAAGTAAAGTATCTCTTACAACATCTTGAATATTTCTTTTGAAACTTGAAAAATGTGATCAGTCCATCGAACATTACACTGCATTTTCATGCCAATAACATCAATAGCTACTGTTTCCTTGATATTTATGCTGCCCATATTTAAAGATGGAACAGCATGTTCGGTCATTCGTCTGTGCGTGAGCACTCATGGCCCCAATCTCCGACAGGCCTATGCTATTACTAATCGAATATGAATGGCAGATGCTGCTGGCAAAAGAGTAGATAGGATTGTAAGTTTAGCAGAGTAGGCCATTAGAAATATGGCAGTAGAAAGAGCAGAGCCTTGCGGTACCACAGAATTTATTTTGAGCTAATTTGAGCTCATATAGAGTGTGCGCACTCCAGTCGATGTTCTTAGCACAGAGTTGAGTGTTCACACCACCCGAAGTTTTCCTGAAAGCAGCTGTGTGACTTACAAGGAACCAACAGGTAACAACTTCTTGAGCATGGACGGCCCACCATTCACAAGCATCTTGTTAAAGTTTTTGAGCTATCTAAACCAATGTATAACTAGAAAGCTTGAAGTCCACCACAAATGCAGACGACAGCTATACTGGCCTTATCCAGTACCCAACCACAAAGCATCGCTGATGCAAATTCTGTTTGCTTAGCAAACAACACAGAGAGGCTTGTATTGATTGTCTGAAGTCTATCCAGCCACTAGCACTGGTTAAGCATCAATCATTAAACCAACATCTCTCCCAGTGATTTTGGTAGTACCCACAGCCACCATATGAACTCCCGAAGGTGAACTCATCAATAACCGGCTACAAAATCTACCTTTATGTTGAGGATATGACGAAATCCGGAAGCATATCCATCCCCATAGGAACAAAAAATGGTCTTCGCGAGCATAATCTTTTTAACACATAAGTTTTATGGGTAATTGGCTAAAGGTGATATCTAGAAAAACTAATTACCCTTTTTCTCAGGAAGCAAGCACCAAGATGTGTGCTAGTTAGTTACCCGATGTAGAACTGTGCCCCCCTCGGCGGTAGATATATTGGCGGTCGTTAAGTTAACCATTGGACTCCAAATACTTCACAGAGTGAATACTCACCATACTTTACTTAGGAAAGTGCAGTAAATACTGCGATTCGGTGGTAATTTTCAGTATTAATGGCCTATCCATTTTTGATGATTGGCGTTTCATTGGCAACCTTCCAACATGATGTAAATTCCTGAAGAGGGTTGCCAACTGACGCGCTGGCGTCGTGGATCACTGCTTGAAGACCAGTGCTGGAATACCATCCCGCCAAGAAATCTTATTTTTTTTGTCGAGTTCAACTAAGACCTTTTTAAATGCAAACATACGTGGTGATTGCCTTAATCTTCATCCAAAATACCGTGGACAATGATATCACATATATTTTCGCGATGTGTCCAAAGATACGCGCGTCAACATCATCTATTGTTTTGCATCCATCCGTAGATTATTGTTGTTATTGAATCTCTTGCCTAGGCAGAGTTCACAGTTTATCCGCTCAATTGGCATACCCAGTAGCTTCCTCCAAGATTCTGTACTCAGGATAAATGTAGGCCCATTGCCAAAATAAGGAATAATTATTTATGGATTCTGTTTTCTTCTTATTCAGGAAGTTACCGTAATAGCGCAGTACGAATTATCCGAAACACAATGCCTTTTGCACTATATCTATAGCTCAGCCTAAATAATTCGCTTTAAAAATTATTTTCTACTGAGTTTTGTGCAAAATGTCTTTACGAGGTTTGAATAAACAGTAGAGGATCGTTCCTCAAGTAACTGGTGGAACTAACAGGTTCTTTACCCAATTTCTTTAGTACTATTATCTCTATTTCTATTCGTGAAACAATTCTAATGCTTTGAGCTCCTTTTCACTTTGGATTTGAAATATTGAAATCGTTTTTCTATAACTCCAGTGATGATCACCAAATCTTCAGATATATTCATACTCAATTCAAAGAACTTATCGCTAATGAAAACATTATTTGTAATAATTTATATAGATTAATATCCTTCAGTCTGTAGGGTATGATCCTATGTCTGTCTGTGCCTTTTGCTTTCAAATTTATCCAAAACAAGTCTGTATATGACTTTATGAAAATTTATAATTTAAATTTGAATAATTTTTTTCTTCTTCTAATTTATTGTTCTCGTTTGTTAGTATCACTGTGGCCTGTGGATAGAATTCGCAACCCTTTTTTGCTATTAAATGTACAAGTATGTCTATGTTTTCCATAGTGCTGAAAGGGATTTTCCTTTTGTGTCCTAAACAACAGTGTTTTTAGTTTTAAAACTTCCTTTTTGGTTAATTTGCATTTTGTGTGTGGATTTTAAACTCGTTTTTTTCATCTACAAATCTATAGTTTTTTTCCAATTCAACTACAAAAAGGGTATTAGATTTTTTTCAAACTCTTTAACAAAAAAAAATCACAAAAAATGTGCATGCCGTTGTGTGGGATACAAATGTTCGAATTTTGTGTTTTTTCTGGTACGTATCCTTTTGTCTGTGTATACATATTTTTGTGAATTTCAAAGTATTGCTTTTTGTGTGTTTGAATCCTTTTGTATTTGACAAGTGAATATTCATGTTTTTCAATATTTTTTTTGTAAATCTTTTGTAAACGCTACATTATGGACAAGGCAAGGGTTAAAAATTGCGTGTGCCTGCATCTATTTTTTTTCTCTAGTTCGTCTGTGAATTGTTGGAATAGAGTTTATAAAAAACGTGGGTACTTGAACATGTGCTGAGGCTGATTTTTTTTGTTAGTAAAAAAATTTCTAGTTGAAAAGAAGAAAACGAAAAATATTTTTTACGAGTTTTTAAGTGTATTTACAGGGTAATTAGAAACCAAGACACTGGCTAGCAAATGTTAGCAAAAGATGATATTTTATTTGTACTAAATGAATGGTTGTAAGCGTTTTGTGAAAGAGTTGGACGTAAAATATCTGTAAGTTTTTTTTTTCAAATAAAGAATTTACTGTGTAAATATACTTTAGAAAAAGAAAGCTTTGTCAGTACGTATAAACTGGTGTCAATGCACAGTGGGTCGGTTAAAAATATATTAGAAGTAACCCAGCAAAAACTTTTGTAATTGTTGTAATCGATAGTACTTTATTAATGGGTTATAAAGTAATGAGTGGTACTTATTTATCTTATTACTATGCTTCAAATTAGAACGACTACCTAGTTCTTAATAAAATTAGTACGTATTTTTCTCATTATCTGAAGTTAGTTACAGTTGGTTGATATGTATTAATAAAATAAATAGACAACCAATTTTTAAGTCAACATGTGTTTGTATATGAAAACTAGTTTTTGTCGCTTAAACTTATAAGTCCACAATAGCTGAGTGTGTAATGTTATTGTCTTAAAATCTGAGCGAGGTTCGTATCCAAGCTGGGTAAAAAAGAAAAAAAGAAAATTAAAAAAATATGAATAAAGTATCATGTGTATAAAGGCTTTTTTTTTAATTTTAATTTATTTATTTGACTACTTTTTTTTAGCTTCAAGTAAACCAATTAATAACTAGTTAATTGCTGTGATAATGTAAATACATTTGTAAGGGGTACCCTTTATTTTTTCGACTTCTCAAAAAAAAAATAGTTATCGAGTCAAATTGTAAGTAGTTACGACTTAAATTTTTATATATTTTTTGCCTACCAGTAAGCAAAGGTTTTGCTGGGGTTAGTCATATTATGCTAGGTGCAGACCGCAAATTGCAAACATTTATAAATTAGCTAAAAGGCTAGCTCTTTTTTCAAATAGTACTAGGTTTAATAAAATCGATAGACATCGTTCAGTTATGTCAATTTAAATAATTATTCGTACCCAAATACGACCTACATAATTAATACATTCTTGGAAAAATATATATAGTTGTTATAACAACTCACAGTACGGCAGAAGCAAAATTTCTTCAAAGCAAATCAGAAATTTCTAAACGGATAATATTCTCTATATCCATTCTACTCTTCCGCAGCTGTTAACTTTGTTTATGATGCCGTTCTAAAATTTATAGATAAATTCTATTTAATAATATTCTTAGCCTAACGCTCAATACATTTTTATACAAATTCAATGTTTTTTTTAGAATAATAATAATAACTCAAACTCCTTAATTATGATCTGAACATTTTTTACTAAAATAAAAAAAATATGGATAACACTCAAAAAAAATTTTTTTTTGTATACAGACCATGATTTATTGATGAAACGTTTCGCAATATAATACTATTTAACAAAGTTCACAAAATTATTTAGAAGTACAAACCTAAACAGGAAATATTATTATTAAAAATTTTTCAAACAAAAGTTTGTCTAAAAATAAATTTCATTTTCAGTAAATATTATTTACTGAAGCAGTGAACTTTTCATTTGAAGATTTTTGAGTGAATCAATTCGTTAATGTTGTTGCGTTAATTCTCATTAATTTTTTTTAGAGTCTTCAGATAAAAATTCGGAGTTGAACACACTTAACAAAATGAAATTTCATATATGCTTAATGCATGATGATGATGACTTAGACAACAATTTTGTTTGATATGTTACAAGAAATCCAGTACATATTTTTGTTTGATTCTGTAAACTAATTTGTTTAGTATTTGTAAGTATCTTTAGACTAATTGTTTTACAAATTCAAAATTTGTATTTGCTTCGGTATTATTTTGTTTAGAATTTGTAAATATTTTTAGACAAATTATTTTATAGATTTATACAATTTGTTAATTAAAAAACAGTTTTTCTTTTCAATGAAATCGTTTTGATATTTTTGTCTATATTTACAAATTTGCTTGTAGGTCTGTTTCTAAACAAAATATTTGAAAATTCATTGAATTTCTTTACTGAAAATTAAATTTAGCTTTTTATACTTACGCTGTTATTTTAGTGCATGTTGTTAATGCAATTTCGAAACGCTCAATACACAAGAGTGCGAACAACAATATTTAAACAAAATTTATTTCTATTATATTTAAAAAATTTTATTTGTGAAATAAGATAAGCAAATGCAAATATTCTAAAACCGTTATAAATTTAATCTCGTTTTTGGAAAAATCCTTATTTTTTAGTGTCGAAAATTAACAGCATGCATTACGGACACGCCATTTTGTATGAAGAGAGTATAAACAGTATTTTCGATCTTCGTCGTACCAAAAAAAAAAAAAGACTTATGTACATTTATTTATGATATATTAAATCAGGCGAAGCGAAAGAAGGCCCCAGGAAATAAGACCCCAAAGAGTAAAATGGAATATAGCATAAAAATTATACAGAAAACAAAAACACAAAATTTTTAGTGTGTTTTTGTAATTTTTTTGGTGTGATACAACGCCCATCAAAGCAAAAAACAAAAAATAATAAGAGCTTTTGCGAGTGTTCGATAAATCAGATAGGGAAACTTCATACTAACCAAAGAAACTTTAAACTTAGATGAATGTAAGAATTTACAAAAAGACTCTTGTATTCTATTTCGTGACAAGAATTTGTTAAATAGTTGATGTTTCCTTATAAAAAGCATCCACCTTCATAAGTGGTAAAAGGGAACAGAAACGCTGATGAGACAGTGTAGCCGCCTATCGAAATCAGTAGTACTGATCCGTTCTCCTAACCAGATTGAACATTCAAACATTCCAGTCTTAATAATAATTTAAATGTACATAAATACAAATATTGAACTAAAAAGCCGAAATAATAAATCTCACGCTTATACCTTTCAGTTAAAAAATAAAATGACTTAAAAATTACTCAAAAATATTTGCCTGGATACGTCGAATAGCTGGCCTTCAGCCGGGGTTAAGGGGTTTCTCCTCCATGTATGTTGAATACTGACTTTGCTGAGTAAAGATGCTCCTCCTAGCCGGCCTTCGGCCGTTTTTCTGCCTAGACGGACACCGGCTAAGCAAAAAACTATTACAGCGAAGCAGAGGAGCAAATCCTTAAGCCCGGCCAAAGGCCGGCTAAGAGGCATATCTTTACTCAGCGAAGCCACTATTTGACATACACAAAGGAGAAAACCCTTAAGCCCGGCTGAAGGCCGGCTAGGAGGAAACTCTTTACTCAGCGAAGCGACATACCTGTAGGCCGGCTATGCAGCACACGTCTACGTTTCGAAGGCGCTATTGTAGACACAAATTGGCAAAACTTATTGTCTTGGTTCAAAGTTAAGCAAAACATTTAAGTGCTTTGGGTGATTGTTCCTTTGCGGCAAAAGTTACTTTTGGGATCAAATTTCATTTTATAAATTGGAGTGATTTTCATAGTGAAAAATTTTTAAATTTTGGGCCAAATTTTATTTCAGATTTGGGGCAATTTTTCTTTAATTTGGAGCAATATTTCATAAAAAATGTTGGGGATTTTTTTCATAATGCATAATGATCCCAAATTTGGGGCTATATTTCATTTTATATTTTTCGGCCTAATTTCGTGGGGCTTTATTTCGCAGCGCCATTAAATCATGCTAAAGCAATTTTAATTTTCAAATTTATACGTTTATTTTATGATAGTAAAATATATTTTCAACGGACATGAAAAGAGCATTTCAAATGAGAATCACCCACATACATTTTCAATAAAGAAAATGGAACGAAAATAAATTAACAAAAAAATTTTGGCAACAAAGGGTTGCTTCTCAGCTGAAATATGCAATTTGCGTAAATATGAAAAATCGTTTATTTCCAAATACACAAGCAGTACTTGCAATTTTTATATTTCTAAATATTTTCCTTTTTCCTTTTCAAACTCATCCTGTGGTATGCAAAGTTAAAGTAAAAAAAAAACTAATCACAATAATTTATGGTATAAAAAATGAGTTAGTGTCTTTTGAAAAGAAACAACGAAAAATCTTAGCATATAAAAAAATAACTTGGAAAAAAGCACAGATGAGCATTTAAAAGGATAAAGAATTAACGCTACGAAAAAAATAGAGTCGTGTTGCAGAATAAAACAAAATAAAAAAATTACATGGATAAGTATGATTTTTTTGTTGCTGCTTCTGCTGACGTCTTTTTTTTATTAATGTTAAATACACGCGAGGGGTGACTTCAGTTCAGTCATTGTGTTTTTTTTATAATGAGATACAATTTAAGGAAATAAAAAAAAACGTTTTACAATTTAAAAGCATTTTTAGATATTTCAAAATAACGTTAATAATTTGAAAAATATGCAAGAGATAAGAGTTAAAATGAATTGCGTAAAGCCTTCGAGAGTTCCATAGTAGCTGTTTGGTTGTATTGTTGGTTTAATGTAAATGAATGAATTTAGGAAATCGTTGGAGTGCACTGCAGGTCTGTGTGTGTGTATGTGAGTGTAAAAAATTATTTCAGTATATGATGCCGTGTTTGCTAAAGTATTATTAAAAAAGAGGCTTTAAGTATTTATTGATTTTTTTTTGCTAACGAAGTAAGAATTTTGTGCAAAGCTATTTCTAAGATAAAATAAGTAAATGAAAAACATTGCGTACTTTCGGGATGGATATAATTTATGTTTTAAAGCATAGTTTTGCATGCATTTTAAATCCTTTTAAAATTTCCTTTTATATTTTTGTAGGAAATAAATGGTCATATGAATTCAATCTCAAACCACTACAAAATCGTATGTTTTTGGATTAATTTACAAAACAAAAAAAATTTGCTAGATATGCAGTGTTCGATGCAGTTTTTAAGTCTTAAAAAGTGGCCCAATCTAAAAATATATTTAAGCGGAATTTTTATAGTAAATTAAAACAATTAACTTTTGCAAAATTTTTCGACAACAATACCTCACGAGCCTTTCAATCGATATTGATAAAATTTTCAGCAATCGTTATAGCTTTTTAAGGTTAAGAGCTGATGATATTTTATAATAGATCGGAATTTGTTTAATAAAATATATATTCGAAAACACGAACATTTAGATGCTTCATCAAGTAGTGACATGGAGTAGTTTTGATAAAACTCCGATGTAATGCAAAGCTGGGTTATATGGTGCAGCCCAAGGACATCGTAATGTTAAATCCAGCATGTTTTTTCCATACGTTTGGGTTACCTTTGCGAGTTTCGACTAAGCGAGGCCTTGATTTAATCAGGCATGCAAAAATGCAGTCAGATCCAGACAGGAAGCATTCAGAGTCTGTCGTAGTAGCAAAAATGCAGATGCTGATTCGCTGCACGAAAGGGTGAGATATTTGAATGCCAAAGTACTAAGGCGTAAACTATCTGCATACGATCAGCGTCTTCAGCAAGGACTCGTGGTAACAAAGGGTTTTTGTTCATTTGTTAAAAAAGTAAAAGATAATGCCTTAATTCCGACTCTATTAAAGGGTGACAAAATATTCACTGACCCGCTTGAACTATTTGTAAGTAATCAACCACTTCCCGCGATTGATAGAGTGTTTGTAACTATGGCAAACATAGTTTTTCGAACACGTGTAGGTTTACGCGGATTTCAACATAAACAAGTCTCATGGACCGGATGGTATTCGAGCACTGATCTAGAAGCAGTACTCTTTGATGCTATCACGTCCGTTGGCAGCTTTCTTTAACATTTTGTATCATGTTTATGAGTCCATCGTCTTGGTAGGTTGCCAACGTAACGCCAATTTCCAAAAAGGTTAAGGCTAGTAACCCTGAAAATTACCGCGATATGATTTGCACTTTCCAAAATGATGGAAATTATGGTAAATTTCCATCTTTCGAAGTATTTGATGTTACCCAATTTATTCAGTGACCGACCGCCAGTATGACTTTTGTAGAGGACGCTCTACGAGTGAAATGCTGGCCTTCCTTTCGGAAAAATTGTTTTACTCTGTACATCATTTCGTCGAAAGTAAGTCAGTGGGTCTAGATATTTTTAGAGTGTGGCATGGTGCACTTCTATCAAAACTTGTTTCTTTCGGTTTCGGTGATGCTTTCTCTCGAATCATATTAAGCTTTCTTAGGGATCGCAATATACGAGTTATACATCTTGGTGATAAAACTAACCTTGATGTTTTGCTTTCTGCGGAAAAGGGTAATCGGCTTATGCTGACATTACCTTTGGCCAATTATCCCTAAAACTTATATGTTACTACCCAATCTCTAAAAACAGAGCAACGAGTGTGCATATAAGTATTTTAAGGAACTAGGCCTGCCTACACTAGTCAGTAAGGAGGTTTAAGGGCACCTATGGTCTCGCCCAAGACCAAAGTCAATAGAAAGTTAACATCTAGGGGTTTTCTTTTAAGGCTTTACCAGTAACCATAAACTGGCAGCACGGGAACCAGTAGCCCCCCAGATAACCTGTCTTCCAGAGGGTTAAAGAGATGATGCTCGTTGTTAGACGACATCATCTTTGATGATGTTCGTGACGGACTTCGTTTTACCCTCGACAGGAAGGATGGTTCTGTAGCTGGTTGTTGGTGAGGTCTCCTTCCGGAGCTCTCGTGGTGGCTGTGGTTGTTACCAAAATTGCTGGGAGAGGTGTTGGTTTAAGGACTGATGCTTGAGCAGTGCTAGTGGCTGGGCGGACTTCGGGCCACCAACAGTAAGCGTCTTTGTGCTGTTGCTAAACCAAAAGTGGCTGCATCGATAGTGATTTGTAGGCGCGTGAAGCGAAACGCTTTGCATAGCGGTGTTTACGCGTTTGTTGCATACTACCTCGTCTGCTTCTTATTCCCCGGATACCTTGCGTGCATTACGTAAGCTGCTGATGTAGTAGAGATTAGATAGCTCAAAAACTCTAACAAGGTGTTTATGCATGGTGGGCGGCCATGCATTAGAAGTTGCTACCTGTGTGTACCTTGCAAGTCACACAGGTGTGCCTTCGAGGTAACTCGGGAGTGGTGGCGAACACTCAACTTTACTCGGTGTTATGAGGACGCCGTCAGGTTAAGCCGTAATGGCATGTACTGACGTTAATCATGAACTCATCTATACGAGTTGTTATAGATGGGATCTCATCAAATGAGTTCAAGGTTAATTTAGCGTTACCGCATGGCTCTGTTCTTTCTTTGAAGATGACAGCAGCATCCTCGATTCATATTCATTCAGTAATAGGAAAAGCCTGTCGGAGATTGGGGCCATGAGGCAAAACGTGAATTATACACTTAATCAAGATCTAATAACAATCTTTAGGTGGGGTCGTGTCAATAGGGTATATTTTAATGCTCGCAAGAGCTAATGTGGTATGCTCACGCACAGACGTACGACCGAACTTGCTGCTCAATCTATGATTATGGGCAGAATAAATATTAGAGAATCAGAAGCTATTAATGCTCTTGGCATGAAAATCCAGTGTGACATATGATGGACTGACTACATTTTTCAAGTCTTACAAGAATCATTCAAGTGCATCGATTTTCTAAGACAGTGTAAGAAATAGCTCATTTCATTTATATATATTATATCCAGCAATTCCTATAAGGAACATAGGGCCACAACAAAGTTCTTCCAATCATCTCTTTGATTTCTGATATGCTTTATTTCGCTCCAGCTGCGCCCTGAAGTTCTTATTTCGGTATCCAGCTGTCTCCTCCAAGTATGAGCAGGTCTTCCAACACGTCGTTGACCTTGGGGATTCCAGTCGATGGCCATTCTGCTAATGTCGTCGGGTGGCTTTCTAAGCGTATGGCCAATCCAGCACCATTTACGTTTACGTATCTCCAACTAGATGGGCATTTGGTGAGCGGTATGACAGAGGTTGATGTTACTTACTCTTTCAGGCCAGAATATACGTAGGCTTCTGCGGAGACATTTGTTTACAAACACTTGGATGCTACTGATGTGTTTGTGTGCAGCATTCCAAGACTCACAACCATAAAGCAATATAGACTTCACGTTGGAATTAAAGATTCTGAGTTTGGTGTTGGTAGATAGGTGGGTGGATCGCCATAGAGGATTTAGCATATTAAAAGCCCGAATTGCCTTTTCCAATCTGGATTTCACATCCTGAGATGAGCCGCCGGTTGTTGTAATAGTGCAGCCCAAATAACAAGAAGAAGTTACATCTTCTACAGGTTAGTCCCGTAAAAGAAATGGCTGGGTGGTTGATGCATTTATGCGCAATGTTTTGGTCTTTCTAAGCTTAATTTTTAGTACCACTCTTGCAGACATTTCCTCTATCGCACGGAGTTTGTCTTGCATGTCAGAGTATCTGTGCGCAAGAAGGCAAATATCGTCCGCGTAATCGAGGTCTTCCAAACACCCCTGCAGTCCCCAGCTTACACCTCTATTGGTACGTGTGGCATCTGTCATAATGACGTCAAGAACGATATTAAGCAATAGGGGTGATAGTACGCAGCCCTGTCTATCACCCTTCCTGACTGCAATTATGCCACCAATTCTATTTTCATGTAGTACTCGGCAATTGCTATCATAGTAAACACTTTTTATGAGCGCTAATATTTCCTCCAGGACACCCTTGCACCGTAATGCCGCCCATACGGCTGTATGTGAGCGGTCAATAAGCATTAGGTAAAGGGGAAAGCGCCATTCCATGGATTGCTCTATGATTATTCGGAGGCTATTTGCGTGATCAACACAGGATCTTCCAGGGCGAAACGCTGCTTGTTCTTGTCGCTTCATTGTTCTTGTTCTTGTCATTTCATTTGATCTCCTTAATATTAATATTATCTATATCTGACCGAAAATTTCATAAAACTCATTTATAGACCGGTGCTTCGAAGGATATTTTCAAGTTATTGGACCACATAGAGAAGTGGGCAAAGTAGCTGATCGATGACAGTAAGGTGGCCAACTCATGCAATCCCTGGAGCTCGACGCAATGTGGGGTGTGTTCCGCTATCTTATCGTTACAACAATGGAGTGTTTTCTTATGAAATGAGGGAAGAACGTGTTGCCGAAACCCATTCTATTTTGCGAACAATACGTTCTTCATTAAGAGCACATCGATTTGTGGTCGATACGCCAGTGAATTGCACTACGAATTCCAGAGAAAAGTCATTCTTTAGCCGAACAGTTTGTTTGTCGAATGAGCTTCCTACAGGGGTATTTCCTGTCACTTTCAATGTTGGAAAATTCAAATCAAATGTCCATACAGACTAGGAGCCACCGCCTAAGCTTCAAAACTTATAATAAAACTAGTTGACTAGATTAATCGATTGCAATGAGTTTTCTAACTCCAATTCATTGATAACGATAATATGTTTATTAGATAATACCCGTTTGGTTGCGAAATGAACTCGATTTTTAATCCAAAGTGATTATATAGGCAAAGGCTCATAGCGTTATGCTCAGAAAGAATTATACATGATCAATTTCCCAAAGGAACATGAGAAAACTTGCACGCATATTAATTTTCAACCCATACGTCAGAAAAAAAATAACGCTGTTTGGGGAAGTCGCCACACTTCCATCACACTTTTAGCCACTGTAATGTCCTGGATCCTGAAACTTTGGAGTGGAGGTTTGAGCACTCAACACTCGATTTAATTTATGAATATATCTACACAACCCTGATATCATCTCGTGATAATGAAATCATGGTACTCCGAGTAGAAGTAAAAGTTTGAGCATGTATAATGACGGCTTCAAAAATCATGTTGCTGTGGTGTATGACTTGTGCTCAGATGATTGAAACCTTCTTATAGCTAAATTACTTCCAGAACACTATAAGGTGGCACAAGCAGAGACGTTAGCAGTTAAAGGAGTGGCGGACTGGTTAAGAGTGTCATAGCATGCCAGAAATTTATTTTCTGATGACCACGGAATTTCAAAATCTCAGAGTCGCTGGACGAATGCTGCCAGAAAAAACCTATTATTTTCAATTTAATAATTCTTAGGTCCGTTATTATAACTTGCCTGTAAAGTACGCATTTGTAAAAGTTAACTATAGCTAAAGTGAGGAATAAAGTAAACTGTAACCATATTCGTTATTACAACTTCCTTGTAAAATAAAACTTACCTTTTTGACAGCATGGCAATACCAGAGCAAAAATCGATTAGCACCTCTAGATGTCACTTTCAAATACTTTTAATACACCCAGCAAAGGAAGAAAACATTTGTTGTTCCTCCTAAAACTATGCTAGAAAATTGTTTCAATGTTTCTTCTATTTAAATACTTTCAAAAGCTATGACAGCTTCAAAAGCATAAGCTTCACGTTATAATTATAGGCAAGAAGTACTTCCCTTTAGCTTATCGGACAGTTTTTGCTTAAAGTATACATAGTTATAATAATGAAAAAGTAGTTATCTGTCCGATAACATCTTAACTTTAGCTATTGGCAAGTTATAATAATGGCTCTTAATATTTTTACAAACTTTTTTTAGTCTTTATGGAACACATCATTTTAATGCGCCACAAATACATATTCCAATCATATAGCCAACCTGTGATTAAAACCATAAAAATTGTATGTTGTAATTACTTAAATTGATTTAAAACAAAATAAGTAAGAGTGATATAATCGGGTACGGCGAATTTTGTCTACACTTCACGAATATGTAACCGACGTTCTTTTTGTACAGACAGACACATGGACTGGCGGACACAGTTAAATCAACTTCGTTACATATGGCAAATGAATATTGTAGAAGTTACAAACGCAACGATAAACCTATATATACCACTACCATTTTTGGTGAAGGATATAAAAAGTTATTTTAAACTAAATTATTCAACTTCCAAAACAAGCTGAGCAATAAAATTTGGAAATTTTTTCAAACATCTCTTACATTAGAATAATGGAAATAACCACCTCATAAGATGTACTCGTATAAACAAAACTAATCTAGAGAAATGAATGCAGTGGCCTTACAACAGCCTGGAAAAAAATAAAATAAATTGTGAAAAAGTGGGAAAAGTTATGGTCATAAAATCAAAAACATGCTTAATTTTACTTGGACTATGTATTTATTTTTCAGCTAAAAGATGCTTTAACATACTTTTTTTAACACGTAAAATTGCCCAAAAGAAAAAAAAAATAACAACAGATAAACATCCAATAACGACCAACCAAATGATGAACATCAATTTTATTATGAATTACATTCGAGGTAATCATGATGAAAATGCCTACATAAAAAGTTGCAAATTTATTTTCCAGGAAACAATTGAAGTTTATAAATGAAACAGGCGACAATGGTCAAGGAACAGGAGAAAAATCAACATCAATTTAGTTTTCAACGCACATCGCAGATAATAATACTGAAGTTTTCTGAAGCAGCTACACTGCCATCATCAGTGCTCATATGTGTCTGGCTTATCACCGGTGGCCTTTTTTTTTTTTTTAAAAGAGAAGTAACACATTTTATTAGTTCTTTTACTTCGCCAACGGTTCTGCTACAATGCCGACGAAGGAGGGTGCTGTGAAGTGCACTAGGATATATTAGCATTAATCGCTGCCGGTACTACCAAAGTGATCAGTGCTATGCCTTCATCACTTTAACAGTCCAACAACAACCAACACAATAACACACCAATGCTCATGAGAAAAATGCATGATGTTGTTGGCTTTCCTGGAACTAGTCTTGAACTCAAGACCTCAGGGGTTGTAGTCAAACACGCTAACTACTCAGCCAACAGCAACCCCTTGTTAAATGGGATCGCATATAAACTTTTTATGAAATATAATCACCCCTATCGTGAATACTTTTCCCCACGAAATGTCTTCCCTTTCCCTTGTTTTGCAATCATGAATAAAAATTCGAATAATTCCCCTTATCATGAATGATCTTTTTCACGTGGAATTTTTCCCTTTTCCCCTTTTTTTGTTCACTTTATTCTAGCAGGCGAACTGGATAAATGCATCATGTAATTACTATTTTATCCTTCCAATTAATTATTAAAACGTATAAATATTTAGGAAAAAAATCAGTAAATACTGTTCATTTATTTTAATATTAGCACATTTATTTTAATGCTAACTCCTTGCAACACGTTCCTATCACACATGAACTAAGTTTTGAGGTGATAGGATAACAAATACTTTTTCCGCGTCTGTAGAGAATCACCTATCGCGTTAAAAATATATAAAAACTCAGTTTCACTCACTCATGAGAATAGTTAATTTAACACCAATTTAACTATTTGATTGAATTAGGGTACCTGCATTGGCTCGGGTACTCCCAGGCATTGGATGCATCTAGCAATCCTGTACGAACAATTCGATTTTATTTAGATTCCTCATGGAATGCAAAGACAATTCCAATTCTTGGCACTGCATTTTTTTTAACAAAAATTTCTTTGATTTTTAATTTATTTTATTAAGCTTCTTCCTTATTTACATATACTAAGAACTGATAGCGGGAAAAATGTTCATGGGAACTTGACTATAGCAATTTTCCCTCAAAAGTAAATTAAAATTTAATGGGAACATAAATTCCACTTGTTGTTCGCGATAGGGATGCATAATTATTTTGGCTTGAGTTCGGTTTTAATTTAATTTTTCAATTAAATTATATAATAAAATTTTTACTGCGCGGAGGGTTGAACTGACATGTTTCGATAGATCCCTCTATTCTCGTCAGAGCTGTTTACAGCGTAGACCACTTGACCAAAGTCGGTGGTTTGCAGTCAAGTGTTGAATATCATTTACCTGTGATCAATTCATACTGTCAGTCTTAGAGCGGTATTTCATTTAATAATTATTGATATTCACATTTTTCTTTATGTCTTGTGTTAAGCTTCTTGTTATTTCTCTATTCTAGTATGAGTTATCATTGATAATTACAATTACTAGTCTATGAATGTTTGTTTGTTCAGTTTTTATTTAAATATGTATATCCTTTTACTAGGTGCCTTTAGAGTTTAACAATTAAGTTATGAGTTTTAGTCGAACTGTATGGGCTTATGTCCAAAGAAATTAATTATTTTGGC
Source organism: Panzeria rudis (assembly GCA_956483635.1). Classification (NCBI taxonomy): domain Eukaryota; kingdom Metazoa; phylum Arthropoda; class Insecta; order Diptera; family Tachinidae; genus Panzeria; species Panzeria rudis. The sequence goes on from OY101450.1 coordinate 31,013,357, forward strand.
TTGATTTCGGTTTTAATATAATTTTTTAATTAAATTATATTTTTATTTAGAGAGAAATGTGAAGCATGTAGACATAGAAATTTTTTTTGACTGCGCGGAGGGTTGAACGCACATGTTTCGATTGTTCCCACCCACTATTCTCGTCAGAGTTCTTATACGAGTTGTTGAAACACACGGGGTGTCAAAGTTTACAACCTCGAGCAACATCGAGCGAAAAATATTATCGGTCTCATAACTTTTACAAATATTATCAGATTTTAATAAATTTAAGCCTGCTGTAAAGTTTTTAAATAGATATAGCAAATGCAGCTTACTTTGTTAAGATATCCTTAAAGTTTTCAAAGATATTTGGTTTTGAATTCTAAAATTTTGGTTTTTGGCAGCGGCTTTGTTCTCTATTTCGCCAATATCTCCGCTATAAGCATAGCCAACATTTTCAAAAAAATATTTAATGATTTTTAACACAATCTTTAATAACATACCGAAAATATTTTTTATTTATTTCAATTCATATAGTTGTGAAAAGAAATCAAAATCTCGACTTTGAAATGATAGTGGCAAATGGTTACAGACTTAAAAATAGACTTAAAAATTTGCTGTAGTTAAATTTTTAGATCGATTAAAGCATGCATTTTTCTAAGGAATTCTAAATTAATCGTTTAAGAAAAAAAAACAACGCCCATCGATATTTTCAAATTTCTTTACAAATTATAATATAGATATATTTAATAAAATTAATCCAGCTTTTACTTAAAAATGTGGCCGTTTAAAAATGTGGCCAGGAGACCCGATTTTCTAAAAAAGTCATATATTCAGAACCATTTTATTTACCTGCATGAAAACTACTACATTGAATTTTTTTACTGTTTATTGTTCACAAATTTTAACGATCTGGTCTATGAAAACGGACCTTACGTGTCAAAAAATCATTTTTAACTTTCTTGTCGATTTGGATAGAGTTTGAGACGCTCTTTTACGTGGTGAAATCCGAAAAATCATAATTTGCTTAAAAGTTTACTAAAAGTGAAGAGAAAGAAGAGTACTAATACGAAAAATACTGTTATTTTTTAAAATCTGAAATAAGGAAAATACATCGATTTATAAGATAAAACAACAATATTATATGATAGAATACATATTTTACGCCCAACGAAAATAATATTCTACGTCATTATATTATAATCGTTTCTATTGGTGTTTTGCATTAATGGAAAATGAGTATTGAAGAGGAGTTTAGTGCCGTCTACAGTATATATTATGGTCCTGAAAACGACGAAGACAATGACGGGTACGACGATGGTGTTAGTTCGAATGGCGACGATGATGAACTACAATTGTCTCATTCAGAAGATGAAATGGAACAAAGTTTCGTTACACTAGATTTATCTGTTGTCGATGAAAAGGAAGAGGAGCTCGTACCCAAATTTCTATCAGAAGATTGTTGTAATCAGAAATGCCAAACAATTATACCACGAAAAATGATCGAGAGTACGAGAAACAATTGTTTAGAGTTATCAAAAAATGAACTCGATTTGGTTATACTAAGTCATATCGAATCCGGAACGATATGTAATAAAGAACTTGAAACGGTTTATTCGCGACTTGCCAAACGGAAGAAATATGGACAGAATTTACCTTCTACAACGTACCTGATTGTCGTTCGTTTTTCCCTTTTATACATGCTTGTGGGATGAAGCGTTGCAAACACTTAGTAAAGCATTTTACAGCTAATGGTGCAACAGTGCGAGTACACGGACTAGCGATTAAACCATATACAAATCGGAAGTCGTTATATTTATGGAGTATACAGCCGATCAATTGACTCTTTCATTGCCGGCATGGCTTCCAAAATTCAAGGATTATCGGGTCATAAAATTGACATCGAACGAGACAAAGTCCTCATTTTATCGAAAATACATTGCTGCACTCAATGATGACGAACTGAAGATAAGTAATCGCAGTTTTCGACGCATATGCGCCAAGTACATACCACCACATCGCCACTTCGGTATTTTCAAGGCTAAGTACGGCACTAGTACCATCGACATGTTTAAAGATTTACTACAGTGCGTCGTGGAATCGTCACCTGGTGGTTATAATAAAGCTATGTCGACCCAGGAAGTTGTTTGGCATGAATGGGACAGCTATCTTAAACAATTCTATAAAACACTGGTCGGCATAACACGATTTCATCACTTTATAATCACTACCGACTGTGTAAAAACAAAGAAATTCGCAGACAGTGCGAACGTCAAGTCGTTTCATCTTTTATTAAAACCTATCGACGATCAAATGCCAAAAACTATAGAACCTATTAGTTTATCTTTGGAGCGCCAGTGGTATATTTCTCACATTATTCGCTGTTTAGTTTCAGATATAAGTAAAGCAGATAATGTAGCTCCATTACCAAAACAGGAGTTGGTATCGAAGAAACGTGCGTCTGAATCATCGAAGAAGGATTTAGTATTGGATAAACTTGTGGCTGCATCATCAAAGAAGGATTTAGCATCGAAGAAATGCATGGCTCCATTACCGAGAATAGAGCTAGCTTCAACGAAATGAAAGGCGCAAATTAGTATAGATGTTCTTGAGCCGGACGCGGACCAAGGTCCATGTTCCTCACAACTAAAACGAAAAAAAGGTCTCAAAAAAGACGACAACGAAGAAAAATTTAAAAAATACTTAGTATTGCAAAACATACGTTGCGTTTTTCGCGTAGAATATTTGTTTTTGTGTAAAATTCGTTTCTCTGACATATTATAATAAATTTTTTTGTTTTACATAAGTCCCCTTTTCAATAATTTTGAAAATCTGACACCGGGTTCGTAATCAGCGACCCCCCACGTAACAAGTTAACAAAAAAGTAACTAACGAGAAACGGAAGATACATAGCTGTTTTCTCGAACACTTGTTTTCGCACGTAAGGTCCCTTTTCATAGACCAGGTCACATGTATTGAATTTCTGAATTTTTAGTTTTTATGAATTTTTAGTTTAAAAAAATGTGTGAAGGAAATGCGGATATCCAACATTTTTAGGGAAAATTGTAATACATATGAGTAATATGATGATACCATTATATCACTCATACGTATTATGACAGAAATCAGAAGACAGTTTGGTCATAAACTAGACTGTGATTTTCGCATTACCAATGTTCAACAAATGCTTCGAAAATACATCTGTATTTCGATATTATTTTATGTTAGTCGTCAATAGGGATGTCTGAACATTCGGAGTTTTTATACCACCCCCTCAGATGCCTTCGTAACGATTTTAAAAATTTTCAATTTAAATTATCTACTTCGTAACAAATCTTTGACCATCCTCTCCCCTCGAGAGTTACGTAATATGTAAATAGCCCTTAGCTCGTCAGCTACAGTTGATGATCGGTTAAATCGAGAAGTCTGCTAAAAGTCAGCGGTACCAATCCATCCGGGAATGTTGCAACTATGGCAGTATTTTTAGTAGTGTTGCAATAGTTTACAGACCGTTTGCACACATTTACTGCACTTGCGAGTTCACCATATACAAGATTCGGCATAGTCAAATGTAGCACTCTTCCTTGATTTTCATTATCTGACTGTTTTATAGTGCATTTACATCGCCTCTAAATCTAGTAGATTTGATTTCACATCTTTATCGAAATGTATAGCATTTATAACAAGCTTTTTTGAAATTTTTCATGATTTCGTATCCAAGACAAAAACCACTGACTGAAATTATTTCTGAAACTATAACCAAACAACTGCAATATAGCTAATTTACACACCTTTTAAACAAAATATCTTATGCAGCTAACTTTTTTCTCGTACAATTTGGAGAAAATCATAGTTGCAGCATTAAGATCTTGAGTAGATTTCGTCGAAATCCATTGGCGAGGTAGATTTGGTTTTGTACGGGAAATCTAACAAAACACAAGTAGGTTTTGTTAGAGATCTGGTATGTACTAGATTTTGGTGCAATGTAAATACACCATTAATATCAGTCTTCAATAATATTTTGTTATTTCTTGATTTTAGTAAAAACTTAAACTTTTTCTAAAAATCCAAAAAAAAAATTTGGTTTCCCTGAGCGAAAAAGGGAGTGAAAATTTGAGTCATAAAAAAAGAGTGCGAAATTTAATATAAAAGACAAGCCGTTTGTTCACGTTTCAATCAAATATTGGTACAAATAATTAAACAAACACTAAGAAACACATACTACTGCATAGAAATGTACACATGAGAAAACACGCACACCTATACAGGAACCCATTTGGTTTTGAACTCCGAAGTATCCCCGTTGGCCAAGTCTTCGTAGATGCACGTGCGAAACAATTATCTATCACTGACGAATTAACGATACTCCAAGCCAACTGTTGACGTCTTTTTCGAACAAAGGGCACAAAAGTCGTTGATTACACCGTTGGTAACATGCTACAAAAGCTGTCGTCAATAAAAACTAATAAAATTACAAAAGTAATAGTCGAATCGAAACCACAACCTCCACAACGATAGCGTAGCACACTACCTACTTGCCTACCGAGGTACTTAAAAAACTTATACAAAAACACATTTTGTGTGCAACTTAAACTCTTTACTGTTTATAAATGGAAGCACGACAACTTCGATGCAGTTGCTACTCTTGTTTTCATCAGTAAAACTGTACACACGACAACTGCGATGCAGTTGTTACTCTGTTGTCGTGAAAAAAAAACTTTTCATACGACAACTTCGATGCAGTTGTTACTCTTGTTGTCGTCAATAAGGCTTTGTCGAACAAATTTTCATAATCTTGTCTGAGCAAATTCTTTATACATGACAACGTATACCACCTTGTCGTCAAACTTATTTCTAAATGTGTTTTATAGGCGACAAATCGTTTATTGTCTTGCAGACAACATCGATGGCAATGTCGTCGGTAACAACTGTTACTAAAGCGATGCTTGTTGATCAGCAAACATACTCCAACACACTGCGTATGCGTAATATTAACATTTTGATTAGTGCCTAGAGTTGCAATATCTTAAAATTATTCATTTGTCGACAACTGAAAACTAAAAGAAAAATCTATTTGAATAATTACTACAGTTTCGAGTATAAAAATGTTTTTTATCGCAATAGCTTTACAAAATCCGTTTAGTTTTCTACTTTATTGCCTGGATTTCCGTCACTCTTTTTGAAACAAAAGACTGGCCACCCTAACTACATTACACATATACGCATAAAGGAACTCGTGCTCACCCACATAAAAGTAAATACAGTTAGTCCTTAAAAAATTGCTTTTCAAATTCTTATTTCAAACACACGTAAAACTACAAAGTAACCGGAAAACGGAAGTGGCCTTATTTCAAAGACAAACTAAAAACAGTGCGATTAAAAAACGCACACACATATAATGGTCTATTACTTTCTTATGACTTTATAATAAACTATTATAAAAATGATTTAGAGTATAGCTAAAAATATACAGATATATAAATCAATCAGCTATTTTTGAAGAGAAAGCAGCGTACTGTTTCTGAGAAAAAAAATAAAAATAAAATAAAAATACCAGAAAGGTCCGAAAATTTATTTTAAACCATGCAACACTTCAACCAAGGTCAAGGTATTATTTCAAAGAGACACTGAGATGAACTCACTGAAAATTCAGAGCACTGGATAATCTACTCGACGGCAATCATTAACTAATAAATAGTAAAAATAATATAATTATAATTCTATTATTCATAATTTTAGAAAATTTTATTAATTTTTAGGGCGTTCTACTCATAAACGCAGCTAAAATCAAGCTTTTGCGAAAAAGGATGTATGGGAGGTAGTCATATCCTTGCACCGAATGAAACAAAATTTACAAAAGAGCTAAAACACATAATTTTACAAATATTAATTAATTTTTAGTGTGCATTTTAATCATAAATGCTGCAAAAATTTGATTTTGGCAATAAAGGATATATAGGAGGTAGTCATATCCTTGCACCGAATTTAGCAAAATTTACAGCAGAGCTAAAACGCATCATTTTATACATACTTATTAATTATTAGTGTATTCTAATTATCAGTGAAGCTAAAATTTAGTTTTTGACACAAAATAATATATGGGTGCTAGTCAAGTGCTTTCACCGAATAACACAAAATTTAAAGTAGAGCTAAGAAACCTGATTTATGAATTTTTTTTCTTTAATTTTTAGTTTCTTCTAATCATAAATGCAGCTAAATTTTACTTTTTGATTGAAAGGATATGTGGGAGGTATTCATATCCTTGCACCGAATGAAACAAAATTTACAACAGAACAAAAACGCATAATTTTAGAAAATTGTAATAATTTTTAGGGCGTTCCAATCATAAATGAAGTTAAAATTTGATTTTTGCGAAAATCGATATATGGGAGGTAGTTATATCCTTGCACCAAATATTGCAAAATTTACAGTGGAACTAGTATGCTTTATTTTAGCAATATTTATTATTTTTTAGTGCATTCTAATTAAAAGTGCAGCTAAAGTTTAGTTTTTCAGAAAAAGGATATGTGGGAGGTAGTCATGTCCTTGCACCGAATGAAACAAAGCTTACAACAGAGCTAAAACGCATAATTTTAGAAATATTAATTAATTTTTAGTGTACATTTGTGGATGCCTAGAAGTTTTATACCTTGTATAAAATTCTACTTTATGAATTATAAGTTTTTTAAGTTTTCTGTGTTTTTTACTTTTTATATTTAAAAATATTTATGTCAATTGTTTTAGATTATTATAATAAATATCTTTGAATAAATAACATTAATTTTATAAACAAACTGTTTTGATTAGTAATAATATAAAAGCACCATATTGGCGATCCTGATTTCTTTAAATAAAGTTATAGCAAGAGAATTTCTGGAAATTCAAAAACAGAATATCAAGAAGACCACTAATCATAGAAGAGATAATTTCCGGCATGAGTATATACATATATATTGTCAGCAAGTCACCTTTTTTAACATCAATCAAGAATCATCAATAGAAATCTTAGAATCTCGAATATCTCAAAGAAGCGGTGCATAAATATATGATAATTACTGTGGTAATTTTTCAATGCAAATTTTCTAATTGACAATAATTATAATTTGGAAGGTTTGGTAAGCTGAAGGTAATTTAAAAGGAAAAGAATAGACCCAATATCAATATTGTAAAGCGATTCATTAGTGTATTTCAATTCGTCAAGAAATAGTTTTGTGTTGTTGATTGTTTTTATTTATTTACTATTGTTTTGTGAATTCGATAATCAAAATGTTACCAATCCATTCTCCTACGCACAACACTCCTCAAATACAAAGTGATACAAATATCACAGAACAAGCTTGTGAAAATTCTTTATTAGTGAACAATCCTTCTTCTCATTTTAACTCTGAACTCTGTGCTGTTTCTGTTAAACTTCCTCAGTTTTGGACAAATTGTCCTGAAGCTTGGTTTATACATGCAGAAATGCAATTTGCTACCAAAGGTATATCAGCAGATAAAACTAAATACGAACACGTCATTACCGCACTTCCACAGGAAGTTGTTATTACGGTACTTGATATTATTCAGCATCCACCACACAACAATCTTTATAGTAACTTAAAGAAAGTTCTAGTTGATCGGCATTCATTAAGTGAGACTTCCAAATTAGAAAAGATTTTATCAGATAGTGAGATGGGCAACAGAAAACCATCTGAATTTTATCGGTCCATGTCCATACTAGCTGGAAGTAGTTTCAGTTCTGATATTTTACAGAAACTATGGCTAAGAAAGCTGCCTAAAAGTCTTAATGTAGCTTTAACTGGTTCTAATCATAGTAGTGTATCGGAAATGATACAGTTAGCGGATAGAATTTGGGAAGTGATGTTTAGTTCTGAGGTCGCAAGTATTAAGGAAAATACTACAAGTAATGCAGAGCATGTTGTAGATAATTTAACAAAGATTTTATGTGAGAACATCAGCAAGTTATCTATTGAAGTAAATGCTATCAAGAATGAATTAAGAGATAGACAACAGCGTACACCTTTCAGGAATAATTACAGGAGCAATTCCCGCTCACGACAGCGTAAAAATAACAATGATTGGCTATGTAGATATCATTATCGTTTCGGAGATAAAGCTTTACGATGTGAACAACCTTGTTCTTTTTCCAAAACATCGTTAAACTAATATATCCCACTGTTAGTGCGACGAACAGTGGTGATGATTTTACATCACGTCGCCTTTTCATATTGGATAAAAGTAATAAATTGAATTTTTTAATTGATAGTGGAGCAGAAGTTTCGGTATTACCCTCTTGCAGGTTTAGGGATAATAATAAAATATCTGACATTGTTTTAACAGCAGCTAATGGTACAAGTATTTCAACTTTTGGAAGGAAATTAATTACTGTTAATTTAGGTCTACGACGCGAATATCCTTTTGTATTTCTTATAGCTAATATTGCGAAGCCTATAATCGGTGCAGATTTTTTAGGCAAGTACGGTCTATTAATAGATGTAAAACATAAACGTTTATTAGATCCGCTTACTAATTTATTTGTTGATGCAATTTCCTGTGCTTGCAACATATCGCTACCAAAGTTGTTTTCCGTAGACAATAGATATACTCAATTACTGAGAGAGTTTCCTTCGTTAACTGCGGAAACTGATTACACTATACCTGTGAAACATACAACGGTTCATAGACTTATTACTGAAGGACCACTTCCTTTCACTAAGCCTCGGCGATTAGACCAATTGAAGTACAAGGCAGCTAAGTCAGAATTTGAGTTTTTAGTTAAGGCAGGGATATGTAGACCTTCAAATTCATCGGTGGCATCAGCTCTTCATCTTGTCGCCAAGAAAGATGTTAATGATTGGCGTCCTTGTGGAGATTTTAGACGGCTTAATGCAGTGACGGTTCCTGATCGATATCCTTTGCCACACATACATGATTTAAATATGAATCTGCGGAATAAGAGAATATTTTCCAAATTAGATTTAATTCGAGCTTATCACCAGATACCTATGGCCGAAGAAGATATATACAAAACTGCTATAACTACACCCTTTGGGATGTTCGAATTCCAGCGTATGCCATTTGGATTGCGCAATTCAGCTCAAACTTTTCAGCGTTTTATAAATGAGGTATTTAATGGACTAGATTTTATTTTTGCGTACATTGATGATGTTTTGATAGCTAGCGAGAATGAAGAACAGCATGTCATACATCTAAGAGAGGTATTTAATCGTCTGGATCAATACTATTTAAACATTAAACCAGGGAAGTGTATATTTGGGGCTGCTAGCATAGATTTTTTGAGTAATAAGATTTCTGAGAGCGGTATTCAACCATCAGAAGAGAAGGTTATAGCTATTAGAAATTTTGAGCGACCATTATCTGTTAAGCAGATGCAAAAATTTGTTAGTATGATAAATTATTATCATCGCTATATACCGCAGTTAGCATATAAAACGTCAATTTTACACGAACTAGTTAACAGTGCATTTAGGAAGAAACGTAAGGACATTGAATGGAATGATATGGCTGTTGGTATTTTTGATGATGTTAAGCAAAGTTTTGCATCACGAATTTTACTCAATCATTTTAATAAGGATGCTCGTTTAACTATAACCGTCGATGCATCTAATATTGCTGTAGGCGGTGTATTAAATCAGATTTATGGAACTGAAACTGAATCTTTAGCATTTTTCTCAAGAAAACTTACACCCGCAGAGACAAAGTACAGTTCCTTTGATCGTGAACTACTTGCTATTTATTTAAATATTAAACATTTTAGGTATATATTAGAAGGTCGAGTTTTTGTAGTTTATACAGATCATAAGCCATTAATATATGCTATGAATTCGAAAACGGAAAGGAGTCCAAGACAAACAACGCATTTGGAGTACATTTCCCAATTCACCACAGATATTCGGTATATAAAAGGTGAATCAAATGTTGTAGCTGATAGTCTTTCAAGGCCTTTTGATGTTGATGTAATATCAAATGTGGATTTGAGTTTGAAAATTTTATATGAAAAACAGCTGAAGGATTTGGAAATAAAGGATTTAATTAGGGAAGGAAGTAGGTTTTGCAATTTGAGTTTAATAAAGGTACCGTTGGTCAATGCAGAAATTTGGTGCGAATTAACACTTGATAATACTAGGCCATATGTTCCTTCGAGTCTTAGGAGGATAGTGTTTACTAAATTGCATAGTATTTCTCATCCGGGTACAAGGTCAACTAGGCGTTTAATTACTAAAAAATATTTTTGGCCAAATATGAACAAACAGATAAATGAATGGTCGAAAGAATGTTTAAAGTGTCAACAGTCCAAAACAAATAAGCACACCAAATCTCCTGTTATGAAAATACCAATTCCAAAAGGCCGGTTTGAACATATACATGTAGATATTGTCGGTCCGCTTCCTTCTTCCCACGGATACAAATATCTGTTAACGATAATAGATCGGTTCACACGTTGGCCAGAGGTTTATCCACTTAGGGATATCAGTACAGCAACTGTAGTAGATAAGTTAGTGCGTAATTATATATCCAGATTCGGTGTGCCGTTGAAAATAACAACGGATCAGGGCAGTCAATTTACTTCGCACATGATTTTAGAGCTGATAAAATTTTTAGGGTGTCACCAAATTACTACTTCAACATATCATCCACAAGCTAATGGGATGATAGAGAGATTTCATAGACAAATTAAGGCTACATTAATGACTAAAGGTAATCCTTCAAGATGGTATGATGAGTTGCCAATAGCTTTACTTGGGTTAAGATCTATTTATAAAGAAGACTTAGAAGCTACTCCAGCTGAATTGACATATGGACAGAATATCCGTTTGCCGGGAGAAATTGTGGTTGAACAAGGTCAGTTTGATGTTTCAGATACTTTGTTTAAGTTGAAAGATTGTTTTAAAAATGTGAGATCAAAAGTAATACATCATATAGATTCGGAGTCAGGGTTTTATGTGCCAAAAGATTTACAAAGTTGTAGACAAGTATTTCTGCGTGTAATAAACAAAAGATCATTACAACCACCATATGAAGGTCCGTACAGAGTAATAGAGAAGGATAAGAAATGTTTTAAAATTGAGAAAGATGGGAATATTGTAACTGTCCCTATAGATCGTTTAAAACCTGCAGTTGTAGAAAATGTTACCAGTAAAAATACAAACATTCATAATACTAATCCATTACATAAAAACAAACGTGTTACTTTTAATTTGTTAAATGTTAATCTTTTTCGAAAGGGGGAGTAATGTGGATGCCTAGAAGTTTTATACCTTGTATAAAATTCTACTTTATGAATTATAAGTTTTTTAAGTTTTCTGTGTTTTTTACTTTTTATATTTAAAAATATTTATGTCAATTGTTTTAGATTATTATAATAAATATCTTTGAATAAATAACATTAATTTTATAAACAAACTGTTTTGATTAGTAATAATATAAAAGCACCATAACATTATAATCGTAAATGCAGCTAAAATTTTATTTTTGAAAAAAAGGATATATGGGAGGTAGTCATGTGCTTTCACCGAATAAAACAAAATTTATAGTAGAGCTAACAAGCCTAATTTTAGAATTTTTTCTTTAATTTTTAGAAGACACTAATCATAAATGCAGCAAAAATTTAGTTTTTGATAAAACGCATACCTGGGAGGTAGTCATGTCCTTGCACCGAATGAAACAAAATTCACAACAGAGCAAAAACGCATAATTTTAGAAATACCTAATTATTTTTAGTGTCGTCTAATCATAAATGTAGCTAATATTGAGTTTTTGCGAAAAAGGATAAACAATATTTACAGCAGAGCTAAAAGCCATGATTTTAAAAATATCTAAATATTTTAAGTGCATTCTAATCATAAATGCAGCTAATATTTAGTTTTTTTATAATTTTAGAAATATTTATTAATTTTTAGAGCATTCTAATTCTAAGTGTAGCTTAAATTTATTTTTTTAATAAAAAGGATATATGGGAGGTAGTCATGTCCTTGCACCCAATGAAACAAAATTTAAAACAGAACGAAAAGGCATAATTTTAGAAATATTTAATTAGTTTTAGCGTCTTCTAATCATAAATGCAGCTAGTATTAAGTTTTTTCGAAAAAGGATATATGGGAGTTAGTCATGTTTTTGCACCGTATTAAACAAAATTTACAATAGAGCTAAAATGCGTGATTCTAAAAATATGTAATTATTTTTAGTGCATTTTAATCATAAATGCAGTTAATATTGAGTTTTTGCGAAAAAGGATATATGCATGGAATGAAACAAAATTTACAACAGCGCTGGAATCCTAAATTTTAGAGACAGATAAAAATGTTTAATATATTCTGATTATAACTGTAGCTTTAGTAACAATTTTAAAATTCAGTATGTATGGGAGGTAACCATGTCCTTCCACCTATTTTTTCTCAAACTTAAAAATTTTCAGCATAGGAAACTTTATCTTTATATGACAATGCACTGTACGACGATATTTGCATAATCGACTAAATTAGTGCCATTTTGATTCTGGCTAAAAAGGCTTTCATTCACGACAGGATTCTATTCTTGCGGTTGGTTCTGCTTTAAAGCTTTTTCCTTGTGCACCTTGTGCAGTTCTCCTCAACATTACAGGGTGCCGATTATCCACTCGATATTTCTCAACATTGTTGATATGAAAAGCCTTCTAAGTTTCGCCTTGTATTTATCTTCATAAAAATGTATATGTATATATGTTTGCATAATGTATTTTAGACTTAACACACTTTTTAATTCCAAACCAAATCTATGCCATAAATGGTATTATTTTTCGGTTAAATTTTAAAGGTCACTCTCTTCGTGTGTGTCAGTAACTGCAAAGTAAATATATGTGCCAGTTTATTTAACTGTGTACGTGTATGTGTGTGTTTAAGTTATTTCCGTTATGTCGATGAAATAATGAAGAACCAAAGAAAGTTAACATGACAACATGAAAAGAGTATTTGTTTGTGTGGGTGTGCGCGTACGTATCTTGGGGCCAGGAAGTTTCTAGCACAACAAACAATCCTTATCACATAGAATTGAGTAGTAAGTAGGGATTATTCACGCAGGTACAAATCAATTTGCCAATTGTCAATTATTTTGAATGTGTTTTTTATTTTCTTTTTCATCTTTTTATATTTACTTGCTGTTTCAAAAAAAAAAAAAAAAATCTGCACGTGCTTTAAAAAAAATTTTTGTTTCATGAGCATACATGTGGCCTGATATTTATATTTGCATTTGTATTAGTTTAGTTTGTAATTTTGTCTATTATTTTTTCTTTTGACCTCTCGTAACGGATGTTTGTTTCTGCTGTCCTTTAATGTTGTGTAAGTTTCTATGTCCATGCGATTTGTTTGAGTACGTATTTTTAATTTTGTTATTTTATTTGACAGTGTTTTAGGCGTTTTTCCCAGCTTGAATGTGTCAAATGCAGTGACTTTATTAGAAATCGATTAAAGTTTAAGAGTTTGTTTTTTATCAATCTAAAAACATATGTTTGTATGTATTTTCTTCTTTTGTAAAGGATTTTCTAATAAGGGTGGATCGATGTTGAAATAGAAATATGATATTTAAAAGCCAATTTCAAATACCCAAAAATCATTGTAGTTTTTTTATAATTATTATTTTCCGATATTATAAAAAGTCATGTAACAATATTTTCCTACACACTAACACAACTGCATTTTTCAAGTACCTTTAACATACGTGTTTTATCGCCACAATCAAAATTCATGTTAAAAGGCAGGGCTTGAAAAAGAGTTACAAATCAGTGTACATGTATGTGTGTGTTAAGAAAATTAAGCCAAAATTATCTGAAGAAAATATCTGTAAATAAAAAAACATGTAAAAATATAAATTGTCATGAAAATGTTTGTTTGTAATACACATAAATCTAACAAAGATATTTTTTTTTGTTACCAAAGTACGAGTATTAGCGAAGAAAAACTTAAAATTCATAGACACGTTTTGTCACTTTACACATTTCAAATTATGTTTTGTATTCGGCACTTTTTTCTTTGCAGTAAAAAGAAAAAAGAAGAGATATTTCCCCTTTTCAAACAACTCTTCGTCGGCTTAACAAATATATTAAAAAAATTGGTTTTATTTTTTTATCTTTCAGGACGAAATTTATAATTTGATGCTAAGAAGTCGCGTTTATTTATTTCTTTATAATAAAAGCAAATGTCTCAAGTATGCTTATTTATTTTATAACTCCTATTTTTTTCCTCTTTTGCTCACTTTTAAAAAAGTTTTTCACATTTATTCTTTATTTTTTTTATAATAAAATTTAACTGACTATTTGCAGAATTAAGCATTTTATTATTTATTGTATAGAGATTTTTCGTTATCCTTTTTAAGGCGCTACACAAAACAAAAAAGTGTTTTAAGAAACAAATTTTTTCAGGTTTTTCCCACAATTGGGAAAAATGTAATAAATCTGTATCTTTGAAACTTGCGATCCGGTTGCAATACGATGTAGTTAAAAATCATAGAGGAGTACTTAAGCTTTAAAAATGTAGAAACTTGGGGCACACTGTTAAAACACACGGTGAGCTACAGGGTGTCAAAGTTGACTACCGCGGACATGAAAAACTTTGTTGACTTGAGAAAATGGGAGTGGTACCAAAAGTAAGGAGTAGTGAATGGTAAAAAAACATCGCCTAAATGGTCACATATAAACCATTTTGAGTCAATTTAGTTGGAACCAGTCTCATGACTATATATAAATACAAACTTCAGCTTAAATGGTATTTATAATTTAGAAATATAAGTTGCCGTTGGGTCGATTGGGTAGTGTGCTAGCCTGTCATATCAGAGACTATCGGTTCGAGTCACTTCAAAGTCTCCGCTTAAAAATAAAATACATTTTCTAATTGCATTTGTAACAATAAAAAATAAATAAACTTTAAATTATTAATCAATTATAACAGTTAGTTGTCCGAATGATATTTATATATAATTTATATTACTCTACTTCGATTAGGTCTCCATAAGATAGTTCAGTGACAAGTCACAAGGTGCGTACAAAGTATCAATTAATAGCGTCCTAGGCCATCCCCATGTAAAAGTGACTGGTCCGCTTCATAGGAAGTGTTAGAACTCGGACTGGTTCCTATCACCTGGTGACCGGTTACGTGACTTGTTTTGTGTCAGTAACATTTACCGTAGGGTAAAAACAAAATTATTAGCATGTCATAAATTAGCCTTAAAAAACTTACATCTATACAATTACACAGAAAACTTCATATTATATTTTTTTGGTAAAAGTTTAATCAATATAGAGAAAAAGGAGATAATATCAATGGTTTAATAAAAAGTTATAACGTATTTTGTCAGATCTAACTCAATACTGACGTGGTAGACTTGTAGACACTTGTATGCTCACATCAACAGGTGCGCTCGTTTCAATTGCTTTCTTCACTAAGGTACACATGAGTATGTAATAAGAAGGTACTGAAAACACCAGAACCGATATTTGAATAATTATGGCGTAAAACAATGTTTTCTGTTTACTGGTGTCTGCTAGACTACGACGTTAGTCTACTACGTTTAATATTTTCGGAGATATTTCATTTGTATTTTAAAATATTGGTTTCTGACCTCGACTTTGTTCCTGATTTCGCAAATATCTAAGGCCAAAATTTTCCAAAAAGATGTTCTTCTATGTTTTTTAATAAAATCCTTGATTATATGCAGAAGAAATTTTTAAGTTATCTCAATTCATCTAGCCGTGAAAAAAACCAATTCAAGACTTTGAAATGAGGGTGAAAAACTGCTAAATTATTGACAAAAATAGAACTAAATTGTTGGACGTTTTTTTCAAAAAATTTTCAGATACAAAACTTTTATGAATCCAAATTGATTATTAGGCTAAGGTTCGTAATGTTTTATTCAGAAAGAATTGGGCATGATTAATATTCCAAGGAACAAGGGAAAAATTAACATCAACTGAATTTTTCAACGTACACAGCCGAACAGAGTAGCGCCACTTTTTATTAATTGTTAGCACATTATAATCATAAATGTAGCTAAAATTTAGTTTTTGAAAAAAAGGATATATGGGAGGTAGTCACGTCCTTGCAGCGAATGAAACAAAATTCACAACAGAGCAAAAACTCATAATTTTAGTAATATTTAATTATTCTTAGTGTCTTCTAATTATAAATGCAGCTAAAATTTAGTTTATGAGAAGAAGGATATATGGGAGGTAGTCATGTCCTTGCACCGAATGAAACAAACATTTTGCCAGAGCTAAAGCGCATAATTTTAGAAATATTTATAAACTTTTATTGCATTCTAATTATAAATGCAGTTAAAATTTTAACCAAAAGGATATATGGCAGGTAGTCATGTTCTTGCAGAGAATGAAAAAAATGTACAACAGCTAAAGCACATAATTTTAGAAATATTTCTTAATTTGTAGTGCATTCTAAGCATACATGCACCTAAAACTTAGTTTTTGTGAAAAACTATATATATTGCAATTAGTCATGTCCTTGCACCGAATAAAACAAAATTTACAACAGCGCTAGAATGATAAATTTTAGAGGCAGATACCAATTTTTGCTACATTCTGCTGATGATTGTAGCTAAAATTAAAATTTTAAAACTGAGGATGTATGGGTGGTGGGCATGTCCTTGCACCGATTTATCTCAAACGCAAAATTTTTTTTAGCTTAGTCATTAGGTACCAGTATACGAAATTTAATTTTTCTATAACTACTCTAGTTTTGCCGATTTACTATGTGGAGACAGAGCACTGTGCATCATAGCTCCCAAACGGCCTAGCTAATTTTCTTGCTAAGAGCATTCCCGATCAAATTACCTTTTAAATTGTACCAAAATATCTTTATGTGAATCATTAAACATGTCTGTTTAATAGTAATAATGCACTGGTACGGTGTTAGCCTGCAATCGACGAAGTTGAACTTGTTCTAAAAATATTTAAACAGTTATAATATTTAAAAGTCTGGTAGGCAAAGCTAACCTCTGTCGACCACAAATTAAAAATTTTTCCGGAAAAAATAAGTTTCTTTGTATCGCTTGGCTGAAGTTTTGTCATGCTTCAGGAACACCAACATTCTCATTATATTCAACATTAGCTCCACAATCATCATCATCATCATCGTCAGCATCTCTCATCAACTCTAACGTTGACGTTGTTGTTAATTTAATTTCTTTTGGTTTTGCTATTTTTAAAATCTTTCGTTTTTTATTTCTTACTTTCTTTTTTATAAATGTTTCAGTGTGTGTGTAATGCTTCCTTAACTACCCAACGGGTGTAGGCAAGAAAAAAGGATTCATTAAAAAAAATTCTGTATACAAAATAAAAAAAATTTATAAAAAATGTGCCACCCTCATTTATTCCATTAAGTTTTTTTCCTCTTTCATTTATTACATACTTTTTTTCAAATGTTCCATCAGTCAAGTAAAAAAAAAAGATGTTTAAACGAGCCTCCACGATTTTTTGTTGTTCCAGCACATATTTTAATTTTTTTCATTAAAAAAAATGTTGTTTCCTTCTACCGCTGCTGGCTGCTGCTGTTTGTTTATTTTGTTGTTAGTATTATTTGAGGACTGTGTTGCCAACAAGAGATGTTGTGTTGTTTTTGCTGTAATTTTCATTTATTCTTTTCAGTTTCCAATTTTTTCTATTTGTTTTTCTTGTTTCGCTGCGAAATCAATATTAACTCTTTTGGGAAGGAGTAGGAAAGTTTAAGGCAATTTACAATTTTTTCATTTTATTCCATTTGTATTATTATTAATTTTTTAGCATCATCATCATGTTTTATAGACTTGAAGCAAAGATGTTGATGAGTTTTTGTAAGTTGAAGTTGAAGAAATTTTTCTTGAGAGCTTTTTTAAAAGAGGAATTAAAAGAGTTTTTGTTCAAAATTTAATAACGAACTTGAATTGAATTGAACGAACTTAAATTAAAATTAACAAAATAAGAAATTGCTGTATTTGCTAAACAGAAATAATATATGAAATACATACATACATTCATATGTACGTACTCGTATGCTTGTACAATTGAACTATTGGATTGTAAAGCTTCCACAGAAAAAATTATCACCAGAAAATTTTCAAACAAAAGTTTGTCTAAAAATAAATTTAATTTTCAGTAAATGTTTTTTACTGAATCAATGAATTGTTTGTTTGACTTTTATTTAGGACCCAAACACCAAAAACAACAACAAAATCCATTTTCTGTGTCATAAAAAAATAACCGCGCTGACGACACAAATACAAATAACAACAACAATGATAGCAAAAGGAATGCGATTGTCCCAAATTTGTTTACTGAAGATTTTTGAGTGAATCAATTCGCTAATGTCGTTGCGTTAATTATCATTCATTTTTTTAGGGTCTTTAGATAAACATTCAAAGTTGATTACATTTAGCAAAGTAAAATATCATAAGTACTTAATGGATGATGATGATGACTGAGACAAAAATTTTGTTTAATATATTACACAAAATCCTGTAAATATATTTATTTGATTCAGTAAACCATTTTTTTAGTTTTATTTGTATTATGGTGATCTATTGTTGGTCTGGAAGAAGCTGGAAAATACCACCGCAACGTTGAATACAATAATATAATAATAGTTTTTTATTTACATCAAAATATAATAAAGACCTTGAAAGCCCACAATAGGTCACTCAGTAATAAAACTCCGATAAAAAAGTCGTTTAAAGTGATATAATTATATTTTTTAGTATTTGTATAATTATATTTTTTCAGTATTTTTAGATAAATTGTTTTGTGAGTTCAGAGAAAATTATTGATTGATATATTACAGAAAATCCAGTAAATATTTTTGTTTGATTCAGTAAATTATTTTGTTTACAATTTGTAAATATTTTTAGACAAATTCTTTTATAGATTAAAAATTTTTTTTCACTGAAAAAACAAATGAAATTGTTGAGATATTTTTGTCTACATTTACAAATTTATTTGTAGGTCCATTTCTAGATAAAATATTTACTAATTCATTAAATTTCTTTACTGAAAATGAAATTTAGTTTTTTCACGATGCAATCGTTGCGGCAAGCTAAGTAAAATGAGTGTGAGCTTTTCTCGTTATGAATGTCCATGGGTGAACTATTATTCCTCAAGATCTAGCCCTTGCTTCTTAGTTTTCAACGGATCTACTGTTTGGTATTATAAATCCAGTGCAAGACACAATTTTCGACGATTTTTTAGGCTTAAAAAAATTATCAAATCTTAAATTAATGACTTTTTTTCTCAACTAAAAACATTATAGTAAAATTGTTCGACTACCCTAATGAATTTGTTTCTTTTTGCTTTTGTTGTCGTTTTTAACTAAATAGAGTTTTGCTTAAATGTATAAAATTACAGTTAAATTAAACATTAAAGATAATACCCACAAGTGTGCCACAAATGTTTTTGCTGTTAACATATAAAACAGAAAGTATAAAAAATTATAGCTGAGTGAAACAGTTAAAGCAGTGTAATATGTATGTATGTGTATGTAAATAAATAAATTCAATAAAGTACGACTTTGGCTCGCACACGAAGGGTTGCGTACGAATAAACATATGTCCCTTTTCGTTTTTTCCCTTTTTAATTTTGTAAATTTGTTTGTTTTGCTTTTTTTGTTTAGTTTTTTTCAAAGTCTTTTTGCTGTATCGGCGATTTTTTTGGTTTTAGCGCTTTTATCACTTGGTGATTTTTTCGTTTTTTTGCGATTTTTGGTTTTGGCGCTTGTTTTAAACGTTTTTTCGCTTTTTGACGATGTTTTTAGTTTTAGCGATTGATTTAAGTTTTGGCGTTTTTTCAGTTTTGGCGTTTTTTCGATTTTGGTGATTTTTTTATTCAGATATTTTGTGATTTTTTAAGTTTTGGCCATTTTTTTGTTTAAAATTTTTTTTTTCGTTTTATCGATTTTATTGGATTTTCGTGTTTTTTTTAGTTTTGGTACATATTTTGTATTGGCGCTTTTTTCGTTTTGGCAATTTTTTTCGTTTGTGGCGATTTTTTTTAGTTTTTCGATGATTTTTTTTAGTTCTAGCGATTTTTAAGGTTTTAACGACTTTTTTTAGGTTTTGGGGATTTTTTAAAAGTTTTTTGGCGATCTTTTTAGTTTTGGAGATTTTTTTGCGTTTCAGCGATTTTTTTTAATTCCGGTGCTTTTTTTCTTTAAACGCTTTTTTCATTTTGGCGATTTTTCGTTTTGACATTTTTTTAATTTTGGAATTTTTTAGTTTAAGCGTTCTTTAAAATTTCAACAGTTTGCCTGTTACGGTTTCCAAGATACAGCAAATTGTTTAAATTACATAGTCAAAATTACATTAACTGATAGAACACCCTTTAATTTTTATCGTTTTAAATATTAATATTAATTGGTGTTTTCCACTCTGTATATTACGCTAGTATTTCAAAATGTTTCCTTACTCGCTTTAGAATACCATTTAATTTTAAACGGTCAGATATTTGTTGTTTTAGCGGTTAAAGTTTTACATATTCTGTGCAAATTTCCGATCCGCAGCTCCTACGGTTCCCGAGAAAAGAGCCTGTGACAGACAGACAAATGGACAGACAGACAGATGGACAGCAGACAGATAGGCAGACGGCAGAATAGCGAAAACTATTGGGTTCATTTACACTTTTGGTGTACGAAACCCTAAAAAGGGAGGTAGGTAGGTATCTGCGTATGAGTATCTAAAATAGCTAAAGGGTGGCAATTTTTTGTAAGTCTTTTTCTGCGTGAGCTTTTTTTTTAATAAGGGAACTCTAACAAACAAAATAATTTAAATGAATAAAAAACTGAAGCGAACTGCCACCCTCGCTCAACTTAACTCTTGACAAACAACAACTCCTTTAAAAATGTAATTTTCAACAAAGTAAAAAAATTATCTTCTGATAGCAACAAACAAAAAAGCTCAATTTGTAAAGCAAAGGACACTCACACTATTATAAGTTGAATTTACTCACAGATAAATACTATTACATCTTTTCGCAACAGATATTAGAAAAATGTGTACACAAATTAAACAGCGATGCGAAAAAACCAAAGGATGCAAATATGAACACTGAAAATGATACAACTTTTTTTCCATTTTAGCCCGTCGTTTTCCACCTGGTGCCATTTTTTTCAACATTTGCACTGTGTTTATGGTTGTGAAAAGAAGTTGTGAATTTTTCAGCCTAAATTTCCAACTAAACCTACCGTCTACTAGAAGTAGATGTGTAAGAGGTCTTCTTACCGTTCTGCTTCAATAGTTAACGACTTTTCTTCGTTCTTTTGTTCCACTTAGTATAGGGATGTATTTTTTTGAGAAAAAGAGGACGCTTAACACAAAAAACGAAGACATGTGGCCCAAAAAGGAGGACAATCATTTTAAAAATAGATAAATAAAAAAAACACATTTGGCAGTAAAAACAAATGACATGGTGTCATTTGAAATAACAACAACAATACAGTACTGCCACTAGTTTCCATGTAGGACTTAATTTGAAAAGGTGTAGGGAAACAAAAGGGGTAGAAAAAATATCATAGCGTTTTTGAAATTTTTTATGAAATCTTTGTATATATATCAATCGTTGGCATTTTTGTATTGACCGATTAACCGATTGTTAGCCGATTGATCTAAGATTTGGTGGACACCTTTACTTACGATCACTATACAATATTGTAATTACAAAAGTGGGCTGTGGCACGCCTATAAAAAGTAGTACTTAGTTTTAACCCCTTCCTTTTAACCGATTGATCCTAATTTTGCTACACAGCTTTACTTTTGAGCACTTTACAATTTTGTTTGTAGGAAAGTGGGCTTAGCCATACACATAAAAAGTAATATTGAAATTTGGTAAGCAACTTTGACTTTCATTGCAATAAAATTTAGTACAAAAATTGGGCGGAGCAATCCCCATAAAAAGTAATATATAGTTTCACCCCTTCCTGCTGACCGATTGATTTTAAATTTAGTGAACACCTTTGCTTAATTCACAAAACCTCTTGTATCTTTGTATCGAGTGTAATATTGTATTGAATACAATAGTGTAAACTTGTTGTTGATAATTTTCATATACAAATTTGTGTATTCAATACACTTTTATTTCATATGTTTTGAAAAGTCGTATTTATTACGTTACTCAGAGAGCATTTGTATGTACTCTCTGAGAGTATTTGTATGTAGCTTGTTCTTCTTTTGTCCATCAATACAATATTACAAGCCGTTACAAATTACACTAGGTGTTCACAAACAAATAAACAGAAAGTGTATTTGATACAAGAGAGGCGATACAAACTGTTGTGAATTAAGCAATTAAGTTTTCATAACCGATTGACCTGATGACATTACTATAAGGCTGTCATACGTCCTGGTTTTCCAGGATTGTCCTGGTTTTAGACAAATAGTCCTAGTGTCCTGGTCCAATCTTAAATTGTCCGGTTTTTTTGATACAGGTCAATGGAGACAAAAACATAATTTCTGCTGATTTGTGTTATGAACAAAGGTTAAGCTTTCTGTTATAATGATGTTTACATGAATCAATTTTACCAGCATTTGTTGCCTGGAGCTTATGTCGTTCAACTACTCGGTGAAATAAACACAGGTGGCCTCGCCACTGCATGTGTTTGTTGTCGCCCCTTGTAATTTTAAATGAATTTTTTATCTTTTTTATTGTTTTTTATGTATGAATTACATGTTAAGTTTTGTATCTATTGTTTAATTGTTGGACATAAATTTGAAATATATGGTTGATACATTTATCAAAATATAAATTTGGTGGGGTTCCTTTTTATATGATTACTTCTTGGAATATATCTGTGGTTACAACCTTTAACAGTTTAAGTCGAGTTAGGATAAAATTAAATTTTTGGTGTGATCGAGTACATTCGTGTCTAAATCAACTCGCTGCCAGTTTTTTAAGTTTGTAACTTTTTTAAGACGACAATTATCCATAAATAAGTTAATAAGGCTGGATGCGAGTTTTGACACTTTAAACAGCTCTCCCGAAAAATTTTAAAAACGACTTAAGCGGTTATAAGGTGTTGTTGTACGTTTGCTTGTGATATGTATTATAAAAGTCCTGGTCGACGGGTTCAGACTTCTGGCAGCCCTACATTACGATTATGTGTATTCAGTATTATTGTAAATGGTGAATTATTTCGGTCAAGTGCGATTTTTTGGTTTTGGCGCTTGTTTTAAACGTTTTTTCGCTTTTTGACGATGTTTTTAGTTTTAGCGATTGATTTAAGTTTTGGCGTTTTTTCAGTTTTGGCGTTTTTTCGATTTTGGTGATTTTTTTATTCAGATATTTTGTGATTTTTTAAGTTTTGGCCATTTTTTTGTTTAAAATTTTTTTTTTCGTTTTATCGATTTTATTGGATTTTCGTGTTTTTTTTAGTTTTGGTACATATTTTGTATTGGCGCTTTTTTCGTTTTGGCAATTTTTTCCGTTTGTGGCGATTTTTTTTAGTTTTTCGATGATTTTTTTTAGTTCTAGCGATTTTTAAGGTTTTAACGACTTTTTTTAGGTTTTGGGGATTTTTTAAAAGTTTTTTGGCGATCTTTTTAGTTTTGGAGATTTTTTTGCGTTTCAGCGATTTTTTTTAATTCCGGTGCTTTTTTTCTTTAAACGCTTTTTTCATTTTGGCGATTTTTCGTTTTGACATTTTTTTAATTTTGGAATTTTTTAGTTTAAGCGTTCTTTAAAATTTCAACAGTTTGCCTGTTACGGTTTCCAAGATACAGCAAATTGTTTAAATTACATAGTCAAAATTACATTAACTGATAGAACACCCTTTAATTTTTATCGTTTTAAATATTAATATTAATTGGTGTTTTCCACTCTGTATATTACGCTAGTATTTCAAAATGTTTCCTTACTCGCTTTAGAATACCATTTAATTTTAAACGGTCAGATATTTGTTGTTTTAGCGGTTAAAGTTTTACATATTCTGTGCAAATTTCCGATCCGCAGCTCCTACGGTTCCCGAGAAAAGAGCCTGTGACAGACAGACAAATGGACAGACAGACAGATGGACAGCAGACAGATAGGCAGACGGCAGAATAGCGAAAACTATTGGGTTCATTTACACTTTTGGTGTACGAAACCCTAAAAAGGGAGGTAGGTAGGTATCTGCGTATGAGTATCTAAAATAGCTAAAGGGTGGCAATTTTTTGTAAGTCTTTTTCTGCGTGAGCTTTTTTTTTAATAAGGGAACTCTAACAAACAAAATAATTTAAATGAATAAAAAACTGAAGCGAACTGCCACCCTCGCTCAACTTAACTCTTGACAAACAACAACTCCTTTAAAAATGTAATTTTCAACAAAGTAAAAAAATTATCTTCTGATAGCAACAAACAAAAAAGCTCAATTTGTAAAGCAAAGGACACTCACACTATTATAAGTTGAATTTACTCACAGATAAATACTATTACATCTTTTCGCAACAGATATTAGAAAAATGTGTACACAAATTAAACAGCGATGCGAAAAAACCAAAGGATGCAAATATGAACACTGAAAATGATACAACTTTTTTTCCATTTTAGCCCGTCGTTTTCCACCTGGTGCCATTTTTTTCAACATTTGCACTGTGTTTATGGTTGTGAAAAGAAGTTGTGAATTTTTCAGCCTAAATTTCCAACTAAACCTACCGTCTACTAGAAGTAGATGTGTAAGAGGTCTTCTTACCGTTCTGCTTCAATAGTTAACGACTTTTCTTCGTTCTTTTGTTCCACTTAGTATAGGGATGTATTTTTTTGAGAAAAAGAGGACGCTTAACACAAAAAACGAAGACATGTGGCCCAAAAAGGAGGACAATCATTTTAAAAATAGATAAATAAAAAAAACACATTTGGCAGTAAAAACAAATGACATGGTGTCATTTGAAATAACAACAACAATACAGTACTGCCACTAGTTTCCATGTAGGACTTAATTTGAAAAGGTGTAGGGAAACAAAAGGGGTAGAAAAAATATCATAGCGTTTTTGAAATTTTTTATGAAATCTTTGTATATATATCAATCGTTGGCATTTTTGTATTGACCGATTAACCGATTGTTAGCCGATTGATCTAAGATTTGGTGGACACCTTTACTTACGATCACTATACAATATTGTAATTACAAAAGTGGGCTGTGGCACGCCTATAAAAAGTAGTACTTAGTTTTAACCCCTTCCTTTTAACCGATTGATCCTAATTTTGCTACACAGCTTTACTTTTGAGCACTTTACAATTTTGTTTGTAGGAAAGTGGGCTTAGCCATACACATAAAAAGTAATATTGAAATTTGGTAAGCAACTTTGACTTTCATTGCAATAAAATTTAGTACAAAAATTGGGCGGAGCAATCCCCATAAAAAGTAATATATAGTTTCACCCCTTCCTGCTGACCGATTGATTTTAAATTTAGTGAACACCTTTGCTTAATTCACAAAACCTCTTGTATCTTTGTATCGAGTGTAATATTGTATTGAATACAATAGTGTAAACTTGTTGTTGATAATTTTCATATACAAATTTGTGTATTCAATACACTTTTATTTCATATGTTTTGAAAAGTCGTATTTATTACGTTACTCAGAGAGCATTTGTATGTACTCTCTGAGAGTATTTGTATGTAGCTTGTTCTTCTTTTGTCCATCAATACAATATTACAAGCCGTTACAAATTACACTAGGTGTTCACAAACAAATAAACAGAAAGTGTATTTGATACAAGAGAGGCGATACAAACTGTTGTGAATTAAGCAATTAAGTTTTCATAACCGATTGACCTGATGACATTACTATAAGGCTGTCATACGTCCTGGTTTTCCAGGATTGTCCTGGTTTTAGACAAATAGTCCTAGTGTCCTGGTCCAATCTTAAATTGTCCGGTTTTTTTGATACAGGTCAATGGAGACAAAAACATAATTTCTGCTGATTTGTGTTATGAACAAAGGTTAAGCTTTCTGTTATAATGATGTTTACATGAATCAATTTTACCAGCATTTGTTGCCTGGAGCTTATGTCGTTCAACTACTCGGTGAAATAAACACAGGTGGCCTCGCCACTGCATGTGTTTGTTGTCGCCCCTTGTAATTTTAAATGAATTTTTTATCTTTTTTATTGTTTTTTATGTATGAATTACATGTTAAGTTTTGTATCTATTGTTTAATTGTTGGACATAAATTTGAAATATATGGTTGATACATTTATCAAAATATAAATTTGGTGGGGTTCCTTTTTATATGATTACTTCTTGGAATATATCTGTGGTTACAACCGTTAACAGTTTAAGTCGAGTTAGGATAAAATTAAATTTTTGGTGTGATCGAGTACATTCGTGTCTAAATCAACTCGCTGCCAGTTTTTTAAGTTTGTAACTTTTTTAAGACGACAATTATCCATAAATAAGTTAATAAGGCTGGATGCGAGTTTTGACACTTTAAACAGCTCTCCCGAAAAATTTTAAAAACGACTTAAGCGGTTATAAGGTGTTGTTGTACGTTTGCTTGTGATATGTATTATAAAAGTCCTGGTCGACGGGTTCAGACTTCTGGCAGCCCTACATTACGATTATGTGTATTCAGTATTATTGTAAATGGTGAATTATTTCGGTCAAGTGCGGAGCTGGCAATGTCACTTCTTGGTCTGCTTAGCATATGGTCAATCTTAAAAGTTTAGCCAAGTATAACAGTTGTTCATTTGTGGGCATGAATATTCTGTACCAATGCACATAAGTTTTGTTTTATTGATGTTCAGGTTCAGACTAACTTTTCTTGCATTTTTATCCAGGCATATCAGTTTTTGTTCGATATCACCGAACCGGTGGGCAAGTAGGCATAAATCGTCTGCATAGTCTATCTCATTTAGCTGTTCATGTAAGTTCCAGCGGATACCGTTTGGTACCTCGATGTTTGTCTGTTCCATAACTCCATCTAGAAGTAATAGGGACAGTGTGGGGGATAGCACACACCCCTGTTTGACACCTGTGTCAATCAAAAACGATGGACTCTCCTGGCCGTCGAACTTAACCCTGCATTCATCACCATCACAATAGTTCACGTATGAGATCAACAATCTTGTCGGTGACACCCTTGCAGCCCAAATGGCCGGTTCTTTTTCCTTATACCAAGGACGTTTCTGGCGGTTTGGCAACATGTGTTTGCTATACCCGGCCACTCATGTATATCATTGCTACGGCAAGTGGAGTGATTCCCTAAGAGAGTAACAATAATGAGCAGATACTTCCGCATCGCGAAGACGATACGTATTATATTTTACTGCCCACTTTTGTAATTTTGCAGGTGCAGGGCGAAGTTTTGAAAGTGCCCACCAAGAGTTTATGGTCACTGCTTACGTCTGCACCACGTCTTGTTCGCACATCTAATAAGCAGCCAAGAAAAAGTTTGCTGTCAATGATGTGGTCAATTTGGTTGCGTGTGATGTCGCCAGGAGACCCCCATGTGTACATGTGTATATCCTTGTGTATGAATTTCATACCACCAACGAATAGGCGGTGACGGGCAAACAAGGCAACTACTCTATCGCCATTATCATTCCTGCTTACGCCCAGTCCTTGAGATCCTGTAATATTATCTAGATTACTGTTGTCCTAGCCTACTTTGGCATTCAGGTCACCAAGGAAGATTTTCAAGTTGCCTCCCGGGATCGCATTCAAGGTAGCCTCGAGTTGACTGGGAAAATTGTCCTTTGAAATATCATCAGCTAAATCCGTTGGAGCATAGCACTGAATTGCAGAAACCTTGCGGAATGTTGTGTTGAAGCGGTTAGAAATAATGCGGTCAGATACAGCCATGTAGTGTAGGAGAGATTTGTTTGCCGTTGGAGAAAGTAAAAGGCCTACGCCATTAATACGCTTGTCATTGGTTGGTGAAATAAATTGGAATTTATTAAAAATTCGATTAGAATTTTATGTTAGATAGGGCTTTTTGCATTTCATATAACGACTTTTTTTTGCTTTTCTCTACCAGAACCAGACGTCACAGCACTTTAATGTTAGAAAAAAAAATGATTTTGTTGTATAGTGTTATTATCTTCTCAACAAATGGATTTTCTTTGCTTTTGGATTAAGCTATTGAGCTTTCAATTAACAACAAATGCTTCTGTCTCGCTATTAACAATGTGCCTTAACCCGAATATTTTTTTATAATTCTAATATTATTTTTTTATATCGATAATATCCTTCATAAAATTACGTCATAGTTACCGTTACTGATTAAAAATGACCTGGTGTTCTTTACCTACCATGATGGGTTTGAGCAGTACTACGTCTCTTGAAACATACCGCAACAAAATTTAAGGAGAAATGGTCTGACATAACCCAAAAATACTAAATTTTTTAAATTTACTTTGCTTCTCCAAGTGTATTGTAAAAATTATTCAACTTGTACTTTAAAAAAGCACTTACATATTGGGTCCCCAAGTACACTTGATGTTCTATACCTCTAAGCACTTTGGACTTATTAAATATAAAGTCAATGGTAAGCAATTTTAATTACACTTACTGTTCTTTACCTCTGAACAGCTTGGTGTCGTTGTTAGCTTTACTATCTCAAAAACTATATTGGATAGGACTTACTGGAATTTTACTATCGATTTCAACATTATAAAAAACACATTTGGAAAAAATGGGACTTTTTGTAATTTACTTTCCACCAACAGATTTCTTAATTCCAAAATTTTTAAAAATATATGTAGCTATTCACAAATTTCGCATGCAAATATCTTGCTCTTAAAAAATATTTTAAATATTTCTAAAAAAAAGCTTATTGATTTGTGATGTAAATCCTTTATATTCAAATAATGCACTCTTATTTGGTCTTATTATTACTTTATTTTTTAATCCGGAAACATTTTCTCATTTAAAAAAATCAGTTTCTTTTCTTTTTTGCTTTTTGTTCTCTATTTGTATAAAAAACTCATTAAATCAAAACTCTTGAAAGTTTCTTTCTATATACAAGAGTGCAAAAAAGAAACTATTGCGAAAAAGAACTGAAAGCTAAAAAGAAATTTTCATGATGAAATTCAATTAAAAACCCCTTATATCAAAGAGTTGTTGGCAAGGATATTCCATGGTAAGAGAAACAAGACCAAGCAGATGTAAAGTATGTACATAAAGCCAAGCGTCTTATGACAGACTGTGTTATGGTTGTTCTGTCATCAACATCTTTACCATCATCATCATCATCCTTGTCGTCATCGTCGTCGTCATATTCTTCCATATTGGCAAGGAAATGCTTTAAGCAAAGTAAACTCAATAAAGATGCTTAAGTTTTATTTGATGTTACTTTGAAAATCACTAGCGAAAAAAATAAAAGAAAAACCTAGACTTAAAAAAAATAAATTAAAGAAGACACACTCATCATCATTATCGTCATTTCTCATTTCAGCCAGCCAACCAAACAACATGCAAATGAGGAAATTCTGCAAAGGATGAAATATACGAGTCTGTTTGTTACTAAAAAAAAAGGAAACAACAACTGTTTTCTACACCCGACAAACAAAGTGGTAAGTTGTCTAAAAAAAAAGTACAGAAACCAGCAAAACAAAAACTCTAACAGAAATAAAAATTTGCACAAAATAAAATTAAAATATCGATCAGCTTTGTATATGACGTTGTCAGGATATTTGTTTTATTATTTTCTTTTCTGTTAAATTTTTTCTTTTAAATTAATACGACAACCCCTTCTTTTCCATTGCGAGTATTTAAGATGAGCGACAGGAAAGATTTCTTCTCGCAAAATGTTAAAGAAAAGGATAGACAGGAATATAATCACCCATTAGAGCTTTGTTATTAAAAAAATATATATTTTGCTTTACAGTGCAAATATTTGCAATTTGTGCAAAAGTCAGACGATTTCACTATTTTCATGAAATAAAGTTCATTTTAGGTCTATTTCTTTACTCAATCGAAAGCTCATTTCAATACAAAATTCGTATTTAAAAAAGCTTTTGGATAAGTTTGTGTAACTTCATGCACGTACGGGAATACACTGTTTATTTTAAGTAAATGTGGCTTTATGATGAGTTAATAAAAATTGTAAGTTTTAGACATTTCCTATTTTTTATAAATTGAAAGAACTTACAATTTTCTATTTTTGCCCAAAAAATATATTTTTCGTCATTGCGGTCGAAATAATTCTAAAGATAGTAATAAGCATTTTAAACAAATTATATTCAAGCAGCTTAAAGGTAGTTTTGTTTAAAGTTTCTTGATGGTTTTTGTAATAAAATTTGACAACGCTTTCCCAAGTGATGATAATATCGGTGGAGCAGCCTCTTTGTTCAAAACTTGATTTTCTTAAAAATCAGCTAATTTCAATTTTTGTGCATAAAATCAATATTTATCCATCGATTTTCATAAAATAAAGCTTATTTTTATGTAAATTTTATTATTCGGCTTTTTAGTTCGTTATATAAATTAATGTAAATTCAAATGATTATTAATAGTGGAATTCTCGAATATTCAATCGGATGAGCAGAACATATTAGTAGTACTGATTTCAACAGGCCGCTATACCGACTCATCAACGTTCTTGTCCACCTTTACCACTTCTGAAGGTAGATGTCAGTATAAACATGTGGTATAATACAAATGCCCAGCAAAGCAAAAACAATGAATAATAATAAGAGCTTTTGTGAGTGTTCGATTAATCAGATAGAGGAATCTTTGTACTAACGAAAATCAACGTTAAACTTAAATGAATGTTAGAATTTACAGAAGAACTCTTGTATTCTATTTCGTGACAAACATTTATTAAATAGCTGATGTTTCCTTACAAATAAGCATCCACCTTCATAGGTGGTAAAAGAACGCCGACGAGACGGTGTAGCGGCCTGTCGAAATCAATAGTACTGATACGTTCTGCTAATCTGATTGAATATTCGAATATTCCAATATGTCAAAACTATTTGAAAAGCTACTTATGAGTAAGCTAACACCCATACTGAATCGTACTGGATGCATTCCAGACCACCAATCGGTTTTAGGAGACAACATAGTACGATTGAACAAACACATACACAGAAAAAATTATGATAGCTTTTTTTTTAAGCAAACATGTTTTTGAAACTGATTTTAAATCTTTATTATTGTCTCTATTTCGTTTGATAAATAATTTTGTTTGACTTATTATTTCATTTCATTTATCTACCGCCAGTATTGGCAACCTGATAAAATTATGAAATTTTTTGATTTATTTTTCAAATTTCTGTGAAACATTTTTTGATCGAAACAATTTGTTTGTTGAAAAAGTTAGAATTTTTTTCAAGCAAATTATTTCAAAATTTTTGCATTTGAATTTACAAATTTCTTTATAGGACCTAAGTTGAACAAATTTACATTTGATGCAGGGAATTTGGTGTTTGAAGTGAAAAACGAATTTTTTCTGTGTAGACTCGTGAATGTGGTTAGAAAAACCTACGAGGAAAAGAAATATTGTTCTGCGCTCTTTATCGATGTTTCTAAGGCATTTGGCAAAGAATGGCACGAAGTTTTAATACATAAACTAAAGCAAAACCTGCCTGCAAACACCCTTAAGCTAATCAACTGAAAGCTACTCAACTGAACGAAAATTTGTAGTTCAGCAAGGTACTTTTCCAAGTCCCCGCAGGCGATTGAAGACGGAGTTTCTTGAGGCATCATCATCGATCCTATATTATATCTGATATATGCCTCTGATTTGCCAATAAGCAGTAACATAAGCATATCAACATTTGCTTATGATACAGCTTTTCCAACTGTCCACAAAAGCCATCAAGAGGCTAAGGCTTACTTGATATCTTATATCGATTCTCTATAACAATGATCAAAAGGTGGGGTTCATGTAAAGAAATTTGCATAACTTTTAAATTTATGGAGATCCCATTGTAATGAAGACATCCTAGGCAAATTTTGGTAAAAAAAAAAGTAAACAGGGTTATCATACACTTTTATACCTACTAGAACTATAGTTATGCCAAATATCAAGGAATTGCGGTAAACAAAAATTTAGGTTGTGCGCTTTAAAAATAATGCCCCATATATTAAGCGGGCATTTTTTTGTGAATTTTCAATTTAAAAATAATCGGCCATGTCGCAGAGTTCTATTCCGTTCGGAAATGAAATTCAATACACCCCAAGATGTCAAGCCCTAGCCGGAGCATACCCCAGTATACCAGCGCCGCCAACAGTCTGGTCACACCTGACAAATTTGTTTTCTTTTTTAGACACCATCTGCCACAAAAATCGGCTGGATTGAATTCCGTTTCCGAACGGTATTGAACTCTGTGACATGGCCGAATATGTGAAGAGAGTGCGAATAACTAATATTTTTAAGGCAACAGATTGCGTATAAGTATTACTCATACGCCCTACAGTAAAAAATATATGATATCCGCAATTTCTCCACATATTTTTTCTTTTAAATTAACTAACTTAAGGTTTTTCATGCCCGAGGTAATCTTGCATGACATCCTGTAGCTCAACATTCTAAAATTTTAGGGCCTCCTATGATTTTTATATACATCGTTTTGTAATAGGATCGGAAGTTTCAAAGCTACAGATTTATAACCTTTTTAGGGTTCCGTACACCAAAAGTGTAAAGGACCCCTATTGTTTTCGCTACGCTGTCCGTTGTATGTCAGTCTGTCTGTCTGTCTATCTGTCTGTCTGTCTGTCTGTCTGTCTGTCTGTCTGTCTGTCTGTCTGTCACAGTCTGTTTTCACGTGAACCGTAAGAGCTACGAACCTGAATTTTTCACAGAATATGTAGAGCTTTGGCCGCTACAACAACAAATATATGCTAGCTAAAAATTAAAGAGTGTACTAAAGCGAGCAACGAAAAATATTGAAATACTAATGTAATATACAGACACTTATATACAGACACTTCAAATTTACAAAGTTAGTGTTAATTGGTGTAGTCTATCGAATAGACTACACCAATAAACACCGATACTTAAAACAATAAAAATTAAAGGGTGTTCTATCAGTTAATGTAATTTTGAGTAGGTAATTTAGACAATTTACTGTATCTTGGAAACCGTAAGAGGTAAAATCTTGAAATTAGAAAAAACGCTAAAACTTAAAAATTCCAAAATAAAAAAAATGTCAAAACGAAAAATCGCCAAAATTAAAAAAGCGTTTAATTAAAAAAAGAAAAATCGTTGAAATTAAAACAAATTCCTAAAAGGAAGAAAATCAAAAAAACTAAAAGATCGACAAAAAACTAAAGAAAGCAAAAAAAAAAGAAAAAAGTCGTCAAAACGAAAAAATCGCTAAAACCTTTAAAAATTGCCAAAACTAAAAATATTGTCAAAAACGAAAAAAATTGTCAAAAATAGAAAAAATCACCAAAACAAAAAAAAAAAGCGCTCACAAAAAAAAACAGAACTAAAAAACCGCCAAAAACTGAAAAAATCGGCAAAATGAAAAAAGTGTCAAAACAAAAAAAAATCGCTCGAACTAAAAAAATCACCAAAAACCGAAAGAGCGCCAAAACTGACAAAAGATGCCAAAACTTAATTAAATCGCTAAAACTAAATATATCGTACAAAAGCGAAAAAAACGTTGAAACAAAAAATACGCCAAAACGAAAAAATCACCGAAACTAAAAAAATTGTCAACAAAAATTAAAAAAACGAAAACTTGCAAAAAAAAACCTAAATGAAAAAAAAGCGCCAAAACCAAAAAAAAAGAAAAATCACAAAACAAGCTTTAAAAAAAACTAAAATTAAACGAAAAATCAAAATGAAAAAATTGCCAAAATGAAATAAGGGCAAAACGAAGAGGGATATATGTGTATTCGTACGGAACCCTTCGTGTGTGAGCTAAAGTCGCACTTTACTTAATTTATTTCCAATTGAAAAAACTGTCTGCCGCTGCACCGTTGCATTGGCACATAAAAAATTGGGCTGTACATTTGATCAAATCCGCCTTCTTACATGTACTTAACGAGCTGAGTCCGAATCTGAGGCCAGTTTGGCTGGTTTACCCTTAAATTTGGAGTAAACAGCGAAACGCTGCAGTTTTTCGAGATTTTTAAAGGTTTTTCGCATTTACTCGAGATTTTTGAGGTGCATTGGCCAAACGGATCTCACATTCGAATTTATCGAGTCGAAATACATGTCGGTAGGTTGGTCTAGTTAAATATACACGCTACTTTTTTATTTTTGTGTGCCGGTGTTATTAATCAAGATCATAATAACTTATTGTTGTGCATTAGTCAGTTAAAGTATATAAACGAAACAAACTGAAATAAGTATTAAATATAAATGTATTGCTGTTATTAAAACCGAAAAACCAATTAGAAGTCACAGACATCAAAACGCTTAATATTTTCTCCAAACATCTTTTTTCACTTCAATAAATTCAAAATTAACTTAACCAAATTACTTGGCACCATCATTAAAATCACTGTATGGATGTATTTAATATTCCTTTCCCTACAGTACCTCTTTTACTGTACTCAAAGCAACTCACGTAAATTAACAAGAAACTTTTCTAGAAAAGAAAAATCTCAATCTCCGTTTGCCACAAAAGATGCAGACAAGTCATCATTACTTGCCTACGGTTGTAGATGCGCTACAACATTGTTGTAACTATTATGGGGTTATAACCCTAGTTAATGCAACTTGTTGTTTATGTCAAGCATCCTTATTATCCTTTCATTTATTCAGCACGTTGTTAATTCATTTATATGCCAACATTCACCATTATATTGCATGGTTGGATGGTTCATCTACAACATATTGCCTTGCCTGTTCAACATTTAAAGAAAAGGAAATAAAGATGGAAAGAAAAACAAATTTACACAAAATTTACATAGAAATTATTTAAATAAAGCCCTTTTCCAACATGGCGTTTAGCTCTGCGTTCGGTCTTCTCTACCTCTAACAATTTATTTTTACGATAAACTCAATGGAGCAAAATGTTAAAGATGCTTGTTACGACCATGATGGTTGGCTTGATTTGGCCTATCTTGACTTGGTTGGTTTTTGATTGTTATTGAAGTTGAGTTTCCTTTTAATTAATATTTGCCTTATTAAAACTCTTGCCATGTTCAGTGAAGCTACTGCTGCTGTTGCTGTCTTACCAACTTGACTTTATAATTTATAATTAAAGGCAAAACAAGTGCAGGATCAACTTATTTGCTTTTATTATGCAAAATAAAAGGGATAAGTAGAAAGAACTGAAGAGGTAATTAAAAAGTTTGATTCGTATTTTTTTTTATTACTTCGAAGTTTTATTTATGGGATAATTTAAAAAGATATTTATTGCTTATTCATTTAGCATGTCTAAGAAATAAATTAACATTCTTCTTTAGTGATTTCCAGGGTTAAAATATATATTTTTTAGGGAAAAAGTATAGCTCAAAATTAAGTAGTAACGAAATAGTAAAAGTTGTTCCATTGAAAGCATTCCGCAGGCTAACAAAGTCAAATTATTTTTGTGTGTCTGAGTTTTCTCAGTCAATTTGGATACTTATGGTACTGAGGTTCAATGCCTACAAATCACTTTTTTGTAAGTAATTTTATTAAAATCGATCCACAGCTTTTGATTTTATTTGCAACTATGTAAGTAGGGAACTCGATTGATAAAAGTGACGATTTTCATACAAACAGTAAAATCTTAAATTGTGTGTGCTGTATGGACATCGAAATTTTTGCAAATGAGCTCGCTCACTTAATTGTGAATAATATTAAAAGTTGTAATTCGATTTTATAAAATAAAGCTCGTTTTATTGTTAACTCCATAAGCAACATTTATTTTTTTAAACTTTTTTTTTTGAAAAATTAATTGACCTACACTAATTAAAGTGTTACTGGCGTATGAAAATTGTGATTTTTATCAATTGGTTTGGTGCAGCGAAAACTACCTTAAAATTTTTTTGGTCAGCTCTAGTTTTTAAAATATTGTGGTTTCAAATTTATTATTAGGCTAAGGTTCGTAACGTTATATTCAGAAAGAATTGGGCATGATTAATATTCCAAGGAACAAGGGAGAAATTAACATCAACTTTTCAATTCTGATATTAAAATGCACTTTTCCCAGCGTTGCCATCGGTTTATTTTTCTACATTCCCATTTTTCTGATTTTTGTTCTACTCAAGAAAAAGTTTTTTGGTTTGATTTTATACTTAAGTATATATGAAGATGTAAACATGTGAAAAGCTCAAGCCAGTAGCTAATTGTTTATTAATATGATTATTTCGAACGTATTTGCTTTGTGAATCCAAATTGATTATTAGGCTAAGGTTCGTAACGTTACATTCAGAAAGAATTGGGCATGATTAATATTCCAAGTACAAAATCAAACCAAAAAAGTTTGTCTTGAGTAGAACAAAAATCAGAGAAATGGGAATGTAGAAAAATAAACCGATGGCAACGCTGGGAAAAGTGCACTTTAAAATCAGCTTGAGAGTGATTTAATTCTCGTATTCAATTTTCACGAAAAAGTTGTATATATAAGAATTAAAATCACATTCAACAGAGCCACCTGACAATTGGTGATAAGCAAATACACGTGAGCACTGACGATGGAAGTGTAGCGGCTTCCGAAAGTGGGGCTAATCTGTTCTGCTGTGTTCGTTGAAAAATTAAGTTGATGTTAATTTTTCCTTTGTTCCTTGGAATATTAATCATGCCCAATTCTTTCTGAATATAACGTTACGAACCTTAGCCTAATAATCAATTTGGATTCACAAAGCAAATACGTTCGAAATAATCATATTAATTGTGGTTTTTATTTTTTTAATTCATTATATCTATTTTTTGGTTCTACGCCCAAGTTTTCCAAACTGGACTTTAACATTCAATAAGACTTTTTATATTACTAATCTAAAATTATCTTTCTTTTAAATATAATTTTGTTGGTGTACGTTCCAGGACATTTTGATGAAACTGCAAGGATATTGAAAGTTAACTATTTTCAGTTTTATCCTTATAAATCTTACATTTGATTAATATTTTAAATAACTTTTACCAAGCCCATACATAATACTACTATAAACAAATTTTTTTTTAAATATCGAAAATATATAAAATGTCCTGAAATAAGAATAAAACAAGACGAAATTAACCACTAAATATCCTTAAAATACCTAATGCTAAAAGCACCTACGGTTATTATACTCAAATGAAAGATATTTTTGTACAGATTAATAATTTGTTAAAAAACATTCGAAAGAAAGATATTTACTCCAAAAAAATTGGGTATATCACGTTAATATAAAATCGCTATATTTGAAAAACTGCAAATGAGGGAATTTTTTTTTTTGCTGTATTTGGACTCAGAATACCAAGGAATATTAAAAAAATAAGAAGATTAATATTATTACTTAAATAAATGATATTTATCCATTTGTATCTTGAGGATGTGGAAAATAATTTCAAATTTCGAGCTAATCTCTAAATAATTCGTTATATTTTGAAATAATTTCTTATTTTAATTAAAATCTTTGTTCCCTGCACCGTCTTAAGCATGGTGTGTAAATTTGTTTTGTGCGAATTTTTGTGTTACACAATTTTATTAAGGGTAAAACCCAAACAGCTAAATTTCAACATCCTTGGAAGATCAGAAAGTTATATAGAAATAACCAACGGTATTAAGCTGTAGCACTTGAAATTTAGATGGAAAACACCCAAAAATGGGTTATATAATGTAAATAAAAAACTGTGATATATCGAAAACGCGTTTAGCATAGTAATGAGGGCTCATCAGCACGTATAAAACGGAGGTCAAATATCGGGCAATAAAAAGTCTGTTGTTATTAAAAGTCTGTGTGTTATTAAAGAAACCACCACAGGACAAGTACATTAAGTTTAGGTCTGGAACCTCTCACTGAGTATCTTAGTTATGTCAATTGACCACCTCATATAAAGTTCCGGAACACGAACCGGTTGATAGTCCTTGGGATCCAGTCACGTGACCTGTCTTGTGACAGGTTCTTTTCCCTATAAGGATATTAATTGAAATATCGTCTGCCTCCGAATTTCAGCCGGCGCATAGTGATCCGAAAGTGGGCAAAAATAGAGCAGGTATCCTAGAGTTATGAAGTTCGGTACACAGTTTTATATTGCATTTGATAAGAAAAATATTGCAGCTATTTTGGAGAATATATCAGCATTTTAATATTTACGTTTTCGGTGGTGCTTTTTCATGAAACGAGAAAAAAGGAAAAAATATACGTTATACATTTTATTATTTTCATCATTTATTTATACTAGAGACCTGTTTAAGTATTAACAAAAGAAAAAGTCGACCACATTAAGTAGCAACCGGGAAAATTGCATTTTTAAATTAAGGTTTTTCTGTGGTACTTTCTCACTGCCAAAGCAAACTTTGAAGCCAAAAAAAATGGCAAAATATATATTTTAATATATTTTGATTTTATTTTTTATCGAGACCTGTTTAAATATTATCAAAAGAGAAAAGACATCAAAATTAGAAAAGCGCCTTTTAAATTAATGCTTTTCTTTGTTGCTTCTTCCTATCCAGAGCGAACTTTGGAGCGAAAAATGTGCAAAAATGTATATTTTAATATATATTATTTTTTTATTTTATTTATTCTTTATTTATTTATATATTTATTTTTATTTGATATTTACTTTTTGATTTTATTTATTTATTCTCTGTTTAAGTATTAGCAAAAGAGAAAAGTTGCCCAAATTAAGTACCAACCGAGAAAATCACATTTTAAATTAACGCTTTTCTGTGGTGCTTCTTCCTAGCCAGAGCAAACTTTGGAGTGAAAAAAGTGCAAATGTATATTTTAATATTTTTTTATTTTTTTATTTTATTTATCCTCGAGACCTGTTTAAGTATTATTCAAAGCGAAAAGTTTCCCAAATTATGTAGTAACCGAGAAAAGTTAATTTTTACATTTTTTGAGTTCATTTATTCTTCGGATTCATCTTCACAAATTTCGCTTGCCGATGACATAATTCCGACATATGTTTCAACAAAATCTGTGGATACAATATATATTTTTATTTCATAAATTTTTTGACTTATTTTAACGCTGAAGCTAAAAGTGGATCATGCACCAAACTTCATTAAGGCACCTATATTTGTTTAATTAAATATCAAAATAAAAATAAGACACAAATTAAAAAAAAAAAATATTAAATATATATTTGGCACTTTTTGCGCTTCAAAGTCCGCTCTGGTGATGAAAAAGCACCAAAGAAAAGCGTTAATTTAAAAGGCGCTTTTCTCGGTTGTTACTCAATTTGGGCGACTTTTCTCTTTTGATAATACTTAAACAGACCTGGAAAATTAATAAAATCAAAATATAAAAAGATTAAAATATACATTTTTGCCATTTTTTGGCTTTAAAGTTCGCTCTGGCTGTGAGAAAGCACCACAGAAAACCTTAATTTAAAAATGATATTTTCTAAGTTGTTACTTAATTTTGTCGACTTTTCGCTTTTGGTAATACTTAAGCAGATCCCTAGCATAAATAAATGAAGAAAGTAAAAAAAATTTTATAACATATATATATTCCTTTTTTCCCTAAAAGTTCGCTCGGTTTATGAAAAAGCCCTACCGAAAGACATCAATTTTAAAATGCTCGTATATTCTCCAAAACAGCTCCGATTTTCAAACTTGGTATTTTTCTTATCGAAGCCAATAGATGACAGTGTGACCAATTTCATAACGCTAGGCTAACTCGTCTAATTTTGCACAGTCGTTGTATGGGAGCGAACTCTTTTTTTGCTCAGTCGCCGCCGCCGAGAGGTATGTGTGGCCTCTGGGCCACACTCGGCTGAGAAGGAGTGACACTCGAACTCTTAGCCGAACACGAGAGATGTAAGACAACCAAAGAAGAAACCGTTGAACCTAATATTTTGTCTAGCATTGGCTAAAATTATTATGAAAAGTTTTAGTTCTAAGACTTTAATATTTATTCATAGCTCAATTGCCAAAAGAAGATTCAATAAATAAATTAAACGTAAAAAAATCATTTCGAAACAATAATTAAAAAAAAGCTCAAAAACGGCAAGATTTTACATGGTAAATAAATATCACACAAAAAAAATTATATATAGCATATAGATTAATATCTGCTAGGAGTATAGTTATGCCAAATATTGAAGAATTTCGGCAAAAAAAAAATTTGGGATGTCCGCTTCACGAATTATATTTAATTGAAAATATTTCTCTGAGTCTTTTTTATCTTATAAAATTTCGTATATGTATTTAAAAAAATTCTTATAGATGCAAAATCAATTAATTGTTCAATTGTTATTACAAAAAAAATTAATAGTATTTACAAATCTTTTTTCTGTGGTGAGCCTGCCTTGAAATATATGCTTTTTTATTGAAGCTAATTTATTTCTTACAACTTAAATATTATTAAAATTAAAAAATAGTTGGTCACAACTTTGGGCTCTAAAGCTTTAAAATGACGATCAGTTTGAAATAATATTGGAAAACTGTTTCCTATTAATACATTAAAATGTGTACAATAAATCCGAAGCACATATTGAAATAAACAAGACTTTTATTTTAATTTCTTACAAAAAATACGCCCATTCCATTAGAATTTAAAACATTTAAAATCTTTCAAAAATCTTTTTTGAAAATTTTTAATTGTCATTATCCATTCATTGTCGTTATTTCACAGTCATAATACAATTATTACCGTATCCAATGTATTCAATTTAAATTTGTTGCTAGTTAAATGTCAGAAATAACCCTCTTTTATTTAACGCCATTGCAGTTCTGCTATTAAACCCAACTCCTTAGTTCTCACTAAAAGTTACTTAATTAACATAAAAATTAAATATTCCAATTTTAACAACATTTTATGCTGCATCCTTTTCATTCCACCTTTTTTCTCTTAAAGAAAACTAAAAAAAAAACCGCTGAGATTTCAAACTACAAACCTGAGTAGCTTTTTATAATAAAGATGTCTGTCCTACGCGTGCCAGGATGTGGAGCACAAAAAAAAGGCCATGAAAAAGCTTTACTATGAAAAGGACAGACAAGCGTCTGTTTACAGGCTTTCTTTCATTTCACAATTAATGTTGTTTGATGTTTTAGAAGGATACAAAGCGTAAGGACTATTTTCATTAAAGGAAGTGGAAAGAGTGAAAAAAAATAATAAGATGGCGAAGAGTTAATAATAAGCTGAGGACCCTTAGATAAAAACAAGCACAAGAATCCATAAATAGAAAGGACATTATATCCTTTGGCCATATCAAATACATATTTATGAATAATTAAAATTTTTTCTACAAAAAGTAAAATGATAAATAACAGAAAGTTAGCTTGTGGCTGTGCTGGGTAATAAAAATGCCAGAATGAAAAGTGGTTTGTGTTTTCTTTTTTCTTTCATTTAGTATCCTTGCTGCCTTTCAAAAGTGTTGAGTAGTTAGTTGAGGTTTTCATTTGTCATTTTAATCATAATGTTTTGCTTCTTTTTCATGCCATAAAAAGAATACTTAAAATTGTATTTATTCATTTAAATTAGGTTTGCGTACAAAGAGGGTCATCTGATGCGGTTACACAAGTTGACAAACAAATGCTCTAACTATATATTGATTTTTAGTCCTCTGATACATAGAAACTTGACTATAATGAAATTAAAAACACATTAGTAAAATACAAAAATGAAGGATGCAGCCTCAAATCATGAAATAACAAACACAAATAAGCTAATTTAATTTATTGATCTATTCTCTCTTTTAGGCTTATGTCTTTCTTACAACAACACCAATTCAAAGAGGAGCAAAAATGTTGTATTGCTATGTTCTTTGCAAAAGTATAATCTACAAATACTCCCAGATATTTTGTTTATTTGTTTAATTTTAAGCTAATAGATGCATATGTGTATATGTTAGTAGCAAAATTAAGCGGCTGTAGCTCCCAAAATACTAAACCAATTTTAGCCAAATATAGGTTGGGCACATCTATCAATAAATACCTTTGAAATGCTGTTAGTTTTGTCAAAATTGGTTGTATAATATGAGCATAAACTGCAGCACAAAAATGTCTCCCTTATTATTATATAATTTATATACATAGTTAAATATTATCTCTATTTTTCCTTTATAAAACAATAGTTATTAACACTAAACTTCTCTTACCAGCTCCGTACATTTTCATTTCCGCTGTTTTAAGCCATTATATTTTACATTCAAAGCGATTCGTTGCTTTTTCATTTGCATTGTTTCTTGGCATAATTTAATATTCGCCCATTAAGTCCGCCATTTAAAATGTAAAATATAATGAAAGGACGACAAACAAACAAAAAGGAAAAATCTTAAGTTTGCGCTTGCTTGTTTATTGTGCCTCCTGCTGATGTTGTGCCGTTTTAATGAATCTTTTGTTTTATTCATTAAAGCCTTCATTAGCGGATGTCAGTGGTGGAGTTCATTGAGGGTGGTTTTCTCTTTGTGAGTTGTTTTAAAAGTACTTCAGATTTATTATTATTTAAATTTTTTGCAGATTTATTTCTCCATTTATAACATGATGTAATTATAGAAATAAATTTTTAAAATATTTACAATTAAAGAGCATATAACCGCAAAATAAAAATATTTAATGAATTGAGTACCAAATTTTTAAAAATTTTTAAATGTTATGGCTTTTAGGAATTTTGCATTTCAAATATGTAGCCCAAATATTTGAGAAAGACTACACTGAAAAAAAAAACCATGCAACATATGAACGAAATCGTTCGTATATTTTACGAAATATTTTGTAATTTCGCACCACGAAATTCTTTCGTAAAATGTACGAAACGAACGAAATTTTTGTGTTTATTTTACGAAGTATGTTTTGTGTTTTAAGAAATAATTTTTTATATAATACGAAAGAGTTTCGTAGAAAAGAGAAACAAAGTTTTTTATTTTACGAAATACTTTCATAGTTTAAGGTAATATTTAGAGAATATTACTAAATATTTTTGTGTTTTACGAAAAAATTAAACAACTTTTTTTAAAATTTTTCTTGTTATTAATGTTGCCCCTTCTTTTCTCAGAAATCCAATTTTTGTGCTCCTTTTATTATCAAAATCCCCTTTCTGTACCCCTTTTTGAAAAATTGATACGGTAACGCTGTCTACAACTTATATGTATACGGGACACTTAGCGCCCAATTTTATATGATTCAATAATTTTAAGAACAACTTATATAGTCCATAATTGATTTCGTAATATGTACGAAATTTTAGGACATTTTACGAAAAAACGTACTAGTAAATGTTTTCGTTACTTTCGTAAAACTATAAAATTCTGGTGTAAAAATTTATTCCGTAATATGTACGAAGGCTTCATGTATTTTACAACAAAAAAAAAATGACTACGAAAAGTTTTCGTTACTTTCGTTATATAATAAAATTCTGGACTCAACCTAATTCCTAATATGTACGAAAGTTTCGTACATTCTAGGAAAAAAGTAAATAAGAATGGTTTTCGTTACTTTCGTGAAATAATAAAATTCTAGACTAAAAATTTTTTCGTGGAATGTACGAAAGTTTTGTATATAATACGAAAAAAGTAACTATGAAAGTTTTTTTTTTCGTAAAATGTCGCTGGATTATTTTCTGTGTAGGAATGATCAAAAATCTTTTTAGTAAGCAGTATTGCCAGAAACATTTCACCTTGTGTCCTCAATTTACAAAATGAAGTCCCCAAAATTCCCACTTTCAAAAAGAATAATCCCAAATTTGTCCCTAAAATAATTTTGTTTAAAATAAGCACTAACTTTTATTTAAAAAATAATTTTTTATATTCATATATAATTATGGTATTAAAATTGTATA
This sequence comes from Panzeria rudis, assembly GCA_956483635.1. Classification (NCBI taxonomy): domain Eukaryota; kingdom Metazoa; phylum Arthropoda; class Insecta; order Diptera; family Tachinidae; genus Panzeria; species Panzeria rudis. The sequence goes on from OY101450.1 coordinate 31,057,088, forward strand.
TTAACTAACACCACTATGCAACAAGAAAAATGCCGAGGAGTACCACTACATATTTTGATGTGTTTTGGTCCCATAACTACAAAAAGCAGTAGAAATTTCAAATTCTATGGATACTTTTTTATACAAATTTTTATTTTCTAAAATTTGGGATTTTTGAAGATACTGCTCCACTGCTTTTATCATAACTTATAAAGCGGTTGTCCAATTTTTTTACAACAATCACTGAAAAACTTTAAATAAAATTACCTTTAAGACGTTTCAAAATTATTTTTTATATACCCAATATTTTCGGAATTATTCAGATCACAATGATGAAAAATATATATGTTTTTATGCATATTTTATTTTTTGCGTTTTTTCTGGAACGCAAACGACATCCGCCAACACAAAAACGAACTCGAATACTTCATGATAGACAAACAAATTGATGTTATGCTTATCGCGGAGACACACTTTACGGCTAGAAGCTTTTTTAAAATCTGGGGATATACTCTGTACGACACAAAGGACCCTCAAGGTAGAGCTTGTGGTGGCTCGGCAATACTAATAAAATCCCGATTAAAACACTACCTAATGGGTGATCAAGCAACCAACGTCTGCATTGAACATTTTCATCAAAACCTGGTGATTTCGTCAATTTACTCTCCTCCCAGGTATTCTATTACAGAAAGTCAATATATTAAATTTTTTAATTCACTAGGCCCACGCTTTTTGGCCGCCGGTGACTACAATGCTAAGCATAAGTTCTGGGCATCGCGGCTAATCACCCCTAAAGGTCGCGTGCTGTTTGACACGACTTCTAAAAGGCGATTGAATGTAGTTTCAAGTGGACAGCCAACTTACTGGCCAACATATCGCAGAAAAATACCTGATGTTATTGACTTCGGAGTAGTAAAAGGAGTGTCCAGCGAAATAACTAAAGTTGAAGCCTCCTTAGATTTATCTTCAGATCACTCACCCACTATTATAACTATATACAAACTTTACTCACTCGCGGTTTGTTGCACACATGCATTGATTGGCTGAAATATAAAAAATATTTAAATGCGCATTGAATGGAAAATTCGTCGCTGAGAACGCCTAAAGATATAGAGCCCTCTATTATATAGTTAGAGGCAAACATTAAGCAAGCTGCTCAAAATGCTACTTCTACCTTTCGAGAGGTGAGATTTAACAAAAAATTTACTTTGAGGATATGGAACGGCTCTTATGTGAAAAGAGAAGAGTTTGTAGATAATGGCCGCGCAACAGATCCACGCAGCTAAAAATTATGCTGAAAGAGTGCACCAAGCACCTTAAAAAATTATCAGAACTCCATAAAGGTGCATCTTTGCAAAAGTTCCTGCACGAACTTGACGCAACACCACAAACTAATTATTCGCTATGGCGAACAGCCAGAGGCTTTAAAAGGCCGGTCATATGTACATAAGCCTCCAATACGAAAATCGAATAAGGACTGGGCAAGAACTGATGCTGAAAAAGGCACGCTGTTCATTAATCACTTGGAAAATGTATTCACTCCAAACACACCATCTGATATAGTTGAGCTACCGACAGTTGTCGCTGAAGCTGCCGTTCTTTTGAGATTTAACATTCGAGAAATTGAATATGCTACCGCCGACTTAAATTCGAAGAAAGCCTCAGGTGCTGATAAAATCAGTACCAAAATGCTCCTAGAGCTACCCCGTATATTAAAAAGGATAATTCTATTAATTTTTAATGCAGTTTTATGAATAGAATACTCTCCTGCGGAATGGAAGATGTCATTAATCACTGTGATACCTAAGCCTGGAAAAGACCATATCAAAGTGGAATCTTATAGTCCTATAAGCTTATTGTCAAATACACCACAACTATGTATTTGAGAAACTGCTTATGAGTAAGTTGACCCCCATACTAAATGAGAGTGGATGCATCCCAGATTATCAGTTTGGTTTCAGAAGACAACATAGCACTATCGAGCAAACACATAGGCTTGTGAAAGTAGTTAGAAAAACGTTCGGAGAAAAGAAATATTGTTCTACTCTCTTCATTTATGTTTATCAGGCTTTTGATAAAGTATGGCATGAAGGATTAATCCAGAAATCAATGCAAAATTTACCCTCTAACGCTCACAAGCTATTAGAAAGCTATTTAACTGGACTAAAATTCATAATAAAGGAAAGTAACTTTGTAAACACACCTCAGATGATTCAAGCTGGGGCTCCTCAAGGTAGCATTTTGGGTTCTCTATTGTACCTGATATATGTATACCGCCGACATGCCAACAGGCTATGCCATTCACACATTAACATTTGCTGACGATACAGCTTTTCTAGCGTAAGCGCAAGTCCACAAGAAGCATCCGAAAAACTGCAGGAATATGTATTGCATCTGCAAAAATGGTTAAAGCATTGGAGAATAAAAATAAACGAACTGAAATGTGTGCATGTTACGTTTACATAACGCAGGGAAACATGTCCGCCTATTTATATCAATAATCATATCATACCGCAGAACTTTGAGGTTAAATACCTAGGAATTCACCTTGATCGTCGTCTAACATCGAAGACCCACATAGATTCAAAGCTGACCCAATTGAAAATGAAAGCAATTCAACTTAACTGGTTAATAGGAAGAAATTCAACACTTAGTCTAGATTGTAAACTTCTTCTATACAACACAATACTTAAACCAATTTGGTACTATGGTATTCAGTTATGGGGCACTGCCTCTGCATCAAATATAAAGAAAATTCATAGGCGAGAAAACAAAGTTCTGCGTTTGATTACACCGGCACCTTGGTATGTCAGAAACCAACGCATCCATAAAGATCTTGATGCTCCATTAATTAAAACAGTGTTTTCAAAACATGTGCCAACATATATAAAAAAACTCGAGTCGCATCTAAATCCCTTAGCCCGCAACATCATTTATTTCAGGGGGCACACTCGGCTGAGAAGGAGGGACACTCGGCTGAGAAGGAGGGACACTCTTGCTCTCAGCCGAACACGAGAGCCGCAAGACATCTAAAGAAGACACCGTTCAACCTAATATTTCATCTAGCAGTGGCTGGACTAATTATCAATAATTTTAGTTTTAAGATATGAATACTTATTGTTAGTTCAATTTACAATTGAAGATTCAATAAATAAATTTAAAAGTTAAAAAAAAAGTTATTTTTTAAATTTATAAAAAATCGAAAATTGCAAAATGCTACCATGTTTATTCACCGGCCATAAAGACACATATACCTGAAGTAAAATAAGCTTTACTTTACAAAAATCGATGGATAAACACTGATTTTATCATATTTAACTGCACCTATAATAAATATGAGATGTAAACTTTTAAAACGCCGCTATACGTATACGGTATTTATCGCTTATATGCATTCCAAATTTTTGTCCTTATAAGCGAGAAATGCATTTATAAAAACTCACTTATATGCATCGGCAGTGCTTATAAAAAAATCGCTTATATGCTTCAGCGGTGCTTGTATAAAACTAAATTACAATGAGTAAATAAAACCCCGAGTGTTACCTTCAAAAGAATTGATTAATATTTTCACAAGTTTTGCCACAGCAGCCTGATATTAGTTTTCTTGATTGAATGAAACATTTCTCTATATAATTAAAAGAGTAACGTTATTGAGCGACTGACTGACTGACTGACTGACTGACTGACTGACTGCTGACTGATTCATCATCGCCCACCCCAAACCACTAAAGCTAGAAAGTTGAAATTTCGTATGTGGGCTCCCCTCAGGATGTATAGATCTACTAAGGCGGGGTTTTGCGAAATTCAAATGCTAAGGGGGTAAAACGGGTAAATTCGGTAACGTTATATCTCCGGATCTAACTAAGGTAGACATAAAATTCAAAAAAAAAAAAAACAGCATAATAAGATCAAAAAAATAAGCGGATGGGTGTTTGGTACTTTTTTGAAATTTTTACATTTAGGGGCCGAAAAAGGGTAAAAATATAATTTTGGTACTTTTTTTTTGTTAACCGTTTATCTCCTAAAGTAATGAAGATAAAAATTAAATTTGAAATGCATTCTTCTATCCTTACAAAGCTCTCAAACATGTTTTGGTACTTTTTTGTAATTCGAATATATAAAGGGTAAAATTGGTTGCTCTTTTTGGTACTTTTTTCCATACAACTATTTTTTATGCAAATTGATATACATAGTGAATGCATATGTTTGTATATTTTCACTAAGAGAGGATTTTTGAAAATTTTAATTCTAAGGGGATTAAAAGGGGTAAAAACGGGTAAAATCGGTAACCTTATATATTGGAATCTAAGTAAGGTAGACATAAAATTCTAAAAGCATCATAAAAAGATAGAAAAATGAGCGGACAAGTGTCCGAAACTTTTTTAAAATCTGTACATTTGGGGGCCGAAAAAGGGTGAAAATATAATTTTGGTACTTTTTTTGTTAACAGTTTGTCTTCTAAAGTAATAAAGTTAGAAACTAAACTTGAAATTCATCCACTCCTTAAAAAGCCCTAAAAACAGTTTTGTATTTTTTTCAAATTTGATTATGTAATGGGTAAAACTGGTAGCCCTTTTTGGTACTTTTTTCCATACAACTCTTTTTTATGCACATTGATACACATACTGAATGCATATGTTTGTGTATATTCTCTAAGAACGAATTTTAGAAAACTTAAATTCTAACGGGATTAAAAGGGGTAAAAACGGGTAAGCTCGGTGTTCTTATACAGTAAAATTCGCTTATAGTCCACTGCCTCATTCGCACGCTGTTTGTGGACTATAAAGCGAATTGGACTATATCATGATTTGTATATAAGCCAATTTTTGGCTTATATGCTAATCTCCATATAATTATTTTTTTTAACAATAGAAAAATAAAACTCACGTTTAGAAATTTCTTGCTTATTTACTCAATTCAGAAATATTGCAATTAAGATTGCTAAAATAAAAACAATTTCTACTAATATTTTTATAAAATTATCATTATCAATTATCAATTAATATTTTTATAAAATTATCATTAAAAATCTATTATTGTTGACTTTTGCATTTTCGATTATATCTCCCATAACTTGCATATATTTAAGATATTTCAAACCACATCTTGGTAGCATATAAGCGAAAATGCACTATAGGACTAATGGACTAAATAAAAAATATTATGCAGGTATTTTACTTATAGATGACAGAAAATTAACATGTTGGAATATATCGCAAATTCTACTATAAGCAGTGTGGCTTATAAACGAATTATACTGTATCTCCGAATCTAAGTAAGGTAGACATAAAATTCCAAAAGCGTCATAATAAAATAGAAAAATGAGTGGATATGTGTTTTGTACTTTTTTTGAAATGTGTACATTTAGGGGCCGAAAAAGGGTAAAAATATAATTTTGGTACTTTTTTTGTTAACCGTTTATATTTTAAAGTAAAGGTACTTTTTCGAAAACCTACTTTTTTGAAAATGCAGTTTTAAGAAATGGTACTTTTGGAAAAATGTTTTTTGGAAAGGGTACTTTTTAAAAAATGGTACTCTTTTGAAAATGGTTACTTTTTGCAAAGTTACTTTTTGGATAAGGTTCTTTTTAGGGCACTGTACTCCAAAAGTGTAAATTAATCTTATTGCTTTCGATACGCTGTCCGTCAGTCCGTCTGTCTTTCTGTCAGTCACAGGCTGTTTTCTCGAGAGCCGTAAGAACTACGGGCTAAAGATTAAAGGGTGTTCTAAGGCGAGCAACGAAACATGTTGAAATACTAATGTAATGTAGAATATTTAACACAAAAAAATTAAAGGGTGTTCTGAAAGTTAATGTAATTTTGACTATGTAGTTTAAACAGTTTGCTGTATCTTGGAAACCGTAAGAGGCAAACTCTTGAAATTTTAAAAAACTCTTAAGCTAAAATATTCCAGAATTAAAAATGTGCACTTGGCACCAACTTGGCTGCAAAATGAAGCTGTGCATGAGATCGCACAACTTAATTGAATCGTTTGTGCGACAAACACACAACGTGATAACTAGCTGAGTTGTACCAACGGTCGCAAAGTGTATGGTCTCTCTTATGACGTTCTTTAGTTATGATAAAATCTGTAGAGTAACTGCCTTAAAATATGAAACTTTTGCAAAATCAGGTAACTTTATTTTATTGTGACTAAGATCAACATTTACTCATCGACTTTCATAAAAAAATTTTTAAGTTGTGACTGCAGAAAGTAAATTTCTCTTCTGATCAAATTTTTTTCCAATCCTGTCAAATTTTGGTTCCTTTTCATACAAAATAAGCTAATTGCTGTTTATCATTTAGTTCCTGAAAGAAAATATTATATAAAATAAAAAACACATTAGAGATATAATCCACACAGAAAACAAAAATTAAAGGACAAAGTGCAAATTAGATTTATACATTTTTATTTTCTATTAAATTAAGTAAAGAAAACCTAGTTAGGAATTAAGACCCTTTTTATTAGCTACAACTCTACTCTATAATTTATAAAAGGACATCATATCGCATCATACTTTTATTATAGTGGCAAAAATATATCAACATCAAGTATAAACATGCATGTGTAAGAGAACGAGTATGGGCAAACTACTCATTATAAAGAGAAAAGCCTAAAAGGAAACCATTAGTTGTTAGGAAAATTACAACAAAAAAAGACAAATCAAATTTATATACATGTTTTATACTTACCCGTCTGTTTGTTTAACTAGACGGGTAATAAGGAAAAGGACCTTATCTATTTGTATAATGTACATATAAATATTTGTAAAGCAAAAGTTGCTAATTTAATTATTGTATTATAAGGCTATGCTTACAACTAACATTATAAGTATATATTTATTTAATACTGACACAGATATCATTGCATAATAGCTTTGTTTCAGAAAACAGAAAAAGTACAAAAAAACTCCTTTGATAAAATAAAAAATAAATAAATTCAGTAAAGTGCGACTTTGGCTCGCACACCAAGGGTTCCGTACGAATACACATATGTATATCCCTTTTCGCTTTTGCCCTTTTTAATCTTGGCAATTTTTTCGTTTTGCTTTTTCGTGTAATTTAAGTTTTAGTACTTTTAAGTTTTTTTCGCTTTTGGCGACTTTTTTAATTTTTGAGCTTTTTTAGTGTGGTAATTTTTTTGGTTTTTTGCGATTTTTCGTTTTTTTGCAATTATTTTTTTGTTTTTTGCCGATTTTTTGGTTTTGGCGACTTTTTTTAAGAGAAGTTATACAATCAGCCAATTAATGCCTACCACTAAATTAATTAATGGGCTACCTTCTTTGGGAAAGGGATAGTGTATAGAGAACAGATGGTGAAGTGGGAGAGAGATAGAAAGCTTAATTCATTTACAACCCTACTATTACGCGTTTTTTGTAGCGCAGTGTTGCAAGCCCCTCTGGTGTCAAGCAGAGGCATTGAGTTGCTTAAGCTATTTTATTATTTCTTTTACTTCGCCTACGGTTCTGCTACAATACCGACGAAGGAGGGTGCTGTGAAGTGCATTAGGATATGTTAGTATTAATCGCTGCCGGTACTGCCAAAGTGATCAGTGGTATGCCTTTATCACTTTAAGTGTCCAACAACAACCAACAAAATAACACACCAATGCACATGAGAAAATTGCATGATGTTGTTGGCTTGCCTGAAACTAGTCTGGAACTCAAGACCTCAGGGTTTGTAGTGGAACAAGCTAACTACCCAGCCAGCAGCACCCTTTGCCGTTTTTTTGTTTAATGATTTGTTTAGTTTTTTGCCGATATTTTTAGTTTTAACGATTTATTTTAGTTTTCTTGTTTTGTCCAGTTTTGGCGCTTTTTTCGTTTTGTGGATTGTTTTCGGTTTTTGCTATTTTTTTTTTAAGTTTTGGCAATTTTTTTCGTTTTGGCGATTTTTTTTTGTTTTGGCGATTTTTTTTTGTTTTGGTGATTTTCTTCAAATTTTTGACGATTTTTTCGTTTTTTGACGATATGTTTAGTTTTAACGAGTTGTTATGTTTTGATGTTTATGTTATTTGCTGATATTTTGCGTTTTAGCGATTTTTTACTTTTGCTGCTTTTTTCTTTAATCGTTTTTTCCATTTTAGCGATTTTTCGTTTTGAAATTTGTTTAATTTTGCAATTTTTTAGTTTTAGCGTTTTTTACATTTTAAGAGTTTACCTTTAACCTCTTACTGCAAATTAAATGATGCTTTTATTATTTTAAATATTAGTGTTCATTAATGTGTCTGTATAATAGTACACTAACTTTGTAAATTTCAAGTGTCTATATAAGTTCAATGGTTCGCACACGAAGGCTTCTTCTGTACACATGTGTATGTATATCCCTCTTAGTTTTTACTTTCAATTTTTTTCGTTTTTTCGGCGATTTTTCGTTTTTTGCCGATTTCTTTTTATATTTTGCCAATGTTTTTATTTGTAGCGATTTTTTGATTTTGGGTTTTTTTATTTTAACGTTTTTTTTTTGCTTTTTGACGATATTTTTAGTCTTAGCGATTTATTTTAGTTTTGGCGCTTTTTTCCGTTTTAGCGCTTTTTCGGTTTGGTATGTTTTTTGTTTTTGGTGATTTTTTTAGTTTTAGCAATTTTTTTTTTGGTTTTCACAATTTTTTTCGTTTTGGCGATTTTTTCGGTTTTTGGCGATTTATTTTTAATTTTGGCTTTTTTTCGTTTTGGTAAATTTTTGAATTTTTTGCGATTTTTTTTTAACTTTTTACGATTTTTTAAGTTTAACGTTCTTTTTGTTTGACGACTTTGTTTTAGTTTTTTTGCAATACTTTAGTTTTGGTAATTTTTTGCGTTGTAGCATTTTTTACTTTTGGTTGCTTTTTGATTCTTTAAGCGCTTTTTTCATTTTGGTGATTTTTTTGTTATGACATTTTTTTAATTTTGCAATTTTTTAGTTTTAGCGTTTTTTAACATTTCAAGAGTTTTCAAGATACAGCAAATTGTCAAAATTGCATGGTAAAATTACAGCAACTAATAGAACACCTTTCAATTTTTATTGTTTTAATTATCAGCGTTAATTGGAGTAGTCTATTATACAGAATATACTAACTTTGAAAATTAAAAGTGTCTATACGTAAGTGTCAGTATATTACATTAGTATTTGAACATATTTCGTTGCTCGCTTTAAAATACCCTTTAATTTTTTACTTTCATATATCTGTTGTTGTAGCGGCCAAAGTTTTACATATTCTCTGAAAATTTCAGGTCCGTAGCTCTTACGGTTCTCGAGAAAACAGCCTGTGACAGGCAGACAGACGGATGGACAGCGTTACGAAAACAATAGGGTTCCTTTACACTTTTGGTGTACGGAACCCTAAAAAATTGGAAAAAAGATCTGTATTATTCAAGACTTTAGTCGCTTTGAGCCACCTCTGAGGTATTTTCAATCGGTCTTAAAATTGGTACATACATATGTAGTAGTTTTTAGACGGCTCAAATATTTATACGGGATGAGATTTAGCATAGGAGCACTTTTAAAAATACATATAGGGCTATGTTTCATATTCCTTGTAAGAATATCACACAATTTAATAAAATCCCTTTAATCAAGTGATTCCTCTATTAACTGGTAACTCTGCTGTAATTGCCAAAAAATTTAGTTTTTACGTGGTCCCCGCTAAAATCAGTCGTTAAATGTTTTAATTGCGATCCAGTTATCCGCTAAATAAGTTGAAAGTGTGAAAAAGATGCCCAAATAATAAATAATAATTGGAATTAATATAATTTATTAGAAAATCAATTAAAATTTGCAAAAAAAAGTGTTAATATTAATAAATCATTGAATAAGAAATGTGTATGTATACAATAATTGGTTTTGCGTGCAAGCCTGTTAAAAGTCCAAATGCAAAAGTTTCATGTTGTTGTTGTTATTAGTAGTATTTTAAGTGCTTTTTTCTGATGGCAGTCAATTGCATTTGCATTTGTGTATGTGTTATAGTTGTTTTGTGTTTGGGCATGAAAGAAATACAAGAGAAAAAAACTAAAATTCTCAATAGAAAAAGCAGTGCAAATTTGTTTGTTGTGTTTACAAAACAAGCCATCACGTGTTTTTTCCAACTCATATTAAAAAGTGCGTGTTAGAGTTGCCAGTATGTAAATGAAATATTGTGAATAAAACGGGTTTCTATTCGGGCGTTTAATAAATAAAAATTCAGCCTTATTACGGTTGTGATAAAATGTGGCAATGCTCGCTATATGTTTTACATTGTAGTCTTTTGATTTCGACTACGACAACCGTAATAAGGGCCGTTATATAAGTAATTAAGAGGTGAGTAAACTTAAAGCATGCCATATACGTTACGACCGGTGGTACAACTTGTACAGCTCGTTGTATTAAGCTGTGTGTTGGTTGACGAAAGATCAAAAAGTTGTGATTTTTTGTGTACAACACTGTCGCAACATTTGTGTGTCTGTCGCATACAATTTTATGTAGTATACGTGTTTAGTATTGTTGTGACCACCTTGCAGTAAACATTAAATGTGAGTATTATTTGCGGACAACATAAAATGGAAGATGAGTTCTTGGTAACAACTTGGCTATAAAATAAAGTTGTGCATGAGATCTCACACTAAATTGTATAGTTTATGCTACATAAATACAACGTAGCTCTTACGATTCCCGAGAAAACAGCCAGTGACAGACAGACAGACGGACAGCGTAGCGAAAAAAATAGGGTGCCTTTACTCTTTTCATGTACGAAACCCTAAAAAAACATAAAAAAAACTCGTGTAACATATTTGCAAAGAAGTAGTTTTTAAAAATCACTTCTTTCATCTTGGATGAGTATCGTTCTTGGTTTCGTTTTATCAAAACATCTATCCTAATGCAATAAAAGCCGGAAAACTGACCTTTCTTAACATCAATTACTACATATCTTCTTACACACAATGTACATGTCCTGGTTGATTTTATTTACCTATATGGCACTTTATATTCACTTAGATTTTCTTAAAAAAAGGGGAAGTTTTTTTATTTTAAATTTATTGTAAAAATTCTGTGGGTTTAAGCGTATGAAAGAAATTTGTAGCTTAAAACCACAAATCATCAAATACAAATTTTGCATGTGTGTTTATTGTCTACGAAAATGTTAGTGTTGTCAACAATTTTGAATGTTAAACCACTAGGGTTGTAAATGAAACTGAATTTAAGTCCAAGGAAATTTTATTATTTTATCTTTAGTTTGGTACTAATTTTTCCATTGAAATGTATTTTTATTCATAGAAAAATATCAACCATGTATACAAGGAAAATATTGACTACGCGGAGGGTTGAAGTTAGATGTTTCGACACCTCCCGGTCTACTCATCAGAGTTCTTTACCGCTTATACCACTCGACCAAAATCGGTAGTTTGCAGTCAGGTACTTGAACATAATTTACGTTTAATCAATTCATGTTGTCACTCGTCGAGTAGTGTTTTAGCTTTTCCATTTGATATTGTTGCTATTCACTAAACATTGAAAAATTTTAATGTAAAATCGTTGAAAACCAGTTAATTTACCATTTTTCGGTAGTGATTTTGCTTAATAAGTGTTTTATGTTAATTGAACATGATTTATAATAATCTTAAAAGAACATTTTTCCTTTTGAAATAACTACATTTCATGTTGATTTAATATTCCAGGACAGCTGAACCAAAATGAAGTTGATACCGAAATAATACGAAAAATCTTGTTGAATCAAAGTTATGTATTTCGAGTTATTTCAAGTTGAAACAAATTGAATTTGATACTGAAATAACACGAAGTATCATGTTGAATCAAAGTTATATTAAACTGAAACAACGTGAATTTGAAATTGAAACAACACGAATAATCGCGTTGAATCAAAGTTATTTTAAGTTTAAACAACGTGAATTTGAAATTGAAACAACACGAAGATCATGTTGAATTAAAGTTATATCAAGTTGAAACAACACGAATTTGATGTAGCTTTTTTATTAATTATTTTACTTATGTAATGTGTATTAGCATAGAAATCAGAAAACTTTGTGATGTAGTTGGCTGCCCCAGCCAAGATTTGAACTCGTGCCACTTGCATGATAGTCCACGCGCTAAGCCCTGCAGCCACAACAGCTTCAAACTTTACTTTAGATATACACTAAATAAATCGTATGTAAAATTAATTTCATTTTAATTCAACACGATTTAAATGATTATTTAACATAAAACTTATTTGAAATTAAAGTTATAGTCATATTGATTTAAAATAAAATGTAATGTTTATAACAAAGTTGATTTAACAGTGAACAATTTTAAATCAAAGAGATTTATGTTTAGATTAACAATTTTTCGTTTAAAATTAATATGAAATTTTAAACCAGCAGGAGTAAATTTTCGCTAGTAATTCGACTTTCTTCGGATATATAAGAATAAACAGCAACAAAACAACAACAAATCACACAACTGAGCACAACAGTGAGTTGTAGCAATGAACAAAGCAAATAAGCACTAACACACATAAGTGACAAATTATTTCTTGTAAATATAATATGATTTTCAATCAAAATTACGTAATGTTGATTTTACATGCCTTTTTTCTGTGTGTATTTTTCTTTTTGTCTTGTGTTAAGCCTCTTGTTTTTCTCTATTCTAGTATATTTTAGGGTAGTTAATTACGAATACTAGTGTATGAATGTGTGTTTTGTTCATTTGTTTGCACAGTGTGCATTCTGAGCTACATATGTGTCTTTAGAGTTAATAACAATTAAGTTATTAATTTTAGTCGAACTGTATGGGTTGCTTCCAAAAAAGCAGGTTTCTAATATTATGGAATAAAAGTAGCGCTGACAAACCTGCTGATATCGCTGCTGATTTTTGTATGGCGAGTTCCCGGATTGGAGTACTACATTTTTGCTCAGAAAAGCGCTTTTGAAGCGCTGAAAATCATCAACATTTTCAGCACTAGAACTGAAAATATATGAAAAAAATGGTTCGATGTGGATTGGCGTCGTTAACGCCATTTTAAATTTTTCTTATTTCGCTAATTTATTTATTTTTATTAATTTCATATTTTTACTCTATGTTTGCTGTTTTAACTTCGACTAGTATCGAACAAAGAACCTTCAGGTTTGAAGTCAAACGTACCAATCACTCGACCAAAAACACTGTTGCAAAACGGCACCAAGAAACTCAAATAAACTTACTCTTCATTCTCGCTTAAGAACCTGCTGTGGATCAGCACTATTAAATCAGTTTTTTTGTATAGCTTGTGTACGAAGCTTTTGTATAAGTAAAAAGCAAAAACTTTTCTCGCTTCGAAACCTGCATTGTTGTGACGCTATGAAATCAGCTTCTGAACAAGCTCATATTTTAAAGCGAATTATGAAGCACTTTATTTCTTTAGTGCTTCAAAAAACATGAACATTTTTTACTGGGTATTTTGGCTTGAGTTCGGTTTTAATTTAATTTTTCAATTAAATTATGTATTTATTTAGGGAAAAATGTAAAGCATGTAGATAAAGAAAAAATTTACCGAGTTTGGGTATAAGATATGTAAAACATCACGAGAAACATTTTTGTATAACATTTCAGCTCGCATCAACGCCGGTGAAGGAGAGTTTGCTGGACCTTTTTTAAAGAAATGCACAAAAAGACCCAAACTACGAAGACTTAGAGGCTTAAAATATTTCACACACATTTTTGGTGGTGTTTTACATAAAAGTTCTGAGCAATTCTTATAACTAAAAGTTAAGGCATACAATATTTCCTATTTGATTTTTTTGTACAGTATAATCTCTGAGATACATACTATTTGCAGCTCTTAACTTTGTTCAACTTTGTGAGCATGGCTTCAAATGCAATGAATAGGCATCAAATAACAGAACTTCTTGCAATGACAAGCCCACGTAAAAATCATTGTAAATTGTACGTCTCATTTGCAAAACTTCGGTATCACATGGTCAGGATCTTATTGACTTCTTCGGCAGCTTTTTTTTACTGTCGTAATTCTGTGGTTTTCTTGAACAAGAGCGGATGTCCATTTTTGTCGATTTTGAGTTATTGATGCCAAATTACATTGTTTTATATGCTCTTTTACATGCACCAAAAATTTCGCTAATAACATGGACCCATTACGAATTTTTTTTTTCCTAAAATCAACGGCTATTTAATTCATTTTAATATTTTTCAGCTCTAATGAACTAAATCGACTTACAATTGCGTGCTGGCAATTTATTTCCATTGAAAAAAACATATAGCGATATGCGTTGTTACTTTTGAACACATTTTCTAAATATTTTTGATTATTGTTCAGTTGATAAAAACATATTGACTTGTGCGCAAGCATTTTTCAGGTAATAAAAATGTGATATATGACAATCCCCATGGTTTTATTTTAGTCTGATCAATGCGCTATGTTGGTGAGAATTGTGATGTGGTAGCTGGTACCTGAGCTTTTAGTGCATTATCGGCATCATTATTATTTTTCATTAGAAGAAAACCATTTAACTTGAATCAGGGACCGAAAATAAAAGTTATTATCAAAATTTCAGTTCAAAAAGTCAGACAGAAATAATTTGTCTATACGATATATGAGTATAGCATTGTGATGGTCGTGAGCTAAGGAATAAAAATCTAAAAATACTTTTATTTTGTTTCTTTTTTCAAAAAAGTCAAAATATAAATGTTATTTTTTGACTTATAATTTTTCGGTCAAAAATATAAGTTAAAAGTTGACCGATATTTTTTGCTCAAAAATAAAAGTTAAAATGTGACTGACATTTTTTTTAGTCAAAAATATAAGTTAAAATTTGACCGATATTTTTCTATAAGTATTACTTTTTATGGGCGTGGCGTCACCCACTTTTTAATTTAAAAAATGTTATAGTAATCGCTAGTTATAGTGTTTATTAAATATTATATCAATTGTTTAACAAGAAGAGGCTAAAACTAAATATTACTTTTTATGGGCGTTGTACCGCCTACTTTTCTAATTACAACATTAAATTGTTACCAAACCTCAGTTGAATCGGTCAACAGGAAGGTAAAGTTTCAATTATTTGAACTCCGCAAATACGGCAAGCTAAATAAAAGCATTTAAAAATCTCTAAATTAGCCACACATACTCCAATTCTCAAACGATATCAACAGTTGGTAGATAAACTACTAAAAAGGAAAGAAAAATATAATAAAGAATGAACCAGTTAGCAAATAAACATTTTACATACGCATACTTCCGTACCCCCCTCGACAACCATCAGCATTTAGTCGTAAACTTGTAACAGGCGTATAAGCCATTACACATATGAACACAATTGAATAAGGACATGTATGTTAATGTTCATATGTGTGTGGAAACTCGTTTGTATAAATCATGGATATTAACCCATTTTACAGCTTTAAGCATCGATAAAAATAAGGGAAGCTAAAAAACACCCGCAGCATTAAAAATCATATACTCGTATACAACCATATGCAAAATATTTTTTTTATAATATGAAAAAAAGCGTTTTATATATATTTTTTCTATTGTCAATTGCGTCTAACCACCCTTCTAAACTGTCTGGTTGTTTGTGTGCACTTTTTTTCTTGTCATCTTAATAACTTTTTTATTAGTTCTCTATTTTTTTTAAATTGCAACATATATTGCCAGTTTTTTAGTTCCCCGGAGATTACAAGACCTTTAGGTTTTTTTTGTTTTTTATTTATTTTTTTTAAATATCATAAAGCGACTTGTATTCTTGTTGATTCACTGTAAAGCTTCCCAATTTGAAATTGTTTAGAGCGAATATTGGGCAAACTTCAGCTTACTTTTTACTGCATGTTTTTTTGCTTGAGTTTTGTCTGAAAATCGTGTGAAATTGTTGAAATTTTGTGGTAGATTTGTTGAAAATTTGGTTGTTATTGTTGCCATGATTGTGGGTTGTTTATGTTTAGCTTTTAACAAGAAACTACACATATGGAGGTTAAATAAAACACACACTCTTATACTCTAGACATGATAAAATTATTTCAACTGTTGATGGCCTTGTAAACGGATACGGAAGTTGCAATTTTGTTTAAAATAAAATATTTGTGTTAAGTTGTGTGTGTCAAGTGTAATGTTTATCATAATGATTGTTTTGTTAGCACTGAATATGTTTAGAATTTTGAGATTAACATACATGTGTGTGTCTTTCTGTGGATGTGTGTAACATTTATTTATACTCACATGTGTACTTAGTTACTAGTGGATTTGTATGTTTATTTGTTTGTGAACTAGCATTGAAAGGATATCATATTTTTTGATGTTTGTTTTGGGTTTTATTTTGGCATATGAATTTCGAATTATTTAAAGCACTGAAAGGGGATGTGAAAAAACGTGGGAAAAAATTGGGAAATAATAAGAAAAACGATTATAAAAATATAATAAAGATGCGGTAGACTTAACCGATGATAATTCATTTGCAACCATAATGTTTAATTATAACCATACTCCAAAATCTTCATAGTTTTTGGTTAGCTGATTACGATGGCATCATTTTTTTCTTGCAGCTCTAGTTTTAAAGATATATTGAAATTTATTGTTTGCATAATTTACACCATTTTTTGTATTATTCACCTAATGCAGATGTGTATTAAATATTTTTAATATAGCGCGTATGAGTAATATGCTGGTACCATCATATTACATTACTCATTCGTAACCTTTTGCCCTAAAAATATTGGATATTCCCATTTTCTTCACATATTTTTATATTAACTAAAAATTCATAAATAAATTACCGTTTATTATATCGTTAAAATTTTTTAACATAAGAGGATTGCTATATTTTTTAATAAATAGTAGGTGGTTAGGTTAGGTTAGGAGGGCAGTCACGACTGAAGAAGTGACTCATTTGGGCCCGTTGATTCGGTTCCTTTGTGATATCCTAGAGCAGACAGGGCGCAGAGATTACGATTGTCCTGCCGCCGTGTCAAATCGTCCCGATTGGACTAAGTACTAGAATAGCCTGACTAGCCCTACATTAGCCAGACTGTCTAAGCCTTCAAATACCCTAGCGCCCAAAATTCTAGTCCTTAAGCTAGCTAGAGCGGGAAACTGACATAAAAGATAAAGAACTGTGTCGTCCTCTTCCTCATCATTACAACTTTTGCAGTAGTCGTTATGATTTAGACCCATCCTTCTGGCGTGGGCCCCAATATTCCAGTGCCCAGTGAGCACTATTACTAATAGTTTCATTGCACCTTTACCGAGCCTGAGCAGATCTCGTGTCCTGCTGAGGTCGTAGCGGGACCACCTGGACCTAGCCACGCGGCAGGTGCCTTAGCGTTCCCACCTATATTGTGCCAGCCTGTATGATTCAAGCTGTATCATTAGTTTACAAAGTGATAGAGGGATGCCAATGAAGTAGCATATCATCGAGGTGCTCAATGGCACTCCCCGTTTGGCAATTCCATCCGCAATATTGTTTCCGGGACAATCTGAGTCTCACGGAACCCAACCCAGTGTTACTCTCGAATGTCTCGCTATCTCGTTTAGATATACCCGGCATTTGACAACCGCCAAGGAAGTGGTGTATACACCATTTATAGCGGCGATGGCCGCTTTGCTGTCAGTAAATTAATAAATATTAAAGAAATAAAACTTAAAAAATGAACTATAGTACAGTTTTCAATACAAGTAAATAAATTACTTCAGAAACCTTGACGATTTTTAGAAAATATGCTCTCCTGGCAACATTTTTCAGCGGGCGGGTACGAATTAATAGCCATATTAATCGACTTCAAATTTCAATTGCAATCATATCTGAAGTCTATTCTTCTGAAACATTGAAAATAAGAAATTTTAGTCTTGAAAATTTTTTGAGAAAAATGTCGAACAATTAAAATCTATTTTTGTTAAAATTTAGCCATTTTTTACTCTCATTTCAAAGTCTTGACTTTGATTCGTTTGCACGACTACATGAATTGATATAACTAAAATATTTTTTCTGCATGTTATCAAGGATTGTGTTAAAAATCATAAAATATTTTTTTTTTTGAAAATTTTGGCTATCCTCTTACCAGAGATATTGGCAAAATAGAGTATAAAGTCGCATCCAAAGCCCAAAATTTTATAATTCAAAGCCAAATATCTTTGAAGATATTAAAGATATCGTGATGAAGTGACACTAATACCCGCATTCTAAGCTTTGTAAAAATTGTAATTTGTTATTATTTTAATTTTGTTAGAATACGGGTATAAGGGAAAACGACAATTTAAAAATAAAAGCTCGCATTACTTATTTAAAGAAAAACTTTATTGAAATACACCAATGCAATCATTTTCAACTTTGAAAACACATTGTTCAATATTGAAATAAAATTTTTCAACATGACTAGACTTTTATTAATGATTCTTATTGAATCAATATGGTTTTTATTCTTTTTTTCTCTGTGTGAAGCTATACTTTCTTTAGCTGTTTATAAAGTTTACACAAAGTTTATTAATATCGGATAATATTTGTAAAAGTTGTGAGGCCGACAAAGTTTTCCATGCCCGATGTAGTCAACTTTGACACCCTGTGGCTCAACGTTTGTTTCAACAGGATGATGTAAAATTCAACATTCTTAGAGCTCAGATCCCTTCTCTATGATTTTTACATACATCGTTTTGCAATCTGATCGCGAGTTTTAAAGATATAGATTTATTACCTTTTTTCCCCCAATTGGAACCACTGTGCGTTGTATGAACAATGTAGAAGTTTGTTGTGTTATTTGTAGTGATTATATCGTATATTTATACCGTATATTTGAAATATGCAGCTTTCACTGCAGCCCGTCTTTTATACGTAACCATATCTTTTATACGTAACCATTGCACTAATGACTAGAAAATTTACGAACATGACTAAAAACCAAATTGTTTTAGAAAAGAAAATATGAAGTAGTTTTCTGAAAGAAAAAAATGCACAATATCTTAAAAACATGATGCGCTAAAAAGTCTAATGCTATTTTCGTAATCAGTAGATGAAAATACATTATGATTGTAATTTTGATTTCAGAAACTTTACGAAAAGAAAAGTTTTAAAGACTAAACCAAAAACACACGATTTTTAACATCCTTGCAATAACAGTAAGATATCCTGATATACTCACAAATGTAACTCTACTCAAATGAAAGAGATTTCTATGCAGATTAATAATCCAGAAAGTGTTTTAAGGTTTGGAGGACAGTTCGTGAAATAATAAGCGAAAAATACAAAAAATTTTGCAAATTTTGCAAATATTAATTGTCACTATATCTTTATAGCTAGAGCCGCTAAAAAAAACTAATGATGCCACCATAATCAGCAGCTGAAAGTTCATAAGAATTAGCTATTTTAATTTAGGAAAATTAAAACAAATCACCATTTTGTTTTGCTATGTAATAATTAACTAATGCCCAAGAAATCGCTGAACGTTTAAACGATGGCCTAGCTAAACTAAACTAAAACACTACCCCATATAGAAAGCATAGTTTAATCAATAATAATGTGGCAGCAACACGATAATTATCAAGAAATACCAAGTTTTGCAGCGGGCTATCGATAAAATTCGTATGGTTTCCATTGGCAATTTAAACTCCCAATTTTATTCGTTTAAAAATGGTTTATGCATGTATTTATTGATATAGAGATTTGCTGGCTTAAACATATTTTAAGCTCAAAAGAGAGTTTATCTCGCACGAATTTATTAGCTGAAATTTACCTACACAGAAAAAACTATAGTTCGTATTCTATTACTGAATTCATAAATATAAATATTTTTTTTAAAGGAAATGGGATCTACCACAAAATTCGTAAAATTAAAACCTAAAACTCGAAAATATGTACTGAGAAAAAAACACGTTTATTTCTATTAAAATATTCTACTGGAATATTTAAAAATCAAACAAAAAAATAATAAAATTTAAATACCAATTCAAACACATGTGTGTTAAAATAAAAACCTATCATAATTTTTTCTGTGTAGGAATGACACCGGTAACGTCCTGAAACGCGAACAAGTCTAAAATTAATGCCGTGTTACGCGCAGCAAAAAAAAAACTCCTGCTAAAAGGAGAACTAGTTTCCAAAAGCTTAAAACATTTATAGGCTTGTTCTTCCAAAAGATTGCATAAATAAAAAAAACTACTATATAATTTATTTACTATAGAACAGTGACTACAAAATGAGATATTGAAGCAATATTCTAAGTAATACGTAACGCAGGCAATCAGTATCATGTAATAACCACCAAGATAGAAGTCCTCCACAAAGGCAGGTAACTGCTGTCCTAGTCTTCCCCAGCATCTGACCACAAAGCACGGAACTTCTGTTGCACTAGAAACAGTACAAAAAGTTGTATTTGGTTATTCAAAGTTCAAACAGTCACTTGCCCCAGCTTAACATCTGCCATTAACCCTTATGTCTACAACCACCTACCTGGATAAGTTTTTCATATTCCGTTCAATATATTTTCGCTATCTGATAAGGTATCGACTTGAAAATTTTAATATCTGCCTAAAATATGGTTTTTCAACATCTAAAGAAATAATTAAAAAAAATTTTTTTTAAATCTACAAGAAGTTTTTTTTATTCGAAATGCAAAACTATATGTTTAATTTAGTTCAATCTTAATTATATTTCATGGTTTTTATATTATTTGAAAAATATATCAAAATAGACTCGCCATAGATATGTCTGTATATATACATAAATTATTTGTCAAAAAATTTTATCTTAGTTTGAACATCTATGAGTGCTCTGGCCAAATTAGCTTTTGGCATTGATTTTGGTCACTATGGTAATTAAAACGACGTTTATTTTGATAAATAGGGTACAACTGATTCAATTTGTCGAGCAAAACTAAAAACTATATCTCTTTCGGGCCAAATTCACTACGAAATAGCTCTACTTACCCGTTTTTGGTTGTCGACATAAAGGTTAAGCAAACACACTCTCCCAGGAATTTTGATTTCAACCACAGCCACTACGAAGGAAACTCACCAATAACCGGTCACAGGCCTTGATGGTATGACGAATTCCACAAGCATAACCATTCCGGGCTGAAATGGTATGTGCCCTAATGTCCAGCATTATCGCTTTAGTCCTCTGTGAGTGCATTTCCTCTGTGGGACTACCGGTCACTTGTAAGGTCCCGAAAAGACCCTCTAGGAGTTAAGCTTCCATGGAATTTAGATCAGAGCCATCTTACTTTCTTTGTACACTAATATGCACGTCCGTTGCTCTGCATTCAATTAATCGGGCTTCTGATTTAATCGGTTAATTTCAGATTAATAGGTTAACTGATTAATCGAAATTTGTTATAAATTAAGTAAGCTAAAAAAAAAATAACAAAACAAACATTAATTCTTGAACCGAATCAGAATGAAGACTTGAAAAATGTGATTAGTCAGCCTATAGAGCATAAAACTCGATTCTTATGAAAAAAAATACATATGGAACAGCATGTTCGGCGATGTACCTGTGATACAGTCTAACCAGACACGTCAACTTTGACAGTTAAAAATTGCCCTAATGGGGTTTTTATACCGGCTAGTTAAGAAACAGACAAGAATTACGTGTTGGTGTTTCGTTTTATCCATTTAAAAGTGTTGCACATTTTACAAATGTATGCGTAAAACAAAACAAAAGGAAACACTAATACTTTCTTATTTCTCTTTTGTGATGCCGGCCACTTCGGCTGAGACGGCAATATCTTCCGGCTCGTGTTGCGTCTGGTTAGACTGTGCGTGAACGGAATTAGGTCTTTCGAGAAATAATGTTGAACGGAACCTTATCGAAGTCGCATCTGTGTGATCCCTAAGAAAAACGAGAGAAATCTTTACCAACACACTCTATCAAACGTCTTAGAAATATCCAGAGTCCTCATTGAATTTTCACCAAAATGGTCCATAGAGTGACACTATTTTTCAAAAATAAGACTAATTAATCGTCCGTAGAGCGTATGATAAAGTAAAATAAACAATGGATTCCTGGACGGAATATTTTTGTATGTGCATCGAGTTACCTTTATTGATCACTTGGAAGAAAGAAAAACAACAAAAGGCAAATATTATTCATCAAAAAAAAAAAATAGCCTAACCTACCCAAAGAAGTTACATCTCACGCTCATGAGCGCACTTGTGTAAATTTGGTAACGGAGACATAAAAATCGTTTATTGAATTAATTCTCCAACGCCTTAGTTCGCTCCCAGCGGCATTTTCCTGTTTCCAAATTTGAAAAAATTACTCTGCGGTAAAAAATCTATTCTAATGGGAAGATCTCTACCGCAATAGCAGCGCAATTATAAGACTTTCCGAAACCTTTTTTTAATAAAATTTTTCGGTTTTGGTCGGATTTGAAACAATGTTTGCTTGGCTTAAAGATAATTTTGTTGTCGAATATTGGTTTTTCTGAATAGGGCAAACCCTTTTCCGGTTATGGTAATATAAGTCGTGCAGATGCCTTCATTTTTGACATAACCGTATATCTCGAAAACTTGAGCTGATAAAAAAATTGAAGTGCAGATTTACGTTCATCTTCCCTAATAACTAAAAAACAATAGTGAAGTCCCGAACCTTTGTTCCAGAAATATTTGAGAAAAAAGCCACAAGATGGCGGACTTGACTGTTAATTGATTAAAGTGAAAAAAGACTTTCAACTGTTGCTGCCTTCGTTGGCAGTGAGTTCTAGGCGGAAAATAATTCTGATGAGAAGACTGTGGTAGTCTCGAAACATATGACGTAAGTTCAACCTTCCATACAGCCAACAAAAATTTTTGTGAATGTTCAATTATTACATGCTTTAGAATTTCTTTCTAAAATAAAAATCAATTATTTGAATAATTAAATTGAAAACCTAACTTAAGCAAAACTAATTAAATAACTTTGGATAAAACCATACACTTCGACCAAATTCATAACTTAATTGTTAAAGCTCTAAAGGAACTTAGCTACAAGAATGTATACTATTAAAAAAGAAAAAAAAAATGGTACAGAAATAAACATTGATAAAAAACCCCAGCATTTGAAAATATCAATGCTGGTAATCATAGAAATAAAAGCTTAAGGTTAAACATGATAAGAAACATAGCGAAGTCCCGAACCTTTGCTCCAAAAATATTTGAGAAAAAAGCCACAAGATGGCGGACTCGGCTATTGATTGACTAAAGTGAAAAGGAGTTTCAACTAGTTGATTGTTGCTATCTTCGTTGGCAGTGAGATCTAGGCGGAAAAGCTGATGAGAAGACTGTGCTAGTCTCGAAACATCTGTTGTAAGTTCAATCTTCTGTTCAAGCAAACAATTTTCTTTGAATGTTCCATTATTACTTGCTTTAGAATTTCTTTCTAAAATAAAAAATAATTTAATCAAAAGATTAAATGGAAAAACGAACTTAAGCCAAACTAACTAAATAACTTTGGAAAAAAGCCATGAATGTGCAAAAATATTGAAATCAAATCGCATTTGAAAAAGCCCTAACAAATTAATGTGAGATTTGTACAGCAGTCAATAAAAGATTTTGCATCTCCTTTGTCAATAAAGATAAAACAATGTATATAAAATTAGAAAAATTTTATAACTTTACCATCCTTCAAACTAATTAGATCTTAAAAAGGCTTCAAACCATCTAGAAAGCTTAAATAATAAATTTATTTCTAATTTAAGCATTAATGTTTTTTCTTCTCTTTTGTAATATATCCGTACTTTATTCTTAATGAAATCATCAAATATATTCCTGAGTCTTCTTATTTTTTAGCAAGCTTTCCTTTGATTACTTATTGTAAGCAAAAGGACGAGTAAAGTACAACAACCCAAATGAATTTTTAATAAAACTCTTTAGAAAAAGAAGAAGAAGAAGAACATAAAAATAAAACACATAATCATAATTTTCAATATTTTGCTCCCGTTACCCGACTCCTTTTAAAGAACCCACAAGTACTTTGTGATTAAAAAAATATTTTACGAAAACTCATTGAGACTTAACGTCTCTACAACAAGTTTTCCTTTCTTTTTTTTTATTATAATTTTTTTCCTTGCTGTTTTGTAATTTTGCTTTTATAAGCTTTTTTACATATTTACATCTACCCATTACTTCAACAATATACTCCTTTTCTTTTACATTTTTTGTCTATGTTTGTCCTGGTTAAGATTGTTTTTTATCTTTACTGGCAACGTTAAGCATGACAGACGTAGAGGAGAAGTTAAAAAAATGCTTAATATAAAAATGAATAAATGAAAAATATAAAAATGCGAAAACAAAACGAAACAAAAGAGACGAAGAAAATTAAAAAAAAAATCTAAATTACAAACAACCCCTTTTTTGCGTGTGTTAACGAAAAAAAAAGAATTCTTTCTGTTCTTTATATATTTTAACTTTTTTCTTAAGTTTATCGCATTAAAATGTCATGAGATTGGAGCTTTACATAAAAGGCAGTTAATTAAAGGAGTGCATTCGAATTAGATTTACGTAATAAGTAAATTTGTTGAAGTAAATTTAAAACGAATTCTGGAATTAATTGAGGCACTAACGACATGTGAATGATAATTACAACAGTTATGATGATCGTAGAAACGCCTACTGAAATTCCAGTGGACATTAGCTCTACCAAACTATACAAAACTGTTGGCACAGCTGGTATTTCCATATAATCTTGGCGTACCATTCTGGTTCAACATGATAACTTAAAACGTTAGCTCGTGTGGCATTTTTATATTTTATTACTTCTACGAAATTTTGAATTATCTATGATGTAAAGGAAGATAAAAAAATAAAAAATTACAAATCGGACCATTTTGGTCCGTTCATTTTAATGGGACTCTTCTCAGAGGTGGAAAGTTACTGCTTGCCATTCACTTGGGAGTGGCCAGAACGATTCCTTTGTTGAAGTGTCCAAGCAGGTCTTCGACCAAGTATTCCCCGGGCAATGGCTGTAGGGAAGCGCTTCGGAGCTAGCTACAGTTAGAAGGTGCCACAACCATATATCCTGAGGGTCTGAGAGATGCCTCAGGAAAGTAGTCGATAAACCGCTGGAAGCATGGTTGCATCGTGATATTGGACGCGCAGATAGCAGCCCTATCACCAATTTAGGGGACGAGGGCTAGCAACCCATGTCTTCCGAAGTCCCAAATTTGCTAACGAATTGCTAATGGCGCCCTATGCTCCAATGGGAGTTAAAGGAATACATATACATATAATGTTTATTGATATGGACAAAATTTACAAATCAGGTGGAAAAATTTAAATTTTCTCGGTACATGATGAGCAAATTATTTTTCGTTGTAATTTGCATATGAATTTGCTGCATATGAAGCACTTACTATCGCACTTAAATTTATAGCAGCTCAAGTCCCTCGTTTTCTAGCGATCCCACAAATCTCGAATAGGTGCTAAATTATCATTAAAAAGTCGAAAAACACATTTTAGTGCATTTATTGCTTAAAAAAACTATATAGACCAAAATGGTCCTATACCTAAGACTCGTAAGTTTTTTTTTAACCTAACAGCAGGGTTAATGATAGCAGCATATTCACCGCCAACGACTCTGCTGCAATACCGACGAAGGAAGCAGTTGTGGTATTGCTAAGTGATCACTGCTATGCCTTTATCACTTATGCAGTCTAACAACAATGATACACAAATGCACATCAGAAGAATTCATGATGTCGATGGTCTCGAACCAAGACCTCAGGGTTTGTAGTAAACCCCGTAACCACTTCAGCCAACAGCACCCTTCTTCTTTCTGGAATGCAATCGAAGGAGTCATCAAATATTCATTATTTTACAGTTAGAGTGAGTCTATACCTGATAAATTTTTATCATGATAAATATCAAAGCGTTATCAAGATAAAAATTTATTAGGTATAGACTGCATTTATTAGTGTTATTGCAGTGTGTTGACAATTTTGTCAGAGCTCAAGCTCAGACAAATTTGTCTTGATAAAAAATGTAAACAAACTGTTTGACGTTTCAATTTATTTTCAAAAACTAAAATTTCTACAACATTTTTACAAAAAAAAAAAAAATATATACGAATAAAGCAAAATATGAATGCTTTAACTAAATAAAAGCAGTTTAATGAAAAAATAAGTGAAATAGTGCATGAATAGTGACAAACTACCTTCACGACGCCAAACAAATTGTGATTTATCATAGCAAAACAACAACAACGTATTCGCATGTATACTAACAATAACAAAAAATTGACAATTGTTCTGCCGACGTTTTGTTAGTTGTCATGATAAAAATATATCAGGTATAGACGTAGGGTTAGGGACTCTGACCAAATATGTAAGAAGGGATCCTTTTATGGGTACGAATAATGTAGAACGGTGTGATCAAAATCATTCTGATTATGCGTTATACACGAAAATTTTGAAGGATATTTTTGATTCCGTAGTTTCAGGCCTTCAGCGTAATTCTATATTTACAACACCAATATTGTGTTCGGGATAGAGAAATACGTCTAATCGTGCTTTGCAGAAGATCGAGAAAGCATGATGTTGGCAAGAAGAGCATTACAGAAATACGGCATTGGAGTAATAGCTTGTATGCCTTTTTGTCTAGCACTGACCGCTTCACCCTTCATGTGGTCCCAGCATTTGGTGAGAATCTTCAATATACCTGGCAGAGCCCAAAGACTTACACTTGTATGTATTCTTTAGTGCTGCTGCTGCCGCACAAATTACAGAATACATAAGTTTCGCAAATTGGAAAATATATCCTTCAGAGATTCACAATCACAATAGTACCAAGGACACTGACACAATATGTACGAATTTCCAATATAGGCTGACATATTTTGCTAGTTCGTGCAGGCGAAAAAAAATTCCCATCGAGGACGGCCTTTGTTAGAAGAACAGGGACGTTAATTAACTAGGTTCAAGCCAATGGAGCTCCCTAATAATTAGATAATCCTTGTTTTATGTGGATTGAGTATCGGAGGCATCACGTTTCCGTTCAGTTTCGGAAACGAGAATAGCATGACAATTGCTATAGACGCTGAGCTCTACCGATCGATGATACGGATTTGTTTTACAATATGAAATGAATCTGAAATAGCTGTAGCTCCTCGTTAGATTTTTTTTGTAGGTTTTTTAAATCACAAGTCTGTGCCAATAAGCCACAAATGATCGCTGCCACCACTTTTAATAGCTTCTATCCCTATTTGTGTCATATCTGGCCTTAAATAAGTGAATAGGTTAAATATAGAACAACGAACATAGGGGCTGACATATGAGGAGTTCACGCGATAAATCAATAATTAAAAATGGGATTTAAAAAAAAATTATGTCATTTGCAAGAGAAAACTTTGTTTACTTAACTTTTGTTCTAAACTTTTTTCGAAATGTCTTTCTGTAATCCAAGGTTAGAGTCCAAAGTCAAGTAAAAAATATAATTTTCAAAGTTAAAAAATTTTTTTAAATATAAAAGATTGACATGAAAAAAAATTAAATTTCTCATTAAAAAAATTTTATTTTGTTTTCACATTGTATTGGTATGATTTTTAGAGAATGGATCTGTGGAAAAATATTTTAAAAATTATGGTCCATTCATGGTCAGATTCATGTCTATATGAAAAGTATAATTGTTGACTATATTATCTACATTTTAGTCCCCCAATATTCCCTATATTTGTTATATACGCAATAAGGAATAGAATGTCTATATTTCCATCCTTAACTCTTTGGGATTTTTTGCGATATTGCATTTTATTTAAGTTTTGCACTTTATACATTTTATATCTTTTCCCATATTGGTAATATTATAGAGTGGGTATTTCAAAAAAAAGTTGCAGCAATTACCTCCTAGGATGAAAAATATATCAATGACGTTTCTAAACAAGGAAAACAAATTTTTGCCATGCCTTAAAATATTGCACTTTTTATTTTTTCATATATAGCGCCGCCATATGAAGTCTGATTTCTTCATATTGCATATCATTGTTTATGGCTTGACTGTGGCTTAATTTTTGCTTCTGGTGGCTTTTTAATCCGATATCGAATTTTGGGTGCCACTTATGTCATCTCGGATCCTTCCCTCCTAATATCCAACTTTTTGCACGTGCCAAGAAAACCCTTATAAAACTTTGTATGTCTAGCTTTTAATATATTCACTTTATGCCACGCCCCCAAAACTAAGCCCATTTTTCCTTTTCATTTACGCATTGTATCTCAATTTTCACTCTCATTTCCACCAGTGAAAAGTCAAAATTGAAGACAATTCGTAAAAAAGTTTTCCACAAAAAATATTTTTTATATATATTTTTTTTATTTTTGTATTTTTTTAATAAATTTCTTCGGAAGGCTATCATGTCTTTATATATTCGATATATATAGACAATTACCTTTCCATTGGTAGCAATCATTCTTATGAAAAGATGGCGGTTGATTTATCCCGATGTTTGATATACTTTTGTTCCTATGTGCGACATTCAATTTTTATTTACTCGAGAGTAAATGTACGCCCACTCACGCAAAGAAGAGCGCTCGCCTCCTAAAAATTTGGTTAAGTATGTTATTGTCCATTGGTTTCCTGGATTTAAGGGAAGCATTGGACGATAACAAGTTGCTGCATTTGTATCATATAGAATTAATCGATCTCTTTTCAAGTAGTAGCTCTCTTCGCACAACCCCAAATCGCATAGTTGTATGTATAACATATTAAGTTTCCTCTATCGCTTCACCATCTGATCTCTTTGTAGTCAAAGCTCAAGGCAGGTAAGGTATTAATTGATAGGTACATTATTATCCTTAGTGTTCTGTATACAGGCTTTGCAACTGCTGAATTCTCAATGCACTCCTTCAGAGCTCTACCGTTTCACCGATATCACAATGGAAAATAGCAATAACAACGCCAGTACTAACATTAAGAAACTCAAGTCTTAAAAGAGTGTTCTGTGTGTTTCAAACAAAATAAAGTGAAAAATAATATTAAAAAAAAAAGAAAATGCTTGTATAACGATGCTGCCGACGGTGTTGTGTTTAAGACGCGAAATTTTTAATGAGTAAAACCCTTGTATACTGAAGCCCCCCTTTTCTTCCTCATCCCTACCACTTCACAAAAGTAAAAAAAAAATATTAAAAGCACCAACAAAAAGGAAAAAAACAACAACACCAAATGTTTCCAAGCGACATAGATTACGCGCCCGTTAAAAAATAATGGCAAGCACTGAAAGTATGCGGGCAAAAAATAAAATATAAAGTGAAGTAACAGCAGGCAAATGAGAAGATATGTATCCTTGCCTTTTCCTTTTTTTCAGATATTTTCTTATTTCATTCTTTTTTTTTCATTAGAAAACTACCAAAATGAGAATAAAACATGCTTTGAGCAACATTTGTATCCATTATTTATGATGGAATAGAGTTACACTTTTAATGTATTTAAAAATTTTTTCATCTTTTAATTTTTTTCTTGTTCTTCTTTTTTGCTCTTGTTGCTGTAATGGGCTTAAAGTTGTTAAATTTTAAGGTTTGAGGAAATTACGAAAATGTGTTTAAAAGGATTTTTTTAGCTAAAATTTTTGGGTGTTTCTGGTTTAAAATTAAAATAGAGGAAAAGTTTCTTTTAGATATAGAAAGAAGCCTGCATTGTGGGAGAGACCCATGGAAAAAGTGTTTAATTGTTTAGTTTGGATTGTTTGCCCAAACTACTTTCAGATCATCATCCATATAGAATAACGCGCGATGGTTGCCGACATACCCTGTAATGGTGATGCCAGCTACTTTTCTCTCCAAAAATTAAGTATTCATTTAGCAAAGCAAAAACTTTCTAGATATCCTACAAGAAATAATAATCATGGACTACCAGCTTGCTTTTTTTTAACTACAAGCGACTATTAAGCTAATGAAATATGGATCTGCTTTTGTGATCCCGCTTATCCAAAAGCGATCATATCCGTCCATCTGAATCAGCTACTTCGTTCTTATGCACACCTTTATGCCGTCTCCTCCAGCGAGCATATCTTAACTACGTTCGAGGATCTCTATAAGGAATAGTGGGTGTCTAGATTCCAAGATCGGTCGATAATTGTGAATTAATCAGCATTATCGTTCCTACTGATGATATGTGTCACCAAAGACTAGGTTGCAGTTAGGTTGGGCTGACAGATTGCTGGTAAGGTAAAAATAACAGGAGGAGTACATCAAGAATTACGACCGACCGAAAATTTTCAGGTTGCATAACTTATAGCTTAGAGGTGATACTGCAAGACATTTTGCCCGGAAAGTGAAGGCAATGATCCTTTAATGCAGAACAAAGTCACAGAAGATGTGAGATTTTTAATGTTTCCTGCTCGTCTTGACAGCCAAAGCAGTAATCATTGTACGGGAGATTCATACGTTTAACATGGGTGGCAAAAATACATTTTTCTCTGACCGTATCCACGAAATTCGGCAGAAACAGCCTTGAAAGACTTAGGAGTTCTTAGTTCTACTATTGTCACTATAAGACCAGAGAGTGGTTGCTATTAAGCATGTGTAGTCAGTATTCCATCTGACATCCAGTTGGATGAGAGTGAGAGGGCGGTAATAACTAAGTCCCCAATGAACTAATTCCCCAAAACAAAAAGTCCCCAAAGTTTGGGGAGCTAGTTCGCTATGAATTAAGTCCCTAAATGTAAAAGTGAACCTGGCCTCCAAAAATTTAGCTAAAAATGAACTACGTCCCCAAAGTCGTTGTTGTTGCCCTCCATATAAAACTTTGAGGAGTTAGTTCATTTCTGTTTTGGGGACTTTTTTCATTGAAGACATAGTGCCTATCTGGGCGGACAATAGGAACTAAGTCCCCAATGAACTAATTGCCCAAATTTTGAGGTCATGGTTAACTAACACCCCAATATTTAAAACGAATTAAGTCCCCAATGGAATGAACTGAAACCCCGATATTGAACCCAATCCCCAATAAAAAATTTGTTTTTAATAATGACCAAACATTCAATCAGAAAATGAAGGAACTTCTGACTTTTTTTTACTTCTTCTGAATACGTAAGAAAGCCTTTTTCAAATGCCACTACCAAAATTTGTATAAATCCAAATTTACAATACGTTCTGCCTGATTGTGTAAGGAGCTGGCGTAAACGCCTATGTCGTTTTTTGTAGTAGATTAAAGCAACACTCAAGCCGTGTTTTTTTATCTACTACATTGGGCCTAATTGCGTAAGGTATGTTTGACGATGGCTTCGGCAAGTAAACGTTTTTCCCCTATTCGGCCTTCGGCCGGACCAAAGAGTTTTCTTCTCTGGGTATGTCAAATAATGGCTTCGCTTACAAAAGATTTTTTGCTGTATTTAATTTAGCTTTTAGATAAGTCTTATGCCAGGTCGAAAGCTCTCTAGATGAAAAATCTTTACCCATGGAAGCCAGTATTCAAAATACTGGAAAAAACGAAGGCCTGCTAGGCAGAAAACTTTCACTCGGCAAAGCAACTGTGCAACATACATACAGAAAAAATAATCAGAAAACTTTTACGCAGCGCAGACACTATTCGACATACCCAGAAGAGAAAATTTTTAAGTCCGGCCCAAGGCCGGCTAGGCATAACACCTTTATTCAGAGAAGCCATTATTCGACATAGCCAGAGGAAAAAAGTATTGGGGTCTGACGAATGCCGACTTGCCAGAGAACGTTTACTCAGCGAAATCAGTATTCGAAATTTCAGTTAGAACCCAAGTTTTTTAGCTAGTTATGAAATATGACCTCAAATTTAAAATTGAATTAAGTCACCAAATGATGAACTAAGTCCCCAAAAATCGTTGTTCTTGTCCACCACAAGAAAGTTTGGGGACTCAGCTCATTTCTTTTTGGGGACTTAATTCATAAAGGACTTAGTACTTACTGCTAAGGAGCTAAGGCCCCTAGCAGAGAAACAAGTCGATCGGCTCAAAGCCGGCTTAAGAGCCGCCGCCGACTTTCAATGTAACTTCAAGCCGCCGCCGATACATGCGACTATCCTCACGTCGAAATTCTATCCGGCTAAATGTTTTTTTAGTTGCAAATTTGTACTACATATTACAAATTATGTGAAAGTCGTCAGGTGTTTGAAAAATTGTATATAAAAATTTATTTAAAAAAACGTATAAAAGGAAAATTTTATAAAATTTCGTAATAAAGAAGTTCAACATTAAAAAGTGAAATTGATTATATACATTTTATATCGAAATATTCGCGAAATACAAGACCAGCCGCTGTCAGCCGGATATGAGCCGCCGACGACTATTTTTTCCTAAGCCGCCGCCGCCGACTTTTTAAGAAGATTTGTTTCTCTGATCCCTAGTATTAATGAAATTACTCAAAAATTATTATTCAAAGAACGCTATTGGTACAAAATAGTGTAATAAATTTTCACTAACTTCAAGACGTCCGATCAACTTTGTACACATATTAGGATCATAAGCGATATAAAAGTGGGCAGTGCCACGCCTATACTAAGTAAATATCTCATATCATGAAAGCTATATCAGTCAGAGTATTTTTGTTATTTTTAGAGCATAATGTGTAGCGTATCATAAAGTTGGCACTATAGGATCGATCGAATGCTATAAAAGTGTAGGTCTCCAAATTTGGTATCAGCTAATTTAAATACAATATGCAAAGTTAGTTAAAAAACTGATGGTGTAAGTGCGAGGGAAGGGGTACTCCTCATACAAAGTAATTAATAATTATTTGCTATCTAGAAAGCAATAACAGTAAGGTGTCTTCAAATTTGGTATGAGTTAATGTGAAGACAAGAAAAGCAGCTATGTAAAAAACTGGCAGCGTAGGTGCGAGGGAAGGGGTACTTCCCATACAACCTAATTAACAATTGCTTGCTATCTGGAAAGCTGTAACAGTAAGAGTCTTCAAATTGGATTTATTTAATTTGAAGATAAGATGTGAAGTAAAACACTGGTAGCGTAGGTGCGAGGGATGTACTCCTTCCCATGCAAAGTAATCAATAATTAGCTGCTAAATGAAAATTTGGTATAAACTAATTTTAATTCAAGATACAAAGTTGGGAAAAACACTGACGGTGTAGGTGTGGCGGTAGAGAGTACTCCCTATATCTTTGCAATTAATTTATCTACTGGACTACATTCTTCAGAAACGGCATATTCTAACCTCATCAAAAACTTATCGTAGGTATTATTAAAATGATTTCTTTATCTTTATATAACCTTTTTTAAGAAATAAAGGGCTCCAAAAATTTTAAAAATTTAAATTTTTATGTAAAATGCAAAAAATTTAAGAGGTCAACTTTGAGCTTGAATTTCTCAACAACTGCTGAACCGATTTTATTCAAAACAAAAGCTGCTAAAAAAAATTATTAAATTTTCTCAATCCGTTAAGAAGTTACATCATTTTGACCAACAAAAACCTATTATGAGCCACTTGGCGACGATTGCGTGAAGCCTAACCGCTGTGCTAACATTATTTCCAATAGATCTATTGGCATCCAGAACAATATATCGAAAAATGTCTTCGTTTAGCGCACTACTTGTCATGATTGCAATTATGTGGAAAATCCTCTCTATGCGAAAGCGAATACCCGCCGATTACAGTGATTTTTTCCAGACTGATACACACTAACTTAATATTGTGTCCCGTAACCAGTTTACTCCAAGTGGAACTTGTAGCTTTTGGCTCTCGCCTGAAGAATGTCTGTCCAGGATAACACTTAAATATTTAGCATTATCGGAAAGGGCTAGAGTGATGCCATTCTGGAGAAGAGTACTAATTCTGTTTCGACTAAAGAAATTTCATGCATTGTCTTTAAACTAGAGCAACAAGTTCGAAGTCGAAATATGACACTATTAGTTATACCGAACATTTTTGTAATATTTCTGCTTCTTAAATTAAATATTTAAAAATTCGCCATCTAATATCGGAGTTAAATTCTTCGTTCAAGTGCTGTTAAATATCAGCACAAGCATAATTTCTTAATTTAAATATCTAATTTAAATTAATACGATGATTACATGATGTACCTCTACAGCTCGATACATTCACTCAACTCTGCTGCCTTAAATTCAAATTTGTGCTTGTGTGACACCCACCTCCATCCAGCACTCCCCCAACAAACTCTCTAGCTTGAGAAAAAATATAATAAGCAAACGAAATGACATGCTCTTAAATCGTAAATTTAAAAATTCAACCCTTAAATAAATACTTTTTGTCGTATTCAAACCATTCAACCATTTTGGAGGTTTTTTTAGAGATAAATGTTGTTGTAATTCATACCGTAGAAATGGAAAAATCTAACAAAGTCAATGTACGTATGAATACTCAGGCAACTTTTACAACAAAAATAGAAGTTAAAAAATAAAAAAAGAACAACGACAGAAAACTTGAAGCAAAGGATGCCAAATGAAAGGGGTCGCAGGTGCAGAGCTCGTGCGTGTGTTCTTGTTTTTCTGGCAAGATAACACAACAAACGAAGTGTTCGATGGAAAACGCTAGTACACAGTAAAGTAGAGGAGTAATGTTATAACGGTATATGAATGACTGTTAGTACAATTCGTGTCTTAAAAGCGAAAGCGAAGCATATGCAAATGAGTTAAAAACAAGAACAACAACAACTTACACAAAGTCAAATATTTCTTTTTTTTTTGCTGTAGTGCTTGGAGGGTGGATATTTTTTTTTTTGTTTTTGATACGATGGGGTTTTGATAAAAGGATTTTTATAAAATTTTGTTGTTGTTTGTGTTTCGCGCTCACTCATACATTTTTATGGCTTTAAAGTTGAATGCTTCTTGTTAATTTTTTTTCTACTGCTTTCGTTTCTTTGTGCGAAGAATTTTTCCATGTACAGAGTTGTAATGTTGATGGGTTTTTGTTGGTTGAAATATTTCTTGTACTTTTTTTTTGGC
Organism: Panzeria rudis; assembly: GCA_956483635.1. Lineage (NCBI taxonomy): Eukaryota > Metazoa > Arthropoda > Insecta > Diptera > Tachinidae > Panzeria > Panzeria rudis. The sequence goes on from OY101450.1 coordinate 31,091,841, forward strand.
TTTTATGTCTACATGTGTATGGGTGTGTGTGTGTGTGTTTTAAGCGAACTTGTCATTTTGCATAAATTACGAAAGGAGTAAAAGGAACGAAATGTACAGGCAAGTATACATATTCAATATAATGAAAGTATGTACATTAGGAGGGACGATTTTCTTGAGAAAAAATCGTAGAGGGTGGGGGGGGAGAATATAATTCTACGAAGAATTCTAAACAACTTTGCACTAGAAATCATGAGTCTAAAATAGATTTCGAGCTTGCGAAAATTCCAAAATATATTTTATGACGCCTTTATTATAGGAAAAATTTCAAAAAATACTTGAAGCAGTTTAGCGTATACTTAATATTTTATCAATACATTAAATAATTATACTCAGCCTATATTGAGACAATCTGCTTCAAACTCTTTTTTTCCTATAGTAAAGTTGTAATAATTTGGGAACCACTGGCGGTAGTTCTCCGATTTTATGGTCAAATGGTAGTTGCACTGCCATAACAATTTTTTTTTGTATTCGGAAGGGGCCTGTCCTAATCACTGGTTGGTTTTATAAGAACTTACAATATATTTTGGAATTACCGCAAGCTGGAAATCCATTATAGAGCCATGGTTCGTTAGAAGTTGTCGTCGAATCATTTTACGCCATACTATTTATTTGCATCCATACAAATCGTCCCACCCTAATGTACGTATGTATATACATACTTTTCTTGTTTTAATTTTTGTATCTTATGCTTAATATTGTTATGGTAACGCTATGCTGGGTATATTTCGTTCTGTACACCATAGATGTTTTTAATAATAATAAGAGGTGGTGCTTTTGGCTGAAGTCGTTTGCAGGTTGACGACAAAGCAATGATGCCGGGTTCGATCCCAGGTAAGTCATCAACATCAGAAATTTCTCTGATGTGCATTAGTGTAGTGTTGTATTTGTTGGTCGTTGTTAGACTGTTTAAGAGATGAAGGCATATCACTGATCACAAAGCGGTACCGGCAGCGATCAATACTATTCGATGATAATGTACAGCACAGCACCCCTCTTTTTCAGTAATGTCGGCGATTAAAACTACTAATAAAATGGCTACAAATAAAGTATAAGAAAGTTAATGCGTCTACTTAACACCAGAGGAGCTCAACGCCGCTGTAACATTAACATAATGCACAACAGCATAGTTGTAAAATAATTAAGCTTTCTATATCTATCTCATTTCGCCATCTGTTCTCTCTACTCTGTCGCTTTTGCAAAGGAGGTACCACATTAATTAATTAAGTGGTAAGCAAGAAGTGCCTGAATGTGGTACTTATCTTTATAAAAAAAGGAAACTAGCAATGTTAAAATAAATTGAGGATATGTACTCTGGTGGTTCATGCAATTCAAACCGTAAAAGTCTGATAATAGGCCGTAATATCAACTCATACAATACGTTTTGGGGCAGCACATATCATAACCCCAGACGACTGCACTTGCAAGAATTAGCTTATACTGAAGAGAGGATGCTAGATAGAGTTTGAAACTGGAGATTTTTGGGGAGACTAATCTAATCATACCACAGAATAATTTAGCTTAAAATATTATAGGACAAAATGGAAAGTAAGATATGAAGAATATGGAACGTACTAAGAATGAGAAGCATTCTACCAAAAAAAACGTGTTGCTGGAAGCAGTAAAAAAGTTTCATGCGATATTTTTAAGCGTTTCCAGGGATGTACAAAAAAGGCAGAGATCTCTCGCTTTATATTTAAATACAAAATAATTTTATCTTACTTATTGCATGGAAGAGAGAGATTCATAATAGAGTATGTGATTTCATTTTGTTGTGCTTTAAAGAAGAACTAATGAAGTTCAACGATGATACAATTGGATTGCGCTTACAACTCACGCTTATAAAACCCCATTGAAAAAAAAAATGGTACCCTACTAGACATTTTTCCAATACTCATATTTGGCCCCACTTGGGAAAGCATGTGGCAAACCAAAGATTTTTGCAAGATTTTTGATATATCGCCACAGGATACTAGTCAGATCACAGTTAGATCCCAAATGTGTTTGCATGAAAATTTCTAGTTGGGAAGCTCCTTCCAACTGGAAAACTATTGGGGAAGTCTAAGGAAGATTTTTAACCGTATATTTTGCTCATCTTTGATAGAACTGATTGTTGCTTACTTTTGGGGTGCCAAATACGTTTCTGCGTTACATCCCAATTGCGATCCGCGTTAGATCCCAAATGTGTTTGCAACAACTGGGGATAGTTACGAGCTAGATGCCCATAATGCAGGCGGAATCAGGAACCTAATTGAAGAGTTGAAGTTCTCTGACAATAGTGGATGAAAGAGATTTGATTCCATGGTGAACAGGAATAATATGATACATAAAAACACCGGAGGATTTTAACCATTATATATAAGAGAAACTCGAGGTCATAGAACCATTATAAGGAAAAGATAAGAGATCTGAAGCAATCTCCTTCGTTGACGAAAATGGAAAAGAAAACATCGAAAGGTGTTAGAGGTAAATGTTATCGTATGATCCTGACTTTAAAGCTGGACTAATCCGGAAAGAAGACGAGTCTATGACTGAAGAATTGAGCAAATCGTTGCAGCCTTTGACGGAGATACTTTTCTCCAGTATATTAAAATAGAATAATTGATGGAATCCTTGTCATAGGGAGATTAGAGGTAGAGTGCGAGTCAGTTAGTCAGGAGGATAGTTAAGAACAAATGTTATCGAAAACGCATTATATTCTTTTGCACCCTTTGAAATGGCAAATGGGGGTGAAATATTCATGGCCTTGTTTCAGTGGCATGTGACTGTTCTGCTCGTCAGGATGAGAAAATATTTTTGACCTTTCTTTCGACATGTAATATCCTAAAGGCCTGGAGAGACACTTAAATGGTTTTTTTGTTGTCATAATTTATAGAAAAACCTATACATGAGAAAGGTCCTTCTGGCCGGTTAGAGGATATTGGTGGACTTTCTAGAGACCCATACGCAGATATATAGTATAGAGTTCTGGGTAGGTGTCCACAGGAATAGCGCTTGTACAGTGAGAAACTGTTGATAATAATCGTATGACGGATATTAATCTCAGCACCAGTGTTCGTGGAAGGTTGGGCAAGTGACTTCCGCAAGCAAAGCCTCTTTCGTCTCTACTGTGGAAATTATTATGAGTAGGCTTTTCTTCAAACTGTACCCACGCAGACGGTATGGCACTTATAATTGGTGGCAGCTTCATATACACAATTATGGGTTGCGTCCAAGTTAAAATCCTTTAAGATTTTCAGGTCGAAAGTTACCGTTTCTAGAAATGTGAAATATCTATTATTAGCTCTAGATACGCAACTAACCTGGAATGACCATTTTGAATTGGAGATACGGCAAGCGAAAAGGATATTACATCTATGGAGTATATCATTAAATTTGTTGAATCTCGCCTAAGTCTGTACACTGGAACTACACTATGATTGTTCTACTAACAATTGCTTACGCATCGGTTGTTCGTTGGACAAAAACTTTCAGAAAACAATTTTACGTGGGTATATCTGAAGTTACGCGTACCACGCTGATGCAAGCAAGGAGGCAATACTGGGATTTCCTCCATTGGATTTATTTATAAAGAAAATAGCGACAGTGGGAACTATGCGCATGGATAGTGATGCTACTAGGCATTTCTCCTGAACGAACTTGTTCAATTGCACTATACTAAGCGTTTTTAGCTCAGTAGTGAGCACTTTCGTATGATAAATATAAGGCAAATTCAAGTTGGATCTGCGTTGAAGGGACTTTTTCCTGTGTGTGTTGTTTAAAAGTTCACGCCGAACAAAAAAAAATGGCATAATTTCCGAATTCACATTGAAAACAACTGAGCTACTGAGCTAATTGAACTATCTAGTGCAATAAAGTGAGGTGAGCGGAAAAGAGCGCTCACTCAGAAGAGGTGATAAGCACATATGAGAAAATTTGAAAGAGACTAAAATGTCTTTAAAATACGTTAGAAAAAGTCAGGTATGGGACTCTCATTTTAGCTGCACAATGAACACAACGAACGTACACAGAAAAAAATAGACAAGAATTATATTCAATAAAACCATGTTATTAAAAAAAATATGAATTTCAATAACATTTATCTTTAACATAATAAAATATTTCGTTGTAAGTATTTCTTTTCCATGCCGGTTATTTCTTTTCTTTTTATACATAAGTACTTAAAACAAGTTGTATCCCATAAAAAAATAAATGGGATATGGCTCAGCTATAGAGTGTATGCTTTACGTCCGGAAAGCCCGGGTTCGTATTCCAGCCATGTCAACATTTTTTTAATTTATATATATATTTTTATTTTGAAATAATTTTGTTATCAATATATGGGAATTTTTTATCACAGGAAATTTGAAAAAAAAATTATTGAATACCGGGATTTTTATTATCAAAAACGAAACTTATTTTTTTCTGTGTATGGAGAGTGATATCAGCATATATAGTAACGGATGAAACTTTAATTAATGGCTAAAGAGTTAACACTGATGTGTATTAAGGGACACATCAGTAGTCGCTAAGCAGGGATGTGCTGGAATGTTTCATGGAATAGGATCCCACAGCGGTTGGATTCCATCAATCTGGGAAGATGGTGGAAGACAATAGTTTATATGCAGACTCACATGGCACTCTCGAGGACCCTCAGTAGAAGAATGGATGAGATACTTAGGTGTAATAGGACTGCTCACAGTCCTCTATAATAATCAATTGTCTTTCGAAATTGTGGCATTTCAGTTGCGAATATTTGCGACTTTTTTAACAAACGCATTTTTCTAGGTATCTTCAACGTACTAAAATCAATATATTTACTGTATGGGAAAGAATTCGAAAGTCGATTTTTTTAAAAACAAAACTTTCTTTAATGCGCAGCTAAACAAATTAAAAGGGCCTGAAAAAGGAGTTCTTCAAAATAGTCGCGTGTGAGAATTCGTGAGCGTGAGTGATAAAGAATTTTTCTTCGTGACATTAAGTGATGAAATATTTTAAGTGAGGGGCTTCAAAAGGTCGAATCCAAAAAATTATTTAAATCGGTGTTGCCGATTGGCTGTAATTAATAATGGCCACAAAATTTCCTATAGTGCACTGTAAAACATAATTAAAACCATTCCATTACCAGTCCGATCTTTTTCAACCGCTTTTTCGTTTCTGTTCACTAGGGATGCGCAAGTGAAAAAAATATTTCGATAAATATCGATATCGATATATTTTTAAATATCGATCGGAATTCATATTATGGAATAAAAAGTATCAATATTTCGATATATATCGATATATTTTCAAATATGATTATTCATACATAATACCAAAATAAAAAACAAAAAATAAAACACGAAAAGTGCTTTTCTTATAAATAATTAAGCTGAAAAGAGTTACTTTCGAACATATTTACTGATTGAGGAATATTTCATGGCACGCACATCAACAAAATTATACTCAAAATTTTATAAAGAAAAAGGTTTTCTTAGTAATATTTTATTTGCTGAAGATTGTGTCGAAATTTTTTTTAAAAACTGCACAAAAAACCAAAATTAAAAAAATATCGAATTTGATACTGTCGATATTTTTTGCCCATCCCTACAATTCACCACTGCGCCTCAGGTAAGCAACTGCAAAAGTTATTCACTTGGCTGCATGGCGTACGATGGAGGTCTTTATCCTTTCGCATCGCAACTGGTCCAGAGATTAAAGAGCTGTTGTAGGTCACCGTGAAGCAGTTTTAGTATAAACAAATGTATCGTTGATTGAGTGACTTTAGCACGACCTAAAGGAAAAGTGGTTAAATTTTTCGCTATTCTACTTAATAGCTCAATAGTCTCCTGCAAATAGAACAAAATGTGGACATTTAAATGTAAACATCAACAACACTTGTAGCTAACTTAACATGCCGTAAATGCCAATCAAATAATTTCCTTATTTACATTCTTAATGATTTTTTTTTAAATAAAGAAAACTGGAAACTAATATATTAAGAGAAGAAGAGGAAAAGCAAAGTAAACACGGAAAAATACTAAAAAGTGAAAAAATCTGAATCATAGAGTTGGGGGTAAAGTCGTTGCAGAAGAAGGATAAAAAATTGGAAAATGAAAAATGTCTTTGTATTTTAATGTATATTGCCTTTATTTTTCTTAATAAGCTCAAACATTAAAATGAAACACACTAAATAACGACAACGTAAAAAATCAATAAAACTTAAATTTACAAATAAATTAAGAAAACAGAACAAAAAACTCCGTGCAGGAAGTATTACAAAAAAAGATCTCAGCACAAAACACTTGATGTTGTGAGCGCAAATTTAAGCGTTATAGGAAAAAGCCTTATTAATCTTGATAAAGAAATCCTCAATGAATTTTTGTCATACTAATACGGCATGTTTCTGTCACAGTTTGCAATTCATGCTAAATATCCTGTTTGCGAATAATCCTTTTACATTATTTTGCCATTAGTTATGCTTTTTGCAATTGAATACCACAAAAAGGCAAATCAATAAAGAGGTTCCTTTTCTAGTTACCAAAGGATTCTGCACTTAAATTTAAACCATGTTGTTTGTTGGTTGATGTTAATTGTAACCAGCCACCACCAACACAACAAACGATTAAATACGACTACATCCCTTTATATATTTAGAACAACATCGAACACCAAGTACAATGACATTTGGCAAAGATAGCATTGCGAATTTAGCTAATATTTTATTCATTGATTTACGATTAGAAATGTTTTTTCTATTTCTTTATAGATGTGTGTAAATAAATAAGCGGTTGTGCGTGCGTGTGCTTGTGTCTACTTGAGTCTCCAAGAGAGACATGTGTTTTACGCGCGCAAAAATTTCTATACGAACATTTATGCCAAAACAACATTCAGTATAAATATTCTGCAAGTAGACTGTAAACAATATCTAACCATGAAAACGAACTGAATGCCCAGTCAGTCAATTCATATGAAAAACAGGATGAACAATTTTATACTCGCTTGCACTACATTACGACTTTTAGTGCACACACACAAAGCAACAGCTTTTGTTTTTAAATTTTTCCAAAAATTATGCTGCAACAAAAATTCAACACAATTAAGGATCAAGGACAAGTTAAAACAGCATGTTGCGAAAATATTGATTTAATTCTAAAATGTGGCCTTTTTCAATGTTAATGGATTAACAAATAAAAAATTACTATGCCAAGACAAATTATTTTGCTGTTTAACAATTACTGAAACTAGCCCAGATTTAGCATTTTTTACATACTTTCTAATTTTGAACTATCGTAGTTCTGCTGTATTTTTTTTAAATAAAAGGTATTACCGACGTTTTTTTTTTCTTCTTAAGAATAACATGATGTAAACAAATCTGAGACTTTTGCAATCGTTGTATATCGTCCCTATTATGTCTAACTCTTCAATATGAAGTATGTATTCGTTTTTTAGAATCGTTATCTTACGATAAGCCTAGTTTCAAAATACTGAAATATTTTAAAACTTCCACTTTTAGGAATTCGCTGACTTGGAGTTCCCAATTGATGGCAAAGTACAAATTTGCATATTCGATAGTAGTACAGTAAAATCGTACAAAAAAGGCTCAACTTTGCATTTCATATAGGACGAATTTATTTTTTTGTTTAGTTATACATGTGACCTTGTGTTTATGTTTGAGTTTTCGTGGTCGGGCGAGGTAGGGAACGCCCGCTATCTTGAAAATATTGGAGTTACTGTTTTTTAGACTATCTCGTAAACTATAAGGAATATGAAAATTTTTGTTGAGATCTTTCTTTAAATCATAATACTATCTACAACTCCACCAAGTACATTTTTGTTGTAAATTGTACAATTAAAAAGTTAGACAAACAAATTTGGAAAATTAAGCGCTTTTTCTCTTAAAAGCGTAATAACTTTATTATTATCAGTAATGTCAATTTAGCTATTTTCTGGCTAAATTTAGCCATTTTTCATCTGGTTTAGCCAGAAGAAAAGTTAATTTAGCTATTAGCTATTTTTTAGCCACATTTATTTTATTTAATCTAGTTATTTTTTAGCCATTTTTTTCATACATAAAATTTGTTACCGATTTTTCATAAAAAATTTGAACTCGCAACAAAGGAACACTTATTTACTACCAAAAAATACAATAGAGTAATATGTTATTGCTTTTGCACGCATGAGATGAAAACTTTGATAAGTCCCCGTCTACACGTGCAATTTTTGTTGCAGCAAATTTTGAATTTGAGGGAGAGTGTTGAAATAGAAATATATACCATATTTATTCCTCTCTCTCTCTCTCACTATTTCTCACTAAGACGGGCTTCGCACATGACAGTTTTTGTTGTCCAATTTTAAATTCAGTCGTGAGAAAGACAGAGAAAGCAACATAGTTTGACTCTGTCTTTCTCCCAGATGAATTAAAAACTGCGCAACAGAAATTGCCCTGTGTGAACCACGTCTAAAAGATGAAGAATTGCGGCAAAAAAAATCACACGTGTATACCGGGACTAAAACGTCAAACCATTTTTCAGAAATGTACAAAAGGTATTTTGTTCCTTGGAATATTAATCATGCCCAATTCTTTCTGAATATAACGTTACGAACCTTAGCCTAATAATCAATTTAGATTCACAAAGCAAATACGTTCGAAATAATCATATTAATTTTGTTTTATTTATATTCATATTCGTACATCCATTCAGAAGTTATACCCAGCAAACTTTTTAAAAACTGGCAAATAGCCGAAAAGTGTTTCGTTTATAAAAATAAAAATCTTCGTTGAGCGCAACAATGGCTAATGGCAATCGATAGGGCGCAAAAATAAAATTCAGAGAAGGAGGTTGACACGTTCGGAAATACTTGCATTCAGTTGTTTTAAAAATGTTTAAAAATCGCTGGAAAAAAGTTTCATGCGCAATAAAGACTAATAGCAATAGAAAGGGGCAAAATATAATTGATAAACGGGGATTGTCGCTTTCTGAAATAGTTGCATTCAGAAGTTATACGCAGCAAACTTTTCAAAAATTTATAAAAATCGCTGAAAAGAATTTCTAATAAAAAGAAAAAACGTCGGTGAGCGCAATAATGGCAATCGATAGGGTTTTATTTACTTTAAAAAATATTTCCAATTTGCTGTAAAAAATAATATGTGAATTACTTTCTTATTTTTGTTTAATACTCATGATTTTTGCATACGATATCGCTTAGCCATTTTTTAGCTAGTTCTTAGCGAAGGAATTCTGGCATCCCTGATTATTATTGATCTTAGCGAAAAATTTACAAAGAGCATTTTTATAGAGCTTCACCTAACAAAAAATTTTATATATACATACAAATCTATGGTTTTCCTCATTCCTTGAGACGTTAGAGACCCTTACCCCGCTCCAGCTTTTGAGGGTCTATACCATATCAAGGAATGAGGAAAACCATTGAAGGAAACAGAGCGTTTCAAAATAGACATATGTCTATTGTAAATATTAGCTTTAAGGCGTGTTTCTCAAACCGTTAAGCTGCAATCAAAAAGTTTATCAAGTCATCTTGAGGACTAATATGCCCTTAAATATTTCCAAAAAATTATATGCGTCTGTCTAAAAATAAAAAAAAGTACAGCGGAAATACTGAAAATCCCATTTGCTGAATTTTCTAAAATTTCTTAGGGAATTGTGGAGTTCCTAGAAGTAAATCTTAACTTTTTTTCTTACTTGGTAGTATTTAGTACATAAATTCCTATAGAACTGCAAATGTATGTACTATACACATATTACGTAACGCTATTTTCTGGTTTTGGAAGTAAATTACAACAAAATCATAGAAATACACACAAGTATGCAAATTTTAAAATGGTGTATAGTTAGAAAACTGATGTAGTAAAAGTCGCCTACGCAAGTCTCCGCAGTTAATTTTTCCTTCCATACAAAGTAATTTTTATTTATCTAATATCTGGAGAACCACAGTGAGACTCTCTTAATTTGGTGTGTGTTACACTGAAAAAAAGTTGTGATTTTAAACAAAAGCTTGATTGTGTAGGAGTGTAGAGATGGATACACGATATATCTGCCTACCAGATATGGCCAGTTTTATATAAAAAGCAAGAAAGCATGAGGGGTAGGCTGTTCGTGGGTGGCCCAAGTACAAAATGTAATTGGTAAGTACTAGGTATTGAAATAGGAGTAACAATTTAACCGGGTGGTTTTCTAGCATGGAGGGATATTATAGAGTAAACGATAGGCAAATCACTGATTAGTCTCCAAATAAAGAGTGAAATTAGAGGTAACAAAGTAGTAATATAATATTGCTATAAAGCTGAGGTAGAAGTAATTAAAATAAGCACAGTTCTAGCACAAAATTAGAACGAGTGTACTGCAGTATTACCCGCGAGGTGATACACAGAAAAAACTAAATTTCATTTTCTGTAGAGGAATTTAAGGAAATAGTAAATATTTTGACTAGGACCGGATCTATAAACAAATTTGTAAATATTTACAAATTGTAAACAAAACAATTTACTAAATGAAACAAAACGATTTACTGGATTTTCTGAAAAATATCAAACAATATTTTTGACTGAATTTTTTTAAACAATTATTCTAAAAATATCAACAAATATTAAACAAAATAGATTACTTAATCAAATAAAAATATTTACTGAATTTTTTGTAATATATCAAACAAAAATTTTGTATGGGTCATAATCATCATCATCCATTAAGAATATATAAAATTTCACTTTGTTAAATGTGTTCAAGTCTCAATGTTTATCTAAAGACTATAAAAAATTTAATGAGAATTAATGCAACGATTTTAACGAATTGATTCACTCAAAAATCTGCAGTAAACAAACTTGGTATAATCGCATTCCTTTTGCTATCATTGTTGTTGTTGTGTTGTTATGTGTATGTCTTCATCCGGGTTGTTTTTTTACGACACAGTTTTTCTTGTTGGTTTTCGTGTTTTCGTTCTAAATAAGAGTCAAACAAACAATTCATTGATTATGTGAAGAACATTTACTGAAAATGAAATTTATTTTTAGACAAACTTTTGTTTGAAAATTTTTTTGTGGTAAATTTTTCTGTGTAGGAAATCTGTGCATGTGCTAATGTAATCCTAGTAGTGTTTCTCTATTATGTGGCGGGGCTTAGTCTGTTGTATTGTAGTTAGTTGTGTTTGGTACTTTAAAACTCCCTAGCGGCAAAGCCTCTAGGCCATGGAATATTCGTTGAGTTCTTTCTAATGGTTTTCTAGCACAACACAGGAGGTGAGCCAGTCAAATAATAATTGAATCTGTAATAGAGCGCCGGGAAAGAGCTGAAGAGAGATTTTCAGAGGTAAAGCAACAACAAGCTGCTATCAAGGCTTTACGAGGGTTATTACCAAGGCTGGGGACGAGCATCTATATAAAATTATTTACATCCATAAACTTTGTTAAAGAGGTTTTTTGAATAGTATGTATGCATCTCATTATGTAGATAAAAATCAGATAACTTTTATGATTAAAAAATTATAAATAAAACTTCTTGACTTCATATATTTTCCAATAATCATTAACACAATATTGTAATATTTATTATGATTTGTTTCTCTTAATTCATTTAATTATCGTTAAAGATGCATAAATGCTTCAAAATTGCAACACATTTTTTTGTATAATTTTACAATAATAAATGGCTTAAAAGTTAATTATGTTAATCGTTAATAATTTTACACATTAACTTAATGAAACAATAAACTTAGAATATTTTTTGTTTTATAAAGTTTATTAGAAATTTATCTATATTCGTAGTTTAAGGTTATAATTTTAACTACTCTCAATATTACAAGATATATTTATTTAATTAAAGTTTTATTTTTATTTTTTATTAATGAAATAACAAATTATTATCAGAGATTAAGAGGGATATATTGCACAACATTTTGGTTTTTTTAATTTTTAATGCTAATTTTTTATACAAATAGAAATTACAATAAAAATTGACACATTCAATGAATTAATTAGTAAATAGGGAGGGTTTTTTTTACAAAATTAGGTTAGATAAATACTATATTACATTGCTTGGGACTAATTAAGCAGAATTGGGTTTTCATACTTAGAGTGTACAATTTTGCTTGCTTTGTTTGCGAATAGGTTGGGTCATTTAACATCATGACACTTTCAATAGATTTGTGTATCTGTGCATCAGAGAGCTGCAACAAGTATGATCGAACGGTTTTATTCATTACTAGTTCCCTTTCAATTCAATGTGAATCACTAGCGCTAAATAACAAGTAGAAATCAATCAAGCCTTTGGCAGTTTTGTTCCCATTCGAGTATAATACACGAACCAAATATATCAGCAAGAAGTACGTATCATTCGCAACATTATATATACTTGAATTGATTGGTTTACAAACTATGCGGCTTGTTTACGAACAATTACTCACTTGTAGCTCGGATGTTTTGGCCCATGGTTTGATTGTGATGGAATACAAAAATACTCAAGTTACTCTACGAGTCTATTTTTGTGTTTTGAAAAGTATTGTTCTTCGGAACAAATACATACATATGTAGGTTTCGTAATGCCCAGCGTTGTCAACTTTTAAATTTAAAAAAGCACTGAAGCCAGGAAAAAAACGCGTATTTTTTTAAAAAACGCACTAAATTTAAAAATTTTCATTCTATATAAAAATTAAGTAATGAGTTTAGTCGAATTATATGGGTTTATATCCAAAGAAATTTTAATTATTTTGTCTTGAGTTCGATTTTAATTTAATTTTTCAATTAAATTATATTTTTATTTAGAGATAAATGTGAGGCATGTAGACAAAGAAAATTTTTTGACTGTGCGGAGGGTTGAACTGACGTTTCTATAGCTCCCGCTAATCTCATCAGAGTTCTTTACCGCTTAGACCACTCGACCAAAATCGGTTGTTTGCAGTCAAGAGCTGAATATCATCTACTTTTAATCAATTCATACTGTCACTCTTAGAGCTGTATTTCATTTGATAGTTATTGATATTGAGTTTTTTCTTTGTCTTGTGTTAAGCTTCTTTTTATTTTTTCTCTATTCTAGTATGAATCATAGATAATTACAAGTACTAGTGTGTGTGAATGTTTGTCTGTTCAGTTTTATTTGAACATGTACTTCGTTTTGCTAGGTGCCTTTAGAGTTTAACAATTAAGTTATGAGTTATTCGAACTATATGGGTTTATATCCAAAGAAATTTTAATTATTTTGGCTTGAGTTCGGTTTTAATTTAATTTTTCAATTAAATTATATATTTATTTCGAGATAAATGTGAGGCATGTAGACAAAGAAAATTTTTTTGACTGCGCGGGTGTATTAGATCATTTCATGAAGTAAAATACATTATTTTTGATGTATTAAAGGACATATCTCACATGCACTGCGAAAGTGCTACAACTCAAATATACTGATTTTCCAGAAAACGAGTTTTAGTTTTAAATTTACTCACACCTTTATGGGGAAAAAATTTTTTTTCTCTTTAAGAGTTTAGTATACATCTTGTATGACTTTTTATGCGGTATGAAAAGCAATATGACGAATAATTTTGTACTATTAATCCAAAAACGCATTCCTTGAGTTGTGTCACTTTTGAAGTGCATGCAATACAATATTGCTGTTATTTATGAAAATATAAGTCACTATATCTTTAAACTAGAGCTAATTGGAAATTTTTACTGTAACTTTAGAATTCAACAGATGAAAATGTATATTTAGGGATCTGCTATTATGATATCGAAGCATTTTCATTGCTGCGTAGAGTAATTAAATCGAGATACATCAGTTGGTATCTCAACATGAATTTTCATGCTTCAGCCCGATTTTTATGTGAAGCATGTAAGAACATTCTGTTGCGTATTTTTGACTTAAATAGATTCATCAAGCTAAGAACTCGTGCAACTTCTGCGTTTGAATAAAGAAGTCACATAAGTTTGATTGTAATATTTGCTAATGACTTGGACAAAATCAAATAAATAAAGTTGGCAGCCCTAGCGTGAATACATACAAATTTCTTAAAGTCTGTAGTAAAAAATTTTAAATTAAATTTTACCATAGTAACTTAAAGTTTTATTGTTAATAAAAAAAGAGATTAATAAAATAGAATATAAATAGTTCGAATTTTGTGAAATACAATGAGTAAAGGCCGTAGAAACGTTAAAAACAATCAAACATTTTGCGGTCAGTGCGAATTAGTGGTAAAAGAGGATAAAGAAGATTTTATTGAGTGCGACAAGTGCAGCAAGGTTTACCATGTAATTTGCACAACATTAGATAAACGTAAATACGAGCATCTTGTAAAACATGAGAAAGAAGAGTACATATGCCATCTCTGTGATAAATGTGGTACTTTTAAAGCCGATATAAAAGAGATTAAAGTGGAAATAAAAAAATTGGATCAGCTGACAGCATTGAACGAAACGATAACGTTTATGTCTAAACAATACGATGACATATTAAAAGGTGTTGTTGAAAATAAAAAAAAATTGGAAAGTATTCAATTTGAAAATAAACAATTAAAGGCTGAAGTAAAAACTTTGAAGAGCTCGATTAAATTTTTGAATGATGAAAGAGTTAAGCATAATTGTTTAGTAAGTGGTATAGAAGTACCTAGTGGATCGACGGCAATTGATGCAGTTATGAAACTGACCAAAGATGCTGGCGTGGAGCTGAAGGCCGAATGTATTGATGAAGCTTATGTTATTAGGAAAAGACATAACAAGCTTGCAAAGACAGACAAAAGTGATAGGCAAACAGTGGTCGTTAAATTTAACTCGAAGAACTCCAAAGACAAAATGATGTCTCTAAAGCCAATACTGAAAGAAAATGAGTGTCTTAAAAACAAAAACATATATGTCAACGACTATTTAAGTAAAGAAACTATGAGTTTATTAAATCATGCCAAATCTTTAAAAACAGTTGGTTATCGTGCCGTCTATGCAGTTGGGGCAAAAATTTTTGTCAAGAAAAGTGAACTATCCAAACCGAAATTTATTGCTAATGAGGATGAGGTCGACAAGCTCTTGCTGGAAGCTACAACAAACAGGATGATAGGACGCAGATCCCATTATGAGGTAGCTGATGATGACCAGAATGGTGAATTGGCTGGTGGTAACGATGATAATTTATCCCCATAACTGCTGCATTAATAAATCTGTTACCCTATACGTAATTTATATTATACAATATTTCTTGCATTTCTTATGAATAATCAATACTTTAAAAATCTAAAATCTTATAAAAATTATATTAAAAACAAAAGTAATATATCACACAATGTTATGTCAATAAATATTAGGAGCGTTTCGTCTATTGACAAATTTAATAAATTCAAAGCTTTTATAGTCAAATTACCATGGCTACCCAACGTTATTTGTATCCAAGAAACATGGTTCAGCCCAGATCTAGTGCAACTTTATAATATTGCTGGATATAAAAGCGTACATTGTTGCAGACCAGGCGGTTACGGTGGAACTTCGATATATATCCGAGATAATCTAGAGTATACACTTGAAATCATTGAGAGCAAAATTTTTTTTGACTATATTGTTATAACTATAAATAGTTGGAAAATAAACGGAAAATCCCTTAAATTGATATCATTTTACAGATCACAAAAGTGCAGAAAAGAAATATATTTATTATATTTAGAAAATTTACTACAGTCTTACGGTCGGAATCCATGTATATTTGCTGGTGATGCCAATATAGATATTTTGAACACTCTTTCATCTGAAGATCTCATTAATATGATCGCAAATTTTAACTTCAAAACCGGTCATTCAATGATAACGCGCCCTGACAGTGAAACATCCATTGACCACATATACAGCAATATTCAAGATTGTTTGGTGGAGTCACTGGAATGTGATTTATCAGATCACAATATTATTTTTTATAGGATTAGAAGTAAAATACATGATCGTAGCTACATTGAGGATATTCGAATTTGTCGTGATTATAACCGCTTAAATGAAATGATAAGTAATACTTTGCCACAAATATGTGTAACAGGTGACCCCTCACCAGATATAAATAACTTGATATCATGTGTGAATTCTGCTTTAGAAAATTCCACATTCGAAAAAAGACAAAAGAGAATTATAAGACAAGAAATTACTCCATGGATAAATTTAAACCTACAGAAATTAATGGATTATAAAAAATTTTTTTTTAAAAAACGAAGAAGAAACCGCGACAGTCCTAATATTGAAGAAAATTTGAAAAGAGTTAGCAATGTAATTAAAAAGGCAAATAGAGAGTCTATGAATAACTTTTATACCGACAACTTGAATAAATTCCAACACGATCCGAAGAAATGTTGGAAATTTGTAAATGAAACTCTAGGAAGGAATTATTCCAAGGAGATTATTTTAAAAGATGATAATGGTGAAATAATTGAAAGTGATGTTCAAAAAGCTGAAGAATTTAACAAATACTTTCTAAAGTCGGTAAAGGACCTAAAAGCAGAAATTATACAGCTGCCTGATGATTCCTGTAATTCTTTAAGAACATTAATTCAAGTTAATGAGAGATGTAGTTTTCGATACACAACACCGGATGAAGTTCACAATGTCATAGCGAACCTAGCACCATGTAAGAGTGCTGGCCATGATAATTTTTTGCCAAAAATACTTTTGAAGAACAGAGATAATTTTACACCTTATTTAGTAAATATTTTTAATAATATCATTAATAAGAGCATTTATCCAGACATTTTAAAGATCCATAAGGTGGTGCCGATTCCAAAGGGAAAGAACCCCTGCACAGCAGATATGTATAGACCAATATCTGTTTTGTCCGTTATTGACAATGTGTTTGAAAGAATCCTGTATAATCAAATTTCAAACTATATGAAATGTAATAATTTGTTAAACGATTTCCAGTATGGATTTAGAAAAGGCTGTGGCACTGAAGAAGCGGTACTAAATGTCATCAATTATATTTGCAAAGGATTAGATGAGGGTTATTCTGGCGTTGTTGGCATATTTTTCGATTTAACGAAAGCTTTTGATATTATAGACCACGAAATATTGATTAAAAAGTTAAGATATTATGGCATATGTGGAAAAGAGGTAACCTTGCTAAAAAACTATTTGAAAAATCGCAGACAATTTGTTCAAGTTAACAGCTATAAGAGTTCACTTGGTAGTGTGGAACATGGCGTACCACAAGGCAGTGTTCTGGGACCGTTATTATTTTCCATATATATAAATGATATTAAAAACCTTGAGCTTACTGGGAAACTTTTTATTTATGCGGATGACATTTGTTTATTGTACCCATATAAACATGAAACTGTTGCTAAAGCGTATATAGAGCGTGATGCAGCCCTTGTATCGGAATTCATGAGGATTAACAAACTTTTTTTAAATGCAAATAAAACCCGCCTATTAAGATTTAAACCAAATTGTCAACGTGATAACAATTTTAGCGTGCTTGTAGATGGCAAAGAAATTTTAGAAAGCAGTTCAATAAAATACTTAGGCTTACAGCTGCAGAACAACCTTGTATGGAATCAACATATTCAATGTATAAAAAACAAAGTGGCTCAAGCAATGGGTTTTCTATACAAGCTCAAAAATAAATTTAATCAAAGTACCAAATTATTAATTTATAATTCGTTAATTCAAAGCCATTTCAATTATTTGTCCATTATATATGGATATAAAAACACTATGGAATTGAAATCATTGCAACGTATGCAAAATAAAGCTTTAAAAGTAGTATTTAACCTTCCCGTCACATATACAACAATATCTCTCTATAAAGATATATGTAAATATATTTTACCAATTCATGGCATTTACAAAATGCACCTATTAATATACGTTTTCAAATGCATAAACAATATGGGGCATCACACAATATTTTTTTCGAGAAACCGACACGCAATTAACACAAGGAACAATAACAATCTATCAGTATCCCGATGTAGACTTGAAACAACTAAGCAGCGAATAGAATATGTGGGTAGCCATGAGTTCAATAAATTGCCGATATATTTGAAAAATATAACGAGAATTTCCACGTTTAAGGAAAATTTAAAGAATTATTTATTACAACAAACTGAACTATTTCTTACATAAAACAATTCTACTTTTATATTCAGTATTTGTATTCATTTATATAATTTATCACCTTTCTAAATTTAGTTAATCAGATTAATAGATGATCATATATTTGTACGAACTTTATTTTTGCCAACTTGCTTCAAAAATGCCAATTAGGCGCTGAAGCATCAACTTGTAATTATTAATATTATGTACATATTGGAATATATAATAAAAAAAAATAATAAAAAAGATTTAAATAAAATTGTGTATTCTTCCACAAGGCTGCCAAAAAGTGTGTTTAGCAAAGCATTGCATGCATTATCAAAGAATTTTACTCTTGAAAACATATTTTTTAGATGAATAAACTTATTTTTGAATTTTGTATTCAGCGCCACCGTCACAAATAAAAAGCGCCAAAAATTAATGAAAAAAAGCACCGAGCACTGCCTTGAAAATTTTTCGCGTCGAAAAGTTGAAAAAGCACTTAAAACGGTGCGAAAAGCACTGAGTTGACAACGCTGTTAATGCCACTTTGTAAAGAAGAAACAACACGAATTAAGCTTGGGTCCAACACGTTCGCTGCTCGTTTTAGAAACAAACCTATGATGATATCAAACCCATTTCAATTACAAGGGTTTGATTATAGCTTTGTGTCTAAAACGATGATGGAAAATACAGATTTCGATATGGTACTGAACTTTAACTTAAAAAGTACTTTTTTCACCTTAATGGTACATTTTTAAGAAATAAAAAAATATTTTTGGTTTTCTTAATTACCATACAAAAGAACCATTCTTGACATTTGAATATATTTTTAACTTTCCGCTATCAATAATAGAGTCTGTGATTTCATCCCAATTTTTGAAAATCGAGTTTTCATCAGAACTCGACGTTTTTAGATCATGGGAAGCTATTCTGACTACTTTTACTATTATGTCCATATGGATGTGTACGTGTGTATGTATTTAAACCTCTCATAACTTAAGAATGGTTTAACCGATGATATTACTTAGATTTCGGTTAGGTAGATTTTTAAATACATACATATTGGAAAATAAAGTTTTCAAAAAAAATTTATTTTAAAAATTTTTTATCAGCTCTTAAACTCAAAAAAATCGATTGCTGCAAATTTTATTAAAACCAATTGATTCGTTCGAGAGATGTCTTTTCAAATAACTTAAAAAATGAAGCAGCTTTTGATGGTAGCAGGACTGTTTATTTTTCATAGAATTTTATTCTTTATGTTACTAGAAATTAAAATTGTGAGGATTACGTAAGAAATGTGCTTGTAAATATTTTGTTTAACAGCAATTCCATGAAAACTTTTTTTTTCGTTTCGAGTAAAACACAAAACCGATCCCACTATATTGGTTTTAGGAAGTATAACCCGACTAGAAATTTTCATGCAAACACATTTGGGATCTAGCTGGTATCCCAAGCTTGAAAATATCAAAATCTTGCAAACATTTTTTCAAATCGGGAGAATATCAAACTCTAATATATTAGATAGCTAATATATATTGTATAGCTTCAGCAATTTTAATTCAATATATTGAATTAAAATTGCTGAAGCTATCCAAGGGATAAAAGTATATAATAATCTCCTCTGTTGAAGATGAGCAAAATATGCGATCTGTGTTCCCAATAGTTTCCCACTTGGGAAGAACTTATGTTAAGTCACTAATTTATAGATGGGATATCCCAACAAGTTCCCGATCAAATCACAAATAGGATAACCCTTTTGTGTGTGCCACATGAATTCCCAATCGGGCCGCAATATGAGTACTGGGAAAATTTCTAGTCGGGAAGTTATCAATAAGGTAATTAAAATCCTTTCAATTTTATTTGGGTTTAATCGGCAGAACATAACTTAAATAGGCCTCTATAGCAAACGCCCTTTATATCAGCTAAATAGTTCTCTAATAGGTTCTCTATGTTTACAGGCTTAAAGTGATTTGTTTTTTTAAATAAAAAAATCAAGATTTTTTTTAACATTGTACTTTTGAAAAGAATGGGTTGAAAATTAATAAGCCAGAGAAAATTTTAGTAATTTTTGTAAAATTATTTGATTTTATTATAATTTTGGTCAATATTTTATGTCGTGGGAGTACTGCGGTATTTTAAAAACGAAAAAGTACTGAAAATAGTACAATAGTACTGAATTTTTCATCACTGGTCTAAATCGAGCTGATGAACGAGTTGGACCCTAGTCTAATACGAATGAGGATTGTATGCAACAACTATAATAGCACGTACAACTTATAGCATGTATGTGTTGCGTGTGTATGAAACCGAGTAGCTCAAGCCGATCGTAAAGAGTTCAAGAATGATGCGAATATCTTGTTCATTTCGATCCGTTGCGGTTACAATCATACCAAAGAAACCAATCACAAACATTCATGTTCATTGCGAATATGAGTGATTAGTCTCCTTTTACACAGATCAGTTTTTCTTGAAGCAACTTTTATTTTCTAGTGAGAAAGAGCAAGAAAGGTATACATAAAATATATTCCCCTCTCGCGCTTTTTCACAAGAAAATAAAAGTTGCTTCAAGAAAAACTGATCTGTGTAAAAACAGACTTAAAACTTGACTTGGATCCAAGTCGTTTGAACTCGTTCAACAGGTCGTCTTAGACGCAAACCTATGATCATACCCATTTAAATTACATGGGTTTGATCATAGGTTTGTGTCTAAGACGAGGTGCTGAACGAGTTGGACCCAAGTCTAGATTACAATCATTACTTGTTGTTGGCTTACAAAAATGGTTGCATCACAAAAAATCAGAGTACGTGCTCGGATGAACTCGAAAGATTGAAGGCTCAGTTAGCCGACCGTAACGTTGATGTAGTTGCATGTGCTGCTAGTTTCTTTCACATTGAAAAGCTATGAGACAGAAACGATCAGCACATGCAACTACATCAACGTTACGGTCGGCTAACTGAGCCTTGATACTTGTTGCAGCTCACTGTTATGCATCATAAAAGTTATTTTTGATTTAAATTATCGGCCAATATCTCGATTTTGAGCCACAATATAAAGATTTACTCAGAGCGTTTAAATAAATGCTTTGCGTTTAGTACAGCGTTAACATCTGACCGAACTATTTTACATTCAAGAGGGGAGCTTAGATATAAACAAAGTTGTACCCTTTTTTTGGAGGGAGTGGAGGTTTTGGGCCTTTTTAGTTTGTTTAATATTTCATTACGGGTCTTTTGCTTTGATTTAAAGTTTTTTTTGTAATTGTCGTTTTAAATACTTACTAATAAATATTTAAGCTAAAACTTAAAATTATATGTTATATGTATGTGAAAACTTTTTTTATACAAATTTTTTATAGTGTTATTGAAGAAATATATATTTTAGTGCATTTAAAGTTAAAGTTTTCAAATCCTTTTTGAACATTTTGAGTTCCTCTAAAGAGCAACAAACTTAAAAAAGAATTTGAAAAAATTGTACTTTTAAGTTCACTATTATTTTCAAATTTGCTTTTAATTTAATCTGAGGAACTTTTTATACCATACACTTTTTTTGTTGCATAAACAAAATTTTTTCAAAAATATTACAAGTTTTGTTTAAAGTTTTATGAAAATAAAATTATAAATTGAGAAAAGTTAAATAGTTTTTAATTATATAAGATTTATATACAAATAGTTTTATACAAAAAAGTTTTGAGATTTTTTTTTTTGGGTTTTATTTTATAATTAATGAGGTATTTTGGGGATTTACTTAGAGTTTAAGTTTTATATACAATGTTTTGATATATATATTTTTTTATTTTTATAGAAATTTTTTTGGGATATTTTTTTTTACAAATTTGTGTTTCAAGATAAATTCTTTATGATTTCCTAGGGCTGAAGGTTTTATATATAACACAGTCCCTTTATTTGTTGTTTTCTTTTTTTTAATAATTAAGAGGTATTGGAGGTATTTGGTTTGTATTAGTTTTTTCTTTTTGTTATTCCAGTTTTGTATATTTTGAATATTCTTAAATATGTATAATCAGGTATGTGATGGAAATCGATTTCGAAAACAAAACCTTTTTTTGTAATATTTAAAAAAAAGAACTTTATCACAAATATTATAGAAACATTTCTTTATTAAAAATAATTTTATTACAAAAATTATAAAAAGTGTACGAAAGTGCATTAAAAATGGTCTTTAAAATTGCTTCGTTTTCAAAATCGATTTCCATCACATATGTGAAAAAAATATTTGTATAAAAAATCAGTTTGCAAACAATAATTAAAACAAAATTGAATATTTGCAAAATTATTTAAAGTTTGGCGACTACTACTGAATGAAAAAATGTAAAATTAAAACAAATGATATATTCGCTTCCCATGCTTAAAGTTCATTTTATGACTATTTATGATATCAAAAATTTCTTTACATATTGTAAGTTCCTGTTAAAAAAATGCTGTCAACTTTTAAAAAGCAACCCACTCATAGAAAAAGTGCTACCAGCTTTCCAGCATATATAATGCGTACTTTTGATTTTTATCTATTGAGTAAATCCACGTCAAATCGAAAGCGATTCGGATCGACCCTTACAGATTTCAATGAAATTCACCACAGATAGTGAGTGTATGCAAAAGATTTTTGATACCAAGAACAAAAATTTTAAGATACCAAGGTCATTTGGTTTCTGAAATATAACTTCATGAAAATTGAACAAATCGTCAAAATATAAGTAAATTGTCATTACGAAATCAACTACGACTTCTAAACTAAAAAAGTGAAAAAGTTTTATTTGATGTTATTTTGCAGGTTAAAATAAGGCTTATGATAGATATTGTGTACACTTTTATTTTAAAATTTTTAATATATATTTTTTTAAAGCAATTAGGATGTGTGAAACACGGGAAAAATATTTTATTTTTCATTTCGGCCATTGTACTACACTGAAAGAAATTTTCTTCATAAAACCAATGAAACAATTTCATTAGATATTTTCATTAATAAAATTACAATTTCACAAATCCAATAAAATTTCATTAATATTGTGAAAGAGTTTCGTTATTTGGATGACAACGTCATAAATCCAATGAAAAGTTTCATTAAGCTTCAATTAATAAGCTTAAGCTTCATTCAATTTAATTAGGTTAATTTAATTAACCTGCATTCAATAATGAAGTTTTCGTTGGTTGAATTTTAATGAAATTTTTTCCTTTGGATTTATGCAATTATCATTCAACCAATGAACATCTTTCACAATATTAATGCAATTTTCATTGGATTTGTGAAATTTTATTTGGATTTTTGAAATTTTCATAGGGCTAATGAAAAAAATCAAATGAAAATGTTTCATTGGTTTTATGAAGCAAAATTCTTTCTGTGTATGGTTCAGAATACCATTTTCTTTGGCCAAAACTATTTCTTTTGTTTTCTCTTTTGATGCCTTTGTTATTGCAATCTAGTAAGCCATACTTCAGATCAACTAAAAATGCATTTTGTTTTTGTTAACATTACTTAACTGTTTAATTATAAGCCATCAAAGTTTGAGTTTTTCTAAAAAGTTATAATTGTAATTATTAAAAATAAGATTTTTTCAAGTTTTTACCTGCAGCTATTAGCTTAGCAGGTGCACAAATTAGAAAAACTAATATAATGAAAAAAAGTTAATGGTGTTTAGAATAATCTAAAAGAAAAACATAATCCAAAATATGTTTGTGATACTCGAAATCCTTTATACAATTTTCACATAACCTATTAAATCATTGTTTTTTTTTTACTTTATATAAGCTTTTAACAAAGTTTCCACTAGTTTTCAGCATAAAACTTCCAGAAGTTATTAAATTGGAGTATTGAAATTTTAATTCAGTTTTTGTTTCATGCGATCTTTTGCGATTTTCGAGAAACTTAAACTTTTTTTAAAAATAGATATTCGGCAACAAATTTACAAATGTGTTGTAAGAACAATTAAAACATCGAAATAAAAGGTTTTCAAGTAATGTATAGAAAATATCTATAAAGAGAATAACAGCCATGCCAAGATCCAGCGGCGGGAAAAATACTATCCTCCGCTTCCATACGAAAAGTTTATAAATATCTTACATATTTCTGTTGCGTTGTGTGCGAAATGTTTGGGATCATGCGCAACTGATACACCAAAGTGTTTTGGAACATTAGGGCAGTTAGCACTTATACGACGAACTATTTATATGAAGAAGAGCCGGCATAAAACTACGGTATTTTTCAACAATTGTGATAAAAAATGTAATTCTTTGATGATTTCGAAATAAAAAGCTCTCAGGTTGTTCTTACTTTTTTAAGCTCTGTCTGACTATGCTATACCATTTTTCATATTTGCTCATAGTGCTTGATAGTGGAATGAGAAAAGTTGTTTTCCTACTACATATACTGTTCTTGTTGAAGAAAATTAGATTAATTTATTACAGAAGAAAAAAGGTATGATATGAATCGAAGGATTCCTTTGAATGAGCGTGGCATTGCCCACTTTTGTAGTCATAATATTGGACTTTCAGTGGAACTTACTGCCTGTTCAACGATGTCGAAGGAAAACCTGAGCGATCGAAACCCACTGTCTCGAAATCTAGTCAATTTAGGTTCAACAATATCGACAGCTTTCATTTGCTTGCACTTACGTGTGTCAATTTTTCTCTCTTAAGTATTAAAAATATACAATAATGCCATATTGTAAAAATTCTAGTTTATTTGACGATTTTCATTAAAACACTGAAAACAATACTAAATTGTTTGAAGAAAAATACAACCAAACATAACGACAAGAGAGTCCATTGTAAGGTACTCGCAGTTGTACAGGAAATTTTTATAATTTTCTAATACAAATTCTAGTTTTGTTGTAGAGGTGCGACTACCTTGTTTGATGGGCCTTACACAGTAAAGAAAACAGAAGTTTTGAATGTGTTAGTGGCTTTTATTTTGTTTAAAAAAAATCATGAGCAAGTGCATAAATAATAAAAAAATTAATAAGAATGATAAAAATATTATAATAAAGAGAGATGTTACGAGTTATAAGAGTTTAATGGACTTTTATGCAAAATTGTTTACCAGTGGAAAGCAACACAGTAAGTGAGTGATTTTGACATTACGTTCGTATTGCTTCGACATTGTTGAATCGGATATCGTATGAAACCACTTACGTTTTCTTTCTACTTGTTTTTCGAGTTATCGTTCGTATAGAAACATATTTATGACTTTGTTCCTGAACGCAAATCAGTGTTCTTTCGCTTAGAATGCGCATGAACATCTTTTTTCGACATCGTTAAACAGGCAGTTAATGTTTTTGTCAAGTTTCATAACATTCGTTGAAGTATAAGTAGGTGAAAAATAATAGTCCCTTTGAATGGGCGTGGCACTACCCATTGCATTTATACTGGAGCATAATGTGAGTGCCAAGTTTCATAAGATTCGGTTATGTGAAAGTATTTTAAAAAGAATATTTACTTTGAATGAGCATGGCACTGACCACTTTTTTCGTAATTATATTGAGCTGTCACAAAGAAAGAAATGTTTCTACCAAATGTTTGGACTAAAGAAAGTGGTCGTCTGAACCATAGTTCGTTCATTGTCCAGAATACGGTACATTTATTTTAAGGGTTCCGTACGCCAAAAGTGTAAAGGAGCACTACACAGGAAAAACTAAATTTCATTTTCTGTAAAGGAATTCAATGAAATAGTAGTCTAGGAACGGACCTACAAACAAATTTGTAAATATTGACAAAGATATTCAACAATTTCATTGAAAAAAATTCGTGTTTTTTCAGTGAACAAATTGTTTAAACATATTAAAAAATTTGTCTAAAAATATTTACAAATTGTAAAAAAAAACAATTTACTAAATCAAACAAAAAGCTTAACTGGATTTTTTAAATATATCAAAAAATATTTTTGTATGAATTTATAAAAGAATAAGTCTAAAAATACTAACAAAAATTAAACAAAATATTTACTGGATTTTTTGTAATATATAAAAAAGTTTTTGTCCATTAAGCATTTATGAAATTTCACTTTCTTAACTGTGTTCAAGTCTGACTGTTTACCTAAGACTTAAAAAAATGAATGCGAATTAACGCAATAACATTAACGAATTGATTCACTCACAAATCTTCAGTAAACAAACTTGGTACAATGGCATTCCTTTTGCTGTCATTGTTGTTGTTGTTGTTATTATGACACAGTGTTTTTTGTTGTTTTTGGTGTTTGCATTCTAAATAAAAGTCAAACAAACAGTTCATTGATTATGTGCAGAACATTTACTGAAAATGATATTTATTTTTAGACAAACTTTTGTTTGAAAATTTTTTGGTGATAATTTTTTCTGTGTATTGTTTTCGCTAAACTGTCTGTCTGTCTGTCACATGCTGTTTTCTCGAGAATCATAAGAGCTACGGACCTGAAATTTTCACAGAACATTTAAAACTTTGGCCGCTACAACAGCAAATATATGACCGTTAAAAATTAAAGGGTGCTCTAAAGCGAGCAGCGACAAATGTTGAATGATTAATGTAATATACAGACACTGAGATATGGACAATTAAAATTTTCAAAGTTAGTGTTAATTGGTCTAGTCTGTAGAATGGACTAAAGCAATTAACACTGATATTAAAAACAATAAAAATTAAAGGGTGTTCTATCAGTTAATGTTATTTTGACTACATAATTTATACAATTTGCTGTATCTTGGAAACCGTAAGAGGCAACCTTTTGAAATTTTAAAAATCGCTAAAACTAAAAAATTCCAAAATTAAAAAAAATTTCAAAACGAAATATCGCAAAAATAAAAAAATGTTTAAAGGAAAAAAGGACCAAAATTAAAAAAAACGCAAAAAATCACCAAAGCTAAAAAGATCGACAAAAAACTATAAGAAACGCGAAAAACTGAAAAAAGGCATCAAAACGAAAAAAGCACTAAATCCTAAAAAAAATCGCTAAAACTAAGGATATCGTCAAAAAAAACGCAAAAACAAAAAAATTATAAAAATTAAAAAGTGCAAAAACAAAAAAAAAATTTCTAAATCAAAAAAAAAATTGAAATATAAAAAAATAAAATTAAACGAAAAAGCACAACGAAATCATTTTCAAAATGAGAAAAAAGGCAAAGACGAAATAGGATATATGTGTATTTGTACGGAGCCCTTCGGTTGCGAGCCAAAGTTGCACTTTACTGAATTTTTTATTTTATCTACACTTGCTTTTAAAGCACCATCTAGAGGTGATTCGATTAAAATATATTACATCTTGTTTGAAAGGCTGCCAAATTGTGCTCTGAATAGTTGATGATTTGCTTTGATCGGATAAAAAATGATTATGAAAATGAGATCAAATCGTGGAACATCATATCGCTCCTTTATTGCAATGTAGTCATATCTAAAAAAACCAAAACATTTTAAATTACTGATGAAAATGTGTTCCTTACTATCTTCTTTATGTTTAAAACAATTTTCAGAGACAAATCTTAATTTAAATCGAAGTTATAATCACCTAAAAGGTAATACCACCTTGCTAACATTTTTAAAACGTTAAATGCGTTTTGCCTAGTTTAATTTTTTTTTTGTGAGATATGACTACGTTGCAATAAAGGAGCGATATGATGTTCCTCAAATTGATCGATTTGATCTTATTTTCATAATCTTAATGTTGCGGTAGAGGGCTAAAAGTGTTTCTCAATATTTTTTTTCATAATTTTTCCCATGTATCTGAGAATAAAATGCAATGTTATAGAAAATTCTAGGTCACTGTTCACGAATATAAAATTCATTTGTTTTTCTTAAGGTTCGTTTTCGAGATATTCGCGAAAAAGTGCGTATTTTTTTGGTTTTTTTCGTTTTTGCCAAAACTTTTGAAAACGGTTCATCGTAATAAAATATATTTTTTTTACTGTTGCATAGATATCTCTTTCTTCTTTCGGTCAATATAATGACTGTTCAGATCAGATAAAAATGTATTGAGTTACAACCCCTTAAATTTGAAAAAAAAAATTATTTTTAAACGTTTTGTTCATAAATTATAATTTCAAGTAGCTCCATTCAAATGTAAAAAGTATGTTTATATTTTTATGCATTAAAATAATATGTGGTGAAAGCATAAAGCATAAAACCTCTAAGCTCCAGTGAAATATACGAAAGTTATAAGCCATTCACGAACATATTTTTTTCATCTAAATTGCTTTAATTCAGTTTGTATAAAAAAAAACTTCGATCAAAACCAATTTTGTATTGAAAATAAAATCGGGGATTTCACGTAAATATTAATAACTTTCTTATTTCTTGTCTGAATTCCGCCATTTTAAGTTGCGTATGTTCGTTACAAAAATATCTTTTACCTATAGGCTTAAAAGAAATTAATAAAAATAGTTTCCAGCTTAATGAAGCAATTTAAAATGAAATTCATGTATTAAAAAAATAAATTTTTAACCGACTTCAAAAAAAAGGAAAAAGGTTATCATGTATTTTTTTTAATGTATTTTCCCTCAAACTCCGCTATTTATGAACCGATTTCGGACTTTTTCAAAAGGATGTACTTCCAGATTGGTTCCGTTCCCCGGGGTCACTCCCATACAAAGTAGCTACACATTCGTTTTCAACTACTTCTACTCAATCGATTCTTATGAAACTTTACACACAAATTAAGCTTCTGTTTAAATACTATATCAGGATTAGAAAAGTGGGCAGTGCCACGCCCATGAAAATTAAATATTCATTTTAAATACTTCTACTTATCCGATTCTTATGAGACTTCGCACACACAATTAGTTCTCGTAAAAGTACATGATGATAAAGTATAGAGGCGATGCCACGCCTATTTTGTAGTCTGTTTTTTTCAAGAATTATTGTATATAATTTAGTTATATTCAACTTTCTGAAGGTATTCAAAATCGATAGGATGACTTTTTTTTTCTTTCATCGAAAATAAAATCGGTTTTTTTCACTTAATGGCCTATAACTTTCGTATTTTTTGTCGGATATCCACGATTGCAAGGTTCGTTTATTCGGCACAAAATAACCTCTTACGTATGGACTTTAAAATAATTAATAGAAAGATGTTCCATATTAATAAAAAAATTTATAATTAAATTCACATATTAGCAAAAAATATGTTTTTGGATATAATTTAGCAACTTTCTGAATGTATTAAAAAACCCATGAATGCCTATGCTAACTATGTTGTTTTTCAAGTGAAAAATATTTTGATAACCGGGTGTTATGTAAAAAACTTTATAAGCATTTTTTTTGGGGCGATATAAATTATTACAATTGTTTGCTATCATTGAAATTATGTGTTTTTAGTCCAACTGTATGGGTTTTAAACCAAAAAATTTTCATTCGTTCAATTTAATCTTAAAATTAAATCATTTTTATTGAGAAAGGATTTTTTCAAATCTTGTATCGTCAGAGCTCTTTATACTCTAGGCAAATTACAGCCCGACAGTTACGCAGATGAGCATCCAATTTTAAACTACTAAAAAAGCTTAAGTAAGTAAAAAGAGCTTACTGCAAATTGGTTTAAAGTTGGATGTTTAAATGCATGACTGTCGGGCTGTAGTTAGCCTAGAGTATAAGGAGCTCTGAAGGTGGGATCCTGGTTTATCCTAAAAACATCGATGTTCAGTTCGACCCTTAAGTCGATTGTAAAGTTAAATTGAACGAACTTAAGCCTGAATAATAAAAACTGCTATAGTTATCTCACAAAAAACTGTTTTCTCAAGTTATGATAAAATAAGTGGAAAAGTCTCTTTAAAAATCCAAAATTTTATACAGAATGAAACAAAAAACACATCAAGCATAAAATCAACAAACTCCGTTAATAAAAATGAAAACGGCAATTTTATTTGTCATCGAAATAGTTTTAATTCAGTTTGTAGAAAAAAGAAAATCTTCTATAAAAAGCAATTTTGTATGGGAAATAAAATTGTCTTTTTTACTTAATAGCTCATAACTTTCTGATTTTTCATCGGATCTCCATGATTTTAAGCTTCGCTTGTTCAACAGCAAGTTGCCTTTTATGTGAAGGCTTAAGATGAAATTCATGGCAACATTTTACTTTCTGAAGATATTCAAAGTGATGGGATGACTTTTTATTTCTCCTTCATACATCGACGTTCCACCCTAGTCCACAAGACTCACTATGTCGAAAAAAATTTGCAAGTTTGTAAAGTGTGTTATGTAAAACATATTTATAAGAAGACTATCTTGAAGGTGATATAATTTAATTTTTTTTGTATATCTCACAACAAAGTTATCTATCTCAAGTTATGATAAAATAATTGCAAAATCTTATACAAAATTAAAAAAATACTCATCCACAAGATAAAAAATTTTTACTCTTTTTGTAAATAGAGCAACATAACTGATCAAACTAATATAAGAAATATCATTTTGTTGCATAGATTCATTTACATGCAATTTAATAATAAAATAACTATGTTTCCGTGTCATGAGTGATAACTTTAATAGTTTCGGGCTTAAATTTTTCTGAGATAATTTAATTTACAACAAGCGTGGAGTTTATTGTTAAATAAAAACTCAAAAATTGTATAACATGATTTCAACAAAAAACAACGACATCTACTATAATAAATCTTTAAACAAAATCCTTTAAAATTTGTAATATTTTAAATTAACAAAGTTCTCAAAAATCGATGCATTCCTTTAAATCAAATCATAAAAAAAACAAAAAAATCTTTTACAATTTCATTCCATTTTAAAACATATATTTTCCAAAAAAATTTGTCTATACCACATACATCAATTTTATAAATTCACTAAAACTTATAAGCAAAAAAAACTCTAAGCAATAAAATAAACAAGGTTTACATACCAAGCAAAAACAATTTTAATTTTTCAAAAAATTATAATAAAACTTAAAGTTAATTTTGATTTTTGTAAGCTTTTCTTTTAGCGTAATAATAATTAAAAGATAAACAATTTTTTTGTAGGACTAAAAAGATTTTCTTAGAGAATTTTAAATGAGTTTTCAAATAAAAAAAACTAATTAATAAAAATTATCATTTGAACTTATATTTAAGCGCAAAAAAAAACTTAAACTAATATTCAAGTCAATTTGTTTGTATGTGCAATTTGATTTACGGTTAAGTTATCAAAATTAAACATTTTGAACGTTATGCGAATTTATGTACAATTTTAGAAATATTTACAATTTTTGCCAATTAACTTTAAAGTTTGAAAAATAAAATTTACAATCTTGTTTTTCTAATAATGATAAAATAACTAAATTTATAATTAAAAAATAAAGAAATTAATAATTAAACTTAAATTTAGATTTTAAATGTGAAATAAAAAATATGGCACCCTTTTTGTAAATTAATGAATGAGTTTTGGTATTTTTGTACAATTTTCATAATTATGTGCAATTTGATTTAACTTACTTTGCTAAAGTGTTGCATACTTAACGGGAGTTAGATAGCGTTACAGCGACAGAGAGAGAGAGAGAGAGAGAGAGAGCGAGCGAGTAGTATAAAGTTACAGAGAGTTGTACTTGGGAGTTGTTTTTATATATGCGTGTGTGTGTGGATGTGTTTTAAATGTAGTAGCTTGATTTCCTGTTTACTGATTTTCATTTTAAGGACAAAATTTTTAAAATTTTGACATTTTTTCTCCATTTAATGGAGTTTATGTTCACATTCAAATTGTCTATATACACAATCTTTGGACTAATTAAACAAAATGTGACTAAGTTGGTTGATTACCCGAGATTTTCTTTTAACAATTCAATCGATGCGTTGTGGTTGATGTTTAATTAAAGACATGTGCTGTTGTTGCTGCTGGCGCATATACATGCTGGCAGCATCATCCAATTCATCAAAATCCAAATCATCATGCATCATTAACATGTTGGGTTCAGGACTTTGAGCTGCTGATGAAGGATTGGATTGCAGTAGCAAATCTTGTCTGGCCGCATGTATACTTAAATCCTCGGGTTCGGTTTGTTCGGGCATTTCACTGGCTACATGCGGAATTTGTGGTGGCGGTAAACGAAATACACGTCTTATATCATTAGCTTTACGCGAGCGAGGCTCACCAGTTTGACTGCCAGCATCTTCGGACAAATCGAGTGGAGCATCTTCTTCCATATGCGTGATTCCCGCATAATTCATGATAGAGTGTGTCAGCAAAGGTTTGCCAATTTCCATGGACTCCTCCGAGCCATAGAAAGATTTTTGGTCACAATTCAAATAGTCATTGCTCATGGCTGGCGACAAAGCTGGTGTTATGGGCGATTGAACGCCACACTTGTGATTCAACAAATGATGACGACGTCTGAATTTCATGTGACATTTTTCACATTCAAAAGGCTTTTCACCATTATGCACCAACATGTGGGATTTCAATTGATTCGAGTCACTGAATTTGCCGTCGCATATCTCACAGGTATAAGGACGTTCACCGGTATGAACTCGCAAATGGCGTCTTAGATTGGCCACTTGCACAAATTGTCGATCACAATGAGAGCAATGATAAGGCTTCTCACCCGTATGCAAACGCATGTGTGTCTTCAAGTGATGATCTCGTGTGAAGCGTTTATGGCATTCGGGACACTCAAATGGTTTTTCGCCCGTATGGGTGCGTTCATGATTTTGCAATACATGTTTGTAGCCAAAAGATCGCGAACAAATTTTACAGGTGAAACTTTTGTCACGAGCAGCAGCATCTTTATTGGCATTATTGGCTGGGCTGGAGACTTCATGTGCTGAGGAATTGGGTGAGGAGCCCGAAGAGGGCGGTGATATCGGTCCTCCCGGTGTGTTGTACAAATCATTAACACTCATTGAGATTTCCATGCCGGGTGAAATTAAATCTTTTTTCACCGACAATTTTCGTGATTTTTTACCCGGCAATTCTGCTTGTGCCGAGGCGGTGGGTGAAGTCAAGCTAAGGCTATGTTTGTTAGGTTGCGGTGTATTGATATTGATGGGTGAGTGCGGTGAAGCTGGCGGTGAGTGTGGGGCAGCACTGGCTAAATTAATACCACCTGGACTACCGGCGGCCCATGAACCAAACAAACTCGCTGGATGATGGGGAAATAAAGTGGAGGCTAATGTAGACATGGGCAGTTGAGCCATAAAGGCGGCGGCAGCTTGGCGATTGGCAGCCAATAATTGTGTAGGTGAGAGCATGCCAAAGGCTGAGGCAGCGGCAGCTTGTTGTAATCCTGGATACATGGCGGTATTCGTGGAGCTATTGGTAGACATGGGTGGTGATAAAGACAAAGAGTGATCGACTTCTTCCCGTTGCTGTATACCAGCTAAAGCGGCGGCTAATGCTAAAAGTAAGCAAAAGTTAAAGCCGTTTATTACTAAAGTTGGGAAAATTTTTCAAAAATATTGTTTCTTAAAACTCAACACAAAGTCTAAAGTTGCCTTTTTTAAGATTTGTTAAAAGTCAAAGAAACTATTATTATTCGAGATATTCTGAGGCATTTATCTTTAAGGACAATTAAAAATAAAAATCTTTTGAAAATAGAATTAAAAATTTATGGCCTCATTCATAAAGATGAAATAAAACTTTTTCAAAAAAATTTGTATAAAAAATAATAAAAAACTGAGCATTTTCCATACAAATTTTCATTAACAAATTCATGTAGGTGTTTGTGAATTGGGGGTTAGTACCGTTTTCACAAAAAGGCATTCTTGGTATGAAGTGCATTTAAAGAAATGAATTTGAAAATTTTCTTTTAAAATAAATTTCAAATCAAAACAATGAATAGCTATTCTTTTTTTCCACAAATTGTTGTTTAATACATAACATTTTCTTCAAACTCTGTGCTAATATTTTATTTATTAAAATTTTAAACTTTACTTACTTCTGGTTTGCGCGTCCTGCAGCAAAGATATGGCCATATCTTGTCGCTGTGTATGTTTGAATTTTAAATTATTTTACTTTAAATGAAATTTGAAAAATTTCGTGTAAATACACGAAATTATGGGGTTTTTACTTAATATCCAAATGCTGATCTTTTTTTTTTTTGTTAATCCTTAACTTGGTTTTGTACTATATTTTGATTCACTGTTAAATTAGTTGCATTTGGTTGTTTTGAGGTATAATTATTTTCATTAAAAGAGGTATTTCACGTTTTGTTTACAAAAAAAATGTTTACTTTTTTTTCTTCAAATTTTCTTTAAGACACTTTTCTTTATGTGTTTTATGAAATGAAGGATGTCTTCTTGTTGAATTGTAAATTACAAATGATATGATATTTTTAAAAATCCTGGTAATTTATACACTTTTTTATAAATATCCTTTTGGTTAATGGGTGGTGGTGGTGCGGGTTGGATATGAGAGTGTTTGGTTACGTGGTGAGGTAAAAAATATCCTTTGATTTGTTTCTGCTATTTTTTGAGTAAAAATTTTATAATATTTCTTATATATAAAAATAATTACGTTAAAAACACTTTTTTTAATAATTATTAATTTAATGTTTTCTGCTGTTGTTTATTAAACTTAATTCTATATGTAGTTTAGTTGTTTATGAATGAGTTTGTTGTTATGCTATATTTTTTTTATTTGTTCGATGTTCTCTGTTAAAGAAGCAAATCACAACTGGTACTTTCACTCCAAAAGTGAATGGTTTATGTACTAGTGACGTTCTTACGGCTCATCATCACTCAAATTTTATTGTTATGAACAAAACAACCCTGCTAAACGAACCCTTGTCTAATGCATTATCACACAAACTTACTCTTTAACTGAAAAAATACTCTTTCAATTAAAATATACACGCACACCATTACTGAAAGAAACATGACTCTCTGACATTTTCTCTTTCATTTTCATACTGTTATTCTTTTTATTATTAATTTTTTTTGTGTGCATGTTTCTTTTCAAAGAAACAGGTAGTTTTTTCTTCTCTACAATTTGTGTGTTTTTTCACTCATTGCTTTTGAATTTGTTGTTGCTTTACTTTCATTATCTTACCTACCCTTTTTTGTTGTATATATTATGTAAATTTATATGGTTAAGTGACACCTTCTCCTTTTTCTGGCTGGTCCTTGTTAATCTCAGCGGCTTTAGTATTACAAAACACTAGAGTAGGCTGCTTTAATTTTTTTTTAATACATACATACTCTATTAAAAATTTAAACACTCATACACATATATTTTACCATAAAAATTCCTTTAGAAAAGTCATCCTATATTTGGTTGTTTTCCCTTTATTAAGATCGTGAGTAAAATGGCGTAAGGGGAAATAATGTATGTAAATTCCGCTGGTTTTTTGTCATCATTTTGATGAATCTTCTTATTATAAAATTGTTTTGATTTGCGTTAAAGGGGCTTTCTCAATTTATTTACATTAAATTAGATATTAGTAGTTTTCGTTTAAGAGAGCCATAAATAAATTAAATTATAACATATAAAAAAATGTCTTATTGTATGGTACTGCCCAAAATAATTTGGGGTCATGGACTGTGTCTAAAAATTATCTTTTTTATGTTTTTTTTTACCGAATTCAACACTGGCCTGCAGAAAAAATCGCCTTCAACTTTCCTGACTATTTTAATTTTTTGAGACACATTAACATATCTCGGTCTCTCAGACTGACTTAAAAGATATGGGTCTGGGGTTAGAGTTTTTGAGATATTCAATATTAAGTTAAGAGTTATGGTCGAACTGTATGGCTTTATAGCCAGAGAAATTTAGTCAGTTTGGCTTGAGTTCGGTGTTAAGTTAATTTTTCAATTAAATTATATTTTTATTTAGAGATGTGAAGCATATAGACAAAGAAAAATTTTTGACTGCACGGAGGGTTGAACTGACATGTTTCGATAGCTCCCGCTGATCTCGTCGA
The DNA here is from genome assembly GCA_956483635.1 of Panzeria rudis. Taxonomy (NCBI): domain Eukaryota; kingdom Metazoa; phylum Arthropoda; class Insecta; order Diptera; family Tachinidae; genus Panzeria; species Panzeria rudis. The sequence continues at coordinate 31,127,681 of OY101450.1, forward strand.
CTAAAGTAAAGAGTTGAATATCATCTACCTTAAATCAATTCATACTGTCACTCTTAGAGCTGTATTTCATTTGATAGTTATTGACATTCACTTTTTCCTCTTTGTCTTGCGTTAATCTTCTTGTTATTTCTCTATTCTAGCATGTTCGTTCAGTTTTATTTGAACATATACATCCTTTTGCTAGGTGCCTTTAGAGTTTAACAATTAATACGGAAGTTTATTATCATTCGGCTTAAGTTCAATAATTAAATTAATGTAAATTCTCTAAACAGGTTTCCTTTTGTCTTTTTTAATTTACATTCTGATTTTTAGTTGTAAACTAGACCGCAGAAACCACACATGTATGCAAACTGGAAAAATAAATTTCCCCATATTTTCCAGTTATATAGGGCAATTACGCCATTATATTTTGTTCTTTAATGTTTAAAACCTTTTGTATTCTAGATGTGTTTCCCTAACAATTCACATCTATTTGCATGGATATGCAGTAAAAAGGGGGAAAATTGTATATGCCAAATTTAATAGGTTTTTCGTTTTCAATAAAAGCTTAATAGCTTTTAATTATATTTATGACCAAGCAAACTACTTTTCAACACAAACTGCGTACCGTTTGCATTACCTTATAATCGTTAAATTATTTAGTAAATCATTAGTAAACATTTATTCCCTTATTATCACAGTTGTGATGCCTGCGCTTATCATACAGATGATCAGTTGTTCAACCACTGGCGAAGCAAAGTTGATTTTTTTTTACTTGTGTGCATACTCGTAAAAAAGATTTTAGACTACTAAGTAAAATACTTAAAACACAACAGTAACTTAAAATGTTGCTTGTAAGCCAAGGTGGTAAGTACTTGCCTTTAATGACAACCTCATATTAAAGTAATTTGTTAAAACTCCAAAATAGAAGTAGTGATGCTATGTTTATTAGCATTTTAACTCATTACTTTGCTATCAAAATTTTTGCTAGGTAGGCTAACTGAAGTTTTTAGGAATAATCTCCTGACTTTATAAAGGAATTAACTTATCACTACATTAGTATATTTATATTAAAATATTTTATATTTTATAGCGACATTATGGCAAGAAAAATGTTAAAATGAAGCTTATGATTTGATTCAGTTCTAACAAAAATGCATATTTATAAATTCACGATAATTTTTAGGTTTTTTGTTTGTGAGTACTCTTTTACTAAATATTACAAAAATATTCTTTGCTCTACGTCTCCACCGAACTTGAGCAGTCTACACTGAACATTGACTTGAAGTGAATTTTAAAGTTAGCCAATTTATGTTAGTTGTAGACTGCAACTTAAAATCAACAAACCGTAGTTTCAATATTTCATTTTCTGAAAAATAATTAAGTTATAAGTCGTCAATGTGTAAGGAGTTCTACGGGAAAAATCGTCAATCGTCATTTTAGCAAATTGGAATAAAAAAATCGTCAAAATGACGTAAAATCGTCACATCTAGCAGGCCTACTTGATACGTACAACTACACTGACTCAACTTTTTTGACAGACGCGTATGATGCGAAAAAGCGTATGAGGCATGATACGGACTTTCCACTTTAAGTAAAAAATTGTATATTCTTGATTTTAAACAAAAAATGGCCAGACTCGGTTAAATAAAATTACTTTACTACAACAATCATTAATAATTCGTTAGCCCGTCTTTTAATATTAAACAGTTACTAAACTTACTTTAGTTTGTTTAGTTAAAATACATACTGACTTATTCTTTATGTAATGTGTTAATATTTTTAAAAACGCAAAAGATCTTGCAATCTGCCCTTTAATTTTTGCAATAATCTGCCTTTTCTCTCAAATACTTTCACTTTCTTTCCCCTTTTGATAAAACATAATCAAAATATATTTCCCCTTAAATAACTCTTGCAAACGATATATCTATCATACAACACTCTTAAAAGGCCCCCTAACATTTTTAATATAGTTCTCCTCTTTTCTATAGGCTTAACAATACAAAACGAAAACATTTACTCCTCTTTGTCATTGAAAAAAAACTCTCATTTTTTAAGCAGTTCGTTTTTCTTTTTGAAATGATTAAAAGGCGCATACTCCATTTGTAAAGAGTGTGTGCTTCAGTAAAAAAAACCAATTATTTATATACTGTGGTAGTATTTGAACAATGTTGTTGTTGCTATAAACGAAAACCGAAAACAACTACAATAATACTAAGAATAGGCTCCCTTTTGTTTATTTTGTTTTCATTCATCCCCCTCAATATTGCTGTAAAATACAAGAGATATTGTTTTTGTTGTTTTGAAACTAAACTCGTCTAAAAAAAGATTGAGTCTTCGTTTCATACAGACAGTTATTTACTCTTTCAAATGGTTCGTGCGCGTATGATTGAGTGTGTGTGATGAGTATTTCCGCTTTGTTTTTTATTGTAAAAAAGGGAAGTAATGAATGGGTGCTTTTTGTTGCTGCTTTTCGGCGCTGCATGTAATATGAGTTGCTTTTTTTATATTAAAGGGGATACAATGAGCATATTTATTTATAGAAAAATATAGGGGTAAGGAAAACGAGTGATTTTTTGTGTTAACAAAAAGGGGAATATTTTATAATAAGAATATAAATGCAACATAGAAATACATATACATATGTATATGTATTTCAAAGGAGCGTATGTACTTTGAAGTTGAAGTATTTTTACAGACTTGAAACCAAATTTGCACAACAATTAAAAAATTAATAAAACTAAGTTAAGATCATCTCCGATAAAAATTTGGAAACCCAATTCAAAAAGCAAAAACGGTCTTTGAATGTTAGACTAAAAGCTACATATTTCTATTTATTCATAGAATGTACACAAGTAAAAATATGTATATTCGCTATTAAACATATGAATTCATTTGCAATCCTTTAAATATGTACATTCAAATTTCCTTTTCTTCAACTATTATTTTTATTTTATCCTATTTTTAGGTACTTTATTAACAAGTACATTAATATGTAGTTGATGTAACACACTGATCTTTTTAAGTGGACTTTGACTAAAAAATACAGTAAAACAAAAACTGGATAATGTGTCGCACATGCACACATTTTTTTTGTCAATGTCCTTGCTTTAGTTTTCTTAGCAGTTTTTTAATGACATGAAATTATTACCTAAAAAAAATTACCTGCTGTGATGGATGAGAGGACGGACAGCAACCAACAAGAATAATGCATCATGTGGTAAAAAAAAACTAAACGGAAGGTCATAAAATGTGTGTTATAAAAAAAATAATGGTCTACTTTTTACCATGGAAAAAAAGTAAGAAAATTTACATAAAAAACGTGCGAACATTGAAAAAGGAAATGCAATAAATGTGCTAAAAAAAATAGTACAGTAATTATTGTTGTAAATCAGTGGTGCCCACAATTACACTATTACATTCTGTATTTGACTCTGTGCTTCGCCGCTAAATAGGTAGATACCTAGCGGGAAAACGAAGGAGTACGGATGCCTTCTAGAATGACTCTGTACTCCTTATTTTGGATGAGTAAGCCCTGTTCGCTCCATTCCATATTCATATCTTTTTTACGCACCGCACGTTGTCATTGCGGGGAAGGTCTTCCGTTTCCTTCTTCTTGAAGGCCTTGTAAAAGACCTTCTAAAAAGGTAATTTTGAAGGGTTTCTATGGAAGGTGTGTCAAAAAGCAAATGAAAGCTTATTTTTTTAATCCCGGTAATGTTATTTTTTATTTCGAATTAGATATTTCTTTTCATCTAAACGAATTTTTTATACGTACATATGTATTTATTAAGAAGAAATTGAACATGAATGGTGTTACGCCGGAATAAGTGTAAGTTAAGCAGCGCCAACATAAGCCACATAATAGCAGCATGTATGATGTCCGTTGTACGTGAATCTCAGTTTTATATACAAATTACTTGCGGAAAAAGAACACGAGACTGTTTGTTATTTCTAAACTAGGTATATTTTTGACGAGCAAAACGATTTTAGTTTGCTTTGGCAAAAAAAAAAAAGAAAACAAAAATACTAATTCTATTCTCCCTTCTCATAGAAGCGAATTTGGAATGTGTACCTTATCCTTTATACAGAAGAGCTACTGCCTTCTATAAGGCATTTTTTAGATAAGACTGTTAATTGAATAAAAAAATTTTCTTTAATAAGGCCTGAAGGTAAAAGGTCATCTGAGTTTTCCCGCTGGATAGAATGTGAGTCTTGCACACAGTGTACGTACGCGTGCTGATGTAGAAAAACAGTCTGCACAAGTGTATAGGAAAATGGGAGTTTGACCACACTGTTGTAAATATATGTATGTGTTAATTAAACGGATAGAGGCTTCTAAAAAAATTATTTTATTCGCTAGTGCAGTTTGGGAAAAAACTTCGTAAAACCAAAGAAATAATTTTATTATATTTTTTTATTAATTCAATGACGATTTCACAAATCCAATGAAAATATTGTTAACAGGGCTTGGTCTTTCATGCAAATGCATGTTTTTGTGGCGATAGATAAAGAAGTATTGACTAATTATCTATACGAATCATAAAATTTTAAGTATTTTGGCATTGATTTGTAGCTGTGTATTTTTGCATATTGTGGTCGTAAATGCATATTTTTGGAGCTATAACAAATTTTTAAATGCATATTTCTCAATAAAGTTTTCAATATTTTTTTTTTCAAAATAAAATTGAAGCTACCGTATCTAAAACTTAATCACTCTTCAAAGAAGGAAGATGTTATCAATTCGTGTGTATTTTTTAATTTAGTTTGTGCACGCATAACTGTGTCATTTGTGAACCGATTTTCAAAATTCGTTTTTTGTTTGAAATGGTTTGCCTGCAGTTTGGTGGCATAATTTTTTTTAGAAAACCGGTTGGGGAAAGTTGTTACGCATATCTTTGTCATTTGTAATTTTTTAAGATGTTTGTTTGCAGTTTAGCTTTTTTCCTTTTAAATCGCTTGGGAAACTTGCTCCCCCAAAGCATAACTCTGTTATTTGTGATTGTTATTTTTATGTTTGAAAGAGCTTGCTTTCAGTTTGGTCTCATCATTTTTTTTTCTTTTTTTGAAAATCTATGGGGAAATTTGCTCCCCCGAAATATTAATTATCGCATAATTCCTGTATTTATAGACCGATTTTCAAAATAATATTTTTGTTTGGAAGGTTTTGCTTGCAGTTTGGTCCCATAATTTTCTGGAAAATCGGTGGGGAAATTTGCTCCCCAGAAATATTGGTTATCGCATAACTTCTCCATTTATGGACAGATTTTCAAAATAATTTTTTGTTTGAAAAGGTTCGCTTGATGTTTCGTTCCATAAAAGTGGAAATTAATTATCGCACAACACCGCCATTTCTTGCCCGATTTATAACATTTTTTATTAGAAAGGACATGGCAGGTTTTATACTATGAAAAATTGCTGAAAGACATACCATTTGTAGACGGGCGCACCATTTGATCTAACGCTAATTGCCTCCGTTTTGTAATCTGTTCAATGGGATCTTTGCACTGAAGTCGGATTTTCTGACAGAACTATTTTTAATCGCTCCAAAACTTCTTGTTTAATCAGATTTGTTTACTTTCTCACATTTTACAAATTTCAAAAATGCGTCCACTGCCGTAAATGTGATTTAATTGGATTAAGTAGTTCGGCAGTAGGGAGGCCAATCGAAACTGGTTTTTGAAATTCCCGGGACTCGGAATTTAAAATTATGATCCCGAACCGAGATCCCGGCATTTTCGAAATTTCTTAATCCGAAAAAATACAAATAAGGAATTTATATTTTTTAATTGAAAACTGATAGTTTCATTTAAAAGCCCCTTTCTAGCAATTAACAGCATAATCCACTATCGCTGGCTTGCAATGACAAACAAAATAACCAATAGAAAAAATGCCCAATTCTAAAAAAAGGGTCCAGATTAAAAAAGTTGTTGAAATGAAAAAGACCACGTTAATGAAAATAAATTCAGTAAAGTGCGACTTTGACTCGCACACTAAGGGTTCCGTACGAAAACATGTATTCCTTTTCGTTTTGTTCCGATTTTTCGTTTTCCTGATTTTTCTTTTGTTTTTTGCCGATTTATTTTAGTTTTGGCGATTTTTTTGGTTTTGGCGTTATTTTTGTTTTAACATTTTTTCGCTTTTGGACGATAATTTTGGTTTTAGCGATTGTTTGCAGTTTTGGCGCTTTTTTCAGCTTTGGCGTTTTCTCGGTTTTTGGGGATTTTTTCAGGTTTTGGTGATTTTTTAGATTTGGTGATTTTTTTCTGGTTTTGACACTTTTTTTCGTTTTGGCGTGTTTTTCGTTTTGGCGATTTGTTCCCATTTTTGCCGATTTTTTTTATGATATTTTTGGTTTTTAGCGATTTTTTATGTTTTAGTGTTTTTTTCTCGCGTTGACGACTTTTTCGGTTTTCTTTTTAGTTTTTTGACTATCTTTTTAGTTCTGGTGATTTTTTGCGTTTTAGCGATTTTTTTTAATTTTTGTGCTTCTTTTCTTTAAGCGCTTTTTTCATTTTGACGATTAATCGTTTTGAAATTTTTTAGTTTTTTAGTTTCTTACAGCTTTCACGATACAGCAAATTGTGTAAATTACATAGTCAAAATTACATTAACTGATAGAACACCCTTTAATTTTCTGTCGATTTAAATATCAGTGTTAATTGGTATAGTCTATTCTACAGACTGCACCAATTAACACTAACTTTTAAAATTTAAAATGTCTATATATAAGCGTCTGTATACTACATTAGTATTTCAAAATGTTTCGTTGTTCGCTTTAGAACACCCTTTAATTTTTAACTGTCATATATTTGTTGTTGTAGCGGCCAAAGTTTTACATGTTCTGTGAAAGTTTCAGGTCCGTAGCTCTTATGGCTCTCGAGGGAACAGCCTGTGACAAACAGACAGAAGGACCGGCGACCAGACAGATAGATGGACAGCGTAGCGAAAACAATAGGGCTCCTTTACACTTTTGGTGTACGGAACTCTAAAAAGCACTAAAAACGAAAAAAAAATTAGCTAAACCAAAAAATCACCAAAACAAGAAAAAAATCGTAAAGATGCTACACGAAAAAATACGCTAATATTAAAAGTCCCCAAAACCAAACAAAAATCGGAAAAACAATAAAAAGGGATACATATATGGTATTCGTACGGAACCCTTCGCACTTTACTGAATTTATTTAATACTCTCTTTTGAACCTTTGCGACTTAACATTTTTTAACAAGGTAGGTATTTAAAATAAAATTTTGTTTAAAAGGTTACAATAAAAAATATCATTATATTTGAAAAGACAGGATTCAAAAAGTCCGGAAAATACCGGGATCCAAAATTTTAAAATCTATTAAAAGAAGAACATTAGAAAGTCTTCATTAATTATTCTTTATGATTTTTTTTTAAATATTTGTACACTTATGTTAAGAATTGCATTATCATAAATAAAACATAAATGATTAGAACATCTGTGTATGTGGTGGTGGTGTGCTCTTAATTATGTTTCTATGTCAAAAATACAAAAACAAGAAAATCTTATCTCTTCTTTCAAAATCATTTTTTATTTGCTAGAGAAAGTATTGAACCTTGAGCGAAAATAACCTTGAACGGGAACAAAAAATATGCTTTTTTAATGAGTTTTTTTATGAATATATTTTTGCAGTATGTAGTAATTTTTTTTCAAGTATAAATTAAAAAATATTTTGCATCTCAATGGTTCGGTGCAAATAGGCGATTAAAAACATTTTTATATTCTTAAAATAGTTTTGGAAAAAATTTCAATATAAATCTCAATTACTGTCTGTCTGCCTTTTGATCTCTAGTTGTTAAGATAACGACTGCACTAGTGTCTCTTAAGCACAGCCAGACTTTGCACATATGCCAATTAAAGAGGAAATAAATCTTGAAATTTAAGTTTTAAACTCTTTTCTTGTGTTTTAGTATGTAGAAAAATCCGGAAGTCTTAATTATTCATTAAACCGTTCTTACACTGCAGTGTCAGCGCTGTCTGGTTTTTCGTTTGATTTTAATAGCTAACTTTGAGAATATGAAATTTAAAACTCATATTGCATATTAGAAGAAAATATAAAAGGTTTAATTTTTAACTGAGCGCAGACGAAAAATTGGTAATTTTATACTAGACACGATATTTCACTTTTACATATTGAAAAGAAACGAAAACTCAGACAGTGCAATGGCAGCTTTAGCAAGAGAGAAAAATTTCACTGGATTTACACAATGCAAGAAAGGGGCTTTAAGTCATGCCAAAGGGTACTTAAAAAAACAACATATTGTAATATTTATTCGCCTAATTCCTGTATCCTTTAGGAATATCTTTAAAGCTGTTTTTAGACTATTATACAAGCTGTTCGATTTCTGCACAATATATAGCCCTGATGTAATGTGTTGTTATTGCTCTTTTAAAACTTTCCATAAACTCATTAGATCAGGGTTGCATTTTCTACAGAAGTCGAACGGCTTGTGAGATAGTGTAAAACAGCTGTAAGTAACATCCGCAGGACATTGAACATATTAAGAAAATAGTACTTAAAATTAAACTTCATTATTAAACTTTTGTTATATTCAAGAATTTCCATACGTGGTGTATTCAACTAAACGCCTAAATGGTGATTTAAACGTGTTTAATCCCGGCTTAAATGGCGCATTAAGGCGATTTACATAAAATCCCCCTTACTGTGGTTTTTCTTTAATTTACTTGACACAAGATACAAGCAACTGTGCAAGTGTGCGTTTGTGTGTGTGTAGGTATTCGAGTTCTTGTGTGCATGTGTGTATAAACAGAATAAAAAGATTTAAGTCCTTGACAAAGTTGCAAGACTGGTAAAGTTATGTCCATTAGAGAGATTAAAATGTTTCTTAATCTTGGATCAAAATTTTGTTAAGCTCTGGATTTGTGGTTTCTTATCCAGGCCTAGTAATCATTGTCATCAAATTCATTAACTAAATCAAGGCACAGTTTTAAGGAAAATGCTGTAAGTGTGGCAAGCATGTGTTGCATATAAATAGACATACAAATAAATGTAAAATATAAGGTTGACATGACAACCATAAGAAATTATATAACCCTTTTGCAAACAGTTTCATTATATTAAATTATATCTATATTCCTTAGAAAATTCTCTACAGAAAAATAACACTATGCAACAAAATGAAACTTTTGTCATGACCTTTGATTACAACTATATTTGTTATGGTCCCCTAACAACAAAAACTGTAGAAATTTAAAATTCTATGGGTACTTTTTACAATTTTTTTTCCTAAAATTTGGGATTTTTTAAGAAGCTGCTATATCGATTTCATTATAACTTTGGAAGGGGTAGTCCAGTTTAATTACAGAAAACTCTAGAAAACTTGGAATAAAATTACCTTTAAGCACTTTCAACATTATTTTTTTTAATACTCAATGTAGAGTTTCTACGCGGGAAAAAATTCCCGGGAAATCCCACGAATCTTTTTAAAACGAACCCCGGGAAATATTATCCGGGAATTTTCGGGAAATTCAATTTAACTTTTTTTGGATTTTACTTTTTTTTACATTACTGTTCGTTGTTTTGGTATTTAAAAATACAAATTCTTATGTGATATATGTATGTACAGACACTTGCAACCAAACCATTGACCCAATAAGTAGTATGAAAATATCGGCGATATTTCTTTTTGAGTATCGGTATCGGCAAAAAGGCGTATCGTTACATCCCTAAAAATATGCTTTATGTCATGAAAATCGATGGATAAATATTGATTTTATTTATAATAAATTCAAGTCTCCTTGATTCTGGTAGCAGCTACCAAAAAATATACATACGTGTATCGGCGTTTTGAAAGTTTATATATGGGATTTATTTTAAGCGTAGTTAAATTTCGCCCTTTTGCACATATCGCACCTGTTCATCAAAAGTAACACAACTCAAAAAATTATATTTTCCACTTTTTTGAAGGAAACAGTGTATGATTACCATATCTAACCACTGTAAAAATTTTGGTATTGTATTATTTTATTGAAATATTATTGAGTTTCCTTTACAACGGTATATTTGTTTATAACAATAATTCCATTATATTGGCGCAATTAGTTTTTTGCCTCTACTGAAAACTTGTAAATTTTGAGTTGTGTTACTTTTGATGAACAGGTGCGATATGTAGTTATACAGACTCGGCATAGACTATCTTGTAGGGTTAACGTTTAAGGTATAAGATATTTTCAACACTTTTTTGTAAACTACCAAGAGGAAAATTTTTGTTGAATATTTCAGCCCACATAATGGCGCTGAAGTACATTTTTTGCCCTTATTTATATAGTAGCCGGAGCCAAAAAGAGACATACCACCAAAACCAAGAGGATTAAAATTTTATACAAAAATGTTAACCGTGGTATTTTCCATAAAAGAGCTGAACACATTTTATAGTTAGGGACCATAACACATTTAAAAAAAAATATAGTGGCACTCCTTGGCATTTTTCTTGTTGCATAGTGTAATCTAATATATGTATTGAGAACCCGCTTTTCAGCGCCAATATTACACAAAAATTGTGACATAAAAATTTGTAATACAAATAAAAAACACCATCACTAAACTATAAATAAAAGCGGAGAAGATTTGCCAATGCAATTCATAATGTCAAACAGAGTCAAATGCAATAATCAAATAAATAAAGAAAGGATTTAAACACAACCCCCTCCAACAATCATCTATAAAAGAACGAAATCCCTTAAAAAAAAACTATAACAAATAGAAAATAAGAGTATACAAATAATAGCATCAAGCAAATAAATAATGAAAAAACTGATAGAATTTCAGCTCTTTACAAAGGGTTGCGCATGCGCTTGAAGTGCGTTTCTACAAAAAAAGAAAACATTTGTTAACACTTTTCCTTTCTTTTCATTTTTTACTCTACTTCCCTTAAGGGTTGTAAGTAAACCCACATAATAAACGCTTTGATGATGTTGATAATGATGATGATCATAATATAATTTTTTAACAGTTTGTAACAAACATAAAATGAAAATAACTCTTAAAAGAAAAAGGGTTCCTTTTATAGATATTGATGTGTTTGCTCAGCAAATATAGAGATATTGTGGGCATAATGAATTTTTGATGTGTTGATAATTCTAACAATGGGAAAGTATCAAAAATTGCTGCTTTTTAGGGGTTATTGGCAAATAATATAAGATAATAAAACTGCACTTAAAAAACAATTTGAAAAAAAATCATAAAAAATACAATAAAACGAGCATGATTTGATAGGAAATTAATTTTGTGTTTGACAAGATCATAAAGACGTTTTTAGGGTTGTTTAATGGCGCAGGGAGTTTTATTTGTTTTCAAGAACAAAAAATAGATATCTGACTTCTTATTATTAAAGAAAGTTTCTTTGATAAGAGTTTGTTTTCAAGATTATGGTTGAGTTTTTAAGGATATTATGTAAATTACAGTAAGTATAAATTATAAGTATAAATTAGTTGGCTAAAATCGACGCACACTTCATAATATCATGATAATATTCATGATATCTTATTTAAGCTTGTCTTAGAGTGCTTTGACTCACTATAGGAGCTATCGATACGGAACAAGGTTTCCATTTGCTGGATACCTGGCCATAGTGGTCATCCGGGTAACGAGGAGGCGGACGAATTGGCCAGAAGGGCCTCTGCTGTTCCTCTTATGGACCCAAAGCCCTTTTGTGTTGTAAACTGGTCGACTGTCAAGTCCTTAATCAAGGGAAATGACATATCGACCGCAAAGAAAGTGTGGCTGGCTTCTTCTGGTTTAAGGCAAGCCAGAGTATTGACGTAACCATTTTCATATAGTGGCATCCTAAATTTCAACAGGAATGATTTCTGGCTGGTTACAGGCTTTCTCAATGGCTACTTTGGACTGAACTATCCTCTATGGAAAAATAACCAACTTCGGTCAGCCTTGTGCCGTTTATACTTGAAAGAAGATGAGATAACAGCACACATTCTCTGTGAATGTATTGTCTTATGTAATAGTAGAAGGCGTGTTTTCTATTCTGAGTTTCTGTGCTCGTAAGATATTAGACGGGCTCTCCAACCTATGTGCTAACTTTCATAAGGAGAGCCATGCAGAGCTTGATTTAATTTATAGGTCTGTGGCACAAAAGATCCACTAGGTGTCGCAGTGCCAGATCTTTCCCCTCTTCTATTCTAATAATGAAATGGCTAGGGAGTTCTACAGGCCAGGCGTAGGAACGATTGACGCAACTATAACATTGGCTATGAGTGCTCGAACTATTGAATTACATGCATATGTGCCTATAAGGACATGACAATCATGGAATCGATGACCGGGCTAGAATCGATACACATATGCTGAACAAGTAATAGTTTGTGGACAAATATATGAAAGTCAGAATAAGAAAATTAACAAATAAAAGGTAGCTACTATAGTATACTATACAAATTCCATGTTTTTTTTTATTAAATTGTAGATTTTTGAAGAGGCTGCTCCACTGATTTGCTGAAAGAGGATGGAGTTTGATACCAATACCAATAAAGTAATCAATTACAAGTAAAACTATGTATGTATATAGAAACCAGTAAAAACAAAAAAAATTTAATGTAGTTAAATTAGTCACTCTGTTAAAGAAAAACATTTTTAAACTAAAGTTTGTCTAAAAATAAATTTCATTTTCAGTAAATGTTCTTTACTAATTCAGTGCATTTCTTGTGTGACTTTTATTTAGGACGCAAACACCAAACACCAAAAACAAAACAAAACTGTTTCTGAATCGTAAAAAACTATCCCGATGACGACATGCACACAAATGACAACAACAACAATGATACCAAAAGGAATGCGATTGTACCAAATTTGTTTACTGAAAATTTTTGAGTGAATCTTTTCGTTAATGTCGTTGCATTGATTCTCATTCATTTTTTAGAGTCTTTAGATAAATAATCAGTGTTGAACACATTTAACAAAGTGAAATTTCATAAATGCTTAATGAATGATGATAATGACTCAGACAAAAATTTTGTTTGATATATTACAAAAAATCCAGTAAATATTTTTGTTTAGTTCAGTAAACTATTTTGTTTAGTATTATTAAAAAGTTTTTTTTTTGGGAATTATTAAATAAAATTAATTTTAATTTTTTAACGTGCCTTATCCAAAATTTATGCTTTACGTTTTAAGTAAAATGTTAAAGTTTTATTAGAATACGTTGAAATTGATTGTGGAGGAGTATTAGCTAGTTCCTATTCACATTTCATTGGAGCTAATGCAAATCGTCAGGGAATCTTTAACAAAAATCTCATCGAAGAACTAAGGATATTATATTAAAAATTCTAGCTCAATTATTATATTAAACTTCGAATCATACCAAGAAGAAGTTTATAATACAAAAATTAAAACATGAGATCCATAATCAATCATGCTTTTTATTTTCTTACATGCATTTCTTACAACTTTTGAGACTCAAAAGGCGTGAAGCTCTTCGAAAAATGGGCTAAAAAAGGATAAATTGAAAAAAAGATACGTTTAAAGCAACATCCAGTAAAACTTTTCGAAAAAGTGCGAAAAGGGGCTAACTTAAGGTACATTTACACTTGGTAAATATTTCCACAAAAAACGTAACCACTATTTTTGCTAAGGTTTAGTGTGATTTAACTTTGTTTTTATATTACAAAATAAAGTTAATTATGCTGCATAAATTTATTTTTATATTATTTTGTATAAATACGAACCAATGTTTAAGCAAATATTAGAATTACCGGAAATATAGTTTTAGCTTGTTTGTTGGTCACGTTTTTTTTCGGCAAATATTTGCAAAGTGTGACCATACCTTTATAAACAACGATTAAATTTTGGGACCATCTTCCAAAGCGCAACCAATTTTGATAGAAATATAAGATTATTGTTTATTTAAAACAAACTAACAAAAGAAAGTGAGTAAAAAGAATCTTCTCACGTTAATTAATATATCGTTATTACTAGAATAAGGAAAGAACATATTCGCAAAAATAAAAATATGGCCATATTGAGCAAAAAGTGAAAACGGGCTAAAAGTGCAGAATGATAATTGTGAAAAGTGCTAGATTTGCGAGTTTTTTAGTTTGGGGTTAAAATTATTGTTTCGCCTTTTACGGTCCAAATCTAGCCCGTAAAAGGCTTAGTTGGTATCCCTGCATACGACAACCTGTTAGTTTTTTTTTCCAACTCTAAATTGTAGTTGTAAAGAGCAATTGAAAATAAATGAAAAAGCAAGAACTGCTAAAACTTGTTTTACCAAACAATAATGAGCTGTGATGCCAACATGTATTTTTGCGCGGGTATTCGCATATTTATAATTTATATTTTGTTTCGTATTTATACGTATGTATTTTGTGTTTTATAAATTCAGACAAAAATATTGATTGATATCTTACAGAATATCCAGTAAATATTTTTGTTTGATTCAGTAAATTATTTTGTTTAGAATTTGTAAATATTTTTAGACAAATTGTTTTATAGATTTATACAATTTGTTTACTAAAAACCCGGTTTTTTTCAATAAAATTGTTGAGAAATTTTTTTCTTTATTTACAAATTTGTTTGTAGGTCCGTTTTTAGACAAAATATTTACTAATTCATTGAATTTCTTTACTGAAAATGAATTTAGTTTTTTCTTTGTGGAAACGTTGTCATCGCAATGATTACAAGTGTCACGGTGTCCAAAGCGAAGTTTAATTCTGTATTATTAACTCAAGAATCAAGTTTTGTTAGTTATGACGTAATTGAGGACCCGCAGACCAAAACGTGCTGTTTTTTCACTCAAACAATATTTTGAGAAAATTGAGTTTTAATTATTTTATTCCCATAGAAAACTATACAAAACTATTAACAGGCTTTTAGTCGCAAAAAAATTAAAAAAATGTCCTATTAAAATGTTTTTTAGCAGATTTCGGAACAAATAATACAAATTTGTCGAAAAATCAGTTTGTCCAAAAATGCAAAAAAAAATCACGTTTTGTTCTGCGGCTCCTCAATTATCGAATATATTTTAAAGACTATTTAAATATAACAAATAAACAATCGAATTAAATAAAACTAAAATTGATACTAAAGGCTTAATATTAGACATTGGTCGCACTATTATCTCTCCAAGTAGACGTTATCTAAAGCAAGTTTACAAACATACACAATACACACAAATACATATATGGGTCATTCTACGCCAAATCAGATGCGTTGAAATTTTTTTTGGATTTCAAAAATCGAAAAAATAGCGCTTATGAAAGGCTCACTGCCGTACCAGCCTCAAAAGTTGTTTGGTGGATAGAAAGTTAAAAATTAGAATTTTCAAAAAATATTTGAAAATGTTTTTTCTATTTTCTTTATGGAAAAAAGAACAAAAAGCGAAATTTTCAACAAAAAAAGTTTGTCCAATTTCAAATCAAAAAAATCTCAAAATTTATCGAAGGATCTTTTGAGGGAAACTAAAAAATATCATAAAATTAGGGCAATTAAACATTTTTTTCAAACCTTCCGATTAATTGTGGAATGCCCCATATACATATTAAAAAGAGCAAACATTGATTCTGTGTATAAACTCACTTTAAGCGGGAAGCAAATGAAAACTATTTGCAATATTTGCTTCAAATATTATCACACTGACAATTTCAATGTCAATCAATACAAAGATGTTGATTTTCGAAATTTTGAAAAAAAATCTCTCCACTAAATAAAAACTATTGATAGCAGAAAATTTTAATCCCTTATTATTTACAATGAAACCGTCAACATTTCTTCCAGACAAAAATAATTTCGCTGAATATTTTTTGTTGAATTATTTGATGTTTTTCCAAAAAAGGTTTTTATGCAGATTTCATAAGAAAAATTTGCAATAAAACATTTAAACGGCATTAAAATAATGAACTACTTATATAAGATGACGGCGAAAATGTTGCCAAGAAAACAAAAAATCTTTTGTTTAAAATTGGTAAATAAATTTTTGAAAACGAAAAGATTAAGAAAAATGATTAAGTTTTACGTAATATTTGTTAAGAAAGTGGAAAGGAACATCTTTGCTTTTGTAATATACAGGATCATTGTCTTTATTTCCCTTTCCCTTTTGATGGACAGCATTTGTCTGGCATGTAGACACGAAATGTATTGGTCTTCCATTGTAACGGTCACTTTATGAAAAACTCAATAGAAAATGTATGCGAACATTTTGAAATTTTCTACGGCCAGTAAATCAGAGTTCTATTGTTAAAGTACATACTAACCTTTTGTTTCTTAAAGAGATACAGAAACAAGGACAAATATGCAAAATGTATGTGTGATTGTATTCTGTATTAAGGATATGGGTAGTAGCAGTAAGTTACCTAAACATGTTCCTGGTTTTTGTGTTTAAGGAGAGCGTATATGATGTCCTTGCTTTAAGTAACACCCTGGGACACCATAAAACGATCATTAAAAAGTCAAAACGCAAAGTTGTGACACAGAGGATAGAGAATTAAATGTATGGCAAACAAATTGTAACTGATTTTTGGAAAATGTAAGAGACTTTAAAAAATAAATAAAAGAGTTTTTCCTGTTTTTTTCTTAGTCTGTCAGACAAAGATTTCTTAAAGATCCATTATGCTGCGTTTTAAGACTAAAGGGTTGGTTTTTGCATTTGGTTTTTTTCTTTTCAATAATTATTGCATATTTTTAGCTGAAGTTTTTTACCTGGCATTTTTTATGCATTAATAAATTAGTTTTCTTGTCGTTTTTTGCTGCATTTTTTAAAATGACGCATGCCAGAAGTATGCCTACAATTAGTTTTCAATTAATGTGACCTTTTTTTAAAACGAAGGAAGAGGTTTTTTTATATTAAGATTTGTTTCTTAAAAAAAAGAAACAAGAAGGAAGAAAAACTTATCATGAATTAAAAAATAGGAATTTGGTTTGTGGTCAAGGAAATTAAAAAACAATAAGTAGAGTTCAGTGTATTTATGGTTTTGAATAAAAAGGCGAGAAAGAGAGGATCAACGTTGGAAGTAGAAAAAATACATTAATAAATTGCAAAAGAAATGAAAGTAAATCTTACGTAATTAAAAGTAACCAACACTTGAACTGATGACAAATGGAAATATTCAAGTAGATGACAGAAGAGAAGAACGTTGTCTTCGGAATTCGCCACGGTTCAATTATTGGTGCTCATATGTATACAAATTTATCACCACTTGTATAAGGGCATCTTATTAGAAACTTGCATACGAGAATTGTAGCTATACTAAATTTATGTTTAATTTACACAGCCATTTCTAAACGGTTAATCAGACTGGTGAAAAATTTCACACGAACATAGCAGCTAAGTATTCCTATTTATATTTAGAAGAAATATCCCCAAGATAGCTCAGGAGCGGAGCTATAAAATCCCAAAATATGTTACTTCGGTCATATTAACCTTGTAGTTTTTTGTTTCTCACCAGACTCCAAACATATTTTTGCGTCGTTATTATAATCCTGTTAAAATTATAAGAAATCGCGTTTGGTTAAACACTTATCTTTTATATGTAGTTAGTGAGGTATACTCATTGGAAAATTAAAATTTTTAAATTTTTCGAAACCTTAGTTCAATATTTTTTAGATTTTGGATGCAGTGCCTCGTTATTGTAACTTGTGAGAAGTCCTCGCATCGAAAAAATTTTATAATTATACGTGTTATCCGATCTTTCATAGAATAATAGTTGATTATTATATGAATCACCCTGTAATTCTAACAAAAGCAAATATTATAAAATTTTTGAGTGTTGTGTTTTTCTTCCGACGGGGTTTGTTTGAATTTGGAACGATTTTTCGTCATCCCACGTCAAATTTGGTTGATAAACAGACCGGTTTCGGCTATGTGTCCTCTTCAGTGTGTTATTCAGTGTTCTATTGAGTATTCAATAGAACACAGAAGATAGCACATAGCCAAAACCGGTCTGCTTATCAACCAAATTTGACGTGGGATGACGGAAAATCGTTCCAAAAAAAAATTTTTTAATTCATCCTGTTTTTCATAGAATGGTAATAATTTATTCGATTCGAGAAACTCTCATATTACACTCTAAAACATTTGTGTGGAAAATAAGGTCGATAATAGTCGGCAACACTTTACTGATTATTATCGACCTAAAATTAGACAAGCATTCTCTTTGTTGATTTTTGAACAAAATATGTTTAATACAAAAAAATAAAATAAAAACGCCTGCGAAGTGATTGGTTGTGTGCAGCTTCGAACCGTGACCTCCTGCCTGATAATCTATCGTAGCTACCATTCCGCCATAGACGTATTATACTTTATGCAAAAATTTTTTTACTTGCACTAAATGTGTTTAATTTGAAAAGTTTTTTCTTTAATATAAATGTATGAACTACATTTTCTTAATTCATTAAATATACTAAAGCAAGAAAAAGCCTTAGAGCTTTGTTTATAAGTTAACAATAGTTACTTATTAATTACTTACAAAATTTAAATTTAAAAACCTTTAAATACCAGAAATTAAACGTTGATGATCGAAGAAAAATATGGCGTGCTTCTATTGTTTTCTGCTGTTTTTTAGACGGATTGTTTAATATTCAACATTTTAATGTTATTTAGATATACATTGTTCTATTACACAGTACAACACAAAAAAATATCAATGGGTTCTGACAACCGATTCTGGTAGAGGAGACAAAAAAATATACTTGTGTCGGCGTTTTGCACGATCACATCGGAATTTTTCTTTAGAGGGGGTTAAAGTTTCCCCCTTTTGGCCTGTTCGTGTAGCATATCGATACATAAAACTATGTTTTCTGTACATCTGAGGTATTGGATATGTTCAGCAACTTTGTGGAACATATTAACCCTCTAACTCCCAAATACAATGGTCATATTTGGCTCCTTTCTAAAGAATCACACAAACCCATAAAAAGGGAGTGTGAGGATAAAACGATCTATAAAAATGTTGGCTATAAAATTTTACTAAAGGTTTTAAGGACAACCAAGCTCTAGACTCAACTTGTACGCCAGAAATCATTGAAAACTTAAACTATACTTAGGGGTTATCTTTATATTTATTCACAATTAGAACTTGACATAGAAATCTTGTACGTCTTAGGTTAAAGATATAAGATGCGCTCAGCACTTTTATGTAAAACACCACGAGAAACATTTCTCTCGAACACCTTAACCTTTAAATCTTCGTTGTATGCGTCTTTTTGTAAATTTTTGTAAAAAGGGGCCAAAAAACTCCCCTTCAGCGGCGATATAGCGTGCAAAACTCTTCTACAAAAATGTTCCCATGTGAATTGTGAATAATTACGAAATTAACCCTTAAACATATTTCAAGTTTTAAATGCTTTTTAGCGTCCAAGTTATGTATTTTGCCACTTTTTTTTAAGAAATGTGTAAAAAGAACCATAAAACGGAGTGTAAGAGGGTTAAAATGTTTCCAAAAAAAAATTGCTTGTGCTGTTTTACATAAAAGTACTGAACACATATAAACTTAAGACTTACAAGATTTTATATGCCGAGTACTAATTGTGAACACTTACACATAGTACATATAAGTTTTCAATGATTTCTGGCGTACACCTTGTGTCTGGAGTTTGGTTGTTGTATAAGACCTATAGTAAAATTTTACGGCCAAAATTTTTGTAGAATCATTTTTCCCCACGCTCCACCTCCTTAGGTGTGCTTTTTACGACTTCTTAGAAAAGAGCCAAAAATGACCGTTATGTGAAGGAGTTAGAGGGTTAATCTGTTCGACAAAAATATTTGCTCTAATATTTTTTACAAAAGTGCCGAACATAGCCTACACCTCAGATGCAAAGAACATATAGCTTCGTGTACCGGTATGCTGCAAAGCAGAATAGGCTAATAGAGAGAAAGTTTAACATAGAACCCTAGTGTCCCTAGATAAAAATTTCTCGTTTTGAGATTTTGCTGATTGCTTATGGTGTTTTCTTTTCTAAAAAAAAATGCTACATATACATGTTGAAACTGCAATTTTGTGTTCGTTTCTTAAAAATGTTTTGTCTCTAAAAGGGTGGTATGTTTTATTCTAAAAAAATCACCCTGACTTATGGTGGAAGGCATTGCACTTTATGTCCCATATAAATCTACAGTGCTGTTAGTGCCCTGTAAAATGGTGGCTTTTTTAACCGACTTTCAAAAAGAAGAAGGTTATCAATTCCTATGTATGTTCCGTCATTTGTGAACCGATTTTAAAAATTATTTTTTTTGTTGGAAAGGGTTTGACTGCAGTTTGGTCACATAATTTTTTTTCAAAAGTCGGAGGGGGGAAATTTGCTCCCCTCATGCATAACTCTGTCATTTGGGTACCGATATTCAAAATTCTTGTTTTGTTTGAAAGGGTTTGACCAAAATTGGTCCAAAATTTTTTTTTTTCGAAAATCGGAGGGGAAAATTTGCTCCCCTCATGCATAACTCTGTCATTTGGGTACCGATATTCAAAATTCTTGTTTTGTTTGAAAGGGTTGGTCAAAATTGGTCCAAAAATTTTTTTTTTTCGAAAATGTCATTTGTGAACCGATTTTCAAAATTCTTGTTTTGTCTGAAAGTGTTTTCCAGAAGTTGGTTCCATAATTTTTTTCTGTATTCGGGGGGAAAAGTTCTGCCCCCCCTCAATCCATATCTCTGTCATTTGTGAACCAATTTTAAAAATTCTTTTTTGTTTGAAAGGGTTTGCTAGCAGTTTGGCGCCATAATTCTTTTCGAAAATGGAAGGGGCAAATTTGCTCTCCGTCCGCTCCCTCCCCCCCCCCCCAATCCATAACTATGTCATTTGTGAACCGATTTTCAAAATTCTTGTGTTGTTTGCAAGGGTTCGCTAGTAGTTTGGCCCCACAATTCTTTTCGAAAATGGGAGGGGGCAAGTTTTCCCCTCCCGTTTGCATAACCTTGTCATTTGTGAACCGATTTATTTTATTTTTTGTTGAAAGGGTTTGACTACAGTTTTGTTCCATAGTTTTTTTTCGAAAATCAGTTGGGAAATTTGCTGCAAACCCCCCTTGCAGTTGGTATCATAATTTTTCTCCAAAATCTATGTGGGATTTTGCCTTCCCCCAGAAATATTACTTATCGCATAGCTCCTCCATTTATGGACTGACTTCCAAAATTCTTTTTTTGTTTGGAATTGTTTGCTTAGAGTTTGGGCGCATAATTTTTCTACGAAAATCGGTGGGGCAAGTCTTCCACGCCTCCACCCAAAATATTTATTAGAGCACAATTTCTCCATTTGCATACCGATTTTCAAAATTGTTTATATGAAAGGCCATCAAGTATATTACTCTTTGTACTGAAGTCGGCTTTTTTGCCAGTGCTGCCAGACGAAGTTGGGAAAAAATCGCCTCGAACTAGAAAGTAAAAACTAAGTTCTTAAAGATAATTTTTCTACTGTTTTATAGAACAATTATGAGAAAACATTATATTGTTAATTCTAGATCGTCAGTCATATAAAATCTTACTGAATTCGGTGTTATAAAATTTTTCTCAGAAAAAGTCTTCAAATAAAAAAATCGTTAAACCTTCACATCGATAAATCGGCAATTTGCTTGAAAACCTACCCATTTTTACATTTTCATATAAAACGTATTTTATATCGAATACAATAAGTCTTGTGTCTTTTTTTTTGCTGGGAATAAGATTTAAAAAACAACGCATTGAATTCAAGGTAAAATTAACAAAAACAAATTACTTTTTTACAAAATAACAGCGCAAAATATTAATTTTTAAAATTGTATTAATAAGATTTAAAAAATAACGAAATGCGTTTAGATCATGATAAAACTAACAAAAAATAAATAATTTGTTAAAAAAAACTCTGAAAAACATTTTAAAAGTATCGTCGTATCGACAGTAAAATATCGCCGATACCGATGTATCGGAAAATCGGAAGTATCGCCGATATATCGGCATCGGAATCGGTTACATCCCTACTTTCAACTAGGTGATATATTTTATGTAGAAAAGAAAACACCATTAGTTATCAAGACCTTCTTGTATGCAACACTTCAGCTCTCTAGCTTTTGTGGAGGGACCCATACAAATAAAGGGCACCTCAGGCCTCTTTAGGTGAAAAAATTTGTCTTCAGATTTTTATTATTTTTTTCTCGCCAAGACCTACCAGTATACCAAATTTCAGCTTATTGTTTTTTCGCCCGTGTACCAAATTTCAGCTCTCTAGCTATAGTGGAGGTGCACCTTACAAATAAGGGACAAAATTCACTTTCTTTTCTATTCCTTTCATATACATGCATATGTAACTCCAAAAACTCCCTAGCACTCCAAACACCAAAACACAGCATGCGTTTGGCATACGTCACTGGAAATATTGCCTAAAAAAAGTAAAAGTAATATCCATTAACAACATCTTTAATATTACTATTAAAAAACTACACTTTTTTAAGTTGAATAAAAGAGAAATCCCTCTATAAATCCTTGATAAAAAAAAACCACACTTAGAACGTGCTACTGCTGCCAACAAATATTCCAGACAAGCCAAACGATCAAGAAAGCAACAAGATACCACGAGTTAATTTTTCCATAAAAAATACTTTTCAATCCCAAGCAAATTGGTTTAAGGAAAATCCCCTCCATTTGATATAAAAATGAGACATTTTTATATAAAAAAAAACACGCGCGTATTTTTACAGCATACACACACGAGTTTTTTTATAAATCCTTATAAAAAGGACTTAAATGTTTGATCATATATGAGAGTGTGTGCAGCAGAGAAGCAGCATATGTTGATTTAAATGATGATGGAGAGGATGTTGTTTTGTAGCCACAAAAGGTAAATAATCTTAAATGTATTGAAATCATCAAAAAATAAATGGAAATAAAATTTTGAAAAAAAAAATCCTAAAAAATATTTAGTAAAACAGCCGTGTGTTTTATGTCAAGAAATCACCCTTATTTGTTTGAATACTTCGTTCTATATTAAAGTTTTTTGTTTCTTTTAAAACGATCACAGAAAAATCTTAAAAAAGAAGTAAATAAATGATTATTTTAGGTGTGCATGTATTTATTTATTTATATAAAAAAAAGAAAATTTTATTTCTATATACTGGATATTTATATGCAAAAGGTATCATGCGTACATGCATATTTGTAAGGATGTTTGTTTTCATATCCTGATTAGATCCTTTACAAGGCGTTCTGTCAGCTATTCATGTATTTTTGTTTTTATAAATAATCACTTTTCTTTTTTATTCTGTTTTTGTTTTTCTTTCAAGATTTAAGTTTAGTTTTTTATCTATTTAGATTAAAGAAAAGGAGGAGGTTACCCGGCACACGTTATGAGTTAAACAGTTTTAGACTTCCTTTCGTTGGGTTAATTTTGAAAGTAAAAAGGGAAATTATTTAAGGATGTTGAGGTATTTGGCTGCACCTTGGTGATCCTTGTTAGAAGTAAAATGCATAAGATTTGCGGATTTACATACACGTACGACTACATAATGATGCAGTCCTTCTTTTTTATGCTACACATGCTTGTAGATTATATTTTTTAAGGATGTTAGTATTTTCTTTAGAGCAGCAAATGTTAAATTTCATTTAAACAATGACGGCGAAAGGAAAAGTGAAATTTAAGACAATTTTCAGTAATTAATGATTACGCAAAATCGTAAAAATATGTACTTCAAACACATGTTTTATAAAGAATTGCGTAGAAGTTGTATTATAAATACTGAGTGTGTGTATGCGCCAAAACGTTTTAGCAGTAGAAACCTTAACGACGTAAAGTGTTTAACTCAAAACGTAGTCAAGCATTTTTAAATATTACGAGGAAGCCAAGAGTTATTTTTTAAACCAATTAAAAAAACAAGACTATTAAATAAAGCATTTGCTAGTAAATTAGTGCTTTTGTTTTTTCTTTCTAGCATTCTTCGTTTTTATTCCATTTTGGTCCATTATTACTTAAAACTTTTGAAATAGAATAGACTATTCAATAAATTTTTTTAGGTAGGGATTTCTTTTATTAGTTGTGGTACAAACGAGCTTCCGAATAGACAAAACTTGGTGAAAAATGTTAAAAGCCATATGCATGCATGAAGTTAGCATGAGTGACGAAATTGAACTGGATCTTGCTGAGTTTTTCCATATCTTTTAATATTAGATATCATCACAGAATATAGCCACGAGTCTCGGCTGCAATCTACAGTGATTTTTAAACTACAATTTTATATCCAAACTCATTAAAGTCCTGTTCAATTTCGTCATTTATGCTAACTCCATGCCAAATTTTCGTTATGCGTACGGTCGTAAATATTTAACAAAATTTTAAATTTGATCCCCTATAACTCAGTAATTTTTTTTTTCGATCAAAGTCAATTATCCACTATTGGACGCGTAGTTTTGTAGACTTTCAAATCAGAGCACTTTAATTAAACCAACCTTTGACTGTGGATAGCGCTTCAACAGGAAGTATATATCGAAAAACACAAATGGACCGTTATATGGACAATGGCCGAAATCAAAATTTGTATTTTATTTTTCTCATGTTTAGCATATCCTAGTTACCCTAAAGAAATGCACTAAAAATTAACATTTGTAAAGCAGTGTTGTGTACTACCGCGTTCCACAGTTGCCAAACTAGCTTTATTACCAACTTTTTTCTTTATTTTCATTTATGTTCATTCATTAGTTAGTCTCATTTACTGCCCGTTTTAGTCAAATAAAACGAAAATTTCGTGTGTGAATTTATGTTGAAAATAGCAATAAAAAATATATTCACCCTTATTGTGAATGTCGACGTCGACGTCAACACAATACATTCGCCGCTGTCAATTCGATGTCGTCGTTGTCACTTTAATGCTAAATCAGCGTTTACTAAAAGTATTGTGTTGACGTTGACTTGTTATCGATAATGTGAAGCAAATAAATATTCTCGCTATTATTTTCACGTTTATTCAATTTGTTTATTGCCTTGGTTTGTTAAAATGTTTTAATTTGTATTCAAGTGAAAGTTTTAGTGATGATGCAAACAAATAAAGACTTTTTCTCTTTTGAAAAGTTCTTCTCCTTGGTGTTATCTTTCCATAATTTTCTTTTCTTCATTTTCCATTATTTTATTTTCTGCATTAAAAACATCATTTTGGTTGGCATTGTGTTTCGCAAATATGTAATGCGTTTCTCGAAGTGGCTTCTTCCACTCGAATAACATATGTGGAAGTTAACGGGCATACGCGTCTACCTGAAAGATTGTGGAGCGTTCGCTAGATGCATATCGTCATATAAAATGTAATAGTGCCTATCATCAATTTTTAAAAATTTTCAGAAGATAAAAACCTTAATAAAGACTATTGTGATTATGTTTTTTCAACATAGTATCATTAATTCAGACTTTATTAATGATACTACCCAGAAAAAAATCATTTTTATATTCAAAATAGTTTCCTTTTTATTAAGTTACCTATCTTTCCTGTAACATTTTTAAAAATTATGATAGGCCGCCGCTTTTGCATTTTATAGGACGATATATTTTCTGGTGCTTGATGGCTTGCCAACCATCACTATGTTTAATTAGTGGTCCCATAGATTTAATTTCGTCACAATTTATTGCAATCCTTTCTTAAAATTATTAGTAGTTCTGCTCGTATGAAATCCTTTTGCTAGGCTTGGTTTACTTTCAAGCCGCTGAATTAATTCCTCAATTTGTTTGTTGGTTGTTATATTCATTTTTATTTTATTTGAAATACTTTTTCAAATAAATGACAGTGACAGCTAAAACTTTCTATCGAGTTGTTGCCAAAAATAGTGTCGACAAAAACAGAGCCAATTTAACACAATGTTGCCATTAAGTCGCCTATTAAAATGTGAAGCAGCTGTCAATTTTTATCGAAATCCGACAATATTGACAACGGCAATGCCATTATTGCACCGTCGACGTCACCTGTGGCGACGTTGACATTCGCAATAAGGGGAAATATGTTTTTGTTGGCAATATAATATCTCACACAAAATTTTCGTTTTATTTTACAAAAATTGGCACTTAATAAGAAATTACACACACAATTTTGACTTTCATTAATTTTTTTGATCGTGAGCAGCGATGCCAATCTAGCGCATTTAGCGCTAGACTTAGCGCGTTTTAAGTATGCCAAAATAAAAAGCGCTAAATTAGCGGGATTTTAGTAAAGTAAATATTTATATACCAAAAGAATATATTAAGTATTTTTTATCGTTCTAAGCTTCTTACATTTTGTTAATAGTTGTAAGCATCTAATTTTTGTCCAGAAATTAAATTTAAAAACAAATATTCAGATAATTATTTTCTTTTTTTTAATAAATATTGAATTTTTTCCAATACATGCATCTGGTTTTATCCAAATTTAATTTAGCGCTTTTGAAAATAGCGCATTTTGGTAAAAAAAAATATTGGTCAACGCTGTGATCTAGCGCGTTTTAGTGCGTTTTGAGAAGCGGAATAGCGCGTTTTGGTTATAAGAAGTTGACAAACCTTCTCTAACATATAATTTCATATATGTAATTATAGTAATGTATTAATATGTCATTATAGTTAATAAACACTACTACCCAATCATTAGTATATCTTGTTTACAAAACACTTTTTTAATTTTATTTTATTTTTACCCTTTCAGCTTCAGGTAAAGATTATCCTCGACCCATTTAAAGAAGAAATATCAAAAATGTATTAAAAACTAACAGTTCGCGGGGAAGCTATAATGTAAACTGTAAAATTAATGAGATACCTATTTTGATTAGGCACTACTCTTGGACAAAATTAGTTTTGCAGTAATTATTTGATAATGGCACAATATTTGCGTTAATTTTCTTGCACAGATTTTACGTAATGCATATTATTTATTAATCTGGTGTATTCTGTATTCCATGCGGAATTGAAATGTGCGGAACTAGCAAAGTATTGTTGTTGCCAATTATTATTTATAGCAACAATGCTTTGGTAATTCCGCAGATTTTAATTCCGGATGGAATACAGAACATACCCGAATAAGTGCAATTTTATTAGTATTGCTAAAATGTTGAATCTAATCAGATGAGTGGCAGCTTATGTTTAGTAACTTAAATTTTTTAAAAATGAAATAACTTTTACATTTTTCTTGTTATTAAAGTTGTCCCTTTTTTTTCTTAGAAATCCCCTTTTTGTGCCCCTTTTATTTTTAAAATCCCCTCTTTGTGCCCCTTTCTGAAAATTTTCAACGGTAACGCTGCTTACAAGCAAAAATTTAAAGGCAGAAAGTGAGAGAGAGAGAGAGACATAGAGAGATAGAAAGAGAGAATGAAAGGTAAAACTTTTGCTTACAAAGCAGCTTACTGGAGATATGACGAATTTTTACTTTTCTTAAAAATAATCCTTTACTTTAAATCCTTTTCTTCCGCTGCAGGAAGTTTAGATTTATAATATATTTTTACTGATTCCCAGATTTAATTTATCAATCTCCTTAAGCCAGACGAGGCACTTAAGTAAATCCAACTTTTTAGTTAATGAATAACCAGTGTCACATATTGCCTGATATTAAGTACTTCCTGACATAATCCGATCCGCGGATTAATTAGATTGCGGCTTTTCGAATCCTTTAAATACGTGCAAAAATATATTTTGGGTTTTCATTCATTATAGTTTGTATTGGAAAGTATTTGTATTTTCGCGTTTAAGTAATTCTGTTTTTAATCCAGACTTAATCTCTTTGCTAGAGATTAACATTTGTTAGAGAAGTGCTTAAGCTGTAGGGCTTAGTTATAAACTATCTTTAATAAAAGCATTTTAGAAAGAAATATATTTGACTGAATCAATTGTTGGTTTTTATTCAATCGATTATTCGGATAACCGCAATATAAATTATTTATATTGCTTGTCAATTAGTTTGTCAAAATATTTAGTCACAAGACTTGATGGAATATTAATTTTTTTTTTCTCTGAAGCCAACTGTCTTGGTTTTTTATAAACCAGGTAATCGTAAGGCTTTAAAAGTTCAGCTAAGAAATCTTTCAATAGCTGGCTTAGGGGCCATTCAAATTTTACGTAACGCTATTTTCAAAATTTTTTTTACAAAATATCAGTTTAATTTATCAAATCCGTAACAAGTCTGTATGTGAATTGCTAATAACAATTAAAAGATAATTTAAGTATACAAGATGGCAACCGCACATCAGTTGGGTCAAAAATGGCATTACGGATGGCAACTGGCAACTGAGAGGTATTATTTCTAGTGCTATGTAGTGATGTTCTGGCAACCACAAATTTTCAGTTGCCAGCTGACAACGCAACTGAAGTTCGGTGGCTATCCATAATCGACCCATAAGTTTTATTTTTGATAATAATAATCCCGAGATGCAATAATTTTTTTTCAAATTTCCTGTGATAAAGAATTAGCCTATATTGATAACAAAATTATTTCAAAAGAAAAAAAATATATAAATTAAAAAGAACGTTGACATGGCTGGGATACGAACCCGGGCTTCCCGAACGTAAAGTATACTCGCTGCAGTTGAAAGAAAAGAAATAACCGGCATGGGAAAGCAATACATACAACGAAATACTGTATTAAATTAATGACAAATGTTATTGAAATAGATATGTTATTTCAATGACATGGTTTTATTGAACATAATTCTTGTCTAGTTTTTATTGTGTAAATATAAATTAATTTTTCTAATGGAGACCTTGAAAACGATTACATATTACTTCTTAAACGTGTAATGGGTTAAATACTTATAAGATTACTGCCTTTTGTTGTTTGATTTAATAAAAATTTTATTAGAACTAATAATACTTTTATATTAATCGTACAAAATTTGCACTTCTAAAACTATTTAAACATAATTTTCTTAATCCTCTCTTTTCTTTTCATAATTTAACAAAATTTTGAACCACCCATTTTCCTAACAAATGCTTTGTGTACAACAAGAAATTCAGTTAAGCCTTTTACAGCAGGTAAGTGTTTTTTTTTTCAATTTCCATTTATTCAAAAAGGATAAAAATGTAATAGTTTTCCATGCGAAATAATTAAAGCAAAACCCATTTTTAACTTGTCCTTTTGGTTACTTAGCAAAATTGTGATTATAATAAGAATTATGCTTAGAACTGCCCACAAAATGTTGAAGAATGCGAAGAGAAATCGCAATTCGCTCGTTTTCTTAAAACAAGCAATAGATGAATCAGCAGCAAAAATATTATTATTCTGCATATTGAGTTTTCCTATTACAACAGGACTAAGCCCGGGATATGGGATTAAAATTGTTTTAAATAATTTCTTGTCTTAATGATGCAAAGGAAAAAGAAGGCGGTCTATTTAACATTATTTTGGCATTGTTAATGGCCTGGAATGATTTGATTTTTTTTTTTGAAAACAATTAGCGAAAAAAACTTAATTTTGCAAATGTCTAAGAAAATATGAAATATTTTATCTGTTAAGTATTTGTTGTATTATTTTGGATTTACTGCCATTATGTTTTTTGGATTTTTTAGCTAAAA
Organism: Panzeria rudis; assembly: GCA_956483635.1. Taxonomy (NCBI): domain Eukaryota; kingdom Metazoa; phylum Arthropoda; class Insecta; order Diptera; family Tachinidae; genus Panzeria; species Panzeria rudis. The sequence goes on from OY101450.1 coordinate 31,157,116, forward strand.
TTTTTTTCCACCAAAAAATTGTATAATGAACAATGTTACAGAAATTTAAAAATATGTATTATTAAATATGTTCTATTTCAAAATTCGATCTATGTATTTACATGTGAAGAGGATACCAAAATACCCACAGGGTCCACTTTTGATCCTTTTCTTTCCACAGTGCAAGGTTTATCGCGAATTTGATTCCACTTCAATAAGATGGTTCACTATACATTTTGGGTGATTTGTGGTGATCATTCTCCATTCTCATTGAGAAGAAATCTGTACACATAAAAAGTAAAAAAACAGATTTGTCTATTTTGATTGTAAAAAAAAACTAAAGGCCTCATTAGTCCTTACATTCTGTTGCGGTTCTGTTGAGTTCCGTTCTGTACCTAATTTGTGTAGTTAGTCTTTCTGGAAAAAACCTATTTGATAACCAGTACTGCCACGATTAATAATTTTTGTAACCTAATTGATAAATGATCTTTTTGTTTCCAAAGGCGGACAAATATATAATGCTTTTTATTTTAAAAAATTAACAACTATGTATATTAACCAAGGTTGGCAACCGATACTGTAATTAATACCGCTACCGATTAAATACCAATTCAAATTTAATACCGGTATCACACTACCGATACCGTAACTGTTTTCGGTTGTAAAATACCGATATTCAAATACCGTTTCCTTCAATACCGTTATCATACCGGAATCATCGTTTCGGTATGAAAAATAATATAATATAATATTATATGGCAAGAATAAAGTTAACTTTCAAATAAAATTTTTAGAAAATTTCTGTTTTGCAAGTCGAATAAATTTTTAAGCATTTTAGCTACCCAAACAAGGGAGGGGTTTCATATTAATTAGTGCCTGACTTAAGGTTTGGTCTCGGAAGTCGGGAAAAAGCTATGTTCGGCGTTCGGTAAAATTAAATTTAAATGTTTTGCTTTGAACATATTAGTGATGTTACGAATATCAATTTTTAATATTCGCGAATACGAATACGAATATCTGAAACAATATTCGCCGAATTCGAATACGAATACGAATATTCAATCTAAATAGTTAGTACCACTTAATATTAATTGAAAAAAATCTACCCTTTGCGTCAATAACAATAAATTGAGAAAAACTGTCACAATACTATAGGTATTTAACATTATTATGATATTCCGATGACGGAATTTGAAATTATTGACTTAGCACCTGAATGCCACTTTTTTAAATTTTTGGTGGAAAGTAAATAAGGGAAAATACAAACTTCTTTTACCTATACCCAGGCAATATTTAGGGACACCAACAGCGAGTGTTCCGAGTGAGCGAATGTTTATTGGTGCGGAGTTTATTTACACACTGCGCAATAGGCTTGATGGAGAAAAGACTTCAAAACTTTTATTTTTGAAGTTCAACATTCCTCTACTGATCTTTGAGTATTACTTTAACATGATTAATAAATTAATTTAACATGACTTTACTTTTTAAATACCATCCCGACTAGAAATTTTCACGCAAACACATTTGGGATCTAACTGGGATCCCAATTCTGATGTAACGCAGAAACGTATTTGGGACCTAATTGGTTTCCTGTGGGGAAATATATAAATCTTGCTAAAATTGGCTCAAATCGGAAAAATATAAAACTCTAATATTGAATTAAAATTGCTGAAGCTAATCCAAGGGACAAAATAATGTAACAATCACCTCTATTGAAGATGAGCAAATGATATGATTAAAAATTTTTGCTAGATCTTCCCAACAAGTTCCCAATAGTTTCCCACTTTGGAAGAACTTATGTTAAGTCACTAGTTTACAGATGGGCTATCCCAACAAGTTCCCATTCATATCCCAAATGGGATAACCCTTTTGGGTTTGCCACATATATTCCCAATCGGGCCCCAATATGAGTATTGGGAAAATTTCTAGTCGGGATGTTGTTTTGAAATATATTTTGTTTCGTTTTTCTTTACTAAAAGAAGATTATTGTTTTGCGTTATAGACAAATTTTTTTAAGTAAAATTTAAAATATTTTGTTTAATTTTCAGTATTTCTTATGTATTATTTTTTGCAACCTATTTACAAAATATTCGTGAAATGTTCGCTTGAATTTGGCTAATACGAATACAAATGCGAATATTATGAAAAAAGGCGAATATTCGGCGATTCGAATACGAATACGAATGTTCGTAACATCACTAGAACATATTATCGCCCAGTGGAGTACAAATGAAAAAAAAAAAATTATATAAAAAATGGATATATAGCAGCTTCTAAGCAGGCCGCTGGTGTGTTAACGCCTTTAAAAAGTCGAAACTACCATAGAGGGAAGAGAAACTGTCACATGACAAGTCACGTGACTTGTTTCCAAGGACTAGCAACTGGTTCGCATTACGGAACTTTATGTGAAAAAGGTCGGTCGGTAACCTTTATATGACGTTGTCATTGAAGGGGTCACTGGACATAGTTAAGACACTTAGTGATAGGTTCTAAGCCCATACTTAAGGTACTAATTAAATTAATGTACTTCAAACAAATATTTTTGATTTGGAAAAAATCGTGCTTGTACAATGAGGGTATTTTGCTAAAATGTTTGTTATAATTTTGTGCTATGATCTCTTTTTACCAGTCCCGACTCAGAAACATTTTGAACTATGTATTCCCATTTTCACCAGTCATAGGACAAGTGCGTTCAAGACAATTGTTACAACATTTACCGCAGGGTAGTTATATGTATAATATATTAGAAATCGTGTTTTTAAAGTGGTCATTCGAATGAAAATTTTTATTCGTTATTTGTTCGAATGTTCGAATAAAATTTTTAAGTTTTGGGCTGTTCGAATAAGAAAAAATTTTTGAAGTTTTATTCGAACGATTATAAAGCCAGAATAATTGACAACACTAACAAATACCGTATAATTTAACTTTATTAATGAAAATAATGGCCAATATATGGTAAGAAAAGTCTAGGGCGAAATGTTTGGGTTAAGGAATGTAAAGATAACTTTCATAGACATGAAGGATTTTAGAAATTTAATTTGGCATCACTTACTCAAATTACCTTGCACGAAGATCCAATTAAAGAATTAAAGAGTTTACAACCAATTACGAAAATTGTAGTATTAACTCAACAGAATTAATTGAAAATATTTTTCGATTTTTTCAATTAAAAAAATATTATATCAATTAAAAAATTAATTGAAATATAAAAAATTTTACAATTCTCATACATGCAAACTAAATTTATTTTATTTATACAGAATTGACATGTAGAAATTTTTATTATTTTATGGTAACTTCCCTGTGGGAAATGTTGCACCAATTGTCTTGAACGTACTTGTCCTATGGCTGGTGAAAATGGGAATGGTACGAAATATTCCTGGGTGGTGACCCGTGAAAAGAATCATATCACAAAACTAGAACAAAAATTTTAGGAAAAACCCTCATTTTCCAAATTAAAAATATTTGTTTAAAGTACAGTAATTCAGCACATCACAGGACAAATAGCCTTAGTTTGGGTCTAGAACCTATCACTGAGTATCTTAATTATGTCAATTGACCCCCTCCTATGACAACGCCATGAAAAAGTTACCGGTTCCTTTCATATAAAGTTCCGGAACTCGAACCGGTTGCTAGTCCTTAGGAACCAGTCACGTGACCTGTCTTGTGACTGGTTCTTTTCCCTCTAGGGTTGATTTAAAATCTAACTGATAGCATTATTTTAAAAGAAAATAAAACAAGTTGAAATAAAACTTGATTCAATTAAAATGTTAATTGAAAATAAAAATTTTCTGAGCAAACAGTTAATTGAAAAAATTTGGGAAATAATTTTTTCTGTGTGTCAATGAAGTAATGCCATTCATTATTTGTATACTTCCAAGATGAAGCAGCTTAGACCTGCAATAATCCATATTGGACGACAACGTTTCAATAATCGCTTTCCCAAAGGATCTAGTCTAAGACCAATAACATGATTATTTCACTAATCACTTAAATAAACATTAGCAATGAACACCTTTGTGCTGAGAAATACCAGGTGATTTGAAGAATTTATTTAAAAGAATTAAAATGCCAGAATTGCAAAAAAATTACATCGTTCATTTTATTTAGATGACCTTCAACATTTCGTGAAAAAATTAAATCACATACAAAAACTTCAATCCATTTACTTACATGTAAATTTAAGAAACATTTAGAACAAATGTATATTTAATCCATGGATTAACTATTTTTTCTTGTATTAAGCCAATTTTACCTCTTTAATTGTAGCAAAAATTTGAAGAAAAAAAATTCGGAAAAAAAATTACAAAAACATTGTGTTAAAACACATGGTAAGTGGCTTATGACATTAATCCTGTAGTGTTAGCGTTAATCCTTGAACTAAACGAAATATTAAAAACTTTTTACCTCTTAAGCAAGAAGACTTAATTTTTTTATAATGAAACAATCATTTACCAAAGGCTGGTTACGCGCTTACACGTACGAAGAGCTGGATAAACGAGAGATTAAAATTAATCCGTATTTGTTTGCATGTGTTTGTGTTTACAGTGGGCGTAATATTGACGGATTTTCCTCTAATCCGGGCCTAATCTACGGCTTAGCGAACGCGAAAGCGAGTGAGAGTGATTTTAGTTTTTTTGTTGTATTTTTTGCTTAGCGCTATAGAAGAGTCATTTAAGTAGAATGAAGAAAATATTAGTGTAGAAAGGGGAAGCAGGTCAATTTGCAGCTTCAAGAAAACGTGAAGGGAAAAAAGAACTCTTTCCCAGAATACATCCGGATTTAAGCCGGATCAAAATGGGATCATAATAATGGAAATTCATAACAAACCAACAACAGCACACATTGAAATGCAAGTGCCTTTTTATCTACAATTAGTTTACGTACCATACTACCTGCTCTCGTTTTATTAATTTGTTTGTTGGGTCAGTCTTTTTCGTCCTGCCGTGGAAAAATTCGCAGAATTGGAAGAATTTCACAAAAGATGCTTGTGTACGTCTGTAATTAAGAAGTCAAAAATGTTTTTGTTTAAAAAACATAAACTGCATGTAAATCTGAACTAAATCCGGATTAAGAATAGACTTACGTCATAAAAGTGTTTGCACTAAATCCGGCTTAATGAAAAAAGGTTTGCAATGTTGTAAAAATATGCAGATTTATTTTTTTCTTTTTGTAGAAAACTAGCAAATTTTACGACCAGCAATAAACCAAGAAAAAAGGGCAAAAATATAAAAACTGAGTTTGTTTTTCACAGCAAATAAGGAGCAAATTGTGTTGTTTTAAGAGTATGCAAAATCGCATAATTAGAAGAGAGCGAGTATATATTTGGATAAAGAGAGTCGACATTACTTTCAATTAGTGTTTGTTTAGTTGTTTTATGAAGGTCCTTTTTTCTGTTTCAGCGGTTTGACTTTTTACCAAATTTTTTACTAGTTCTTTATATTTTTTATGTTGCTTTTTTCAAAAGAAAAGTTATTGTTTTGTACTTCCGTTTAAGTGTGAAGTGTTCATTTTGTTACCTAGATTTTTTTATTCAGACTTTTTTATTCTAATGTAAAATAGGGATATTCACAAGTCTTGTACTAACTGTAGTATCTGTTCTGTGTGCAAAACTGTAGTATCTGTTCCGTGTGAAAAATTTTATGAAAAAAATTTTTGTATTTTTCATATAATTTTCATGTGGGACCCTTCTACAGTAAAGGGAGTATAGAGTATTTAGCAACAATAATATCTTAGTTCTCCGATGATAGTTTTAATAAAGCCTTAAATTCAGTAACACTATGCAACAAGATAAATGCCAAGCAGTACCATTATATTTTTTTCATGTGTTATGGTTTGCTCCCTCACTACAGAAATAGTGGAAATTTTAAATTTAATGGATAATTTTTTTTAATTTAAAAAAAAACTAAAAAAATAAAAGGCTGCTGCTCCACTGATTTTATCATAACTTGCAAAAGGATCGCCCAATTTTATTATAAAAACTGGAAATAAAATAATATCTTTATGTCGTCTTAACATTAGTTTTTTTTTTTAAATACTCAATGGTTTCAGAATTATTCAGACCGCAATGATGAAAAATATATGTTTTTTATGCGAAATTGAAAATGTTTAATTTTTTAAAAATTTGCAAAAAATTTAAATTGACAAAATGTTACAACTTTTATTATTTGATCATAAAGCCACACATACTAGCAACAAAATAAGATTTATTTCATTAAAGTCTATTGATAAATATTGATTTTATTCACAATAAAGTGAAATTATCTGATTTCTACAAAAAAAAAATCGAGTTTTGAAGAGACAGCTCTGCTCCACCGATATTATCATAACTTGGAAAAGGATTGTCAAATTATATTACAAAAAACCACTAAAAACTTTACATAAAACTAGGGTTGGCATTTCTGTTTTCAGAAAAAGAGGACGTCAACCATAAAAAACGAGGACATATGGCCTAATAAAGAGGACAATATTTTTATACATAAATTAGTGTAATAAAAAGACTTTGGCAATCAAAATAAGTGATGCCATGTCACTTAAAATAACAATGGCAATACAGCGCTTCCAACAATTCAAAAATTTCGATGTAAGACTGAATTAACACGATGAAATTAATTCCATGAAAATTTGTTTTGTTGGTAAGAGCAGCGTTTCCAGTTATGGGGATGTGTCCCCAAACTTCGGATTTATTTTTGTGGTTGGGAATTAAAATTCGAGTTGAGGATCAGGAGATTTTTTTTTTATTGATATACACTATATTGCTTATCTTCCGGACGCTGAAATTGAAATATCTGCATTTCCTAAAACTGCGAAAACAAAAGCCGTTTTTTACCGCGAAATTAAAAAATTTGCGGAGATATGAATAATTTCAGAATATTATAAATGTAAAGTAGAGTTTTGTATAAATTAGCTTTAAAGTTTAGCAATTTAGTAGAAGAAGAATGTAGAAGTTGCGAAAAATTTCTCTTAATACCATTTCGGATGTGAGTATAGGAATAATTCCCCTTGTAAAGTGAGGGAACAAGTCTGAGCAGTGATATCAGCCATAATGCCAAAGTATCCTTATCTTCATCTGGATTATCACATATAAGCGTCAACCTCTATATATTAAAAACATTACAAAAATAGTGGAACCCTTGTCGTTATGTACATTTTTTATGATATAATTGATCAGACTTAAACACTTTCACCAAATATCTATTTTTTATAAAATGGGAAACAAGCAAAGAATTTTTAATAGAAAAAAGTTTTCTTGCAAAATTAATTTCTTGCGAATGTCCAAATGACAAGACATTGATAGATAAATTGTTTTATGTTTGCGTGTTTAAAATTACTATTTTTCTTCATAAGTTTTTAAAAGTGCAAAGCACAACCGATCCATACAAATGAGTCAAATCGTGTGGCCTTTTGGGATGAAAAATTTTAAATTGGTATAAAATAAAACTGGAAATCCTGGGCAAAAGGTGTAGAGAAACAGATGGGGTAGGAAAAATGGCATAACTTCAATTTCTTAAACTTTTTATAAACATATCAATCGTTGGCAATTTCGTGTTGAATAAATGTCAAAAAATTTGCATGGAAATTTCAACGTATTAAAAGAGAAAGGAAACAATTTTCATGAAAAAAAATCATCGAGTAAATTTAGTTTAATAAAAAAACTCCTGGAGAACGTTGTAAAACGTATCAGTTTTTAAAAGTTTATAAAAAATCGAAACTTCACATTTTTATTAACTAATCTTAAAGCCACATATACTTGACATTAAATAAGGTTTATTTCATGCAAATCGATGGATAAATATTGCTTTTATTCATTACTAGATGTGGCCGCCAGCTTCGCGCGCTTAAAGTGCGCTTTATGACTATAAGGTGTCTGTAAAATATAATCATCAGGGCTCGGACTTTCATGCAAATGCAAATTTTTGTGGTGATAGATAAGGAGATATTGACTAGTTATCTATGCGAATTATCAGTTTTTAAGTAGTTTGGCATCGATTTGTAGTTGCATATTTTTGTATATTTTGGTGGTAAGTGCACATTTTTACATATATTGATGGTAAGTGCATATTTTTGCATATTTTTGGAGCTATAAAAATCTTTGTAATGCATATTCCTCAATTTTTGGAAAAAATATTAATATGCCGATTATGGATGGCAACGGACCCTCAGTTGGGTTGCCAGTTACTGAAGATGATAATAATGATGGCAACTGGCAACTGAGACCTGTCAATTTCAGTTGCCTTTCTGGCAACCATTAATTTTGATTTGCCGACTCACAGCGTAACTAAAGTTCGGTTGCATTAAATAGTAAACCCCGAATGTTTGTTTTATGCTTTTTTCTCAAAAAAAAAAAAAAAAATGAAAAAATTAAAAAAACATATTTTCATATTATTTTAGTTTTGGTACTTTGTTCGTAGGTAAATGCATATTTTTGCGCTAATATTTTTTATTTTTATGTGTATTTGTAAAGCGCTTAAAATCAATTTTTAGCTGCATGAATGTCCAACCCCTCATAATAATATAACGTTCTTTACATATTGTTTAAAGTTCCCGTTATGCAAAATAAACAGTGCTACCATGAAAATCCATTCAGTGGTTTTTGCGTGAAGCGTGCTCGGACAGACAGACAGAGAGACAGGCTGGCAAAAATTCCAAAATTTGGTGTTTTGTTCTCTACATCGATTAATGCTTACGCCACCATAAAAATATTCAAAAAATATTTCATGTATAGACACGCCCCTTTAACAGTTTTATTATATGTATAGATATAGTGAAATCATCTGATTTTTGCTAAAATTGCGAATATTTACACCATATAATTTTTTTGATACGAAGTTCTAACGGCTGATTCTGGTAAAGGCCAGAAAAAAATATATACGTATATTGGACAAATTGGTGTAGCAGCAGATATTCGAGAGATGTTCTCACAGATAAAAATACGCCGTGAGGATCAACATGCGCAAAGATTCTTGTGGAGAGGTGGAAATGGAGATCTACCGATAGAGCAATATGTAATTGTATCAATGACATTTGGCGCTATTTGCTCTCCTTGTTGTGCAGAGTTCGTTAAGAATTATAATGCAAGTGAGTTTTCACAAAAATATCCGAAAGCTTGTGAAATACATTCAGAAGGTGGTTTCGAGCTAAGAGGACTCATTTGAAATAACAAGAAATTGGAAGCTATTATGAATTCAAAATCAACTGAAAGCTCAAATCTAATTAATATGGAGAAGCAGTGAACTACCGAAAAAAATTCTAGGGATGTTTTGGGACAAAGCTAAAGATAGTTTCCAATTTCAAACAAGTTTCAATAGTCTCGACCGAAATGTATTAGATGGTACGCGACCTCCTACAAATCGTGAATTACTAAGAATTACAATGGCTGTATTCGATCCTTATGGTTTAATTGCTGACTTTTTGTTATATCCTAAGTTATTGATTCAAGAGTCGTAGAGGCAGTGAGTTGGTTGGGATGAATTTATTCCATTTCAATTGCATAGAAAGTGGAAATTGTGGTGGAATGAATTTAAAGATATTAGACAATTTAAAATTTCACGGTGTTTGTCTCCAAATTTGTTTTGTTCAATTGTCCAGTTACATGTGTTTGTGGATGCCAGTCAAGATGCGTTTGCAGCAGTATGTTATTTTCGTATTCAAAATGAAAATAGAGCTGATGTCTCGTTTGTAATGGGAAAGGTAAGATGTGCTCCACTAAAACTTATGAGTGTGCCACGTTTGGAACTACAAGCTGCAGTGTTGGGTATACGTCTTAGTAAAATAGTTCACCAATGTCATGACGTTAACATTTCATCAACTTATTTCTGGTCTGACTCACAAACTGTAATTCAATGGATTAAGTCAACTGAGAGACGATTCAAAGCTTTTGTCAGCCATCGTATTGCAGAGATTTTAAATACGTCTACATCGCAACAGTGGAGATATGTACCAACAAAATTAAACCCTGCTGATTCGGGAACAAGAATTTCCCACCCTCACAAATTCGACAGCCATGGTGTGTGGTTAACAGGGCCAAAATTTCTTCAAGAAAATTGTATTTTGTGTCCGAAGCAAACTATTGGGTTGTCAAAGGTGTTTATCGAGGAAGATATTAAAACTAGTTTAGTGGGAAGGTCAGTTTGCAGTGTTCTGAACTATAATCGATTTTCTTCACTAAAGAAGCTTGTCAGAACATTGGCCTGGATATTACGTTTTCGGAAACCTAAGAGAAGTTGTAAGTTTTTAACAACATCAGAAATTCAAGGCGCAGATGCTTTACTTTGTAAAATAGTCCAGATGGAATGTTATTTAAGTGAAATAACTTGTTTTGAAAATGGGAAGAAAATTCCTAAAAGTAGTTCTTTATACCCTCTTGTGCCTTATATGGATGATAAAAAATTACTGCGTATTAGGGGGCGTTTTGATGAAGTTCTTTACCTTCCTTTGGATGCAAGAAGACCTATAATAATGCCGCAAAACCATGTGGTTTCCGAATTAATTATGAGCTATTACCACAACAAAAATCATCATCAAAATATGAATTTGACAATCAATGAACTACGTCAAAGATATTGGATTTCAAATGCAAAGTCGCTGTTTAAAAAGATTAAACGTAAATGTCTTATATCCTAGTAAAAAAAGACACTCCAAAGAAGTCATGAAAATGTAGAGTTTGCGATCCAGAAGTAGTGCAAATTTGGATCATTTCTAATGATTTTTACATAGGGTTGTCATTGCAAGAAGTTCTCTTTTTCGATTCCTAATCACCGAATTGGAAGCGAAGTTAGGAAATATTTCCTTTCTGGCGTTCTGTATTAATATTTTTCTCTAGGAAAAAGAGTACAAAGTTACACATTTTCGCAACTTGTTTCTGTGTATACGAATTTAAACGCAAAACGGCGTTTTTATGTAAATTTCAATAAATAACTTTTAATTTTTAGACGAAAATTAGTTCATAAACTTCTTAAAATAAATTGAATTTTTAAAATGCATTGTGGGTATTTCATAAAATTATAAAGGAATTACAAATTTTTGTGTGACTAAAATAAATTTTGACTTGCCTTTCTATTTATTATCTGCATTTTTGAATATCGATTCTTTGGAAGCAATGAAAATATAGTTCCTCAAAAACGACTTCCAGTTTTTTTTTTACTGGGATGTAAATATGAAACAATAGAACCTAAGGCACATTTAATAGGGCAACTCCCAACTGATCGTGTAACGCCTTTTGTGAAACCATTTACCTATACGGGGGTAGATCTCTTTGGACCGTTTAACGTTTAAATCGGCCGTAGAAGAGAGAAGCGATGGGCAGTTATCTTTACATGCTTGACGATACGTGCTGCTCACATTGAACTGGCTGATGAATTATCCACAGATGCTTTTATTTTATGTTTACGCAACTTTGTTAATCGTCGAGGTATTCCAGTTAGAATTAGAAGTGATAGTGGCACAAATTTTATTGGTGCTCAAAAACTACTCAAGAAGGGAGAAAGGTTGTTTGATTTTGACAAAATACATGAAGAAGTAACAAGCAAAAACACCGAATGGCTGTTTAATTGTCCAGGCAATCCAAGTTCAGGAGGCATTTGGGAACGTTTGATTCGCATTGTAAAACGACTTCTTAGTAGAATTTTAAAAAATACTTCGCCAAGAATAGAAACTTTAAGAAGCTTACTAATTGAGGCGGAAAATATAATCAATTGCAGGCCTCTTACCGAGATCCCTATTAGTTCAGCTGAGGATGAACCGCTTACACCGAACCACTTTCTAGTAGGTTGTGTTAACTCAACACAGACACCAGCCGCATCCGAGGAGTACATTTGCCTTCGTAAGCAATGGAGAATTGCTCAAAATTTAAAAGATCGTTTTTGGAACCGATGGATTCGTGAATACCTTCCACAACTCATTCAGATAACCAAGTGGAAAGATGATCATACTCCAATAAAGATAAATGATATTGTAATAGTTCTTGATAATAACCTTCCCAGAAATCAATGGTTAAAAGGACGAATTGTACAAGTGTTCCCTGCAAAGGACGGAATAATTCGTTTAGTTGAAGTTAAAACTGCCAAATGTATTATTCGTCGCCCCATATCTAAGCTAGCGGTATTAACAATGGAAAATAGTGAATCAGGTTGATTCACAGGTGGGAGAATATTGATGTTCTGTTGATTTATTAATATATTGATACTCTACTTTAAACAAAAAGCACTGTATTTCAAAACATAATTTTAAACATATCGTTTATAGATTTTTAAAATTATGTTTTGAAATACAGTGCTTTTTGTTTAAAGTAGAGTATCAATATATTAATAAATCAACAGAACATCAATAGTATCCCTTCAAGTAATGAATGAACAAACTGAAAAATCGTTCAACTTGAAAAAAATCGCCAAAACTAAAAAATAATATAAAAAAATAGGGAAGAAAAAAAAAGCAAGATAAAAATCACCAAAACTAAAAAAATTACAAATGCGAAAAAATGACAAAACGAAAAATAAAACAAAAACGAAAATATCACACAAAAAAAACGCCATTAAGAAAAGAATAGACAAAACTAAAAAATACACAAAACGAAAAAACACCAAAATGAAAAAATGCACCAAATATCAAAAACATCAAAAATCGCCATAAAGAAAAAAATCGGAAAACAAAAAAAAAAAAAAAGCAAAAAACACCAAAACGAAAAAAGATTACAAAAAATTACAAAAAACATACAAAAATCAGCAAACGAAAAAAATATACAGGACTTTTCGTTTATAGTCACTGCCGTTTATAGTCGCATTATCGATATAGTCCATTTTATCTGTATTTATTGTTTCCATTACAAAATTTTATAGAAAATATTCACGTTCTAGTCCAATTAGCGATATAAGCATATTTGGCATATACGCCATCTATCTTCGGTTCACAAAGATAAAAAGTCATACATACAATTTGCGTTATACACAGAAAGAAATAGACAAGAATTATGTTCAATAACACCATGTTATTGAATAAAAATAAGAGTTTCAATAACATTTGTCATTAAATTAATACAATATTTCGTTGTATGTATTTCTTTCCCATGCCGGTTATTTTTTTTTCTTTTCATACATACCCAGCAAACAATTTTTGCCGATTTCGGTCCGAAGTCGGTCAGAAAGTCTGCACAAGATGCCGAATTCGTATCCATTGTTGGTCAGAAAACGTACCGAAAATCATATGAGTGGTTGACAAGAAACCGCATCTCTTTGTCTGAGGAAATTCTAAAAACTATACCGAAAGGTCTAACAGAATTCTGTACGAATTCCGACGAATTTCCTAAGGAAATATTAAAGAAATTTTCGACATGTCTTGCAAATATCGGAAAAATGTGACAAAACATCAGAAAATTTTCCAATTTATCTGATACGTTTTACGTCCTGTCGTATTAATATCATAGAAAAGTCGGAGCTAAAACCATCAATTTATCAGAAATGTCGTTTAAAATTCTCCATGCATTGTTGTGCTGCTTATGGCAGCCCATCAGAAAACATTTACCCATATTTTATAAGTTTAAAAACTCAAATATTTGTACGTATAAACTCAAGAGATAAATGAGAATTGTAACGAAAACTAAAATCAGACAATGTGCAGAAGTGACTGCTAAAAATTGTAAGACGTAGATCAGAAAATGTGCAGACTACTCTGTTAAATGCCTTAAAGGAAATTAAATTGCCTTCGGATAATGTGCAGACTATTCTGATATTCAGACAATGTACCTAAACGTCGTAACAGAAAACTGCCTACTGCTCCGCCAAATGTCTGAGGGAATCTTAGACGACTCGGCTGAGTGTCTGGTAAAGTCTCAGATTTTTTCTGATGTTAGACATGTCGGCCAAAATTGTTTCCTGGGTAAGTACTTAAAACAAGTTTTATCCCATGAAAAAAATAACTGCGACGTGGCTCAGATGTAGAGAGTATGCTTTACTTCCGGGAAGCCCGGGTTTGTATCCCAGGCATGTCAACATTTTTTTAAATTTATATATATATTTTTTTAAAAATAGTTTTGTTATCAATATAGCGGAATTTTTTATCACAGGAAATTTGAAAGAAAAAAGTGTTCAATATAGGGATTTTTGTTATCAAAAATGAAAGTTATTTTTTTCTGTGTAACAAAATATTGGATTTAATATGATTTATATTTCCAAACACTCGTATATTAGGTGTTAGTACAAATAATTTTTTATATTAGGCTAAAGTTCTTTACTTTTATTAAAGCCAATATACAATACATTGTCTTTAAATTTTGTGCTGGCGGATGCCATATTCATGTCTGTACATATGAATAAGAAGATAATTCTTTCATTGACGTACTTCTGCTATAAATTTTGCATATTAAAAGTTGCAATAAATCCAAACAATTCTTATCTCCGTTTTGTGCAACATATCTTCTTTAAACAAAAAATCTTAATTCAAAATATTCAGCACTCTTTAACCGAAAATTATTTCAATTTCAATTGGAAGAAATTAATTTTTTAATTGCTCTCACTTAAAATGATAATGAGTATAAAATACAGTTGATGAAATTACTCGTTGAGTATTTAAATTTTTTTCTTCTATTTTGTGATTTTGCAGAGTGCAGTAACCGACCCAATGATAATTCAAATAAGTCCTTGATCTTGAGATTTATACTAAATATAATCGCAGTTTTAAAACAATAGCCAGCTTGATAAAATATATTTATGCTGGCAGCATAAGAACACATAAAAAATGCTGAAAAATTTTTTATAAGAAAGAAAAATATGCGGATAATTAAGCTCAAGAGACGCCACTGCCATTTCCTTTTTTTTTTGCAGTACTGTGAGTAAATATAACGCACTTGTTCAGAAATATCTTTTGTTCTACAAAATATTTAAAACTGATAAGATTATGTTTTTAAAACTTTTACATATTTATTGCCAAAATTATATTAAATATTCATAATATTATTTCATAAAGAATAAAAGCAAAACAGAATTAAAATGCGCTTGGATTTTGTTGCTGCGCTGCGTTTTGTTACTGATAAACCTTTCATGATATTTTTTCTTAATGTTGTATGTATGACTCCCCCCGCCCAACTAAAAAAAAATATGAATTGTACTCTGGGGTTGTATAATCATCAGATTTATTGTCATAATTTGGTTAAAAATTTTCATGCAGACTGATAAGAAATATTTAAAATGACATTAAACTTAAATGTAATAAATATATATTCTCTTTTTCGCACCGTGAAACAAAAACTTTTTATTCCTTAATTAATGTTTAGTTATTAGAAGGTTTTAGTATTTTTCAATAGCAGAAATTTTATAACGGCCATAAGATGTCACCAGCCGCGGATCCAGCATGAGCCTTTGGGGGGGTTAACTTCTAACTGAAACTTACGAAATTGAGTATATTTTACTCGTTTTTGGAAGCGGGGTAAAATCCTGTCCGCCCCTCCCTTGTACCCGCGCCTGGATCTAACATAAGTTTTCATTTCTCTATGATCTCTTGACAAGAAACGAATATTTGATACGCACCATTTTGTAATAGAGCAATCAAGAGTATAAAAATTGTATTTAAGGAACTAAAGTGACATGTAAACAATAAATAAAAAACCTAATGGATGGACTATTAATGGACCATATGCAATATCTGTATAAATTTACCATCCGGCACACATACATGTGTACATACACCCACACACCAAAAGAAGTGTCCCACATAAGAACACACAAACAAAAACTGCAAGGTACTCGTAGTTAAAGAATTATTCAAAGTAAAGAAAAGTAGATAAATGAAAATTAAGAAGGCACGTTAACTTCCTGTCTATTCTCTAAGTCTACAGTTTGAGTTCGCTTGTTATAAGCAAAGACACTGGCTGAATAAGGATTAAAATCTTATTGATTTTTATTAAATAATAAAATATTTGAAAAAAAAAAAATCATCAAAAATGATACAATATTGTTGCACTGTCAAATAAAATTTTTGCTATTTTACAGTTTATTAAGTCTTTTGTTCATGGCCTATTTTTTTACAAAAACATTTTTTTTTTAATTCCTGGTAATGGAATCCTTAAGCGCATTTTTATATTGATTTTATGGTTGTTTTTATTTTCATAGAGAAATTAAGTACCGTTTTAAGTAATTATTTGTTTGATCCTTCAAATGACCTTTTTCCTGCTAAATAAAAGTATTATTTTTTTCAGTAATGAAGTGATTTACTTGATACATATTCATTTTTTATTCTCCTCCTGTTGAATTCTTTTTTGTTGGCGGAAACGCTTGTGCTAAAAATTCTTTAATCCCCCCAAACAGCTGTCGCCAAGTTCGTACTGTTATGTCACGTTACGTTTTTCCTGCATTCGATTATATTTTTGTTTAACTAGTGGCTTTTAAGCGGATTTCGAAATTAAGGTCAATTTTGTATATTTTTCCAATATCACGTGGATTTTTTTTTGTGTTTTTCATTATATAAAATACCTGATTTCTAATTTTTTAAAAACAGATGTTTTAAAATAAAAGGGAAGCTTGTTACTAGATTTAAGGTGTATATCATGAGTACATGAGCGAGCTAATATTTTTTGTGCATGGGGTAGATGTAAAAGGAATCTCTATAATTTCGTATGGAGAATAGATAACTTCCAATTATTACAGTCGTATGTCGGAATAGCATTTATATATAAATTATATTATTCTCCACCGATTAGGTCTCTATAAGATAGTTCAGGGACAACTTACAAGGTGAATACAAAGTATAATTTACCCCATTCTAGGCCATCCCCATGTAAAAGTGACTTGTCCGCTTAATAGGAGGTGTTAGAACTCGGACCAGTCCCTACCACCTGGGCACCGGTCACGGGACTTGTTTTGTGTCGGTATCATTTACATTTTAGGATTGGTTATGTTATAAGTAAAAAAAGTACATGCATAGATATTACTTACATACTTACACTCAAAATATTCTGTACGTAAAACTAACTGAAATTGTAATTTAAAATAAATGAAAATGCAATTAAAAACCTGTTCACTTATTATTCTTTTAAATTTAACGAAAAGTTGGTTGTATTTGATCTAATCAATGTCAAATGCATAAAACTAATACACATACATAAATAACTAGTGAAAATTTCATATTTTTGCGAGCACAACAACTTAAGGGTACGTTTATCTTGAAATCGTGTTGACGATTGACATACTATGCTTTGATTGAGCGGTTAGTGGCTAGTGCGTTGGATTTCAAACCTGAAGGAGCTTTGTTCGATTCACAGATTAAATTAAAATAACAAACCGTGAATATAAATATAGAATTAATCACTAAAAATACGAAATAGTAATACGCCTTCAACATGACGGTAGTCCATTTAAAAATAAAGCAAAAATCATTTCTTTTAACGGAATTCGAGGTTGATTTTTTTTTGTAATTAAATTTAAAAAATGAAGCCAAAATTATTTGTTTTTACGGAACTTGGGGTTAAATTTTGTTGGAAATGAACATACATAGTTTTTCACTTAAATATGTTGTAGTTTACAAAAATTTTTATTTCTATAAATCAACAATGTTTTTTAATATAAAACATAATATTGTTGGCATACTTATGCTACAAATATGTTTCTACTATTCTGCTTACAGCATGTAGCCTTAATTAGTTATTTTCAATTATTGTAGAAAATTGTTACAATTCTCTGTTAAAAAATGATATCGAAAGTCGTAACATGCACCTTTAAAGTTTATTATACATTAAATGAACTTAAATGTTTTTTTTTATGTATTTGTGACAGCCTTCCTATCATAATTCTAGTGAAAAGTATTTCATCTTTAAAGAAACAACCCAACCACAATTGACCTTAATAAAACAATTGGCGCCGAAAAATCTTAAAGAAATATTTAACGTATTTTTAATAAAAAAAAAATATAAAAAAACAGCAATACCCTTGATTGACAATTTCTGTATGTGTGTGGCCATGAAGTCATTTCAACAAATTGTGATCCAATTAAAACAACATGTCAGAAATATAAAAAGAAACAATAAAGCACTAATTTTAAGGAATTTGCTGTCAGGCAAGAAACCCCACTAAGGAAACCTAGAAAAAAGGGATTTAAGGATTAAAAAACTTGTACAAAATTACTAAAAAGTGAAGTCACTGTGGAAAAAGCGCCAAAAAATCAAATTACCTTCTTAGTATTGCCGGGACACTATTTATATGTGTGAAAAAATAATTTTGCAATAACCACAAGGATTTGTATAGCGAATGAGGTGGTAGTTTGACACTATAGTTCATTGTAGCTGTCAACTGTCAACAAGCTGTCATGTTAAACATGACATTTTTGGTTTTAAAAAACGTGTGATTTCAACTGTTTGCTTATTTAAATGTTAAAAGTAAAATTTTGCATGAATAAGCGTTAATTGATGAGAATTTTTTGCTGACAGTTGTATAACAAGGATTATGGCAAAAAACAGGAATGCCAAAATTTAACTAATACATACTTTTATTTTTATTTTTTTTTATTTTTTAATTTTTTTGCTCTAGCTGTCACCATAATTATAAGCAATTGTTTAAGTTCTTCTTGAGTGACTTAAAATCTTAAATTGTCAACAGCCTTAGCTAATGCCGTTTTAAGCATATCCTTTCTATAAAAGATATCCTTTGGTTTAAAATTTTCTTTTTTTATTAACATTTTAAATTAATCATTTGTGCTACCATGTAAAAAATATTTTCGCTTATTTTTGAACAATTTTTATTGTATCTCCTTTGACAATCCAGTTTGATCCTTTGATTTTCTTTTATTAACTCGACCATGATTTATGATGTACGACTGACTGAACATTTGCTAACCATCCATCCTCTAGACAATTGTTTAGGCCAAATTTCTCCAACACTTTGCCAACTACCAGGTTGTTTTGTAAACGTTCTTGCTCACATTTTGTCATTAAACGCCAAGCAACTGTAACGAAAGGTGTCAACTAGTTTGTTAGTTTAGGTTTTTGTCCTTTTTTACGATTGTCCTTAAAATTGAGTTTTTTATGATTTCCAGGAGAAACTTAACAAATGATTATATAAAATTCTTTCAAAGTCAGTTGCATTTGTCTTTTAGGAAACCTGATCATTAATCATATTACAATTTAAGGTTTGTGTACTTATTTTTGGCACTAGATTTCTTTTTTAATTTTAAATTTATAAGTTAAAATTTTTATTATTTCATTATTAAATAGGAAAAAAATGTTTCATCATTTTGTTTTTGTTCTGGCTGTCACTTCAAACGAGCAGTTGTTCCATCAAGACAATTGTTCTTGTGAAAGTGTCCCCTCTTAATATTGAGTAAGTGCTTACTTGCTGTATTTCTTTGTAAGGCCTTGCTGACCAGGTGATTTCCAAGATTATTTAATGTGGGAGGTAAAAATGTCAAAGTCATGAAAATCGGAAGAAATATGCCTTAATGAATTCTTAATTAATAATATTAATATACTTCCTATGCACATTTCACCGATTTTGGCTTAAAGCCAAGGAAAAATCTTTCCCACACCTGAAATGGATGTCAAATTTTCAGACTGTTGCGAGTATTTCCTGAGTTTACAAAATATTCCAAATTTTGAACATTTTTTATATCTCAGCAATTTTTTGGAAACTGTTCTAAATACTTTCGATTTTTATAACTTTGTTTAACCGTAGCAACTTTTCTAATTTTGCAACTTTTATGCGATTTGAGGTGATATTTTTTCGAGTCATCTCCCTTTTTACTGTACTGACTGGCTTAGTCATCATCGCCCAAGCCAAACGACTGAAACTAGAAACTTGAAATTCAGTACGTAGGCTCCTCTTCCGATATATACAGACAGACTAAGATAGGATTTTTAGTTATTTGGATGCTGAAACGTGGTAAAACCCCAAAAATTTGGTAACCTTATATCTTCGGATCTAAATAAGGTAGACACAAAATTAAAAATACATCATTGTTTAATAAAAATAATATAGCTAAGAGGATAGGACTTTAGTTTTTTTATTTTTGTTGATATTTCTACATTTATGGAGTGATAGAAATGTCAGTTTGGTAATAAACTTCGGAATTGAAGTTGAAATTTAATAGGAGTATTGAACATAACCTCGCACTGTGGAATACAAATGAACCAAATAATATAAAAAATCGATATATAGCAGCTTCCAAACAGGCCTCTAAAAGAGTGTATTTGAGCCTAAGTTTGAATGATGCGACAAGGTCTTAAAGCAGGCTAACTCTTGTGTATCATAGCTCCGATCCCGTATTTTCTGGGCAAAGCTCGGTAAAATGAGAGTAAGCAAGAATTACTCTGACTAAACACAAAAGTACGGGAACAGCAAAAACCAAATTTTTATCCCAAAAGGTAACATGAATATGTTGTGAAAATAAACAAAAAAATAAAAAGCAACATACTGATTTTTAATAGCATTTTTAGGTCTTAGATACTTTGCTGAATATATAAAAATGTACTTTGCTTTGAATTTTGCAAAACTAGCAATAATTTCGTCAGTATTTTCTTTTTTTTTACTAAAATCATATTTTTCATCTGTTATTGTTAATATTTCAAACAGCTGACTGTTTAACACTTTACACAATCTGCCCGATGAAAAAGTACGGGCTGTTTCGTGCAAGAAGAAGAATAATATTTTTCTCTCAAATTCATTCTAATTTACACAATCTTGTAGTACAGGAACAGTTTTCGTGCAAATTGGAATACCGCGGGATCCCAGTGTTGAGTACGGGATCGCACCACATATTCCAGAATTTATTTGCAAATTTTAGTTACTGCGGTAACCAGAGCATACTTAATTTGACATATTTTTCATTATGCAAATATCAACTTTAAGGCATGCTTTCTCCATACGCAAGGCTGGAATCATTAAATAAAAAGGCCTGTTGCAGGGTCTTCTCTGCTGTGAATTATTCAGTAAATATTTTTACACCGGACTTCAAGTATGGTAAATAGTCCCATTTAAGGGTTTTTTTTAACCTTGGATTGGAATTTGGGATTCCCAATATGTTTTTCTTGCTTTGTATTCAGGACATAAATTCCTATATAGTGCAAAATTGCAATCGAAAATATATTTAATGAAAATTTTTATAGCACTAAGAAAGAATTTTTTTTTGCACTAAAAATCTAGGTAAAACCGTAATCTTCCTTTTTTTCCAAAAAGTCCTTTACAATATTTAAAATGATCGAATTGTTCAAAACTAGATACCAATTTCTAGACATTTAAAATTAATAGAAGAGCTCTTACTAAAAGCGCTTTGCCTAGTACATTTCTTCTGGCAAAAAAGATTAATAAGGGATTCAGACGATGACCTTTTAGCTTGATTTTTTCAGAGTTAATGGTCGGACGTGGTAAAAATACGGTTAACCGAGTAACAACTTTTTGCCTAAGAAAGTAAATTTGTTTTGCTGGTCCGCTAAACGCCTTTATACCTCGTTTGACCATGAGCTTAAAAAATCAAGCTTTAAAAAGTCTTAGTCTAAGTCCCGCATAAGTACATTTTAGGTGGAAAATTTTTAGGTGGACCTACATTAGCGTGATTTTTATTGCAACTAGTTATATTGGTAGTCCCCACCTGAAGTTAGGTTGGATATGTCGACAAAAAATTACTCTGGAAGCTACAGTCTTCAATATTAATTTTAATTACTTTCCCAAAGCGTGAAAATTTTTTCCATACGAAATACACGTAAAAATAAAAGATTTTCCTTAAAAATTCTATAAATCAGCCGCATTTTATAATATTACATTATACTACTTGGTCACGATTTACGTGGAATAAAAATGTTTTTAAAAGTACGACGATGTGTAACTTGTACTCGTGTGTTGGTACGGGTCACTAAATTTCATTTTGCCTAAAATTCTCGTTTTTTTCTGTTATCTTCGAAATACACAGCTGTGCCAACAAAATATAAATAGAAGATTTGTTGTAAACAAATTCTTAGTTGCTTTGTTTTTATAAACAAATTAAAGGCGCATCACTACAATGTATTTTGATGTTTTTAAATCTATTTTTTATATTTTTGATTCGATGAACCGTAACAGCTTTATAATACTTAAAAGTTAAAGTCTGATATGTAATCAGTTTTTAAAATTTTTCAAAATATTTTTTGTAAGAACTTGTTGTTTCGTGCAAATAAAATTCATTATTAATGGTACACTCAAAAGGAAAATCAAGCAATCCGTAATTAAATCCGTTTCTTAAACCAAGTACATAACGCTTAATTCAAGAACGGATTTGAGTTTATAACAAATTATTGTGTCATCAGTTACAAAGGTAAATGTTTGCTTTAAAGGAATCCCAATCTAGAGTCAATTATATGGACTGACAAAATTTCTTTGAAATTTGAGAAGCGGTTTCAGAGATCAGCGTGAAGGAACACAGCGACACGAAACATTCATATTTAACGATATAACCAAGAGTGGCTTAACTATCATACAAGTAAGTCCCAAGATATCTCAAAAACTGCAAATTTGGAGTTGACATGTTTAAATCTATTAGAAACGATGCATTTTTAAAAGTATCTTATTAGTTCTTAAGCATTTTGTTTGATTCCACATACTAAATTCTAATACCGGTAGTATAACGTTAGTAGAGTTTCGGTAGCGGTATATACCGATACCGATGTAACTCAAATACCACTACCGCTACCGTTACCGAAATAAAAATCTTTTTAATACCAATACCGCTACTGATACCGTTATTCGTTACGGTTGCCAACCTTGACAGCACTGATTTCAAAGGCGCTATACCATCCCATCAGCGTTCTTTGTTCCTTTTTGCCAGTTGTCCCGGTGGATACTAGTGATTAAGAATACGAATGGATACTAATGAGAAAGAATATAAAGTATTTAACCAATTTATATGAAGAAATAGAATACGAGAGGTATTATCAGTTCTTATATTCATTTATAAGTTACATCAGTTTTAATTTGTACAAAGTTCCAGATCTCTGATTACACAATGCGACAAAATGAAATTCTTGTCATGACCTTTGATCACCACTATATTTTTTTTGGTGTGTTATGGTCCCATCCCTAACTATAAAAGCAGTCGAAATTTAAAATTCTAAGGATACGTTTTTTATTTTATTCTAAAATTTTTGATTTTTCAACAGGTTCAAATATAATTTTTTTCCATACTCAATGATTCCGGAATTAGTCCGACTGCAATATACAAATTCACGTCGTTCCTGTTAAGAACATAGGGCAGAATTAAAAAAATTTTTATTTTTGAAAAATTTATAAAAAAAATTAAAAATTGCCATTTTCATTAACTTATCATAGAGCCACATATACCATAAATACAATAAGCTTTATTACATGAAAATCGATGAATAAATATTGATTTTATTCATAACACTGATTTACAAAATTTCAACTTTTTGCGATCACCTCAAAAATGAAATGTTTTCTAAAATAATTTGGGATCACTGAACACGAATATGGCATTCATTTATTTTTGTTAAGAACCGTTTTCGAGATATTCGCGAAAAACGTGTTTTTTGCAGTTTATAAGGCTATTTCCAAAAATCTGGTGTACTGTTTACTTGAATTGAGCAAATTTGGCATTGTTGCATAGATATGTTTGTCCTCTTTCAGCCTATATTCAAAATGTGTTGATCGGATCAAAATTCAATGAGTTACAGGTCTTTAGATTTGAAAAAACTTTTTTTCCGCGTTTTTTTAAAATTTACTATTTTAAGTCACTCCAGTAAGGCAAAACTATTTTTTTTTAATTTATTTTAGACCAATAAAATTTTGTTCCAAATATAACAAGCATAAAATTAGTTACAGCGGTTCAAATATAAGAAAGTTACAACACTTCTATTTTCATTCGTTGGACCTTAGATCAGTATGAGTTTTTGCTTCCATTCCATTACTTTTACTCGTTTGAAAAAGAAAGGTCGACATATCGCATATCAAAGTTACCAATATTATATGTAGTTTTCAACACTGTATTCAAATTTTTATAATTAAAATTTTTATGAAAGACTTACGGCAAAACAAGTGGAAAAATGGTGCTATGTGGTGTTTTGTGCATATTAAATTTTTTCTTATTGCTATAAAATCGTTCATTATTGGTATTTTCCAATGAAATTTTACAGTTATATAGGAATTTATGTGAAAACTATGATTTGTTTTTGACAATCATTAGAATTCCTAAGAAAGTTCCAATAAATCTATAAAATAAGTCGATTTCAAATGGGTGCATGCCCACCAAAAATTGTTAAATCGATTAAGTTGTTTTTCTAAAATCATGTCTCTGAATCATGTCTTGAGAAAAAAATTTTTAGAAAAAAAAAATAATTATGGTGGTTTTTTGGGGCAAACATTTTCATAAATTTAAAATTTTTCAATTTTTAAATTAAAGATTTTATATTTTCCGACTCTATTCCATCAACTATTTTTTAACTATACCGAATTTGATCATATAACTAACAAAGAAATAATTGTGACAATCGGTTGTTATATGGACCCGATATCTTAAAAATACTGGACCAAGGATTTGAAAAGTTTAGAAATTTTAAAATTAAAATGAGTATACCTCACTAACTATACAAGATATTTGTTTAACCAAAGACTTTTTTAGAACTTTACAAGGTATATAAGGACTCAGAAAATTTTTGGAATCGAGTGAGAAACAGAAAAATTTTACATGACCGAAGTGCACTACTCTGAACCTGAGAAATATGGGAAGCTCATCTTCCTAAATTAAATAAGAATACTCCTCTGATATCTCCATGTAAAATTTTATACTGATCGGACTAAAGAGTTAGAAATGGTTGATATATTTCCAAAACATTTAATTCTGCCCCACTGGCATGTTTCTTATACTCATACTCCATACAAAAATTTTTTTTTATTAAAATTCAAATTCGGATGTTTTCACTAAATCTATTGTAACTTTCTAAATTTTTGCCCGATGTTAACAATTTTACTTTTTGCATGTTGGGAACAAAATTTTATTTAAATATGGGTCAAAACAAAAATTTTAAATTTTTTGATTGCTTTAATGGAGCATTTCAAAATGATGAATTTAAAAAAAACGCAAAAAAATTTTTTTTTTTCAAATATAAAGGCTTGTAATTCAGTGAATTTTTATCTGATCATCACAGTATAACTATGAACTGAAAGAGGAAAAACATATCTATCCAACAATCCCAAATTTGCTCAATTCAAGTAAACAGTACTCTAGATTTTTGCAAATATCTTTACAAACTGCAAAAAAAATAGTTTTTCGCGAATATCTCGAAAACTGTTCTTAAGAAAAATAAACTAATGCCATATTCGTGTTCAGTATCCCCAATTCAGCTTAAAAAACATCTCATTTTTGAGGTGCTTTTTTGTGAACTAGTGTAATAAAGCAAAGTCATCTAATTTTTCCAAAAAATGGGAATATTTCACTGTACAGTGTACATGAAATCATTTTTTTTAAATAACGAATTTCTAACGACTGATTCTGGTTAAGGACACCAAAAAATACATACGTGTATCGGCATTTCGAACGTTTACAGCTTGGACTCATTTTAAGGGGAGTTAATTCCCCTCCCTCGGTATAAAATATCTTGTAGGGCTTACGTTTAACGTATAAGATGTGTTCAACACTTTTATCTAAAACACCACGAGGAACATTTTTGTTAAATAATTCAGCCGGCTGAAGGGGCGTTTTTTGCC
Source organism: Panzeria rudis (assembly GCA_956483635.1). Taxonomy (NCBI): domain Eukaryota; kingdom Metazoa; phylum Arthropoda; class Insecta; order Diptera; family Tachinidae; genus Panzeria; species Panzeria rudis. The sequence goes on from OY101450.1 coordinate 31,182,753, forward strand.
CGTTATTTATTTAGAGCCCAAAAAGACTCATACAGCAAAGAGATAGAGGATTAAAATGTTCTGTGAAAATGTTAACCATGATGTTTTACGCTGAACATCTTATACATGAAACGTAAGGCCTACAAAATATTCTATGCCGAATCAGTATAACTATGTGCAAAATGAGGGAAATTAGGGGGAATTTAAACCGAAACCCAGATGTGAACTTTCAAAACCCCCATACATGATATATATTTTTTGTGGCCTGTGTCAGAATCAGCCGTTAGAACCTTGTTATTTAAGAAATATATATTTTGTTGTACGGTGTAAATATTTGCTATTTGTGCAAAAATCAGCTGATTTCACTTTATTATAAATAAAATCAATATTTTTCAATCGATTTTCACCAAATAAAGCTTATTTTGTTAGGTATATGTGGCTTTATGCTTTGTAAATTGTTTGTAAATTTGTAAATTTGTCTAAAAAATATTGCCTAAAAAAATTTTTCCCTAAAAAAATATATTTTTGAATGTTGCGGTCTCAATAATTCCAAAAGCATTGAGTATACAAAAAAATAATGCAAAGAAATTTAATTATTTTGGCTTGAGCTCGGCTTGAATTTAATTTTCAAATTAAATTATGTTTTTATTTAGAGATAAATGTGAAGCATGTAAGCAAAGAAAAATTTAACTGTACGGAGGGTTAAACTGACATCTTTCGATAGCTCCCGCTAATCTCTTCAGAGTTCTCTTCCGCTTAGACCACTCGACCAAAGTCCGTGGTTTGCAGTCAACAGTTGAATATCATCTACCTTTAGTCAATTCATTCTGTTAAATAAAGAAGAATAAATTCAATTATAATAGACACAAACCAGTTAAACATATCGAGGGCTTATATTCAAATAGTGCTATCTACAAGCACAGAATGTTTTAAGGAGGCCGAAAAATCGTTTCGGTATATACATACATATGTACTTTATGGGGATTGTATACATTACAAAAGGAAGGACAAACCCATATATACATACTCTTATGATTTTTGGTGAAGGGTATAAAAAGGAGTTAATAAATGTTTATGTCATCCTGTATAATAAGGAATATCTAAAATTGCTTAAACGTGTGTTTTATAAAATAATCAGCATTACAGGCACTTTGAAGGCGGCTTTATATAAAGGAATTTGTCGTACATCATCACTTGCATAATGTATCCATAAATAACGATTTTAATCCTTTCTTTTAAAAATTTTTTGCTCGATACTTTTCTGAAAACGTGCTCCAGAAAAATGTGACAAACAAAATTAGTGCGTGATCTTTAGGTGACAATTGCTGTTTGTTATTTTGTGACAGCATTAATCGATATTTTATGTTAATCAAAAGTAACATTCAAGAAAAATGACTCAATTTGTTAGAAATTTTGAATACGTGAGCGGTCATCATATTTTAGGATTCAAAACCATTAGGCGGTAGTTTTTATTTGAAGTGCTTGTTAATATCACGTTGTGCTGATGATGCTCACAAGGTGTTAAATTGTTTTGGTAACGTGTTAAACAACAACAAAAAGAGATGAAAACATGTTAAGAGGGCAGTTTTTTTAACTGAATCTGATTGTATTTTTATAGAATATTTTTTTGTCGTCAGCATAAGAAGCATTAAATAAAAAATTTTAATCATATGTTACACATGCTTAAGTAATTGTATGACATTCAAAAAATTATCTGCCTTCTAGGAATTTTTGGTTGCTGTAACAACTGTTTATATATTTGTTCTACTTTTACTTACCCCCTCAAACTAGTCTTCTTAAATCTCATATTATTAGAGTTTTTTTAAGCCTAAAGGCGAAAATTGCACTTCCACTTCCGTTCATTTATTAAAATAAATATTTTCTTAAAAAACTGCTCCTCTTTTTTTCTAAACGGCAAACTCATATTTTTCTTATATCCTTCCTTAAGAACCTGTCATATGTATTGTATATTTTTGTTGATTTTTAATAACCACTACTCCTTTTTGCCAGTGTCCTTTTTTGATCTTAAATAAACACATGACAACCACTTAAAATTTTATTTTCTTAAATCACTTATTTGTCAGTGTGGTCTAGTCTAGTGGTGTTTTCACAGATGCTCGTTCCTTTGAGAAAATTTTTGTAATAAGATTTTTAAATATTGTTTATTTTTGTGCAATTTTAGGTGAATTTTTGTAAAATTCTGGGAAAGATGTATGTATATTCTTTTTGTGATTTTTTATCATAACTAACATAAAAAGATGTGTCTCAGTAGTATGCTATTTTGAAATAGGGCATTTATAAAAACTAATGGCGAACTAGTGGAGAGTGTATGGGTTCCCTCACCGCCTATTGCGTTGGTAAAAGTAAATATTATGTTCCATTTAACTTGTTTCCTTCCAAAAGCTTTAACTAGATGCCAAGCCTGGTTTATAACTACCCTTCATATTTGTATGCATTTAGTGATAATAAAATACATATTTAATTATATCACTGAATATTTCTAATTACATCATACTAAACATAAATAATTAACCTTTATATATATATGAATTCTAATAAAATATTAATCCTCTTTAAATTTATTATCTCTTCTCTTTTATGTTTTCAATTCACCAGCATCTTGCCATTCGTTGCTACAAATGCAATAGAATTTCTATTCAAATTAGTAAAAATCAAACGAATGCATTTAAAAATCCATAAAACATAAACAAATATACTAATTATTTACAATGGAAATTTGTTAGAAATACTATTAAAAAAATGTTATATCAAGTACAACAAATCGATAACTACACGCCTCCATAAAATTGCCAAAACATCTAGAAAAATTTTCATGTGTCATTATGACACCAATAAACAATGAAATACTCATATTGAACGTACAATGAGAATTTGACAATAAATTAGAAACCACTTAATGAAACAAACCATAATGACCACTTCAAATGTAATGAAAACAAAGTGAGAGAATATAATTTTAAACAGGATATGGTGTTGTGTATTAAATATTGCATAAATGGAAAAAGTTAAAAAAAAAATATCAATAAGTATTGAACACTAAAACCAAGAGAATAAGAATCATGCAAAAGTAATGATCAAAATTTTCAGGAAAAAATCTGCGGGATACTTAAAATAAACTCAATCACATATTGAGATAGTTTAATACTTTGAAATGCTGTTAACTCTTAATATCACAGTGGAGCTGAATGAAAAATATCTAGTAATAACAACGTAACACTAGGTAGCTTCTACAATAAAATGATCTTACAGGATCTTTTCTGCGTACAATAGCTTTGAATGGAACTAGTATTCTTCTGAAGATCTTTACACATCTCTATACAAGTTAAGCATGAATTTTACATCTGAACTAGGGATGCCAAAGGGGACTGGTTTTTGGAAATCGCGGGGTTCTGGATTTCGGAATCCCTGGATTTCGGGATTTTTCTTTTTTAATAAAACACTCAATTTATAAAATAAAATGTCTTCATTATGTGTATTCTTAATAACAACTATAAAAAAATTAAGAAAGAAAAGTTAATTTTAATGTATTTTAAAACCAATTTTAATATTTTACTGAATAGTAAAATGTAAATTTGGGCGAGAGGACGTTACAAAATTAAAAGTTAATTCCTTGAACTATGATCTTAGAAAATAAATTAGACAAAACAATGATATAGCTCACTTAGCGCTTGAAATTTCATTTCCCTCTATTACTGAGTTATCCGTTGACCAAATGATGCCACAAAAATGCTCTGAGTCCACTATGACCAGGCATTCAGCAAATCAAAGTTTTGTTACCTGTTTATAGCTTTGTCAAAGTACTCTAGCAAAAGCTCTGATGATAATCTCCATAAAAGGAGAGATTACAAAGCTGCTGGGCTATCCGAAAAGATAGCTTTATGTGAGCTCTTAGGATTTTTATTTAAAATAATGGCGGCACATGTTGGAATTGTCCCAATTCCCGCCAGAAATACACATCGAAACAGATATTTTAACATTGGTCCAAAGACTCGCGCAGCAATACTGAGTTTTCGATCTATCTACAAAACAACGTATATTTCTGCAATCCTCAGGTGAACCAATATTGCTCACACGTAGCCTTGAGCGCCCCAAGCTAAAAGGTGACATAATATTTTCACGAGCCTCATGAAGGTTTATGCTGTCATTCGGCAGAGCTTATACTTCTCTTTAAGATATTGTACTCAGGATCGATGAATGCTTTTTGCCAACACAACCCTACGGTAAATGGAACTGACACAAAACAAGTCATGTGACCGGTCCCCAGGTGGTAGGGACCAGTCCGAGTTCTAACACTTCCTATGAAGCGGACCAGCCACTTTTACATGGGGATGGCCTAGGATGGGGTTAATTGATACTTTGTATGCACCTTGTAACTTGTCTCTGAACTATCTTATGGAGTCCTAATCGGTGTAGAATAATATAGATTATATATAAATATTATTGGAGGGAGGCAATTAATATTATATAGATACTATGTGATAGGCCATAGATCCAAGTGCATCGAATTTGTTCAGTGCCGTTTACTACAATACTAGCCGGAGTACCAACTAAATTGACTGAAAATGGTTAATATGTGACCATTTACACAATATGTCTTTTTCCACCATTCACTACTTCTTATTTTTGGTACCAGTCTCATTTTCTCAAGTCATAGGAGGAGTACTTTTGGATCATTTGTCACCAAATTTTCCGCAGGGAATGAACAGAGTTTTTAAGATCCATCCTTTAAGCAGCCACTGATGCAGATGATCTTATGAAGATCTGAAAAGGCTTTGGACTAATGAAGGGCTGAATGGTAAACGCTGGTTATATCCTCATTACACCGGTTGCAAGAAGATATACCAACATCTTGACCTTGCATAGTTTAGTAGCTTCAACAATCAGCCGAGTTCTCGGCCATCATACAAGCGTGACGTACGTGACAGTTGGTCTGATATTCATGTTTGTTCTATATTCCATGCGGACTAGCAGTGTTCGGAATTGCTATAGGGGCTATTTATATATATTACGTAACGCTATTATTGGAGTTTTTATACAATACAAATTAATGATTTGATACAAACTAAATATTCAATTTCATCTGCTTCCATAAAAAGAATTCTTATAAAAATTTGCGTACACATTGAGTTTCGCGGTCAATAATACTATTCATTGTCAAAAAAAAGTAGTCAGTATTAGTGAGGTTGCGAATATTCGAATTCGTATTGCCGCATATTCGCCAATTTCATGACATTCGTATTCGCCAAGTTTAAGGATAAAAAGACATAAATTTTTCCAAAAAATATTAATTGTTAATAATTGTTATTTAAAAAAACGTTGCCCTTAACTCAAAATAATAATCGTCTTTTATATAGGAAAAAGTAAAAAAAAGAATTATATTTCACAATTAACATTAAAAAAGTAAATATTTTTTTGTTCATATAATGTTAAATTAATAATCAAGTCTGAGTAGAAAAACTAAAAGCTTCGAAGTCTTTTCTCCTTCAGGCCTATTGCCATGCGGTATGTAAATAAGCCCCACACCACTAAACATTCGCAGGCTCGGAACACTCAATGGTGCCTGGCTTTGGGAAAAAGAAGCTGGTATTTTTCCTTATTTACTTTTCATCACTGAACGCGCAAACAGAGTGAGAAAAACTAAACCTGAAAGTATGTAAGTATAAACATTTATAAATGTTCAGTAGTGGCATTCAGGTGCGAAGTTGATAATTTAACATGCAGTCATCGGAATTTCATAATAATATTAAATACGAATAGTAGTGTGACAGTTTTTTTAAATTTATTGTTATTTAGGGAAAGGGGAAATTTTTTCCAATTAAATTTGAAATATCGAGTGGCGAAAAATTTCAAATTGAATATTCCTATTCGGCAAATTTTTGCGCGGATATTCGTATTCGCTAACACCAAAAATTTATATTCGTAACCTCACTAGTCAGTACCACTCCCCTACCAAGTAAATACTATTTTTCTGCTACTTCTACTACACGCAGAGGAAAGATATGGTTGTGGCATGATTGCGTCAACAAAATCATGTTTCCCGATATAGTTTATGGTTGTGGCAAATAAGTTATTTTTCTTTTAAATAATTGTGAACCTTAATTAGTTTACGACAAAAAACTCATACTTACATTTAGTCATGAGATTATTAGCATTCATATTGATTGCAACATGGATGACTATATTGTTTAAAAAAAACTCTAGCTGCAATCATGGTATATTTAAAAATTCAGCAACAGTATGGTTCTATAACAATCAATTATGGATCTTGTCCATACTATTTTGTAGCCATGGTTACAGAACGTACATGGTTGGCTCTCTGCTTCTAAAAAAGTTTTTGTTATATCTCTTGGTTGAATGATTTTTTGTTTTACTTCAGAGCTGTTGGTTTGTTTTTGTGTGTTGCTTTGTTTGAAAAAATAAAACAACAAAGTAAAAGTAACAAAAACGGATAAAAGCTGGCAATTAATTAATATTCGGCCATGTTCAGAAAATCATTTATTTTTAAAATTGTATAATTTCAACATCTGAAACATAAAAATTAACTGAAAATCTGCAATAAGTGAGATTTTTTGTTGAATTCTTTCCTGAAAGTTGGCGATTTCAACACGAAATGGTTTTCAAAACATACCGGATTGTAAGTAAAACACATGTCAGCTATATCCCAGTTGGAATCCTAGTTGGTGTAAACTAGTGCTCTTACTAGTTTGTTTATTTAGATTTTGTAACTCTTAAAACAATTTTGGCTCAACCGGGGTACGAAAAGACATTCCTCATATTTCCAGGCAAGTACTGTACCCACTGAGCCACTTTTTGCTAGCTAAACATATGTTTTATATACAAGTCGTATACCTGAAAATGTTTTCCTTTTTTGTCTAGTATCGTTATTGTCTCGATACAACTAGTAATATGATTGTTCTTTTTTTACTAGTATCGTTACTAGTCTTCCTACAACTAGGGATATGACTGTTAAGAAAAGTGGGCAGTTTTCTACACCCATAGAAAAATGTGTCATCGCATTGATCACGTCCTATCATCAGAATTTCGACATCAATGCTATGACAAATGTCATAAATAAAAAGTAAACAAACATCAATCTGATGGCAAATGTCCTTATAGAACTTTGTCATAGTTTAACTGTAATCAATGTTGTGACTGGAATGACGTCAATACGATGCCACTTGCTATACATTATTAAAGTGTAAAATATGTATAAAAGAAATAAGTAAACAATATTATAATGTTTGTAATTTGTATTTTAATACAAAAGTTATTGTTTTATTTTTCATTTTTATGTTCAAACGCATTTTTAAAAAGGTAAAAAAACATGACATTGCATTGATGTACACTTATCATCATTACTATGACAGAGCTAATAAAAAAATGCAAGTCTTATTAAAAACTAAGCCATTACAGCATACATGAACAGACAAAATATTGAAGCAAGCAATAGTATGACATCTTTTCATCATATTGATGACACATAGTCATCATATGTATGTCGCATCAATAATGTTTATGTAGACTTTGTACTGCCGATGGCTTGGATGGTGACATAGCTGAAATAGCAGATGCGTTAGTTTATAAATGTGCGTTAAATTAGGACCCTGGGATCCAGACCAACATTATAAGAAAAAAAAATAACACAAAGTAATACTAAAATAGAAACAAGTAAAAGTAAAAAATATAAACATAAACTGTTTCAATCATTCCATTGATGACAGCTGATGTAAATATTGACATTACAGTGATGAAAACTGTCATTGGGTCAAAAACGAAGATACATCAGTATTATGACGGGGTTTCTTTCAGCAATTTCATATTGATGACATTTTAAATTGATGTCAATTGGTAATTTCGCTGATGTCGATGTGTCATTGCATTGATTGTTTTTCATCATTGGCATCGATGACCATCTGATGAATGGTTGACATCACGATGATGAAAAGTGTCATGGGGTCAAAAACGAAGAGACTTGACATATAATTGACATCAAACTACATCAGCGTTATAACGGGTTTTCGATGAGCGTACGCCCGTATGATCTAAATATTTTTTTCAACTACTTTAACTAAACCGATAAGAAATATACTTCGCTCACGAAGAAGAACTGTCTACAATTTTACAATACTGATTTCTTCTATACAATTTTTATATAAGCATACGAGTTTGAAAATAGTTCAGACATGATAGCTAAATGTCTACTGATGAGTTGCCATTAGCACCAAGGAAATGCAGGCATTTAGATAGGCTAACTTAACGCGCAGGCGCGGATCCAGGGAGGAGAAAAATGCACATTCCCCCTCCAAAACGAATAAAATATACCTCATTTTTATGGCCATTCTAAAATACAAAATAGTACGTTTTATTTAAAATTTCCCTCCCAAAGCTTAAGCTGGATTCGCTCCTGTTAGTAAACAACAAATAATATTGCAAATAAACTTAATACATTTTGCAAATAGGAAGTTTATCTTTAGTTTTGCTTACAAAATACATTTATTGTCACACAATGGTTACCTACTTGTATGAAGTTTGTAAGAAAGGTTAATATATTTATATCGAACATATTTCTCCTACGTATTTCTCATTTCTTCTTTGACAGTTTTAATGCATATACACTTTACACTTGCCAATATTTTAACATTATTATACAGTAAAAGCCCCCTTCCCAAAAGCTTCAGCTGGACTCGCTCCTGTTAACAAACAACAAATGAAGTTTGTAAAAAAGATAAATATATTCATATCGAACATAATTCTTGCGCGTATTTCTCATTTCTTCTTTGACAGTTTTAATGCATATACACTTAACACTTGCCAATATTTTAGCATTATTATACAGTAAACGCAAAAATTTACAAATATTTTTTAACAACACCCGCAGTGTAGTGGATACTGACTGTTAACCGGGAGGTCGCATGTTCGACTCCTACCAAGATCCAGTGTGTTTCTGCAGAAAAGTCGAAAAAGGCTTAAGCAGAATGTGAGTTCGCTAAAAAAAACACGTGATGGCTGATAGGTAGTCTAAGTAGTTATCAGCAAAATTGTCAATTATCTTATATCCCACAGTCCCACTGTCCATACCTTATAAAATAATCTTTAGTTCATGTATGAATTTTAGCAACATGGTCTGTTCATAATTTTACTATTATTCGATTAATTTTGTATTGTGGTTGCTGTTTGAGTCATTGAATTTTGTCATTGTTGTGTCGCTATTCTTACTAACTGACAGTGATGCTTACTTCTGCAACTTTTTAAAACACTCATCTCATTTAAGCAATGCATTGATGTTCGTTATACATATGTGAATGCTGCGAAAGTGTTTTAAAAGAAAGTCATAAATGCGGGCTGCATTACGCCTGATTATTGGAATTAAGCCTCTTTATTTATTTTTTATGTTTCTGGTACTATTTATTAAAATGTTCACTCTTGCATACAAAGATTAAGAAAAAAAACGTATCATTAATTTTTATATGTCAATGATGTAAGAAGTTATTGTAAATGAGTTTTTTTTTAACAGGAAATCGCCAATTTAAAAATAAATATTTTCTTTAGCAAAAGTGTAACAAATAGCTAATAATATACAAAAAGATGTAAAGTAAAATATAAAATGTAATAAGAAGGCACAGTGAATAGCATTGCAAGTAATTTTTTGGGAAAGTACTTTTTTCTACTTCCAAAGTATCAAAAAGTTTATATTTATTCGACTTCTCAGGAAGTGGTTATTAACAACATCTAGATAGTTAACTAAAGACTTATTTTACTTATCAAAATAGAGGTTCATTCGAAAATTTCTCAAATACTTGCGATGTTTCTTGTTTTTTTTACACAAGTGAAATGAATGTTATGAGCTATCATTTTCTTGTATATAAAAAAGAACTCTCTAGAAGTAATTAAAAAATAAAATTTTCTTAACATCATGAACATGACTTCGGATCCAATAAATAGGCACAAAAAATTCTTGCAATGTTAATCTTATAGAAAAATCATTAAATGTGATCCGGATTTGTATCACTTACGGACATGTTCGGGCTCTTATTGGCTTCCTTGGAAGCTCTTTTTTACTGGGGAGATAAAGAATACATATTTTATTTTTTTTTTATCGAAATTAAAGAGAACTTGCTCAGAGGTACTTTTGAATATGGAGCATACAATGGTTATATTGACTCAAAATTTGCTTATCTCGACTCAAGCACTTATTCCTTATTGCCACAGATTTTTTTGATGTGTGATGTGTGTCCGTCCCCAAATTACAAAAACAGTCGAAATTTAAAATTCTACGGATACATTTTTTTTAATGTTTGCTAAAATATTTTAATTAATATTTAGGAATAAATATTGTTTGCTAAAATTTTACAACTAAATTGAACAACTTGAAATAAAATTAACAATGGTTTCGGAATTATTCAGACCGCAATGATGAAAAATATATTTCTTTAATGCAAAATTGGAAAATTTTTATTTTATTTTTTAAATTTATAAAAAATCTAAAATGGCTAAAACTTACCATTTTTGGGGTTCTGTACACCAAAAGTGTAAAGGAACCCTATTGTTTTCGCTACGCTGTCCGTCTGTCTGTCCGTCTGTCCGTCTGTCTGTCTGTCACAGGCTGTTTTCTCGGGAACCGTAAGAGCTGCGAACCTGAAATTTTCACAGAATATGTAAAACGTTGGCCGCTACAACAACAAATATATGCCAGCTAAAAAATAAAGGGTGTTCTAAAGCGAGCAACGAAAAATGTTGAAATACTAATGTAATATGCAAACACTTATGTATAGACACTTTAAATTTTCAAAGTTATCGTTAATGGGTGTAGTCTGTAGAATAGACTACATCAATTAACAGCGATAATTAAAACAATAAAAATTAAAGGGTGTTCCATCAGTTAATGTGATTTTTTCTATGTAATTGAGACAATTTGCTGCACATATCTGGGAAACTGTAAGAGCTAAAATCTTCAAATATTAAAAAAACATAAAACTAAAAAATTCCAAAATTAAAAAAATGTCAAAACTAAAAATCGCCGAAATGGAAAAAGCGCTTAAGAAAAAAACACCAAAACTAAAAAAATCGCTAAAACGCAAAAAATCAGCTAAAATTAAAAATATCGTCAGAAAACGAAAAAAATTTTCAAAAATGGGAAAAAGTCACCAAACGAAAAAGGCGCCAAAACAAAAAAAAAGCGCCAAAATTAAAAAAAAATCGCCAAAACGAAAAAAAGTGTGAAAACCGAAAAAATTTCTAAAACTAAAAAAATCACCAAAAACCGAAAAAGCGACAAAACTGACAAAAAGCGCCAAAACTGAAATAAATCGCTAAAAGTAAATATATCGTCAAAAAGCGAAAAAACCTTAAAACAAAAAAATACGCCAAAACGAAAAAACCACTAAGGCTGAGGCCACACGGGCGTTTTTGCTTTTTATATTAACTTTGAATTGTTCAAAAATTGAGAACTTTCAAATTTAATATAAAAAGCAGAAACGCCGCGTTTTAAAAACGTCCATGTGGCCTCAGCCTAAAACTAAAAAAATTTTAAAAATGAAAAATCGCAAAAAACACAAAAATGAAAAAAGTGCCAAAACCAACAAAAATTGCTAAATCAACAAAAAAAAACTTAAAAAATAAAAATACTAAAATTAAACGAAAAAGCAAAATGAAAAAATTGCCAAAATGAAATAAAGGCAAAAACAAAAAGGGATATAAGTGTTTTCGTACGGAGACCATGGCCATAAAGCCCCGTATACTACAAATAAAATAAGGTTTATTTCAATTAAATCGATGACTTTATTTATAATTAAGTGAAGTCATCTAATTTTTCCAAGAATTGCTAATATTTACACTGTACAAAAAAATCAATTTTTTTTAATAACAGAGGTCTAGCTACTGATTCTGGTGGAGGCCACCAATAAATACATAGTTGTATTGGCATTTGTAAAGTTTACATATGAAATCAATTTTAGGGGAAGCTAAATTTCCTCCCTATTGTACATAGTTACACAGACTCGGCATAGAATACATTGCAGGGCTTATGTTTAAGGTACTATTGTTCAAAACTTTTATGTAATACACGACGAGGAACATTTTTGTTGAACAATTTAGCTTGCTAAAATGTCGCTGACGGGTAGTTTTTTACCTCTTATTTATTTATGGGTCAAAAATACCCATACCGCATAGAGCTAGAGAGTGAAAATCTTCCACAAAAATTTTAACCATGCTGTTTTATATAAAATTGCTAAACATATAGTATACGTTAAACGTAAGGCCTACAAGATATTCTACGCCTAGTCAGTATAACTGTGTGCAAAAGGGAGGGAAATTTAACTCCACATAAAATGAGTCCTAGATGTACACTTTCAAAACGCCGATACATGTAGATATATATTTTTCGGTGGCCTGTATGAAAATTAAAGTTGATTCATATAAAATATAAATTGAAAATATAAATTTTTATACGTAAACAGTTAATTGGAAAAATTTGAGTAATAATTTTTTCTGTGTATTGAGTTTAAAAAAAAAATAATCAAACAGCTTATAAAGGTAGTTTTGTTTAAAGTTTTTTAGTGGGTTTTTATAATCAAATTTGACGTCCTTTTCCCAAGTTATGACAAAATCGTTGGAGCACCCTCTTCTAAACTCGATTTTTTGTAAAGCTCAGGTAATTCCACTTTATTGTCAATAAAATCAATATTTATCCATAGATTTTTATGAAATAAGGCTTGTTTTATTTTTAGTATATGTGGCTTTATGGCCAAAGAATAAAAATTGTAACATTTTACCATTTTTAATTTTTTATAAATTTTTTTTAAATAATTTTTTTTCAATTTTGTATAAAAAAAATATATATATATCATCATTGCGGTCTGAATCATTCCGAAACCATTGAGTACAAAATCAGTGCTGCATGCAGCTTCTTCAAAGATCCCAAATATGGATAAGCAAAAAAAAAAGAGATTATCTATAGAATTTAAAAGTTCAACAGTGGACCACAACACATAAAAAATATAGTGGTATTACTTGGCATATTTCTTGTTGCATAGTGTCATTAATTAAGAAAACAACTAATATTTTCAGTTAAAAATACGTTCATTAAAAAATTTGTTCGATCATGATTTAACGTATTTTGAATATCGCTATACGATACCCTATCAAACTTTAATCGAAATCCTGTTTTTTTAATTGCCGATATATCAGCATGATGGATAATAATATCGGTTGGAAGACTGGAGCTTATTTCGATTTCGACTTCTTATATCATCATCATCAAATCTTGTTTGCCTTCTGGTGTCATCAGTATAGATATGGAGAAGTACAGCTGATGAAGGAAAACCTTTCGACGAAAAAAGAAGTCAAATTAGAAGGATCTTGGCGTGTTGTTCGCAAAGTATGGACTCTGCCCAGATATGTTGATACACCTTTGCGTTATTTAATGCAGCGATATGGATAATTTCTGCTCTAGCAATTCTCTGTATCCTATGAACGACGAGTGCTTTTGGTGGTAGGTTCTCGTGGTCGTGGGCTATTAATTCAGATATAATCCATGTAAGGTGCTTAATATTAATATGATGATTCTGATCTATAGAAGTTTCTAGTTGTACGGCCGTTACATTTTGGCATTTTATTGATTACTTTTGTAATTATTATTTAGAAAACATTAGTTTCTAATAAGGCGACTTCATGAACTCCAAAACAATATTATGAATTTTATAAAACTCTAATAAAAATTCATATTATATTCTCTATAAAAGTGAAATTTTTCAATGTGCAATTTGATAACCCATTATTAAGATCCATCCCTAAATAACACAGTTGCTTCCAATCAATGAATTTCGATACATGGGAGTAAAATTTAGCAGAAAATTTTATATAAAAACAAACTGAAAATAAAAACATTGATAAACGGAAATTTCACTTTCAATGGCAGAGACCTGTATATAAAAGTAAAAAAAATTTGAATTTTCACTTTTTTCTCTTAAAAATAAAATTCAATTGAAATAGAAAGTACCCGGCTGTGTGGAAAAACTGATTGGTTTAATTGAAAGGAAAGCAAAAAAGAGGGGCGTTTACTTTCGTTGGGAACAAAAGAATGTGGTTTTCAATAAAAACCATACAAATTGCAATCATATCGCAACGAAATGATCTAATATTTATGCGTTTTTCAATATTTAAGGTGCTTGAATGTATGTATATATTTATGAAAGGAACTAAACGATGAGGAAGAAATAAAATCTAGTTCAAAAAATCACAGCATCAGTAAGTGAAAGTAGATTGGATTTTATTATTTTGGAAACTCATAAAACAACGAAAGGATACCAACAGTTTCACCTACCGGAAATGGTTTTTACACTCAAATGAAATGGAAATTTTAAGAAATTTTACGCGCTTTTTCTCTTTCTACTGATGGTGGAGTTTTAATTTAATTGTTTTGATTTTGGTGTAGAAATTCTGTAGAATTTTCAAAGTTCTCATATTTCTTGTACTAAATAAAATTGATATTAAAAAATTTTGTTTTTGTTTGGGATAAAGAGTGCGCACCAGGGTTTTGTTTACAAAAAGGATTTTAATCTAATGTGATTTTTATTAAGTAGAGCCGCGTAACATTTTATTCCGAAATAATAGGACATGAAACAATATTCCCAGGAATTAGTTAAAGTTAACGTTAATTAATTTTAAGCTGCGGCTGTTTTTGTAGTCTGCCACAACGTATCATCAGTTCTCATTCGTATTTTATATTTCCCCACTTTTTAGGTGGTTTAAGTTTTATATACAGGGTGTCCCATTAATCAACGTCAAGCCGAAAGCGGATGATAGGGCAAGTAGTGACTGCTGCAAAAAAAGTTAGAAAAAGAAGTTAGTTTAACAATTTTTTTTTTACTTAAAAGAAGTAGGTATTTTTGTTGGAAAAAACATTTTTTATCGCAGTTTGAAAAACAAATCGACCAAATAATATACCATTTTGGAATTCGTGCTAAACGCGCCAACTTTGGATGTTACTTGCCAAAAGTACCTAGTACATTTTTTTTCAACACGGCCGGTTAAAGTTGGGAGTAGTAATAATTTTAAGTACGTCGTTTGGCAAAATGTAAGATTTTCTTTGAAAATCAGGCCAATGCAGTATGAATTTTTAACTGCCATTTAGAGAAGGATATCTGACAATGATATAGGAAAAAAAAATAAGAAAAGTGAAGATTTGTAGTCACAGCAATAGAAAGATCATTACAGGTTGATTTTTTAAAACTGGCAACAGCTTTTAAAATAAGTGACATAGATTTTTTTTCTAACTTTTTTAGGAGCAGTCACTACTTGCCCTATCATCTGCTTTCGAATTGACGTTGATTAATGGGACACCCTGTATAAAGGTCTAAATTGGAGATTTTTTTTTTAATTTTTGTTTTTCAATATTTTTCAAGAAAAAAGTAGAAAAGAAATTAAAAAAAAAATTTTGATTTTGATTTTTGGGCTTGAAATTTCAAATCGTATTTTTGAAAATTAGTTTAGCCTTCGGTTTTTTTTGAAAATTTCTCGTTTTTAGCTTCTGCCAACAACTTTTGAGGACAGTCCGGTGTGGGCCTTATAGAACTATGTATTTTTTTTAGATTTTTGAAAATTAGAAGAAAAAAAATTTTTTCTATACAGCATAAAAAATCTTGTATGCCTTTTGTTTATGGTATGTGATATTTTTAGCACTTTTATTTTAAACACCACAAGCAATCTTTTTGTGAAATATTTCAACCCTCTTACTCTTCGGGGTGTGGGTCATTTTGCCCCCTTTTTAAAAATAAGAGGCAAAAAACTCCCCTTCAGCGGCGCTGTATCGCCCATAATTATTTTACGAAAATTTTTCTCGTACTGTTGTACATAAAAGTACCAAGCACGTCTTATACCTTAAACGTAAGGCTTTCGAAATTTCCTTACCGAGTACTAAGTGCAAATAAGTACCAAATTAGAACTTAAACACATTTTAAGATTTTACTGATTTCCGGCGTTCCAGTTGTGTTTGGAACTATAGTAGAAGGGAAAATATTTTTGTTGAACATTTAAGTCCATTACGTTGCCGCAGAGGGGAGTTTCTTGCCCTTTTTAAGATTGCCTGGTGCTTAGTGCCTTTATGTAAATTTTTGTGGAACATTTTGTTCTGTGAGTCTTTTTGTTCCTTTCCCGTCCTTCAGCGCCGATATAGTTGGTGGAAATGTTCTACAAACAAATTTGCCAACAAATTCTACTATTAGTCTTCAAAAACACTGAAACTCCCGACTCAACTTGAACGCCAAAGATCATTCAAAACATAAAATGTGTTTAAAGTTTAATTTCGTACTTATTTACAATTAGTACTCGGCAAAGAAAATCTTTTAAGCCTCAAGTTTAAGGTATAAGATGTGCTTAGCACTTAGACGTGTAACACCACGAGAATCATTTTTGTGGAACATTTTAACCCTTTAACTTTTGGTTGTATGGGTCTTTTTGTCCCTTTTTTCAAAAAGATACAAAAAACTCCCCATTCAGCGACGATATAGTGAAACGTTTCACGAAAATATTTGCCACCAAATTCTACTATAAATCTTCAAAGAATGCGAAGTTCCTGAATCAGCTTGAACGCCCTAAATATATGTTTAAGGGATAATTTCGTACTTATTCACAAGTAGTTAGTACTCGGCATAGGAAATCTTGTAAGCATTACGTTTAAGGTATAATATGTGTTCAGAATTTGTATGTAAAACACCACGAGCACCATTGTTATAGAACATTTCAGCCCACTATATTGACGATGAAGGGGATTCTTGTTGGCCCTTTTTTAAGAAAGACCCATACAACGAAGATTTTGTTGTACAGTGTTATTGTTCTTAATAGCTTTATTGTTTAACTAAAAAAAATTTATAACATGCATCCTAATCTCGATAAAAAAAACACTTGTCAATAAAACAATAAAGCTGCTCAATTTAGTAGCAAAATCTCAAATAACTTTTGTTCTGGCCAAATCAAAAGATATTTAAGCAAATGTATCAGTTAAGAACATTTAAGATCGCCAAATTTTTGATAACGACATATTATACTTGTAAGAGCAATTCACTGTCTACAACAGTTTTAATCTCGTATAAAAAAGAAAATTGAGACTTAAAAAATCATTTGACAATTTTCCCACAAGTGTTCGAGATTTTAAAAGATAAAGTTTTAAATATTTTTTTGTTCTCTATGGCAATAGAAAAACAATAAGAAATGTATATATACACGGAAGTAATTCTCAAGATCAGCACTAAAAGCCATTCACACACAAATAAAAAAAAACTGAATATCTAACGATGGTCTTTTGTGGTTGGACAACTTGGCTTGTCTTTTTCTCATTAGCAGGCTATAGAAAATTGTCAATTGCTGGCAAATTGACATTTGCAACTCAATTTACAATAAATGGTTCCCATCATCTAACAGATGTTGGCTAACAGCAAAACACAACACAATTATGCAAACTAAATTGCAAAACTCTAAATCCTTTTGAAGTTGTATGAAAGATGATATGAAACTGAACAAGTTTTTTTTATTTGCAATTCTTACGATGAATCATTTTCACTTCTTTTTGTTTTTACTGAAGGAAAAGACCTCTTTAAATAATCTTTAATACTGACAACTGAAAAATAAAATCTAGAATAATTATGAAACTAAATACTATTTGTAGTTTTCATCTAACTCCTGCAGGTTGTCTACCTAACATCTTAAGAACCACAAGTAATTTAAAGATCTTTTGCCGGACATATACATAAATATGAGAGAATTCGTTATCTTTTGTAAAAATGTTGCACAATGTTTTGTTGGCAATTGTTTGTTTTTCATGTGACCATTTTTTTTAGATTTTTCGGTAAAAAATAAATACTTTTTGTCTATAAGAAACTCTTTTGTTTTGTTTTTTTATATTACAACTGTCTAAAGAGTTTTTCATAAAGAAATCATTTGTTTGAAACAAAATTTTGCAATATGTCCTGGCATAATTGATGATTTTCTAGTTGTATGACCCTTTTGTTTTGGCGATCCTTATGATCATCTTCTCTCTACGGGTGCCTTTCCAAAAGACAATAATGATCGGCGGTGCTATTATCTTCGTGTATTGGATTTTCCAATGATCATTTGATTTATGGAAAATTATTAATATATTAAATAAGAAAGAATCCATTTGATGCATTTCAGAAACTACTTTAGGATATTAAGTTCCAAAAATCTCTTCTTAGTGGATCATCGTCTTAATAAGTGTAAAACTTCTTCAAAACTTTATCCAAAACTATAAGGCTACACAAAAAAAAACTAAATTTCATTTTCTGTAAAGGAATTCAATGAAATAGTAAATATTATGTCTAGGAACGGACCTACAGACAAATTTGTAAATATAGACAAAAATATCTCAACAATTTCATTGAAAAAACGTGGTTTTTCAGCGAACAAATTGTTTAAATCTATAGAACAATTTTTCTAAAAATATTTACAAATTGTAAACAAAATAGTTTGCTAAATCAAACAAAAAGATTTACTGGATTTTCTGAAAAACATTAGACAATATTGTCAGAATTTATAAAGCAATTAGTCTAAGAATACTAACAAATATTAAACAAAATAGTTTACTTAATCAAACAAAGTTTTTGTCTGGGTCATCATCATCCATTAAGCATTTATGAATTTTCACTTTGTTAAATTTGTTCAAGTCTGAATGTTTATCTAAAGACTCTAACAAAATGAATTAGAATTAACGCAACGACATTAACGAATTGATTCACTAAAAAATCGGCATTAAACAAACTTGGTACAATCGCACTCCTTTTGCTATCACTGTTGTTGGTTTTATTTGTGTGTATGTCATCATCGGGATTGTATTTTACGATACAGTTTTTCTTGTTGTTTTTGGCGTTTGCATCCTAAATAAGTGTTTAACAAAAAATTCATTGATTATGTAAAGAACATTAACTGAAAATGAAATTTATTTTTGGACAAACTTTTGTTTGAAAATTTTTTGGTGATAATTTTTTCCGTGTAGCCAAGAATTGATAAGAACTTGATATGAAAATAGTTTTAGCCCCAATTTTTTATGTTATTTAATTAAGTCGAAGACTTGCTTGTTCTCGAGTTATAGCAAATTATCTGGTGCAGCCTCTCTAATTTTCTATATAGCGGTAAGTTTCAAGAGTCAATTAAAAAAAAAGTAATTTGTAGGTATTGAAGCTCATTACTGTGTGTATCCAACTTGACTGAGCGACACCAGGCTACACAAAAGAAATTTATTTTGCTGGCCTTAGTAATAGAGGTGTTTAGCTAATTAACTGCTGACCACAATTTTTTGTATTTAACGTTACTATTTCTTAATATGCACATAAATAAAAAGTTTTACGAAAAAGAGGAGCACTTGAGAAGGGTAACGTTCAATACACAAAACTAGTTTCCTCTTTGGGCTAGCGTTTTTTTTTTTTGTTAAGTTTTATTTATTCTACCTTTTTGATTTATTGTAACATAAATAAAATTGATCTAACCATAAATAATCAAATCTTAACTCTAAAATTCTAAATTATAAGTCCAGTCAATGCCAGATACAAATATTTATTTCTGCAGTCGCTCCTTAGGTGGTCTTTTACGTCTCTCGTAATCGGCTGAGAGCAAGAGTGTCCCTCCTTCTCAGCCGAGTGTGGCCTCTAAAGTTAAAGATGCTGTGGGCTAGAGGGTGTGGGTGGGGGCAACTCAAGTTTTTTTAAATATCTTGTCACAAGTTTTGAAAACACAGTCTTAACCATCGGAACATCTAGACATTGCGCTGGTTTCTGCAATGTTTCTGCTGCTGTATTCGTGGGGAAAAATTTTGTCGCCTTTGAATTTTTTCTACATTTGATGGATAAGGCAGTGCCCTAACTGGATAGCATAGAACTGTAGGAAATTTTAAACCTTTTTGTGGCCACAATTAATTACAGCCAAACGCCAAGACCGATCTAAATAATTTTTTTAATACGACCTTTAGAAGCCTCCATTTTAAGGCCCTTCAAATTTATTATCATTTATTTTCACGAAAAAAATTTTTGTATCACTCACGCTCACGCCTACCAAATTCAGATGAAAGTGAAGGTGAAAAGTTTTAAAAATTAGTGCATAATTTTAACAGCAATAAAAAAATGTTGTTCGCATGTGTGTTAAAAACGTTTAAAGTAGCGCATGCGAAGTTTTGTGGCATACTATATTTGTGAAACTATATGAAAGTTGAAGTAGATAAACCAACCCGTATTGAAAATTAATTTAGGTTAAAAGTAAGCAAAACCTGGTCTATATAGCATGACTAAAAGGGAAATCTTAGCTTGTCAAAAAAGCGATTTTCTGGTTTTGGTGGATGCCGACGTACAAAGCAAGGCACTATAAACGACCAAAAAAGTATAGTGATTATTAGTTCTAAGAAAATCTAATAATCTATATAAGGTATGTTAGCAGTTCCCTGAAGCTGATTTTTGAAACATAAAAATATATATATTTTATATTCTTCACACGATCTAATCAAAGAAAATAAAAACAATTTGTTACAATTCTTTTATTAACAAATAACTAAGCTAGAGCCTTAAAATGTTTATTAAAACTATTTGTAGTTTAACTACACTAAAATACATAAATACCCACTATAAAAACACGCAATACTAAATCTCACTTAAATACACTTTAAATACGGAATACACGAAGGATACGCCACTTGACAAAATGAGGATATAAAACAACAAAATACCGATAGACTAATAAAAGTAAAAGAAAACGCAACCAATATCGTTGTCTTGAAGTCCTGAAATAAAATCAAGGGAAATAAAAGCAATGAAAAAGAGCATCTTTCAAATGACACTTGCTCTGATTTCAGCTGAATAAAAGAAAAAATGCAGCTATAAAATTTTAACAAGCCGAATGAAAATAAAGGATATTAAGGACAAAATTTAAATGTCACATCTTTAGCACATATTGAGGCAAGAGGCAATAATGTGAGAACAATAAACTGCTGCAGCAATGTAAAAAATTAAGTACGTTTGTCAATGAATTTTATAAAGGAGCATACCCAGCTAACAATTTCTTGGAGAAAAGTTTAGTTAGTTCAAAATCGTTAATTTCCATAGTACTGGCTGCCGCACAGTGGAAGCAAATACCAAAAATTACAAAAACGTTCAGACGACACTTAGATCTAAAGTCAGGAACGGTCTGAGGCCCCAAGGTTTCTTATAAAGAATGTTAATCCAGCGACAGCTGTACGAATCGGTAGTAATTCTGCCAGTAATTTTGCTTACTATTAATTATTGCTCGAAAAAAAACTCATGTCCCCCAAGCAGGAATTGTTCGATATGTCACGACCGCCTTCAGCCTAACATCAACACAGTTAATTAAATGTAACATTTTCAAGGGCTGGTGTCACCTTAGAAGGTGCTAGCTCTCACCAGCTCGCACGACTGGTTCCCCCGCTTCGTATCTAGTAGTTGCAGTTCACAACCCTCAAGCCCCAGCACTTCCCCTCCCTCCTGTTTCACTACCACAAAATCCAGCTCGCGCAGCATTAAAATCTTGCAAATCTTGTGTTTACGGCAACACAGAAAAAATTTTCAAACAAAAGTTTTACTAAAAATAAGTTTCATTTTCGGTAAATGTTCTTTACTGAATCCATGAATCGTTTGTTTGACTTGTTTTAGGCCGCAAACAAACAAAAAAAAAAACAATAAAAACTATATCGTATAAAACATCCCCGATGACGACATACACACAAATAACCACAACAACAACAACGATGATAGTAAAAGTAAAAGTAAAATGCGATTGTACCAAGCTTGTTTACTGAAGATTTTTGAGTGAATTAATTCGTTAATGTCGTTGCATTAATTCTCATTCGTTTTTTTAGAGTCTTTAGATAAACATTCAGACTTGAACACATTTAACAAAGTGAAATTTCATAAATGCTTAATGGATGATGATGATGATGACCCGGACAAAAATTTTGTTTAAAATATTACAAAAAATCTAGTAAATATTTTTTTTGATTAAGTAAATTATTTTGTTTAATATTTGTTAGTATTTTTAAACTACAATAATCCCTCGGTTTACGTCGTGATTGGTTCCGGAAAATGGCGACGTAATTCGAAGAAATTGAATTTGATATTGAACATAATAAAAATTGGATTTCCATGTATTTTTTCTTTTTATAATTGAGGCGACTTAAATCGAAATGGCAACGCAAATCGAAATGGTAGTGAACAAAAATTTTGGCGACTGCATAAAAACAAAGATTTTAACTAAACTCTGGGACTCTCCCTGGGTTGTGCTTATAAATTGTTTTATATATTTAAATAAATTGTTCGCTGAAAAAAGCACGACTTTTTTTCTATATTTACAAATTTGTTTGTAGGTCCGTTCCTAGATAAAATATTTCCTTTATCATTGAATTCCTTTACAGAAAATGAAATTTAGTTTTTTCTGTGTATAACAATTTGCATCTCCAAAATATTGCTGGGCTATGCACACATCAAAAATGATCTTAGAACCTTAATTAATTTGTTTCATCGAAGAAAAACATCAACAAAACTAGCAGGTTTTGCTTATAAAAAAAACAAGTGTTTTTTATTTCGCCTTTTATATCATTTAAATTGTGTGTTCTACTTCTTACGCTAAATGCCTGCTAAAACGTTTCTAACTATATGAGTTATGCATATATGTAGGAATTTTCTTCGCATATTTATTTAATGTTTGCAATTTTATTGTTCGATCTTGGACCAATGTCTGCAATTGATTGCAGGTTGTATATTTTTCCATACGCAGCGGTAATTTGCTTTTTATGTGACACTTAACATATTTGTTTTTTTTTGCTCTCAGATATACTTGTTCCTTTTGGCTCCTTAAATATGCGCTGTTGTTGTTTTATAAAGTTGTTTTTATTGCTGTATAAGAATTTCTTTCCTTTTTGATTTTTTATTTCCGTATTATTTTTACCACAAACCCACTTAAGCAGTTTTTTATATGCGTCAAAAATGTTTTTTTTTGTTTGTTATTTTTCACTTACATATACGCGCCTATTTGAGAGCGAGTTTTTGTAATTTGTATGCCACTTGTGACATTTTTTTTGTAGTTTTTTGTATATGAGGATTTCATTTGTATAGTATTTCTTAAATACTTGTTTAAATAAGACACAGGTTAGATAAGGACAAGTGTCAGTTTATGGCTTCATGTTTGATTTGAAGGGATTTTTTTTGTGTTAGGCAGCGAAATTTGTTTAGTTTTTATAACATTTATATGTTCTTAAAAAGTTATTTCAACACTATTATCATTTAAAACTAGATTAGGTTGGGATGAATTCCGGCCAGTGATGTTATATAATTTTTTGAAAATTCTTTACGCAGCCCGATAAAATCTCTACTTTTCCCTACGCGCCCAAAAAATTATCGTTACAAAAATCTCTACAACTTTTAAATGATACTATATGAATGCAGATAAGTCCATTACATATGGCTTAATACGAAAAAAGCTTGTCTCGAATTTTCGATATTTTACAGGATAAGGAAAAAAACTGATCTGCAACCTTCTTAGTTCTTTAAGAACGATGTAATGACACGTTGACTACTAGAAAACGTTAAAAATGCTATTTCGAAAATATCGAGATACGCCTTTTTCATGTTAAGCCATTGATATATAAAATTTATTTAAAGTTGTTATACAAATTTTTAGAATTTCGAGGTAAAAATATTGCACTATTTTCAGAATTTTATCTAGTTTTAGGAAATGTAGCTAACTTTCGACCTACGGAAGACAAATTCCATTTTTATCGGGATCATCACATATAAAGATATACACTTTTATATGAATTGCACTCTTTTCTAATGCATTTCTTAAAGGTATTACTAATTAGGATGCGTAAGCACGAAAAAATCTTTTCGACCATTGTCCAGATAACGACGGTACATTTGTGTTTTTCGATGCACACTCGTCTTTGAAGCGCCACACAGACTCAAAGGCTTCTTCGAATAAAATGAGTTATATATATCTACTAAATTACGCGTCAAATATTGGCTAATTGGCTTTGATCGGATAAAAAATTACGGAGCTATAATGGTTCAAACTCAAAATTTTATAATTTTTTTTTTAATTTTTTCACCTATTTTGGTCATTTCGGAAGCTGTTATGTACCACAAATAATAACACAAATCCATAGTTTTATAATTTTATTGAATAGTTCATGCAATTACAAAAATTGTAAGCCATAATGGACCGAAATCGGCCAAAATCTAGAAATGCTGTAATAAAATAACGAAAAAAGTAGCATTTTTAAAAAGCCCTACATTTTAATGATTTGAAAACATCTGTCCTTTTTTCACCACGGTCATTTTTTTTAGACAAAAATCCTTACGAATAGGGATTTTCCCCTACATATAACATCACTGATTCCGGCTCCTGACAACTAACGAGAACTTTTAATAAAAGTAAAATAGGTCACACACTGACGCATCCTGGTAACAATCCGCATCTTTAAAGAAATTCGTTCATGGATTATGTGAAAACACGAAACAGCTACCGGTGCTTTGTTCTTTAAAGTTTGTAGAACTTTAGTTTGTATGGCAACTTTTATAGACTATGATTAGAAAAAAAATTATTTCCCAAAAATCAATTCCAAGGAACTCTTATCATAAAAATTATAAAACCAATTGTAATGCCCTGTCCGATTACGCTGTACAACAAAATTAAATCAAATGATAATGTGCTGCTAGAGGACATACAAAAAATATAAATGTACGTATATCTGCGTTTTGAAAATTTACACCTAGGACTAATTTTAGGTGATATAGCGGACGAAAATGATTTATAAAACTATTTGCTATAAAATTCTACTATAAATCTTAAAAAACTTAAAATGTGTTTAAGGGTTAATTTCGTACATATTCATAATTGCAGGACTTATAGCAATAACATCATATGCCACATGAAAACTATTTTGATACAATCGACTTTAAAGCTAAAAATAAATATTAAAAATAAGTCTTTCATGAATTTATTCTGTATACCCCTTTAAAAACTCCTTTAAAACGACTACTATACCATACACATCGTTGGACAATAGAAACATAGCAAAAAATCGCTGTATTTCAATTTTAAAGTGACTTATAATGTTACTGCACAAAATATTCTAAAAATTATTTTATATTTTTATTTTAATTTCTGTATGGCTTATGATGTACTACAGAAAAAATTGTTTTCAAAACTAAAAAATTTCATGTACGTATTTGTTTTTAAATAAATTGTTATACAATTTGTCTTTCTAACAAAACGGAAACAATTAAAATGAGTATAATAAACCAATTTATTGAATAACTTCTGCATCCTGATGACTGTTTATGGATTATAAAGAATTGTGGGAGGTATGATAAATCGATGGAATATATGGAAGCAAGGATTTAACATTGAGTAACTTCTTGCCTGCAAGGCCTTTACATCGAGTAACTTCTTGTCTGCAATTTTACTGCCTCTGTATACTTTTTCCATGTCCACTTAAAGTTCTGTTCGAAGGTCTTCCATTTTTTAGAATGTTCACTTCCTTGTATTCTTCATTAAACGAACTTTTTATGAAAATTGATTTCGTGCCCTCTGCTCTAAAGTTGAAAGAAATTTATGTTATGTAGATCAGAAGTAATTGAATTTTTACTAATTCCATTCAAAATTGGTCGAAAATCAAAAAATGGATTTTTCAGATTATTATTAATGTTCAAATAATTTTAGAGAATTTTTTGCAGCAAAGAAATCATCAGCCATATGTATTTGTTAACTAATTATTTTTATGCAATAACATCATAAGCCACCAAAATTACAACAAAAAAAATCATAACTCGCGTGTTTTTTGAGATTTATTCATGGTACCTTTACAAATTATTTCTATATACCCACACATTCATGCCTAATTAAAAAACCTCATGACTTTCATAAATAACTTTTTCGAAAATCAAAATTTTGGTCTTAAGCTGTAAAAAATTGGTATGGCTTACGATTGTAGATGGGAAAAGAATAAATACCCAATTGGTAAAAACCCGGTAAAATTAGTAAATTGGGTCAAAAATGGGTAATTACTCAGGTATGTAGCCAAAGGCTGGGAATAAATTTTGTTGTAGAAAATTTAATAAACGAAAACATTGCGCGGCAAATTTTATGATTAATACTCGCTCAAGCTACTAGGAGTGTTAGCCCCTCGGTAAAAATCGCAAAAACTACGAAAATTCGCAAAAACTTGCTTATGATTACAATGTTGCGATTAATTAAAATGTAAGAAAACCAAAACCTTTGGAAAAGTTTCACCTATCGCGAAAGTAGTGAAAATTCGCGAAAAATTGCAAACAAACCATAATGTTGATTAAAAACTGCAAGGAAATGCCAAAAATTCGGAAAAAATCGCGAAAATGGCGAGAATTAGCAAAGACTTGCTGACAGCGGCATGATAGCAAAGTCTAATATGGTTTAAAAATCGTGTAAGCTGCCTAAAAACTTACAAAAAGTCGGCTCTATCCCGAACATTGTAAAAATTCGCGAGAAGTTTCACCATCGGAAACAAGCATTAGCATTGATTAGAAAGCTCTAAAAACGCATATTCGTGAGAAATCGCTCTCTTTATAGAAAAAATCTCTAAAAAAACAACGCCAAAACTAAAAGAACCCCAAAATTTAAAATATTTCCAAAAACGAAAAATATCGTCAAAATGGAAAAAAGCGCTAACACGAAAAAAGCACCAAAACGAAAAAAAATGCCACAGCAAAAAAAATTAACCCCAAAACTAAAAAAACCCTAAAATTAAAAAAATCTACAAAATGCAAAAAGCGCTGAAAACAAAAAAAAAAATAAACACTAAACGAAAAAAAGCAAAAAAAAACAAAAAAACCCCAGTGAAAAAAGCACCAAAACAAAAAAAATCGGTAAGACTAAAAAGTCGCCAACAAAACCAAAAAAAAAATTTCTAAAACGACAAAAGTTGCCAAAAGAAAAAACCAAAAATTACGAAACCGAAAAAATCTTAAAAAACAAAAAACGCTAAAAGGGAAAAATGCACCATAACGAACAAAATTTGCAAAACTAAAAAAACGCCAAAAAACGAAAAGATTCGTAAAAACACAAAAAAACTATTAAAAAAACATGAAAAAATACGCTACAATCAAAAGTCCCCAAAAACAAACAACAATCACTAAAACGAAAAAATTTACACACATATGTGCGTATATAGTATTCCTACGGAACAATTGGTGTGCTAGTCAAACTAGCACTTTACTGAATTTTTTTTGTGTTGTACAGTGTGATATGTATTTTACCTCTTTTGTATTAAACAGATTACAACATCTTGAAATTTTCCTTCTTGGCAAAATTCAATTTATGAAATTTTAATTAAACTGAAATACATTCAAATAAAATGCTGTATTACATTCTCGTCTTATCTTAGTTGATAAGCCGAAATTACTTAATTTCCAAAAATTCCTCAAGACAACATAACACAATCAATTAGATGCATTTAAAATGTACAATAAAAACACACGAATGACAGCCGAAAAAGAGTAATCTAGTACAGTAAAACAAAGATTTGAGCAAAAATTAAAAAAAAAATTAAAGAAATCACAAATCACTGTCACACTGACGCCAAGCAAATTAATGAAGCATTAAATATACAATACTCTGAGTCTTGCTGATTAAAGCAGCAAAATTTGGACATCATTGCGATTAAATGCATTTCCGCTACTAAACTGCGACTACAATGAAATTTTAAAACTGAATGGTTCGCTTCATAAAAAAAACGTCTCCAGTAATTATTTTAAATATTTGTTTGACCCTTGACAAAAAGGTTACAAAATATATGGATTTTTAAAAACTTGATTAAATTGCTTAGAATTTTAAGTTGATGATTTAAGCTAAAAAATATTTTTTTTTCATTTCTTATTTTTTCAGCCATTTAAAAAATTTCAATTGTCTGAAAAAGGTGAAAAAATTTTTTTTCATGAATTAAATACATTGTTGAAAGTTGTCTCCTTATTGTTTTTGGCGAATGCTATAACAAATATATGTTTGTTCTTTTTATTTATTTTAATAGTCATACTCTAATGAAAATTATCAATTTTTAAGTTCTTTTTTGTGTTTTGTATGATTATATTTTTGTTTTCAAGGCGCCAAAATTTTAGTACCAGCCGCATTCGATCATGTTTGTTTGATGAACCGATACTTGTCAATAATAATTTACTGTCATTGGAATACTGAAAAAGTCAATAATAAATTTAATACTTTATGTTGACATTGAACTTGAAGGGGCTGGGTTCAATGTATACTAGCTAAGGGTCATTCATTCATTTGTTGTTAAAAGATTTATTAATATTCAAATGTTTTTAATGTTTTTTTTTCTTTTGGCGGTGAACAAAAATTTGTTATGTATTCATATAAAAGAGCGGACAATTTTAAAAAAATCATAAAGCTATTGTGTTCAGTATTGCAGTGGCAGAAGAGTAAATGCTCATTCTAGTTTCCGTAGTTTTGGCAAAGTTCTGAGGAAAAAATATAACAAATATAATCGAATTAATAACATTCTCCTTTTTTAAGTTGGTTAAATAAATGGGTTTCTTGAAGCGACTAAAACAAACGCTGTAGAACAATATCAAAATATTAAGCTTTTAACAACTGATTCTGGTACACGGGATTAAATAATGGGAATACGTGTATTAGCATTTTAAAAATTTACGTCTGGCCTTTATCAAATTGAAGCTCAAAATAAAAGAGGTTTCTAAGCTAACTATGGATCGCTGAACCCGAAACTGAAATTCGTTTAATTTTCTTGCAAACCGTTTTCGAAAAAAATCACGTTTTTCATACAACACATATACACACATACAAATTAAGATTTTACTGCTGTATGGAAATTGTGATTTTTATCGAGTTTCTTGACTTAATTGTGAATAATATCAACATTTGTCCATCGATTTTTATGATTTATGGCTTATTTTGTTCGCGAGACATCTTCAAAAGTTTAAGTTTTTGCAGTTTTTAATTTTTTTCTTTGATTAACCACCGCAAATTTACTGTTGCTGGTTTAAATTTACCATTGTTTCATATTGATTTTAAATAAAAAATTATTAATCTAACCTTAAATCTCTTTGATTTAAAATTTTTACTGTTAAAACAAGTTTGTCATAAACGTTACATTTCATTTTAAATCCATATGACCATAACTTTAATTTCAAATAAGTTTTATGTGAAATAATAATTTAAATCATGTTGAATTAAATTGAAATTCATTTTACTCACGATGGTATTTGTTTCGTTTATAGCTAAATTATAATTTGAAGCTATTGTGGCTGAAGTGGTTAGCGCGTGGACTATTATGCAAGTGGCACGAGTTCAAATCTTTGCTGGGGCAGCCGACTACAACACAAAGTTTTCTGATGCCTATGCTAATTACACATCACTTAAGTAAAATAATTAATAATATAGCTATATTAAAGTAATGTTGTTCCAGCTTGATATAACTTTAACTCAATGGGTATTATGAATAAAAAAGAAGTTTTTGCTTCTTACTTAAAAATTTCTTTTAAAACCAAAAAAAATCTTAAATTTATATTGAATAACTTCCGGAATTTTATGTTTTAAACAAATTTTTAAGTAAAAAGCAAATATTTTTTTTATTCATACTACACAATATGATTCTTTGTGTTGTTTCAATATCAAATTCACGTTCTTTCAGCTTGAAATAACTTTGATTCCAAATAATTCTTCGTGCTGTTCTAATATCAAATACACGTTGTTTCAACTCGAAATAACTTTGAATCAACATGATTTGTCGCATTTTTTCAGTATCAACTTCATTTTGATTTAACTTTACTGGAATATTAAATTAACATGAAATATAGGTAATTCAGAAGGTAACATGCTTCAAGATTAATGTAAATCATGTTGAATTAACATGAAACACCCATGAAACAAAATCACTACCGAAAAATTTTTAATTAACCTGGTTTTCGACGATTTTACATTGAAATTTTTCTGTGTGTGGTGTCAAGTAGAGGCATTAATTTATTTAAGCTGTATAGCCATTTATTAGTTCTTTTACTTCGCCGATGGTTCTGCTACATTACCGACGAAGGCGGGTGCTGTGAAGTGCATTAGGATATGTTAGTATTAATCGCTGCCGGTATTGCCAAAGTGTTCAGTGCACATCAAAAAAAATTCATGATGTTGTTGGCTTGCCTGAAACTAATCTTGAACTCAAGACCTCAGTGCTTGTAGTCAAACGCTCTAACCATCCAACCAACAGCACTCTCAGTGCGGAAGGTTGAACTTACTACATCAGATGTTTCGAGACCAACACAGTCTTCTTATCAGAATTATTTTGCACCTTAACGATACTGAAAGCGAAAACAGAAACAATCAATGAGCTGAAGTTTTCATCAAATAATAGCTGAGTCGCCATTTCGTGTTTTTTTTTCAACTATTATCGGAAACAAAGGTTCGAAACGTCATTCTATTTCTTATCATGTTCACGCTAATGTATATTAGCGTGCCCGTTATTAGAATGGGCAATTTTTTTAAGATTTTTTTAAATATTATTCAATTACACATATACGGTACGATGACCCAAAAGTCGAAAAATATGACATCATGAAAAATGTTCTTCTAAAAAGTTGTTGTCTGTAAAGTTTCCAACAGTTTTTTGACTTAGAGACTTTTATCTAAGTCATATATTTAAAAAGATAAACAGCAAAATTTCGAAAATCCCATAACCATTCAAATAGCAAAAGAAGCCCATACATTTACAAATTTCGGTAAAATCTTTCGTTTTCACAAAATTTAAATTGTTTTTTATATTAGCATAACTGGAGAAGGGTTTGCGCTACTCAGTAAAAAACAAAAACCAAATTCAACAACCAAATAATCTTTAAGCCGAGCGAACATTGTTTCTAAGTCTTCCCGTCAGTTTCAGAGATATCGTAAAAGTTTGAGCGTACGAATTAAAAAGTTCATAAAAAATTTAAAAAATGACCTACTCCCTACAGTATATTAGCAAAAATTAGCGCATATTCAGAAATCATCATTAAGTGTTAACTTTCTTAAGTACCTATTTAATCTATTCACAGTTGCTTACTTTTAGCACGAAAAGTTTGCACTTAATTATGGGCAAAGCTGTAATTAAATGCCAATTAACTAACACATTCAAAGATTAGCTGACATTGGCATAGCTAGACATTTTTCCCCGGGTGCGGGGGGGGGGGGGGTCAACAAAAAAATTTTTTTTTAAATTTTTAATCCGGTTATGGATTTTCCTAACTAACAATACCAATAAAAAAATCTATTGTTTTTAATAACACTGCTTTAAAAACTTTTATTTTTTCAAGTTTTTAAATCTCTAAAGCATTTTTAAGAATAGTTATGATATGCTAAACACAAAAAAGGAATAAAAATTTCATTTCGGCCATTGTGCGTAATATAACGGTTCATTTTAGTTTTTCGGTGTATACTTCTTCTTAAATCGTCATTAACAAGAATCAAAGGCTGGTTAGTTTAAAATGAATTATATATTATTTGAAAGGCTACTAAATAACGCGTGGAATAGTGGCTCTGATCGAAAAAAGAGACCAAGTTAGAGTGGATAAGAGTTCAAATTCTTTGAAATTTTTAAACTTCAACACCAATTGTTGCCTTTTCGAAAGCTGTTTTTTACCACAAATAATAAAAGAATCCATAGATTTATAATATCATTGAATAGTCGATTCGATTATAAAAATGTTAAGCCATAATGGACCTAAATCTGATAAAACAAAAAATCTTATATTCTGTGTTTTATTATTTAGGCTATTTATGATCAGATTTTTTCTTTACTTTAGATTCAAATAACACAATTTTGTCCATTTTTGTTCCCAATGTTTCATCGGCTTTTTTCCGGTGTCTTTAGAAGAATCTTATAATCGACTTTGGATGGTGCTTTAAAGAGAAGTAAATATATTTTTTACATATTTTTTTTGTAGGTATTCTTCAAAACAAAAATTCTCAACATACACGGCAGAACAGAACAACGCTGTTTTTTTTTGGAAATTCTTCCTTGATTCCTTAGAATAATTATCCTGTCTAATTCTTTCTGAATAACACGTTACGGACTTTTGCGCAATAAAATCGTTTGGACTCAAAGGCAACTTAGTTCGAAATAATCACACCAAAATACAAAATTCTGTTTCAAGTAGAGAACTGCAAAATTGAAATTGATGAACACTAGTCGCGAAAATTTTTACTTGTCGCGAAATTAGCCTTGACTAACTTCATTATGAAAAATATGTGTCATGAAGCAAAAACTCGTATCCAAACAAGCATATGTTATCTTAAAAGTAATTCAACAAAACATAAAGCATTTCATATACATACATCAAAGCAAATAGTATTATTTACTCAATTCAGGACTCCGATTTTCTTGCGGTTAAGGGTCGTTATAAACTTTTGGATAGCATATCGATGGTCATCAGGCGCGGATCCAGCTTAAGGTTTTGGGAGGGGAACTTTTAAATGAAACGTATCATTTTGTAAAATTTCCTTTAGAAACCACAAAGAAATAAGGTATATTTTATTCGTTTTGGATGGGGAAATATCCCTTTTTCCCCTCCCCTGGATCCGCGCCTGATGGTCATACATTGACAACTTGTAACTGAATTTTTATTATTTTTCACAAAACGCAGAAAACGTCCGATTCTCAAAATAAAATAACAGAAATTAGTTGAGAGTATCTACTAAATGAATTTCAGCTATTTCATTTCTATGCTAGTAACGCTTTCAGCATATTTATAACGTAATTTCTTCTACCGAAAAGTTGTGAAACCCAGTTACGTGTTGTCAACTTATGACCATCGATATTAAAGTTTTTTGAAGGTCTAAAACTTTTAAAAATCATGTTGCTGATGGCTATTGGACTAATTTTATGCACAACTAGACCCAGTATTAAAAGGTTTTTAAAATGTTGTATGTACTACTTTTTATATTTTGTTAGAGCAAAATCAAGTCTGGGGGCAATGCCCCCAGAAAGGCCTATCTACGCCAATGACAGCTGATTGCGTCTATTTCTACTGCGTCCAAAAAACATTACACAAAAAAAAAAGAAATAAACTAGAGATGTGGTTTAGGTCAACAAAATTTTATTGAATAACTTTATTTTTAGAAGCCCTTATTTTAATTGATTTATATACAAAATATAACTAAAAAATTACTTTTATAGAATTTGCATGAGTTTCTTACAAAACAAAAATTTTTTCTTAATAGGTTCATAGGCTTTTTAGTTAGTGACAGTATCGTTCAAAATATTATCGACATTTTATTTTCTCTATATGCAAATATGCAGGGTTGCATTTCTTTTAACAACTAATAGCAGTTGCTGCGCTAGTTATGAACTGTGAATAATATCTATAACTATCTATGAACTATATTTTGGTTTCTGTTTTAGTGGTTCCGACTTTGTTTATGATTTCTGAATATGCGCCAATGTTTTCCATGTAATATATATTGATTGAACAAAGTTGTGTGGAGGCCAGATAAAGGCCCGACTAAAACACTATTTATTGTGTAATAAGTGTTAAGATGTGTAATAGTAATTTTTATAGATATAATATAACTATGTTAAAAACATGCCACATTTTGCTTTATTTTCAATAACTTGTTTAAAATATTACTTACTAATTTCCGGTTTAAAATTCCCACAAATTCATTATTTTTTTATGTTTTTTAATCCGTTTTATTATTTCAAATATTATTTCTTAATTCATCTTACGAAAACATAATTTCAACACTACATTGCCTAGGATTTACGCTTGACCAATAAATTAGAAATGTTACAACATATAGAAAATTAAATTTCTTTTTCAAAAACTACGCTAAACTGACCAACTGATGCGCTAAAATTGCAACGCCTACTCTTGCAGCAAGTGCATGTCTTTCATAGAAATTAGGTCAGCATGAAAATTTCTTATAAAAGATTAATTACAAAAAGGTGATTTAATAGAAACAATACATGAAATTGTTATTGAAAATATTTTACAATAAGGATAATAAAATAATGTGGGAATATTTTGTTTGTTAAAAAAAATAAAATGCAATATTGCATTGTTAGGGAATGTTTTCGGTAAAAAAAAACTAGATCATTATAATCATTAAAGGAGAGAAATTTACAAGTTTTTATGGGAAACAAAAGGATAGTTAAGCGCATTGAAATTAAGGGAATATATATAAGTAATATGTAAAACAATGTTGCATTTTAAAACATATGGTCCTAGAAAAAATCTGGGAAATTTATAAAAAAGCAGTTTCGAAAATTAATATGAATGCTTTAAAATATTAAAAATTTATGATTCGACTTAGGTTATGAGTAATATTTCATATTAAATTTTCTTGCTTCATAGGAACAATTTCACCGAGTCTGCGTCTTATGCATTCATTTGTATCTGTTTGTCCTATTTATTGTCTATCTAACCTTTTGATGATAGACTTGTTTAGTTTTAACCGGAACTATGTTTGTCCTCATTCGGAACGTCCTATAGTGTTTTGGATATTCTTTTGCTCGTTTCTAAGCTTTACAGTGTTCTGTCAGACATGCGCATGAACATCATATTATTGAGACTAATATTTTGTCTAGTATTGGATGAGCAATTATAATATTTAAGCACTTATTGCTAGTGCAATTTATAATTGAAGATTCAATAAATTATAAAGGAGTTTGGATAATTTCAGCAGTATTCTACTTTTGACCTCACTATGGGCCGTCCCAAACCTCTGTACTTATGGGCGCTGCTTCCATAATTTCCTTATCGAACCAGCATTGTTCGGTCTTAGTATAGCTTAGACACTGTTCGATTAAGTTATTAATTTTTAGTCGAACTTTACGATTTTTAATCTAAGGCCCCTATTATGATTCTCAACTCAACTAGGTTCAGTTGCCAATGCTACGACCCAACTCAACCATTTTTTTTTTTTGTATTATGATTCACAACTAATTTCAGTTGTCTTCGAAAAAATGTTCTTATCTATACTCTCTGTTTTTTTAAAACCATAGTAGCCATCACAAAATATTTTAATTATTTTTTGTTTTGGCCTCACTATTTTTTCTTGAGATTTTATATTTTATGGATATTGCAACAATATGGGTTGACAAATGGGATAGAATGGCGCCTAAAAGTACCATTTTAAAAGTAATTAAAAGTAAAACAATAGTCGAAATAAAAACCAAAACACAACTGATAAAAAACTGAGACAACTGCTTTGATGAAGTTGTATTCCATAATAAGAAATTGACAACTACGACTCAACTATCAATTTAGTTGCGAATCATAATAGGGGCCTTAATATAATTAATTATTTTGGCTTAAGTTCGCTCAATTTAATTTTTCAATTAAATTATTTTTATTAGAAAGAAATTCTAATATCCGTAACAATTGAAAAGGTAGAGAAAAAATTTTACTGTACGGAAGCTTTCCCCCCGGGGAGCACGGGTAATACATCTTGCTGATAACAATAGCCTTGATGTTGTGCTTTCTGGGGATAGGGTAATTGGTTTTTGCTGACATTACCTTTGGCCAATTACCCCTAAAGCTTATGTGCCACGGGCGTGCATATATTTATTTAAGGAAGTAGGCTTGCCTACGCTAGTCAGTAAGGAGGTGGAAGGGCACCTATGGTTTCACCTAAGACCAAAGTCAATAGCATGAACTGGTACCACGGGAAACAGTTGTCCCTCAGATGACATTCCTTCCAGAGGATTAAAGAGATGATGATCGCCGTTAAGCGACATCATCTGGGATGATGTTCGTGGCGGACTTCGTCTTACCCTCAACAGGAAGGATGATTCTGTGGCTGGTTGTTGGTGAGGTCGCCTTCGGGAGGTCACGTGGTGGCTGTGGTTGCTACCAAAATCGCTGGTAGAGGTTTTGGGTAAAAGACTGATGCTTGCCCAGTGCTAGTGGCTGGCGTGGACTTCGGTCCACCAACGAAAAGCCTCTTTGTGCTGTTGCTAAGCCAACCGAGGCTGCATCGGTAGTGCTTTGTGCGCGGGAGAAGCGGAATATTTTGCATAGCGGCGTCTACACATTGTTGTAGATACCTGGCTTGCTTCTGGTTCCCCGGATACCTTGTGTACATCGCGTAAGCTGCTGATGTAGCAGAGATTAGATAGCTCAAACATCTTCGGGGTGACTTGGGGGTTTTGGTGAACACTCAACTTCACTCTGTGGTATTAGAACACCGTCGAATGAAACCCATC
Organism: Panzeria rudis; assembly: GCA_956483635.1. Taxonomy (NCBI): domain Eukaryota; kingdom Metazoa; phylum Arthropoda; class Insecta; order Diptera; family Tachinidae; genus Panzeria; species Panzeria rudis. Next base: position 31,218,997 of record OY101450.1, read on the forward strand.
GGTTTTTGAATACTTTGGTGTTTGTGTGTGAATGTTTGTTTTGTGCCTATTGTTTTCGCTACGCCAGCTGTCTGTCTATCACAAGCTTCTTTCTCGAGAACCATAAGAGGTACGGACCTGAAATTTTCACAAAATATGTCTTACTTTGACCGCTATAACAATACAAAAACTTAAAAAGTTAAAAATTAAATGGTATTTTAAAGCAAGCAACGAAATATTTTGAAATCCTAATGTAATATCCAGACTTGAGTGGCCCTTATTTTGAGAAAAAGTTCGATTTCTCCTAGTCCCACCCCCAGTTTAGTGAGTATTGATAAAAAAATTATCCTGCTAAATTTTCAGATTAATCGGTTGGGGGTAAGGCCAGGCCGCTCACATTTAGGAAAAGCCATAAAATTTAGCTTAATTGCCTGATAACTTCAAAAATACTAATTTCACAAAAAAGTTTTGTAGAAAGAAAATGTTGCTTGTGAAAATTTCATACCCTAACAACGTTTATCTAAATCTAATAGTTATAAAAATAAATAAAAAAAAACTTTAAGTATCATTAGATTATTTTAATGCTTCATTCGTCGTCCTCCCAGCTAATGACAACTGAAAACATAAATTTACAAGGTTTTGGAATGGAGCTACTGAAAGTGGTTTTATATGTAATGTTGGCCGCTGAATCCGACTCTGCAGTCGAGATGTACACTTTTTTCAAAAATTAAGCAGTTGCACAACAAATGTTAACATAACTGGAAAACGGGGGAGCTGCGAAATAAAGCCCCAGGAAATAAGGCCCAAAGTGTAAAATGAAATATAGCCCCAAAAATTGTACAGAATACAACACACGAAATTTTTGGGACGTTTTTGTAAATTTTTTTCATTGCTTCCAAAGAATCTATATTAAAAATATGCAGATAATTAGTAAAAAGCAAGTAAAATTTTATTTAAGTCATACAAGAATTTGTAATTCCTTTATAGTTTTAAAATAATCTTCTAAATAACTTAATAGCTTAATTGTTAAAATTCTTCTAAAAGTTTATTTATTTCTCCGTTTCTATAATTGGAGAGATTTTTCATCCTACGACAAAAATCGACCCAAAAAACAAAAGTGAAAAAAGACTCCACAAAAAGTTACTGGTTTTTTACTTTGGTCTCTTTTTTTATTCCACTATTAAGATATTGCAAAAATTAAAATAAAAAATGAGCCCAAGCATTCAATACAAATTTTCGGAACGTTATTTCGTTTTAATTAAATGTAGATATTTTATGCGTGACCTACATGGTTACATGGTCACTTCAATTATTTTCTCTGCCTGCACGAATAAGAAACAATCGATTTTCCTACCTTTAATTTTCTGGGTGTGTTGAATAGCGGCTTCGTTAAGTAAAGATAATGTCGACTAAGCAAAAACCATTACACAGCGCAGACGTTTTTTGACATAACCAGGGGAGAAAATCCTTAAGCCCTGCCGAAGGCTGTCTAGGCGGAAAATCTGTACTCAGCGAAGCCACTATTCGACATATAGGGAGGAGAAAACCCTTAAGCTCGTCCGAAGGCCAGCTAGGCAGACAATTTTTAGGGGCTATTCACATATTACGTAACGCTATTTTCGGAGTTTTTGAACCCAATCTGTATCTTTTTTTTTTTACAAAATTGTCAGTATAAATTATTTAATTCGTAACACTCCCCCCTGGAGCATTACGTAATATGTGAACAGCCCCTGCTCAGCGAAGCCACTATTCGACATACCTGGCGGAGAAATATCCTTAAGCCGGCCGAAGGCCTCCTATACAGCATACATCTGCTCAGGCGAAGGCGCTATTTTAGACACCAATAGACAATACTTATTGTCTTGGTTCAAGATTAAGCAATACAGCTTTGAACGACTGCTCCTTTGCGGCAAACGTTACCTTTGGTGTCAAATTGCATTTTCTTAATTTGGCTGATTTTTTATAGTGAAAAATTATCCTAATTTGCGGCCATATTTCATTTCAGATTTGGGGCAATTTCTCATTAATTTGGGGCAATATTTCATAAAAAATATTGAGGCTATTTTTTCATAATAAAAAATGGCCCCAAATTGTAGATTATATTGCACTTTACACTTTGAGGCCTTATTTCGCAGCGTCGAAATCGGGTTACCTTATTCAATTAAAACAGAAAACTAAAATTTGTCAACAATACCATTTTTACTTCGGACCAATATAATCAGCTCAGTACTTTCAGAGATATCGTGGAACTTGAGCAAAAAAAAACTATCAAAATTTTTGGTTTTCAGAAAAAAATAAAACATAAAAAGATTTCAGTATTTGTTCATTAACATATACAAAAGTATATTTCAAACAAGCTATATTTCACTAAAATCTATCCACAACTTTTGATTTTATTGACGATTAAATATGCAGAAAATTATAAAAAGTAAAACGAACTATAAAAATTAAATAATTAATTTAGAGTTGCACAACAAATGTTAACATAACTGGAGAACGGATTGTCATATTTAATTAAAACTAAAAATCAAAACTCGACAGCAATATTATCTTTAAGCAGATAAAAGAAACAATATTGTTCTTTTATCTGCTTAGTAGTTTCAAAAAACTTATGAAATATTACTTTATATCTGTGCTGAAATTTATAAGTAAGTAGAAACACCAGAAAACAATAAAAATATTTGCAAAAAAAATTTCGTTTCACAACGAAATTCCCACGCAAGATCTAAACCAAAATTACACAAAAGTTATACAAAGTCATGACAAAATAAATAAAATAATATTAAATATCATAATAAAAACTTCTCATAACACTTACGTACCTCTATGATAGCAAACAAAAAAAAAATAATGGAAAAAATCCTTTTTTTCAAATCAATTAAAGGATACGAAAAAAAAGAGAAAATCACTGCAGCCGCAATGTCACCTGCAGAACCTCGAAAGCAAATAAAAAGAAAACGTTGCACACATTCAGTCATTCTTGTGACCGCTTAAAGCAGACAGTAGCTAAAAGAGAACAATCATAGCAACAACAACAACACAATAACCATGCAACAGGATACGAAAGGATATACTATTTACACATGCATGTAAGGATGTCAATCTACAGCAAGTGTTTTCCACTGTTCTAGGCGTAGTGTGTGTGTGTGTGTGTGTTTTTGTGTAATTGGAGATGTTCTTACACAAGTGTTGGTATTTATTTATTGAGCAAAATTTATACAATTTTCTCACTTTCACTTGATGTTGGCGTTGTCATCTTTTGTTGATGCATCATCTATTGATGATGGTCTTTTAAATAATGACAAAATTTTTATGGGAAAAAACTCTCATGCATTCAACAATTATGAAAAAGGATAATAGGGACAATAACAGAAAATATTTTACAAATGTAGAGAAAGGATATAAAAATATATTAAAGCATTACACAAGGTCTATTAGATTCGTTTACACTATGGATTTTATTGGTGAAGTTGATATATTGTCATGGGAACATGCAATTGTAGAAAGGTTTATAAAAATATTTATTCATACTTCGTTTTAGATGCATTTTTTAGCTGATACGAGTAGTTAGCAAAGTAATGAATTAGAATTAAAAATATTAAATACGATTTCTTTTACTTTATTTTTGCATTATAGGCAAATGTATCTTCTCTCGAGCTTCCTGCAACAGAATAGTCCCACTGTAAAACACTATTATGTAAAAAGGTGGTGCCAAAGCCAATTTTTCGAAATGTAGAATTTACTTGCAACAAATTTTAAAATTGCAAAATTTTCGATGTTGAACGAATCGATGGAGTTACGTTGGAAAAATCAAATATAGTGGAAACTATTTAGCATCAGTATTGAGAGACAATATAACATGCAGCTACTCTTGACACCATGGTATAGAAATGTGTCTGCAGACAAGACCAAACCAAATCAGACCTGGAGATTAAAAAAACTTTTTTGTCTCTCTTTATCCAGGCAGAAATATTAGTCATAAAAATGTCTCAATTGCTTTAAGCTCTTATGACAGTAAATTTTTTTTTCATTTTTCAAATTTTGGAGAACAGTGCAAATAGAATATAATAGGAAATTTTACCAGGTGCAAAGAGTTCAGCTATATTAAGCTAAATACTAAATTGCTAAAGCTTTTACTAATGTTATCGATAAAAAATGGAGGCCTGTCAAAAAAAATGTAAAAATGTTCAACTTGAAATTGACATTTCAAGCTTGAAACATTAAAGTGTTGCCAAGTTAGCGGTTTATTCACGAATTCAGCGACTTAGCGCCTCTTTTTTCAACTTTTTTTCTTTTGTCGTTTTATTATAAATAAAATGTAGGCAGCACTTAAAGAATCCATTACGCTTTGTTTACATTCTGTATAGTTATTTCTTTCTATCATTTGCTATTTATTTCTTTCAATCCTATAGCAAAACAACGCAAGAAAAATGTAGTGTCATAAGGGCATTAGGGAATCAGTAACAAATTACGGTTATACCTCATTTTAAATCAACACGTTTAAAACTTTAATTTCAAATAAATTAACTGTCAGGCCCACTATGTCGACATGTTCTTTCTTTCGCCACAATTACATTTAAAACAAAAACAAATTCTAAAATTTTGTTTTTGTTTTATATGTTATTATAAGAAATAAAGAATCGTGTCGACATAGTGGGCCTGGCAGTAAATCATCAATTAAATTATTTTAAATTAAAATGAAATTCATGTTATTAATGATAGTATTCATATTAAAGCATATTAAATGTATATTTGAGACTGTTGCCGCTGAGTGGTTAGCGCATTGACTACCAAGCATGTAATGATAGCAGAGCCCGAGCACAAATTTTGGTTGGGCCAGCCAACTACAACACAAATTTTTCTGATGCCTACACTGAAAATATTCCATGCAACATTTAACGAAAAAAACATTCGTACACGCAAAGAAAAAACCTGGTTGAGGCAACCATAACCTAAGAGCAACATACTATGATTGAATTATATGGTTGGAGTCAAATCATAATATTATGAAAATAAATCTGTTGTAAATATAATATTGTTCTCTTATATAACACTAATATGATTCATACAGGGTGTTTTTTTTAGAGGTATAGAACTTCGAATTGAAATAAAACACAAGAAAATCGTTTTAATGTCCATCAATTTGGCTTTATTGGAAGGATAATTTTATGCCATTAATGTTTAAATATGATTTCGGGCATGTGGCCGCCGCGGCTGGCTCGAATAAAGCCAATTCTACAGGTCCAATTTTCAATTTGATGGACAAAGCTCCAATTGCTGTGCACGGTGGCGAATCGATTCATTCGGGTCCTCTTCAACACTTTGCTCTACAGCGGCAATTGTTTCTTCGGTGCGCACTGTTCGACGTCTCTGCGGATGCGTATTATCACATAGAGTAAACGTAGTGCGAAAACGAGCCATGGTTAACCGAATTAATTGCTCTGATGGACGATTATGTCGACCATATGGACGGAGCTTGCGGTAAACTTCGCGAACTGAACCATTATTTTCGAAATAAATTTGCACGATTTGCAAGCGTTGTTCTTTTGTCAACCTGTTCATGATGAAATGGCAAACCAAACTAAATATTAATCACTTGACAGCTGACAAAATGGCCGCCAGTTAAAAAAGTGATGCCAACTTAAAGTTCTATACCTCAATAAAAAACACCCAATACAACCTAGTGTTTAATTGAATGTAAATATGCTATGATTTAAACTAATCATATTGTATTTGTATATAAAAATAGCATGGTTCTAAGTAAGCATATAAAGGTCGTTTTCTTAATCATATTTTGATTAAAAACTGACAGCAGCTAAAAATATATAAATTTTTGAAATCAAATATAAAATAAAATGTTTTGAAATAAAAAGTGTTTTTTTTTCACACAGATAATACATACATACATACATACATACATACATACATACATACATACATACATACATACATACATACATACATACATACATACATACATACATATATACATACAAACATACATACATACATACATACATACATACATACATACATACATACATACATACATACATACATACATACATACATACATACATACATACATACATACATACATACATACATACATACATACATACATACATACATACATACATACATACATACATACATACATACATACATACATACATACATACATACATACATACATACATACATACATACATACATACATACATACATACATACATACATACATACATACATACATACATACATACATACATACATACATACATACATACATACATACATACATACATACATACATACATACATACATACATACATACATACATACATACATACATACATACATACATACATACATACATACATACATACATACATACATACATACATACATACATACATACATACATACATACATACATACATACATACATACATACATACATACATACATACATGTGCATTCATCTGTTTTTTTTTTTTATGAAAAAAATGTTTTATTAATATTTTGAATTAGTGGATTATAGTGGTGCCTCTTTTAATATGACCGCAAGTAGTTTTTGTCCTCTGGAGCGCGCAGTACTGAATTTTATGTGATATCACATATCTTATAACCATCATATGATCAAAACGCTTCTAATGATACCTCATTTTAATGGTGTGGTGCCATTTTTCATCCAGTTTAGCCAGAAGAAAAGCTCATTTAGCTATTAGCTATTTTTTAACCACTTTTATTTTAATCATTTTTACCCGATTTTTCATAAAAAATTTAAACTCGCAACAAAGTAACACTTATTTACTACCAAAAAATACAACAGAATAGTATGTTATTGTTTTCGCACGCATGAGAAGAAAACAAACTTTGGTAAAATGGCAAACCATTTTTTAAAGATGCAAAAAAGGTATTTGGTTTACTTTAAATTCATATTCGTTCATCCATTCAGAAGATATACCCATCAAACTTTTTAAAAATTTCCAAAAATCCTCGAAATTTGTTTCATTTATAAAAATAAAAATCTTCGTTGAGCGCAAAAATGGCTAATAGCAACCGATAGGGGCCAAAAATAAAATTAAAAAAGGTGGCTTGACACTTTCTGAATGCTTTCATTCCGAACATTTTAAACATTTTCAAAAATCGCTACAAAATGTTTTTGCTAAAGAAAAGAAAAAACGTCGGTAAGCGCAATAAGAGCTAATTGCAATCGATAATGAGCACTTGAAAAATGGGGGCTGCCGCTTTCTGGAATACTTCCATTCAGAAGTTATATCCTGGAAACTTTTGAAAACTGGCAAACATCACCGATAAATGTTCGATGAAAAAAATGAAAATCATCGTTGAGCGCAATAATGGCAATCGATAGACGGCATAAATACAATTTAGAAACAGGGGTTGTTACTTTCTGAAATACTTGCATTCATAAAGGTATCTTTACACGGTAATACATGTATTACGACATGTCAAAAAATGCTGTAGAAAGAAAAAATTCTTATCATGTAAAAGCCAAGTGTATTGAGTAGTGGGAATACGGATACAAAATTTGGCAAGCGTTCGGTAAATGTTTATTTTCAAAATCATTTCAGAAACTTATGTATTATCTCACTAGAGGTGTAAACATGAAAAATACTTACAACAGACTTTTGTTCTCTTTACTTAACACGAAGAGAATTTCATAATATTTTGTTTCTACAAAGTCTTAATACTTTGTATTGCCATGTAAATTTAGCTTAAGTTATACCCAACAAACTTTTAAAAAAAAATTACAAAAATCGCTGAAAAAAGTTTTTGCTAATAAAAAGAAAAACTTTGGTTAGCGCATTAATGGCAATCGATAAGGTGTTATTTAATTTAAAAAAATCTTTCCAATTTGATGTAAAAAATTATGTATGAATTAGTTTCTTATTTTTGTTTATTAATCATGATTTTTGCATTGGATCTGGCTTAGCCATTTTTTGCTACTTTTTAGCCATTTTTCTACATTTAGCCATTATTGGTGTAGTGTGTTAACTCTCATTCATTCTTCTTTCATTCTTGTCTATATTAAACAGATGGCAACCCTAAGTTGCGGCCAAATTAGGAATGTTAGCCTATTTTTTAACTTCCTTACACATCTTTCTGTGACGCCAACTACAATTTCTTAAAAAAAAACAAATGACCGAAAGTGAACGCCAAAAATAAAAATATTCTTAATTCAATTAGAAATACTTGCGGCCATATTTAAAGCGGCAAACCTGCACCACCAAACAAGAGTGTAGAATTCGCAGTGGGCTCTTAGACTATAAGTAAATAAAACCCATTTTTAGCTCTTATAAAATAAGTAGAAAGTGGCTCAGTGGGCAGAGTAATTGCCTTTCGTACATTTCGTATTTTTTACGAAAGAATTTTGTCGTGCGAAATTCGTGCATATCCTGTCTCAATTTTTTTACGGTATATGCTAATACATATCACAGACCCCTCCTTAGTAAAATAACACCGGCATACAAAAAAGTGGCGTAAACATTTGACTAGATCTACATTTCGACGTGCTGAATCCTCGATCGAATCTGAGGTCCGTTTGGCTCATGCTCCCTCAAAATCTCGAGTAAATTGCGAAAAACCGCTAACAATCGAGAAAAGTACTAAAATCTTTCGAATTTTTTGCGAGATTTTAGAGCTGTATTGGCCAAACGGATGCGGATTTAGTGCATCGAAGTCCATGTAGGTAGACGATTCTGGTCAAATGTACGGCCAACTTTTTTTATATTTTGTATGCCGGTGTAATTAATAGAATGGCTGCGTTAAATTAATGTTGTTTCAACTCTAAATAACTTGGGTAACATGTTTCTTCGTATTATTTCAGTATCAAAATCATTAGTTAGAGCAACTGTAGTGGAATATTAAATTATATGTAGTTACCAACGATGCCATTTGTGAAGATTTTTTACGATATGATAAAAAACAATATCACATACTGTGTTGTCATATCGTAAGTTTTTAACGATATGGCAACATATCGTAAGTTTTTTACGATATGACAACACTGTGATATGATACACAGTGTTTTCATATCGCAGTTTTGTCATATCGTAAGAAACTTACGATATGACAACACAGTATGTCATATCGTTTCTTGTCATATCGTAAAAAATCTTCACAAATGGTATCGCTGGTAGTTGCATATTTCAAAACAAAAAATGTTGTTTGAAGAATATTGTAAAATCGTGCTGAATTAACATAAAATACCTATGAAGCAAAATCAATACCGAAATATGTAAAATTAATTGTATCATGAAATTTTTCTTTGTGTACAGACAAATCCAAATCAGACTTGGTGATTAAACGAGACAGAAAATTACACAAAAATGTCCAGTTAACTCACTGATAGGAAAGATAATTGGCCTCCAGTTATAGTAATAAAATCGCATGTTTGGTAGGTGCCACGTAGATCAGATGGAAACCGAGTCTTTCAGCTCAATATTATGGCTTTTGCCCAGGGAGGCAAATAGGCTAAATCAAATATATTGATGAGTATTTTAGGAATTTATAACTTAATGTTAATGTTTAAACGCAAGCTAAAGTATAACGAAGTGTGTTGCGGGACTGAAACTGCGAATTCCATTTAACAAACACACATACTGCTTAAGCCTTTTTTGGCTTTTCTGCAGAAAAACACCCAGGGTCTTGGCAGGAGTCGAACCGGCGAGCTCCCGGTTTATAGTCTAACACACTATTCACTTCACTACGGGGGTAGCGTAGTAATTCCAAGTAGTAATTGCATTCTGGTTGCAGGTGTTGACGACTTTACAACTTCTGCACTTCTTTAAAGATTGCCTAATCTAACATACTCGATTTTAAGTCTTAAGAAAATAAATCACTTTTTCTCTTATTACTCAATGCAACTGCTGCCTCGAAATGACAACATCCTGTTGCTGAAGCAGAAATTTTAAACTCTCATGCATTTAAACTGACCTTTAAATAAATATTCACTAAAAAAAAACTTTTTAAAATTTCTCAACCAACATAAACATCCTGATTTGTTACAAGCAAATATGTATGTTTTTAAAAGCATTTGATGAATACAGGTGAAATTATTTACATATATTACGTCAATTTAAATTACTGTCTTTTAGCAGCTGAATCTAGGAACATTTTTCATGTCACTAAGGTTTATTTGGTTTTGCAAGATGTACTAGTAAATTTATCTTTGTTTAGGTGTCATAAAATGTCAGACGATTTCGTAAACTACATAGTTATTTTTTTTTTTTCAAATCAAACATACATATCTTTTAACTACTTCTATCTCTTTTTTAAGCAGATACATACTTATGTATATTTATTAGCAGAGAGATCATATAGAATGTTAATATAAATACATTTCTTTAATAACAACGTGTTGGTTTTCGGGCTCCCCCAAGTGTTAATGGAAAAGTGTGATAAATGTTACAATCTGCTGTATACATATACTCATACCCTACACTTTTACAAACTAGAGCCAAAAAATACTTACTTCGCTGGCACTGTCGTCTAGGTGGAAAAACACTTTTTTTAAACTTTTACATTTATTTATTGAATCTTCAATTGTAAATTGAACTAACAATAAGTATTCAAATCTTAAAACTAAAATTGTTATTAATTAGTCGAGCCACAAACGTCTCTCGTGTTCAGCTGAGAGCAAGAGTGTCCCTTCTGCTTAGCCGAGAGTGTACTCTAAAATTAATGATGTTGTGGTCTAGGGGATTTGGATGCCATTCGAGCTTTTTTAGGGTTCCGTACACCAAATGTGTAAAGGATTGTTGTCGCTACGCTGTCCGTCTGTCTGTCTGTCTGTCTGTCACAGGCTGTTTTCTCGGGAACCATAAGAGCTAGGGACCTGAAATTTTCACAGAATATGTAAAAATTTTTCCGCTACAATAACAAATACATGACAACTAAAAACTAAAGGGTGTTCTAAAGAGAGCAACGCAACATGTTGAAATACTAATGTAATATGCAGACACTTATATATAGACACTTTAAATTTTCAAAGTTAGTGTTAATGGTGTAGTCTGTAGAATAGACTAAATCAATTAACACTGATATTTAAACCAATAAAAATTAGAGGGTGTTCTATCAGGTAATGTAATTTTACTATGTAATTTAGACAATATACTGTATCTTGGAAACCGTAAGAGGTAAACTCTTGAAATTTTCAAAAACGCTAAGACTAAAAAATTACAATATTAAAAAAATTTCAAACCAAAAATTGCCAAAAATAAAAAAGCGCTTAAAAAAGCACCAAAATTAAAAAAATCGCTAACACGCAAAATATCATCAAAACTAAAAAGATCGCAATAAAACTAAAAAACGCCAAAAACTGCAAAACCCGCCAATACGAAAAAAACAGTACAACATAAAAAAATTGCTAAAACCAAAAATGTCATTAAAAAAACGAAAAAATCGCCAATAATAAAAAAAATCACCAAATGAAAAAAAGCGCCAAAACCAAAAAAATCGGCAAAACGAAAAAAAGTGTCAAAAAATCGCTAAAATTAAAAAAATCACAAGAACCGAAAAAAATCCCCAAAACCGAAAAAGCGCCAAAACTAAAATAAATCGCTTAAGCTAAAAATATCGTCAAAAATCGAAAAGAAACGTTAAAATAAAATAAAAACGCCAACACTAAAAAGTCAGCAAAAAACAAACAAAAAACCAAAAAAAGAAGAAAATCGCCAGATCATAACCAAAAAAAATCGCTAAAACTAAAAAAATCACCAAAAACCGAAAAGAAATCCCCTAAGCCGAAAAAATCGCCAAAATAAATTTAAATAAATCGCTTAAACTAAAAATATCGTCAAAAAGAGAAAAAACTTTAAAAAAACGTTAAAACAAAAACAAAAAAAATTACAAAAATTTTTAAATCGCCAGAGAACAACGGGAAAATCGCTTAAACTAAAAATATCGTCAAAAAGAGAAAAAACTGTAAAAAAACGTTAAAACCAAAAAATCGTTTCAACAAAAATATCGGGAAAAACAAACAAAATTGCAAAAATTGAAAAATCGCCAGAAAACAACGGAAAAATCACGAAATTAAAAAAGCATAAAAACTAAAATAATAGCCAAAAACAACGAAAAATACGTAAAAAATATAAAACTAAGATTAAACAAAAAAGCAGAATGAAAAAAACTGCCAAAATGAAAAAAGGGACAAAAACGAAAAGGGATTTACATATGTGTATTCGTACGGCACCCTTTGTGTGCGAGCCAAAGTCGCTATTTACTTAATTTATTATATATGTTGTCACATGTTTTGAAAAAACTGTTTTTACTTTATAAATGCACTAGAAAAGAACTCTGATGAGAAGACTGTGGTGGTCTCGATACATCTGATGTCAGTTCCACCTTCAATTTTTCTTTGAATTTTCAATTTTTACAAGCTTTAGAATTTCTTTCTAAAATAAAAATAATTTAATCGAAAGATTAAATTAAAAACGAACTTAAGCCAAACTAATTAAATAACTTTGGATAAAATATATACAGTTCGACTAAATTTATAACCTAATTCTTAAAATTTTCATCTTTACCGTTTTTTACCCGACTGCCAACGAATGGTTATATTTATCGCGCATTTCTTGTATGTTTGTATGTTTGTAAATTTCTTGATTACATGATGTAATTTACATCGTATCTTTCTTTATTACAGCGTCGGCAGTTTTTGATTACTCTTACGTCAATCGATTTGTTTTAATCTTGCACTAAAGATATGAAAATCGTAAAATCAAATATATGGCGGCGAAGAGACGCCATTTTGTATAAGAGAAAAAATAAAAAGTAGGAGAATTATATTAAAATGGGTATCGTTGAACAATAATATTTAGGTTTGCCATTTGCCAAGGTAGGGCTATGTTTTTCACGCGCTTATTGCTCACAAAAAATAAGTTTCGGTTTTTATAACAAAAGTCCCGGTATTCAATATATTATTTTTTCATTTCCTGTGATAACGAATTTCGCTATATTGATAACAAAATTATTTCAAAAGAAACAAAAAAAAAAAAATATATATATATATAAATATATATATATATATATATATATATATATATATATATATATATATATATATATATATATATATATATATATATATATATATATATATATATATATATATATATATATATATATATATATATATATATATATATATATATATATATATATATATATATATATATATATATATATATATATATATATATATATATATATATATATATATATATATATATATATATATATATATATATATATATATATATATATATATATATATATATATATATATATATATATATATATATATATATATATATATATATATATATATATATATATATATATATATTGATAACAAAATTATTTCAAAAGAAACAAAAAAATAAAAAATATATATATATATATATATATATATATATATTTTTTTTTTTACTTTTTTTTTTGTTTCTTTTGAAATAATTTTGTTATCAATATATATCAATATATGTATTTCTTTCCCATGCCGGTTATTTCTTTTCATACATAAGTACTTAAAACAAGTTTTATCTCAAAAAAATATATGGCTCGGCTGTAGAGAGTATGCTTTACGTCCGGGAAGGCCGGGTTCGTATCCCAGCATATTAAAATTTTTTTAAATATATATATATATATATATATATATATATATATATATATATATATATATATATATATATATATATATATATATATATATATATATATATATATATATATATATATATATATATATATATATATATATATATATATATATATATATATATATATATATATATATATATATATATATATATATATATATATATATATATATATATATATATATATATATATATATATATATATATATATATATATATATATATATATATATATATATATATATATATATATATATATATATATATATATATATATATATATATATATATATATATATATATATTTAAAAAAATTTTAATATGCTGGGATACGAACCCGGCCTTCCCGGACGTAAAGCATACTCTCTACAGCCGAGCCATATATTTTTTTGAGATAAAACTTGTTTTAAGTACTTATGTATGAAAAGAAATAACCGGCATGGGAAAGAAATACATACAACGAAATATTGTATTAAGTTAATGATAAACCATTAACCAAAAAGTTAATGACCGACCAAAGTCGGTGGTTTGCAGTCAAGCGTTCAATATCATTTACCTTTAGTCAATTCATATATACGGTAAATAATATTCAACTCTTGATTGCAAACCACCGATATCAGTCAAGTGGTCAAGCGGGAGCTATCGAAACATGTCAGTTCAACCCTACGCGCAGTCAAATTTTTCTTTGTCTACATGCTTAACATTTGGCTTTTTAGAGGATCTTGTAGCAGGAAGCTATGTCCTTTTTAATGAACACTTATTAAGAGGAGACTGAAGCTTATCGAATGACACTAAATTTATTAGTATCCGATAATGCACTCTAAAGTTATTCAATCTTGAATACGACGAACATTTCTCAAAAAAATTGTCGAGATGCCCAAGTTTAGATGGCTATAAAAAGAAACCATAAAAAGTATCGGACTAGTTCATGCGCCACGTGATGCCACGTAAGAGTAGAATATACATATATTTGTATATGTATGTCAAATTTAAGTTTTTGAAATCTGAAGTTCCAATCAAATGAAATACGTACAAAAATTCGTTTTTATGGGGTTTGACGCTTTTAAAAGACATAAGATGAAGCACCACTAATACGCTGCGAAAAGCACTGAGTTGACAACGCTGATTTCTAACCCTATAGTCCGATCAGTATAAAATTTCACATGAAGATATCAGTATTCTTATTTAATGTATACAGAAAAAATAAGTTTCGTTTTTGATAACAAAAATCCCGGTATTCAATAATTTTTTTTCAAATTTCCTGTGATAAAGAATTCCCCTATATTGATAACAAAATTATTTCAAAATAAAAATATATATATAAATTTAAAAAATGTTGACATGGCTGGAATATGAACCCGGGCTTTCCGGACGTAAAGCATACACTCTCTAGCTGAGCCATATCCCATTTATTTTTTTATGGGATACAACTTGTTTTAAGTACTTATGTATAAAAAGAAAAGAAATAACCGGCATGGAAAAGAAATACTTACAACGAAATATTTTATTATGTTAAAGATAAATGTTATTGAAATTCATATATTTTTTAATAACATGGTTTTATTTTTTTCTGTGTAGGTAGATAAGCTTCCATAGGTATGATGTGCAAAGTAGTGCACTTCGATCATATAAAAATTTTCAACGTTTGTCATTTCTCTGTTTCTCACACGATTCCAAAAATTTCTTGTGTCCTTATAGACCTTATGAACTTCTAAAAAATATCTTTGGTTACGGAATTATCTTGTACAGCTAGTGAGATATACTCGTTTTATAAATAAAAATTCTCAATTTTTAAATACCAGCCAATTGTAACAATTATTTTTTTTATTTCGAATAGTTGAAAAAAACCTGATGGACATATTCTTTCTGAGTTGGAAAATATACAATTTGTTATTTGAAAATTGAAAAAGTTGACTTTATGACAATTATTGCCTAAAAAAGCAGTCTTTTTTTCCATAAAAATGTTTTTTCTTAAGGATCATATAATTTTTGTATACATGTTTAAAAGGTACCCTCACAGACATGAGTTTAGAAAAAAAAAGCTAATCAAATTTAAAAATTTTTGATGGGCGTGCGTGCACCCTTTCGAAATCAAGCTATTTTTGAAATTTATTGGCACTTTCTTAGCAGTTCTGATGATTCTCATTAGCTTCTCATAGCTTTCTTTACTTGCTATAGCTGACTTTAGACGACATGTATTTTACATCTGACTTGTCAAATTTCCCACTGCAAAAGTGATACATGCCGTGTGAAACATATGAAACATTGTCAGATGACATTTACAGAAGCAGTCAGATGAAAAATTTTCAATTAGAGCGTGTTCTATTTTCATCTGACAAGGCATCTGACATCAGCTGTATTAAATTATCAAAAGCGTGGTTTGACTGAAAAAACATTAAAAAGCATAGAGCGCTTTATATATTTACGAAAATTGTGCAAATACTCAGCTGTTGTGAATACTCAGAGGTTATGTCAGATGTAATTGCACATGTACGTGTGAAAGCAAATATTATAAACCGTCTGTAAATTGACAATTTTCATAAACATGCGAAGTAACATATGTCTTACACACCTAACAACCCATATGTAAAAAACATGTCGTCTAAAGTCAGCATAAGTATTAATTACGTAAATTCCTATATAACTGAAGAATTACATTAGAAAATATCAATAATGAAAGATTAAGACATTAAGGCATTAAGACAAAATTTAAATGCACAAAACACCACATTGCATAATTTTTCCACATGTTTTGCCATAAGGCGTTCATAAAAACTTAAATTGTTAAAATCAGAATACAATGTTGCAAAGTAAACATAATTTTTTAAATTTTGATATGCGATATGTCGATCTTTCTCCTTCAAACGATTAAAAGTAATGGACTGACTTATAAGTAACAACTCATGTTCATGTGAGGACCAACGAATGAAAATTAAAATTTGTCTGTGTTCACTAAATATGTTGTAACTTTCTCATATTTTGTCAGATCTAACCAATTTTTAGCTTGTTATATTTGGAAAAAAATTTCTTTAAGATGTGGGTATAAAATAAATTTTAGAAATTTTATTTTGCCCTACTGGACCGGTTTAAAATGGAGAAATTTAAAAAAAAGTTAAAAATTCAATTTTTTTCTAATCTTAAGGCCTGTAACTCAAAGAGTTATGACCCGATCAACACATTCTGTATATTGGCTGAAAGGAAAAAGAAATATCTATGCAGCAGTGCAAAGTTTGTACAATTCAGATAAACAGTTCTGGATATTTTGGGAATTAGCTAAACTAATTGCAGGAAAACATGTTTTTGCTAATGTCTCGAAAACGCTTTTTGAAAAAAATTAATGAATGGCAGTTAGTGTTCAGGGACCCCAAATTTTTGAACTGATCGCAAAAACTTGAAAATTTGTGATCCAGTGCTATTGGCCGATTGACAATTTTTAGCCGAAGCCGATTAATCGGTCGGTCACTACTATTTCACATGCAGTCACTCGATAATAATTACGTGATTGCGGAAGTGTTTTAGGTTTTTAAGCTCATTTTATTTTAAACAAGAATTTTATGTCAATAAAAAATTAAGAGCTTTAAAATCGATAAAGGTTTGGACGTTATCATCTGCCATTTCAGCAAAATTTGGTACGGTTGTTACCGTGACGAAATAATTTTCACTAACTTTTGTACCCATAAAATTTTAGCATGATTTTACATAAAACATTAAATGCAACAACGGTCAGCGTTGCCAGGTAACTTATGTTTTCAACTAACACTGCCATACTTTGTTTTCAATCCAAATATGGAATTTCCAAATAAAAGACGATTTTCCGTAAAAATATTCTTAAATTTTTTAACACTAATTCAATATAACCCAATTAAAATGGTCAGGAAAAGCAAATATTTTTACCAACCTCTTCACAACCTTTACTTAAATATTTATTTAATTATGACTATTTGGAAAAAAAAACTCACACCACAAAAACTACGTTCCACCTGTATCCCATTACACCTGCGAATCGTTTATGTGTGCCAAGTACAAACAAATAATTTCTTTTAAAAACCTGACCTAGAAACCTACTCTTCAATACAGCAAACTAAACTATAAATGAAAATGAAATGTTTTTGGCGCGCGAAAATAAGAAAACGCAGTTGTTTCGATTGCTTGCAATATCAAATGCATTTCTTTTTATCAGTTTCTCTATGCCTTCAAAAAAAAAAAAGAACTTCCACCTACAATACAAAAGACTATAAAACTGTAATGAAATCTGAAACCTTTTTGGAGTATTTTGATTAAACAGGATATGATTTGAAATAAGATAAATAAAGGAATTATATTTCTTTAAATAATTTAACCACATTTTTATAGAAATTGGTGTTTTTTTTATTAAAATAATAAGAAAGTGTAAATAGAAGTACAATACACCGGACACCACAATAAACGCGATCTCAAATTGCATTATAAAATTTCGATTGATTTTGTTCCTCACAATTGCCTTAAAGATTGTGGTGTTTCCTTAATAGATAAAAGAAAAAAGTTTAGAAGAATTGTTAGATATAGCTGCTATTTTTATACAAACTGGTTTTCTGATATAAATGTTGGTTAAAAACAAATATACAACAGAAATATATTTCGAACATCAGGTTTTTTGTTATTACAGAGGTGGCAAATCTGTAGCTAAATACATATATAAATACAAGTATAAATGCCTTATTCATAATAATTATTAAAGGTTTTTGAGAAGTCTATGAAACAAATTGTTTATAAAAATATTCTTCATAAACGTTTTATAAACGCTTGATAATTTATTATAAATAAGGCCCTAAAATTATAAATCATATATAAATCATTATTATATGGATGAACCTGTATAAATCTCCAAAAAGCTCCAATTGAATCATATTCAGTAAAACCTTACAAGCTAATCACTTTTGTATATGCTGACAATTTGTGATCTTTAAAAAGAAGAAATATATAAATAAGACTTTTTTTAAACTGTCACCTTTCTGTTTCTGACATAAACGTCATTTGAAAAATCTTGTTCAGGTGTTTTCTTTTTTCTTCAATTAATTGATGGGAATACCTCATCTTAACAATCAATCATTTACCCTTTATGACAGGTTTCAGTTTACCTCAAATGATAAAATCTTATCCAATCCATACCAAAAAATATTACAAAACCAAAAACAACCGAATTGTTAAGGGACAAAAAGAAAACAAATCACTGAAAATGACAATAAGGGCTGACTATGAAAAAAAAGGATTAACTATATATAAAAACAAAATGTTCCCATGACAAACTCTCACATGACTTTAAAAATTTCAAAGGTAAAATCAAGGACGAAATAAAAAATAAAAAAATATAAAACAATTTCATGGTGTTGGAAAACAAAAGAAACAGATTATTTGCTGTCTGGAAGTCCTGGCTGGAACAACAATAAAAGGTTGCGAAGGAGTTAGAAGGAAAGGGATGTTATATATTGCACTTGTGTGTGCTTCGTTTTTTTATGTGTCTTAAAAATAACTACAAATTCTTTAACTATTTGAAAGTATAACCATAACAAATACTTAAGGATTTGCTTCAATTCGTTTTTTTTCGAATTTTGTTTTTGTTCAGCCTTGACTTTGTTTTTTTATAATTTTAAAATTATCAGAATTTTAATCCAGCCATGAAAACCCTTTACATAAAAAGAGGTTTCCATGTCTGATAGCTAAGAAAGGTTTCCAAGACGAGCCGTTTCAGTCGAGCGTGTAATTTTTGTAGGTTGAAATAGAATCCTTTCAAAAGTATTTAGGAATATTTATTTTGCTAAGTAATAATTGCAATAATTAAAATTTTAGGTTAAAAATGTTGTCTAGACTGTGGAAAAATAATTTTTTTATTTGCTTAAAAATATAAAAACAAAAAATGTAAATAAAAGTTATTGGTCTTATGCCTTTTCCAATTTCTTTAGTAATTTGAGAGTATTTTGTGAAATGATTATCTGTATATTGACATATTTGAAATTATTTGCGATTATGAATTGCTAACAAGGCGCAGTATGCATACATATATCTTCTTTATTCCAACGTAGTCAGTTATATCTCAAAAAAAGCTAAAATTTCAAGTTACCGAAGAAAACTGATTAAAATGATTTATTTTTGGCTTCGTGTTGATTTTTAAATATTTTGGATTTTGAAAATAATAAATAATGCTGTTATTGATTTTCCGCAATTTTCAAAAAATTAGTTTTCATCAAATCTTGACGTTATAAGGTCATAGGAAGCTATCCTGCCTATTTTTACTATGACGTCCGTATGGCTGTATGAATGTGTTTCTGTATATGTGGGCGTGTGTGTCTGCTTGTGCATGTAAATCCAGATGACCACGTCCTTAAGACATCATCAATGACGGCTGCATGACAATGTTAAGTCCTAGACGACACATGCGATACAGTTGTAAAAGTCAACGATATTTTCGAAAAAAAAATATCGCGAAAATCGTGCAATGTTGCCAGTTGTGTCGCCTACGGCTACATAGCGCACAATGTCATCTATATTGTCGTTAATGATTACCTGGGCGACAATGTCATTTATTTTCTTCTAAAATTATTTCTTTATTTAATTTTTTTCTACTAGCATTTACCCGAGACTTCCTCGGCGAGCTGCTGAAAAAATAAAATAAAAAGTAACAAAAGTATAAATTTTTACCAGTGTTTACCCCTTCAAAAGTACCCTATATTTTAATCTGGACCATATGCTATCCGTCTACCAAATTTCATACAAATGCATTAAGCGGTTGCCGCGCGAAAGTGGATCAAACATCCAAGCACACACTCAAGCTTAGCTTTTTACTTACTTGTTTATTTCCGTTTCATTTAAATTAGTTATATATATTGAGTACTTACTTAGCTGGGACTCGAACTGAGGCTGGTTAATCACTGCATATTTGCAGATTATCGTCCTTACCACCAAAAATATCGAGAACAAGAGGTCAACATATTAATTTGTTTGATTGAAGACTAAACGTGGTCGCTCATCTTGTAATTAACAAAGTTTGACTGAAGACAAAATGTAAGGCATTGACGCTCATCTTGTCCTCAACAAAGTTAATTGAAGACAAATCATAAGATATTGCCGCTCATCCTCCCCTCTACAATTTCAATGAAGACAAAACGTAAGATACAGTTGCTCATATTGTTCTCAACAAGGTTGGATTTGCGACAAAATGTAAACCATTATCGGTCATCTTGTCCTCAATAAAGTTAGTTGAATACAAAACGTAAGACATTGCCGCTCATCTTGTCCCCAACAATTTTAATGGAAGCAAAACGTAAATATATTGTTGCTCATATAGTCCACAATAATTAAGGATTAAGGACAAAATGTAAGATATTGCCGACATATTGTCCCTAACAATTTTGCTGAAGACAAACCATTTGACATTGTTGGTCATCTTGTCATCAAAAGTGTTGAATATAACACAACATCCAAGAATTTGTCACACAGATTGTAGTGAACAAAGATTATAATAAGATTATAAAACATAATCGACAGAGAACAAGCTGTACACGAATTGTCGACGATAATGTCATGCAAGACAATCTGGCCAACCGTGAATCTCTAAAAATTTTCAGCATTATACAGATTTTGACTCTATTTAGATATCGTGCGACTATGGACCGGTTCAGCCAAGTAGATTTTGAGTATCAGTGGTGTACGTGGTTGCCTGCAAGCATTCAAGTAGAATCAATAAGATTCCGCTTTGACAGACCACTTCACTCGTCAGTGCCAACCTATGTAGGTATGAAACTAGATCTCAAATCAGGTAATAGGTACTATATCTAACCCGTCTTCAATATCGTTAAGCCAGCAGCCATCAAGGAGGCACTTGTGGAAACTGGCATTGACAGTACTACGGTCGGATTCATACGGACCTTTCACGTAGAACTATAAAAGCTTCCATGGGATCGGCAGCCTCAATCATGTCTACCAATAGAGGCACTCCGCAGGGTGGTGTACTGTCACCCATACTTTGGAACTTAACCATAAATGAGCTATTAAGGACTTTGGACTCACTCGGCCTTAAAACTGTTGCCTACGCAGATGACGTGGCGGTAGCAGTGTCGGGGAACCACCTTGATACAATCTCCCATAGGATGGAATATGTACTGAAAATGCTCAGCGATTGGAGTATCGCTAGTGTACTGAGCGTAAATCCCACCACAACGGAGCTAGTGCTTTTTACAGGCAAATATAAGACTTCAATCTTTAAATTGCCGCTACTGAATGGGACAACCCTGTGTCTATCAGATAACGCTAAATATCTGGGAACAATTCTGGACAGCAAGCTGTCACGGAGACCCAACATAGAAACCAGAGCCAGGAAAGCGATGGCCGCGGTTTACATTTGCAATAAAGCTATAGGTACGTCGTGGGGTATTGTGATTGCCATAACTCGTCTTCTCTCTCTCTCTCTTTCTTTCTATTCTTCTTTTTCACACCTTCACTTGATCTCTTCCTTTCCTCTCTCTTTTCCTCTATTTTACAGGTAACACAAATGGACCAACCATGGACCCAAGTGAGCGTAAGCTGCCTGTACAACCTAACCTAACCCGTCTCATTGAGATATGTACCTGATCAGGTCACCTAGACAGATATGTTGCCTAGCATGTTGTTGCCGAGGAATTTTTGTTTCTAGAGGTTCAAGGCCGGGCACTCGCAAAGAAAGTGGTAGACTGTTTCTTCTTTACTTTCATCCCGCCAACTACGGTAGAGGAGGCGTACATAGCAGACCCAGCTCTGGCCAGCTCATTCGCCTGTTCGTTACCACCCTGCCCCACTTTCTTATAGCCAATACTTCATCCTGAAATATACTGGTTTCATCAGAAAGTCGGAAGGATAGTCTTACAGGAAGGTCTTTCGAGAAGCCTGACCCCATATCACAGATCATTCCTGATTAATCAGTATACACCCTAAAGTTTAGATCTTTTTCTATGTTGCCTCCGTTCCACTCCCGCCTGGATGGAATAAAGAATTTGAAAGTGCTACAAAAATCCAGATGATCTACCATAGATCGGGGGGTTTCCTCAGTGTCGGTGGTAATTTATCCAAGATTCTGGCATGGTCATAAGTCCTTGATCTTCAACTCCCATATGCCGCTAGTCTTGCCGCACTGCTCGAAGATATAGTCAATACAAGAGGGTCAATTTGAATTAAGTTTAGCATAGCATTCAAAGCCTCTGAAGGACTACTATGAAAACAGTCTGTAATGCCGATGCAACAAATCTATGTATTCTGTATAGTTGGTCTGCCACGTATTTCTTACTTCTTATCACCATACTACGATCCGTAAGTCAATATGAAACGTACAATACCTGTGTACACCCATTTTGAGCCAAACATCATTCGACAGGAGTAGTATTCAACTGTGGTCTTTTTACCCTGTGTTGCACATTTAGTTTTTACTATAATTTAGGATCCAGGACAACTCATAGATATTTTGCGCTGTCCGATAGAGACATTACCTGATTCTGCAGCCGAAGGAGTCTAAAGCTCTGAACTTTGGTCTTTGTAGTAAATATACCAGCTCCATTTGGTTTGGGTTCACTCCTAGACCACAGCCGGTAGCCTAATAGCTAAGTGTTCCCAAGGCGTTGGACATGATGTCGCTTATCATATGAGTGAACATTAGTACCACATCATCCGCATAGGCCACAACCTTGACTTCCGTAGCGTCTAGTCTAAAAAGAATTGAGTTAACAACGAGAAGCCAAAGCAGATGTGAGAGCAGCCCACCATGTAATGCTCCTCTGCCAATTTTGATTTTTCGTTATTGCCTAGTTTTGCAGTGACGCTTCTTGCCTTTAACATGGTGATAATCCATTTGCTGATGTATTCCTCAACATCGGCATCCCAGAGAGCCTATTGGATGGCTGCCACTGATACGTTGCTAAAGGCGCTTTCTATATCTAGGGAGGCAGCCAAAGCATACTGTTTATGTTCAAGCGATCTATCTATAAGCCTTACCACCTCGTGTAGTGCTGTTTACGTAGAGCGTTCCTTAAGGTAGGCATGCTGACTGTCCGAGAGTCTTAACGACCCTACAAGTAGATGTCTAATATGAGAGCCTATTAATCTTTCCATCGTTTTGACTTCTCTTGCCCGTTTTTGGAATGATAACTACTCTGACTTTTATCCAGCTGGTCGAAACGTAGTTGATAGAGAGGCAAAGTTTATAAAATCTTAAAAGCCAGGAGATGACAATGCTTTTCGCGCTATGTAGCATCTTTAGCCGAATGCCGTCAGGACCCAACGATTCAAACGAAGAGAAGCTGTCCAGGAGATTCTTTCCAGAGATAAAATATCATCCTTGATAGCGTATTGTTGCCGACTAAAGGGACTGTTCACAGTGGCCTTGCTCGCAAAACCGGTGTGGAGTCTGACCAGTATCAGCGAAGGTTGGATAAGAGTTGTTCATGGACAGATCTTTACTAAGCCTTGCGAATCTCTAGTATTGTCTATTAACTCTTAGAACTTCCGCCGTGAATTTCTTTTGTAAAGTTTTAAAGCTTGAGAATCTCTCGTATTGTCTATTGACTCTTAGAAGTTCCTCCTGTGTAGAAGTTCCTTTGTCGACTTTTAAAGTTTTTTATAAGCTTTTTGCTTTTCGTGGTAATATTGATACATTTTATACTCGTAGCAAGTATTGAAGGCTCTACGTGCCTCCTTGCTCTACCAAGGAGGGTAATTCTTCTTAGCTTTCGTTAATGGGCTGGAAAACTCAAAGGCTTTGGTAATAGCTTTGTTGAAGATTTCAACATTGTGCGCAAGTCCATCAATCATATTCTTAATTTCTGGTACTAAGTCTAGTTTATGTTTCAAAATGCCGCTGACTTATTCCAATCGGTTCTTCTCGGGGTTCTGAGAAAGATCTCTTATTCGATACCCCCCACTTTTCGATCGAAAGCCCAAACTTGTCGTTTACGAATTCAGAATGTTCCATCCACTAAACCTGTTCGAACTCGGAAAGACAAAAGTCGGCGAAGTGCCGGAATTACAGATAGCTTAAGCCCTTATGACACTACATTTTTTCTTAATTTTTCAAATTTTGGAGAACAGTGCAAACAGAATATAATAGGAAATTTTACCAGGTGCAAAGAGTTCAGCTATATTAAGATAAATACCAAATTGACAAAGCTTTTACTAATGTTATCGATAAAAAATGGGGCCTGTCAAAAAAAATGTAAAAATGTTCAACTTAAAATTGACATTTCAAGCTTGAAACATTAAAGTGTTGCCAAGTTAGCGGTTTATTCACGAATTCAGCGATTTAGTGCCTCTTTTTTCAACTTTTTTTTTCTTTTGTCGTTTTATTATAAATAAAAAGTAGGCAGCACTTAAAGAAGCCATTACGTGTTGTTTACATTTTGTATAGTTGTTTCTTTCTATCATTTGCTATTTCTTTCTTTCAATCCTATAGCAAAACAATGCAAGAAAAATGTAGTGTCATAAGGGCTTTATTAAGACTAATTAAATCTAAGATTTGCTTACCTCTGTCATTGATTTTACTGCTGCCCCATATTGTATGTCTAACATTGGCATCAGAACAAAGTATTTAGATCAAAGTATTCTCGAAAACAAAATTTTCGAAATTAAGTTTAAACTACTGTTTCAATTTGATCCCTAATCTAATCTGCACTTAAGTTAAAAAAAGGTCGATTAATGCAAATGTTGTTACAATTATTTGATTAGTTCGAAAGATATCGTTGTTGAAAATTTTCTACTATTCTATATCTTTTAGAACTTGAAAATCTGCTTCGAATACCGTAAATTTGATTTTAGTCGGCTAAGTGGCTGGATATCGGTGAAAGTTTTGGAGGAAATTGCTTTTTATTTCATTACTGCAAAATCCATTCATTTTCATGCGCTTTAAGCTTAAACTTATTTTGGTTTCTTCCAAAATAAATATATTCTTGATTTTCGTTTGTACCTTTCTCAAGTATACCCCCAGGCAGACAATAGATACTCTGAAAATCTCTACTGATATGCCAAATTTCTAAGAAATTAATGACATAGAAGACAATATATATTGCCTTTTACGTTTTGCGAATCCCACTTGAAATTTGTTATAGGAATAAACAAATAACTTTTGCTTAAAGAAAACCAACCTTATTACTTCATTCATTTGAACTCATATTGTGATGATATTTAGGTAGCTTCGAATAGCTAAAATCAAATCAGAAGAAAACTTTTCATTAAAGAAAAAAAAAAACAGACAAACTTTAACAATTGTACACACTTTAACAAATATACGCACCAAAAAGCACTTCAAGAATACTGCAGCCTTTACTACTATTGCAAAAATATAATTTTGACCTGAAAAGTTACAGGGGCTTTTCAATCAATCATTTGTAACTTAACACTAGATTTTAATTGATTGACATTTAATTCAGGACTATGAACAAAAAATAAACAAAAATATCCGCAACTTAGCTTAGAACTTTATAATTTTTGCTTAATGTAAAGAAATTACTACAATACTTTACATTTAATACATTTCAACTAAAAGTTATTAAAAAAATGCTACACATGATAAAGTGGTATACAGAAGTACTAAGAACAAAGCATTAAGACAAGTTCTAACATCACTTCTCTTATCGCCAAAATTGCATACCTTTGTATTGTTAAAGCTATAATCAGTTAAAATATTACACAGAAAAAATTGTTAAGTTATAATATTACACAGAAAAAATTATGACCAAAAAATTTTCAAACAAAGGTTTGTCTAAAAATAAAATTCATTTTCAGTACATGTTCTTTACAGAATCAATAAATGTTTTTGTTTGCCTTTTATTTAGGACGCAAACACCAAAAACAGCAACAGCTGTGTCGTAAAAATCAACCTGATGACGACATACACACAAATAACAACAACAATGATAGCAAAAGGAATGCGATTATACCAAGTTTGTTTACTGGATATTTTTGAGTGAATCAATTTGTTAATGTCATCGCATTAGCTCTCATTCATTTTTCTAGAGTCTTTAGCTAAACATTCAGACTTGAACACATTTAACAAAGTGAAATTTCATAAATGCTTAATGGATGATGATGACCCAGATATTTGTTAGTATTTTTAGACTAATTGTTTTATAAATTCAGACAAAAATATTGTTTGATATTTTCCAGAAAATCCAGTAAATCTTTTTTGTTTGATTTAGTAAATTGTTTTCTTTACAATTTGTAAATATTTTTAGACAAATTGTTTTATAGATTTAAACAATTTGTGCAGAGAAAAAAACACGTTTTTTTCAATGAAATTGTTGAGATATTTTTGTCTATATTTACAAATTTGTTTGTAGGTCCGTTCCTAGACAAAATATTTACTATTTCATTGTGAATTCCTTTACAGAAAATGAAATTTAGTTTTTTCTGTGTTAACAAATTAAGGGCCGGTTTTCCAGCGCAAAATCTTCGACCAGTTTTTTATAGGAAACTTTTCGGCGAGTTTTTCATATACATAAAACTTTTCGGTGAGTTTCCAATAGAAAGCTTATAGCCGAATTTTGCTTAGAAATCTTTTCGATGAGTTTCTTATAGAAAAATAGTCGAAGAGCTTTTTTATAGAAAACGTTTTCATGAAATTTCTATAGAAACATTTTGGTAGAGTTGATTTTAGAAAATTTCAAGGCATAAAATACCATCTGCACAAAATTTAATTTTTTAGCATATACATATGTATGCGTAATGGAACAAATTTGAAGCTGGCTATTGTACTTTAAACAGTTTTAAATTTTTCCTAGTGTCTTTTTGAACGAAAAATTTCTTTACATGTTCTTTAAACTTGATTTCGTACGACAGTAAGCGATGACAACATTTTCAAAGCAAAAAACGCAAAACACTATCCCAAAAAGAGCTAAAAGACGCTATATTATAATTAGTCAAAAAGCGCTAAAAAGAGCTAAATTTGAATGAAATTAAAATTCTTAGCTTAAATAAAATGTATATATTTCTTTAGTTCCTTTTATGTCATTTGTACATTGGAGATCATTAAATATTGATAACACATATAAAATTTTTTGGTAATAATATATAATACTATATTTTAGGGATGTAACCGATTCCGATACCGATACCGATATATCGGCGATACTTCAGATTTTCCGATACATCGGTATCGGCGATAATTTACTGTCGATACGACGATACTTTTAAAAATTGTTTCAGAGCGCACGGAAAGCTAAGTCTTCCTCTATTCGACACTGTTTAAAAATTGAAAATCGGTGCAGAAACAACGCAGTGAAAATTTTTTTTTGTCCGTGAAGTCCCAAGAAATAGTTTTTTTATCGATAACTTCCGATTTTGAGGGTGTATTGCAATTTTTTGAAATGATCTACTCAACTAGACCCACAAGCCTCACTAAGTCGTTCTTTACGAGTAAAAAAAAACATGCCATTTTGTAACAGCGTGTAATTAAGCTATTAAGTTATTTAAAAGAATATAAGTTTATAAATGTCCTTTAAAAATCAATTTTTTAAAAAGCATGCCGAGTATTTTTTACAATTATAATGGAATTACAAATTTTTTCTTGCTTTTCTACTAATTATCTACGTATTTTTAATATACATTCTTGGGAAGCAATGAAAATGTAGTTCCTTAAAAATGACTTTAAATTTTTTATACTGGGTTAATATTGAATAAATAAATCGTATGTTTAAATATTAGTAATATCTTACACTGTAATTTTGTATAATAAAAGAATTGCCCTTCTTGAGTTTTGTTAATCTAAACTTGAACTCAATTTCAATATTCGTAAATATCGGTTTCGGTATCGGATCGGCAAAATGGTGTATCGTTACGTCCCTACTATATTTACGTGAGAAATTTTTTATATCATCTAATGTTCAAATAAAAGTGCATCATTCTGTTGCTCATCTTCAGGTCATAGTGCTGTTTTTATATAAAACTTTGATTTTTTTCAAATGTTTGAACAGAATTAATTTTTGTGAAAACGTGCAATGGAATTTTATAATTACTGCAACACGAATATTCTAACTTTAACCCATATTTGATATGTATTAATGAATTAGCAGTAATTATATACATTATACTTCTTAAATTACTTTTGAAAAAATTCCTTGTACTGAATACTCTCCCAACTTCAGCGTTTGAAAATGAAAGATCAATATATCAATAATGAAACTGGAAGTTTTAAATTGTCAAGACATTTTGCATACTCTTTACCACAGACTCTTTACAAAATTTCTTAATATTCGCTGCTGTACATAAAAGGCGCTAAAGGAGCTAAAAATAATAAAGATAAAGCGCCAGTTTAGCGCTTTTTTCAAAAAGGCACTAAGAGATAAAAATGCGCAAAATCTAGCGCGAAAAGCGCTAAGTTGGCATCGCTGACGACAGTCTATCAAATAAAATCGTTTTTTATATGTAGGATTGCATAGTACGGTGACTACAATAAACAAGAACAAATGATACACACATACTTCCATATAAAAACATGGCTTCCAAATCTTAAATTACAGTTAAACGCATGTGTGCTCCATATTTAACACTTTTACTCCCTTCGCGCCCCTAAAATAACTCTCGCGAAAACTTAAATATCAACAAGAAACTATTAAACAAAAACAAAAAAGCATACAATAACAAACTCAACACGTGCTGAAAAATCCTTACTACCATACAAATGCTCACACATATCCACATTATAATAAAAACAAAATAAAACATAAACAAAATCCTCAACAACCAGACATTAAAAGGAAGAAGAAAAAAATAAATCCAAACTCTTTTGTTTACAACCTGTTTTACTCTTTCAACAGATCCACACGCACATTCTTGCTGGAAGTCGTCTGCATATGTGTTTAACCCTTTTAATGGCGTCTCGTCGTATTAAGCACGAATAAGCCACCCACAACGAGCCCCCTTGGTAGATACAGATGTATATGTAAATACACACATACAAAGAATACTCCATTAATTTTGTTGGCAGTGATAAAAATAATTTTAGAAACAACACTATTATTATGTATTTGTTGTCTATAAGACGGCCATTGACTCTTGTAGTCTCGTTTTTACTAACGAATGTTATTCGTTTAATATTAATATTGTCACTGTTTTCTTTACTCTTGCTTTAAGTAGTGTTCCTCACCAATGTTACCGCTGAAAATTTTCCAAAAAGGGCACAAAAAGGGAATTTCTCAGAAAAAAGGCAACTTTAATAATAAGAAAAATGTAAAAAAATATTTATATAAGTTTTATTCTAAATGAAATTTATTTGATGGAGTTAAGCATTGTCTATATGCATTACAAAAACCATTTAAGAATTTACAAATATGTAAATGATTTTCAAAAATAAGCATAGTAGGCTTTGGAAATTACACAAAACCCAGCAAACTATTTATATTCGATATGAATCTATTTTATTTTTGTATATCTTTAAACAATTAGAAATCCATAACAAATTATGACAAAATGTCAAATAATAAATTTCTTAAAGGTTATTTAATTTTTAAAAAATAAAGGTTACTAAATATAAACTGCCGCTCATCTGATTAGGTTTAAAATTTTTTTGGCAGTTCTATCAAAAACTATTGCTCACACTACTAATAAAGTGGGACTTATTAATAAATAATATGTATTACGTGAAATATATGCAAAAACTAAATTAACGCAGATAATGTACCATTATAAAATAATTGCTGCAGTGCTAATTTTGTCCAAGAGAAGTGCCTAATCAGAATAGTTAGTTTGCGAAGTATTAGTTTGAAGATAATCTTTCTCTGAAGCTGAAAGGGTAAAAATCAAATGTAATGATCAAATTTGGAAAAAATTAAATGAAAGTCAAAATTGTGTGAGTAATTTCTTATTAACTGTCAGTTTTTTTTTAATAAAACCAAAAATTTGTGTGAGAAATTATATTGCCAACAAAAACAAATTATCGTATTTTATTGCTGTTTTGAATATAAATTTTCACACGAAATTTTCGTTTTATTTTACAAAAACTGGCAGTAAATGAGACTAACTATGGAAAGAACATTAAAGGAGACAACTCAGCTAAACACGAGAAAAATAAAATACAAATTTTCATTTCGGGCATTGTCCATATAACGATAAATTTTTGTTTTTCGATGTATACTTCCGGTTAAAGCGCTATCCACAGTCAAAAGCTGGTTTAATTAAAGTGTTCTTATTTTAAAGGCTACAAAATTAAGCGTCGAATAGTGAATAATGGACTCTGATCGGATGAAAAAACAATCAAATATATAGGGGATCAAATTTAAATTGTTTTTAAATATTTACGACCGTATGGATGACGAAAACTTATCACGGAGTTAGCATAAATGATGATATTGAACAGGAGTTTAACGGGTTTCGATATAAAATTTTATTTTAAAAATCACTGTAGATTGTAGCCGAGACTCATGGCTATATTCTCTGATGATTTCTAATATCAAAATCTTTTTCCTGAACTAACAATAAGTAATCAAATCTTAACTCTAAAATTTTAATTTAAATATCAAAATATATGGAAAAACTCAGCAAGATTCAGCTTAATTTCGACACTCATGCTAACTTCATGCAAGCATATGGTCTCGAACGTTTTCACCAAGTGTTGTCTATTTGGGAGCTGTTTTGTACCACAAATAATAAGCAAATCCTTAGCTAAAAAATTTTATTGACTAGTCTATTCGATTTCAAAAGTTTTAAGCAGTAATGGCACGAAATCGGATAAAAACTAAAAATGCAAATTCTTTATTTAATAGTTTTGTTTTTTTTTTATATTTACTAGTGCATTTTTTAGTAAATTTAAATGTTGGTATTTTGGTTTTTTTATTATAGCATTTTTAGTTTTTATCTAATTTCCGTCTATTATGTCTTAAACTTTTAAATGAAAATTTATAACTTTGAATTTTTTTTTATTATTTGTGATACAAAACAGCTTCCGAAGAGAAAACAGTTGGTGAAAAACGCTAAAAATTTTAGCTTTGATAACCTACAACTCAGTCAGTTTTTATCCGGTCAAATCCAATTATCCACTATTCTACACGCTATTTTGAAACCTTTCAAACAATATATAGACCACTTTAATGGAACCAGTTTTTGACTCTAAGAAAATATACAGCGAAAAAAAACAAATGTACCGTTACTGAAAATGGCCGAAATTAAAATTTTTTTCTTTCCTTTTCCGTGTTAAACATATCCTAATCACCCTAAAAATGCATTAGAAACTTTATAGATTTTGCTTGTAAAGCAGCGTAATGTAAAGCATTTCAAAAGACTGATTTTCCCAAAAAAAAAAGCACCACTTAGTTCACCGCATAAGGAAAATTGTCTCAATTATCTCTTCATTCAGTAAAAAGTATCAAAAAGTATCACATTTGGGTGCATTTTGTAAAAGTAGCAAAATAGTATCCAAGCAGTCGAAAAAGTGGCAAATTGGTAACTTTAGTAGCACCAACGGTAACGCCGTTCCTCACTTGTTACATAGTTTAAGT
The DNA here is from genome assembly GCA_956483635.1 of Panzeria rudis. Taxonomy (NCBI): domain Eukaryota; kingdom Metazoa; phylum Arthropoda; class Insecta; order Diptera; family Tachinidae; genus Panzeria; species Panzeria rudis. Next base: position 31,251,144 of record OY101450.1, read on the forward strand.
ACATTAGCAAAACAACTGAATACATATGCAATTGCTTATTACATTTTTTCAATCAACTATACAAAAGAGAAACAGTTGCATATGTTATTTTTAGCAGTGATTTTTGATTACAAAAAGGGGAAATCTTTTAAATATTTATCCTTTATTGATTGAGTGCAATCTATTTAATATTTCACTCTCTTAAATCACATATGCAACACTTTATTTTTTAAGAGCTTGAAAAAAGAGTGTTACGTTACTCTTTACTTTTAAGAGGTTGATAGAAAAGAGTTTATTTTTTTATATGACAATCTCACGCACTCTTTTTTCAGATATAAAAACAAAAAAAGTCATATCATTATACTACATATATATATATGTGTATGTGATACATATATATGTATAGCAAAATCCTTTTAGAAAGTGAAAGTAACTGTGACGTTTCACATAAAAAGGGTAAAGTTATTAAAGCTACACAACTTTATGTCTCTACATTCATGTAGTATAGTATGTTTGCACGTGTTTGTGTGTAATAATCACTTTTTCCTCTTCTCTTTTGTTGCTTTTATTGTGATTTTTATTGATTATTATAGTTGTTGTTGTGTCTTATAGTTCTTTAATATGAAATTGTAAGGAAATAGCAAGTAAGTAGGGATATAATCACTTTTGTGTATGCTATTTTAAGTGTGTATTAAATTTTGTGTATGTATTCAACTCTTTCAACTCTTTGCTGATAGGCTTATAACAGTTTTTATTCTTCTTTATGTTTTGACAGTGGCTGTCATTTTTTAAATGGAATTTTTGTTGTTTTTGTTTTTATTTTTATGGTTATTTTGGTGGAAGGCGGAGTTTGATCGATAATGTGCGTAGACACACACACAAAAATATATGAACTTTGTGTGTGCAAGTGTTTCGTGAAAGGGTTAAATGATAAAACTCTTTAATATAAATTTTGTTTTTGGAACAAAGTAGGAAAATAAACTAAACGAAACGTTTGCTTTCGTTTTGTATTTTTCAATGTGTAAAACAATAACAACGAGAATGATAGTCCTATTTAGTTTTGTATTGTTTGTGCTCTTGTACACAAAATCTAAATTAACTTAAATGTAAGCAGCTAGAAAAGAAACGAACAAGAACATAATTGAAAAGTTTTAAAGTGGCTGCTAGACGGATCAATATTTTAGCTTCAATATATATGCTTGTGTGCGTTTGTTATGAAAATCAAAAGCATTTTGATATTCTTCAATATTTCCCCTCCGTATATGTGTACATATTTTTTGTAAACAAACGCACACAAACACATATATCAAAGCTGAATACTGTGTGGCATTCGCTTAAGAAAATACACTTGCAAACGTTTCCCTCTTGATTTGCTCATCATAGTAGAGAATGTGTTAGTGTATTTGTGCTAAATACAATGAACCATTCAACGAAATACATTTCTGCTTTTGTTTTGTTTGCAATTGTACGATTGAAACGGGATATTAAAGCACGCAGAGGAGTGAAAAGCCAATTGTTTTGATTCCATTTTTTGTCATTGCAAAAGTATTTGTTTTGGTTTTGCTCATGTACGAAACGATTAAAAATATCTTAAAAGTTTGTGTCTTCGCATGAAACGTTTGCGAAAAATTTTGTTTGCTTGCACACTCTGGTTTGGAACGATTTTCCGTCATCTCACGTCAAATTTGGTTGATAAAAAGACTAGTTTCGGATTTGTGCCATCTTCACCGTTCTATTGAATAGTTCAATGTTCTATTGAATATTCAATAGAATATTGAATATTCGATAGAACACTGAAGATGGCATATATCCGAAACCGGTTTGTTTATCAACCGAATTTTACGTAAGATAATGGAAAATCGTTCCAAATTCAAACAAACACCGTCGGAAGAGAAGCACAACACTCATTAAATTTTGTGTTTGGGACTAAAAATTGCTCTAGTTTTATTAATGTGAAATTTAATGAAAATTTAAGACATGGTTGAGGAGACCATAATCAAAGAGCAATATATTTTAGTTCCATTACCTGAGGGAGTCAAGCCAGTGGGACGCGCGGACGATGTGGTACTAATGCTATCGGGGATATTTATGTCCAATTATTTGTGCATAACCAGCAAATGGGCTACAGACTATGGTCTAAGAGTAAACCCAATCAAAAGGGAACTATTACTATTCAAAACAAAGACTAAGAGCTATAGACTGTCTTGGCTGCACCATCCGGAACTGTCCATATCAGATAGCGCAAAATACCTAAAGGTTATCCTGGACTCAAAACGATCGTAGAAACTAAATGTGCTTCATAGGAGTAACAAGACCACGGTTGCTTACTTCTGTCGAAGGATGTTTGGTTCCAAATGCGTTTTAAGACAGCAATTGTACGTCCCATATTGACTTAAGGCCGTGTCAGATACAACTTTGTCGCTTTGCGTTACGTTTCTAACTTTGATAGAAAAGTGTAAAGCAAAAGGTGTATGACACAATGAAAACTTTGACAACACTCGCGCATTGATCGTTTACCAAAAAAGTGGTTGATAATTTTGCTATTTATATATATATTTTTTATAAAAATAAAAGTCAATTATGTTATTTTACGATTTATTATAAATAAATAAATGCCACATACATATTTACCTCTTATTAAAACAGATTCAAACGCGCAATGTTTCGTTTGGCTATATAATAAAAGAAAATTATTCCAGCTGATTGTCAAAGCAATCAAAAAGATGAGAGTTGCCGAACTTTTCGCTTCACGCTGCGTTAAAAGTGCTTTATGTAGCATGTTTCGTATAAGTATGTACATTTCATCTTAGATGTCAAAGCGAATCTGTAACGCAACGCGAAGCAAAAGTTTTATCTGACATGGCCTTTAGGGATCAGTAGTATTGTGAACCGCCACAAGTAAGAAATATGTGATAGACCAACTATACAGAATACAGAGATCTGCTTCTTTCGGGATTAGAGATTGCTTAGATTATTTGCATACTAGGCCTTCAGATGCTCTAAGTGCTACACTAAACTTAATTCCGATTGTCATACGTGAATTGACTGTATCCTCAAGCAGTGCATCGAGATTGCCTGGTCATGCCAGGATCATGGATCGGACACCGCCAGTACTGCGGAAACCATCCGACTACATGGCAGGTACTTCAACTAGATTTTGAATGATTTTAAAATCTTACTTCCAATCAGACGGGAGTGGAATGTAGGTAATATAGAAAGATACTATGACTTCAAAGTGTATACTAATGGTTTAACGATGATCTGTGGTGTTGGCTCTGTAGTATTTTCAATATATTCAAATACTATCTTCAAGAACTTCAAGATTGATGAACAAGAGGGACATCTGTAAGGTAGTTAAGAAGATGTCCCCTGGCTATACCGGCCAGTACAATTACCAAACAGAAACCGTAAGGACATCGGCAGACATGGTGGTCTAGGCCTTTCTTGCAATGCGTTCTGCCATAGCTGCCGTCAACAAGCCAGTGCCCGGCTTTGTATCCATCGGGACATAAAATTCTATGAAATTGTATTCTAGACGACCTATTAGAAGTATCAGGGATTGATCTACTATAGTCGACCTCATCAAATATCTCAATGCGGCGGGACGAATATAGTGCGAACTACCGGGTCCGAGAACTTGGACTCTGACATACATGGGTTGACGATTAGAGTGGTCTGCCAAGACAGACTAATTTTGATTCCACTTGAATGCTTGCACACAGTAGGCAACTATGCAAACCTTGGTTAGACCTTTAAACTTAGGAAAGATCATTATATAACACCAAACCAATAATAAATAATCTGACGATATGTCATTTTAGGCAAATCATAATTATCAGACTAAGGGCGTTACCTGAGTAAAACTGTAATCTAAGTAAATCATTTTGATATTCAAATTAAATAAAGCACAAACATATGGTTTCACATGATCATCATATGATTTTAAATCATTTCCGACTTGCTGTAGCAAGTTCTAGTCTTGCAGAAATCGTAATATGACTGCAAGATAATCTGAAATTCTGATACGTCTTAATTATTAACCGAATTAGAATTCTGTTTTGGGAATAAGTGTGAATATTGTATATATGATAAAAAATTGTTTGCTTGGTTTTTAGTCATTAGCATTTTAATTGCAAGAGAATAGAAATTTATATGTGCAGTAGTAAAATATTCGTTATAGTTCAACCATGTTGCAATTACTATTAATAGCAATAGTTCAATGAATAACTATAAACAAGCAATTGTTTATCGTAACTAAAAATTTATATATTTATTTATAAGAAAAAAAGATAAACTGAATTAATAGTAATTGAATTAACAACAATAGTTTGCTAGCTACAACCATAAAATGATTGCCACAACCATATTATATTTATCTTAACTATGCCGTGACTATGTCCTTTTTTTCGCGTACGAGCTTTTGCTAATCATGATATAAAAAAATATCACAAAAGGATCGGCCTTTTACACAATAGAGACGGATTCTAATGTGAAAAGTTATTTATTTAATTACATGTAGGGTTTCCAAATTCCCGACATTTTTTGGTTCCCGGGAATCGGGAAAAATGTTGCTGCCTTTCTTTTAAACAATGCTATTTTTAAAACATTATTATATATTTTTTTGAAACAAAGTAAAAGAAATTGAATATGATTAAGTCAAAATTGATTGAACATCATAATATAACTAGCCAGCGGGAAATTTTGTACCAATTGTTTTCAACGTTATTATCCTACGACTGGTGAAAATGGTAGTGGTACAATATGTTTCCGCGTAGCGAGCGGGGAAAAAATAAATAACACACCTCTTAACTAGAACAAAAATGTTAGCAAAATGCCCCCACTGTACAAGCAGATTTTTCCACATCAAAAATATTTGTTTAAAGTACGGTAATCTAACTAGTACTAAAGATACTACAAATGGACAAGTACCTTAAATTTGGATATGCAACCTATCACAACGCCATGTGAAAGTGACAGGTTACTCTCATATGTAGTTCCGAACTCGAATAGGACCAGTCACATGACTTGTCTTGTGACAGGTTCTCTTTTTTCTAGGTTAGTTACACATGTAAATAGAAATATACCTTTAAAAAGCGAACTTCAAAAAATTTTTTTTAATTTTTTTTTGCAGTGTACAATAAATGTGCTCTAAACAACAGGGTCGCATATTCCAGTACATATTAATTCCAGTGATTCCCGACGAAAATTCCTGGGAATCGGGAAGTGAAAAATTGCTATATTTCCCAGGAATTTTTTCCGGACGCTTCCCGGGAACGAAACCCTAATTACATGTTATATTGTTGTTATTCGATATAAAATAAATAAAATTATACCAAATGAAGAACACAGAAATAACACAGCATTTTAAGTAAATGTCCTTTGCTTTTAAACAAAAAATAAACATGCATCCATACACATCAATGTACATATCGCACACTAAATCATAAACAGCCACGACTAAAAAAATCGCAAATATTTGCTATGGAATTAAATTTTATAATAAAATTGAATTCCATATCAAATATCTACTTCTTAAAAGAAAGTTAGCCTATTATTTTTTTTTGTCTTGTAGTTTTGAAAGAAGTGGGTAATTTTTAGTTGTGACTCTATAGTTGAAATTTTATTTCCTGATTATTTCAGAGCAAAAGTCACTTCTGCAAATAATACAGGCGATTATACTCACTTTTTTCAGATGAGAAGACACACCTCTAAATGATGCATCGTTCTATCGTATGACAAAACGGAAATAGCCATAGTGTCCTCATATCGTAAGTTTTTTACGATATGGAACACGAACTAATACCGTTTAGGTGAAATAAAACTCCTCAATTGCTCATAAGCGCACTATCACAACTGAAAATAGTACTCTTTAGGTAATGATGTACAAACGAACACAGAAAAACTAAATTTAATTTTTGTGTAAAAGAATTCCATGAAATACCAAGCAAAAAAATCGGCACTAGTTCCAAAGGTTTACCATTTTCATTGAATACCAAACACTACAGGTACTGAATTTAATATTATAAGGCTGTTGTTTATGTTAAAAATTCTTCTAGACAACCTTTTAAGCGCATACCATTCAGCTATTTGGATCACTTCCGTCTTATGACAAGTACGTCTTAAATTCATTAATGTTTCACCAGAAATAGAACTACTTTGGGCGAGTTCATCAATGCTGTAAGTAATGATTTGTATATTAATTTTTTGCTAGATAGTAAATATTTTGTCTGGGAACGTACCTACAAAAAAAATTTGTAAATTTAGACAAAAATATCCCAACAATTAAACAATTGTTTAACTCTATAAAACAATTTGTCTAAATATATTTACAAATTGTAAACAAAACAATTTACCAAATCAAACAAAAAGATTTGCTGGACTTTCTGAAAAATATCAAACAATATTTTTGTATCAATTTATAAAACAATTAGTCTAAAAATACTAACAAATATTAAACAAAATAGTTTACTTAATCAAACAAAAATAGTTACTGGATTTTTTGTAATATATCAAACAAAATTTTTTCTGGGTCTGGGTTATCATCATCATCAATTAGGCATTTATGAAATTTCAATTTGTTAAATGTGTGCAAGTCTGAATGTTTATCCAAAGACTTTAAAAAAATGAATGAGAATTAATGCAACGCCATTAACTAATTGATTCACTCAAAAATCTTCAGTAAACAAACTTGGTACAATCGCATTCCTTTTGCTATCGTTGTTGTTATTATTATTTGTGTGTATGTCGTCATCGGGGTTGTTTTTTTTTACTATACAGTTTTTCATGTTGTTTTTGGTGTTTTCGTGCTAAATAAGAGTCAAACAAACAATTCATTGATTATGTAAAGAATATTTACTGAAAATGAAATTTATTTTTAGACAAACTTTTGTTTGAAAATTTGTTGATGATAATTTTTTCTGTGAAGAAAGTAACATAAAAAAGGCATAACGGTATTTTTCCACATAAAGAAGACTGTGATGCAAAAGAAATATATGTACGTGGTCCTTAGAGATTTGCTCTGTGAATTGATTTGCGTGTTAAAAACGATTTCGAAAATTTTTGAGTTGTGACTATTTACAATTTAGTGTGCGATATATAGATTTACCTACTGTATGTACATATCCTTTATAAAGCTCTCATGTTGTGACAGTGTCAATATGAGGGTGTTGCAAATCATTCCCACACATGACTAAAACTAAACATGAAAAGCCTTTATTAAAAAAAGAAATTTAATAAAATCCAGGCAAAAACGAGTAGATGTATGGCAAAAAAAAACGAAGTAAAGGATATAAAATACACATATGTGAATACGGACTTTCTGCCATAATTATTAATGAGATTTTTATGTCTCTACAAAAATAAAAGTAATGAAAAAGATTTTGATTGAAATCGTTTTACATGATTTGATTGTTAGTTATTTATTAACTATGTATTTTTATATTATATATGTATTTCCTATTAAGAAGTTTTATGCATCACTAATAATAACCAGCTTAAAAGTGAGGGTGGTTAGTCATTTATGGTGTTCTTTTTTTTCAACAAACATTTAAGATCGCTTTTATTGTATTCGTAAATGAGAGTGTTAGAGATCAATATCATATTTTTCTTTATTAAGAAGTATAAACATGATTGTTAACTGACCATTACTAATGTTTTTGGGAAATATCGCTTTTATGTTTAGTGTTAATATTATATAAAATACTTGTTAATATTCTACGCTTAATTGCAACTCATTAACAGTAAATAATAATCGTGAGAAAAAGTAAGTAAGGGATTTTATCAGGAAACTGAAAAGAAAATTATATATAATAGTACTCGTAATATAAAATATTTATTCTTAATAGAAAATACTGGAATGCCAGAGTAGAGTAATTCCATTTAGCCGGGTGTGACCAGTTTACAAATATTTGTTTGTTATAAATAAAGAATATAAAATTTTTTACTTAAAAAAGGCTTCGAGTCGCAAGGCCATTAAGCTTAAAGTCGTTGAATAACGTGTAGACACTGATAGAAAACGATTCGTATTCAGAATGGTCGTCAGAAAGCTGCGACGAGTTTGACTTTAAAAATCTTAGTTTTAAAGAATTATGACTTTCAGCATAAATTGTGCAAAATTTTTACTATAACGTACACAATAATATTGGTTATCTAGCTGTCTGTTCAAAGTATTTTTAGTTGTATTACGTATTTATTGTTGGGCAAAAACCAATTTTCTTAACAAAAAACTATTTTTTAAATGTGATGGGTGTGACCGACGGGTGTGACCTAATACGAAAATTTCAAAAATTCGAAGAAATAAAACTTTTTATTGATTTCATTAATATAAATAATATAAAAATAAATAATAAGAAAATAATAACACATTAAATTATTTGCTATCCGTTCTATTTTTGTAAATTCAATAAAAAGCGAAAAAAGTATATTCTTTTCACAGATAAGGGTTTTTATTAATAATGAGAAAGGGAAGAAAAGAAAATCTAAATTAAGTAATAAACATACAAAGAAGGAGAGCAAAATGATTCATGGATGAGCCTCGGAGCAGATATATATATATATATATATATATATATATATATATATATATATATATATATATATATATATATATATATATATATATATATATATATATATATATATATATATATATATATATATATATATATATATATATATATATATATATATATATATATATATATATATATATATATACATTACGTAGACTTCAAGGCAGTGATGGACATTGAAAAAAACGTCGATGTTTTTTCGATGCAATGCATCGCATAGAAATCGATGTTATATCGATATATCATAAAATGTATCGATGTTTTCTATACATCGATTGTTTTTTGTAACATAATAGTTGTAAATGTGGGGTATTGAAAAACATGGATGTATTTTGCAAAAGCTTTATTACGAAGTTCACAGATATAAAAAATAGTATATATCGCTATACTTCTTAAGGCCGTTTCAGACTATAACACAAGTAGTAATACCTTTGGCGAAAATGCCTCCCTGATTATTACTTTTGTCAAAAGTAGTAATACTCGTATTATAGTCTAAAATGGTCTTTATAAATACTTTGTAAGAAAGTCTGCCAGTCCATCAGGTTCTTTGCTGAGTCATCACCTATGCTGTTTGCGAAAATAGTCTTTCACACGGAACCGATGTTACCACCATCGTCAGATATTTAAAATCGATTTTATGTACTTAGTTTTGGAAATTGCTGGTTATAGTCTACCTAAATTTCTAACGGTCTTTCTTTCAGCCTACCGATCCATATCAACATGGCATAAAAATAGCTGATAATAATGACCAGGGTTCGGACTTTCATGCAACTAAAAATTGATTTTAAGCGCTTAACATTTGCGCCTAAAAAAGAAAAATATGCGCAGAAATATGCGTTTAACTACGAACAAAGAAACAAAACCAAAATAATATGAAAATGTTTTTTTTAAGCTATTATTATTATTATTAGAGAAAAAACATAAAACAAACATAATTGGGTCTATTATTTAATGCAACCGAACTTTAGTTGCGTTGCCAGTCGGCAACTGAAAATTAATGATTGCCAGAGAGGCACTAAATAGCAGCTGAAATGGTCAGCTCTCAGTTGCAATCACTAGTATAATTTTTATCAACTGGCAACCCGAATGAGGCTCAGTTGCCATCCACAATTAGTCTATTAATGTTTTTTTTTTCAAAAATTAAGAAATATTCATTAAAATATTTGTATAACTCAAAGTATGCAAAAATATGCACTTAGCACCAAAATATGCAAATAGAAATCGATGACAAACTACTTAAAATTGGATGATTCGCATAGATAATTACTCAATACCTCTTTATCCATCACCATAAAAAGCATGCATTTGCATGATAGTCCGAGCCCTAATAATGACATTTAACATACGTTCAAAGGTAATTCTAATAAGTTTGTCATTTCGATGCATCGAATAAAAAACATCGATATTTATTCGATGTTGATGACTAAAAAAACATCGAAGTCTTTGGATGTATCGATACCTTGCATCGAGTGATTTTAAAAAATCGATGTATATCGCCCATACTGCTTCAAGGGGAGTTAGACTGGCCTGAGAAGTTTATCTTATCGCACTAGTAATAGCAAGCCATGCTATCTTTTGCACCTTGCCCAGCGTAGAGAGATATGTATTATTGTCCAGTGCCCTCCACCAGACAAGCGATTTGTATGTAAGATTGGGTTGAATCGCTGCCGTATATATTTAATGTAGCATATGAGGCTTCATTCGGTCCACCACATTATGTTTCTGGTGGAGCTTGGAGTTCTAGAGTAATGCCACCCAAACATGGCGATCTAATATCCAACCGGCTTTTTGTATCGTTTGGAAAGAAATATCCGAAAGAAAGACCTCGTCGAAAATCATCCAATTAGATATATAATTTGGAATGAATGGCCAAGATAGACCGAGACCTAGTAAATCTTTCCTAATGCCATTAATAAAAGTTGACTCACAACATACATAATAAATCGTGTCGAAAAACTTGAAAGCTATTACAGTTATGTCTACAGTCAGATATAAAACTGAATTATAGTATTCCAGCAAGTTTTTTATAAAAATTATGTAGTCCCTCTCAACTTTTTCAATTTATTTCTATTGACAATAAAGTTTTAAAATTTAAATTCCCAAAGGTTTCATGAATGCTATTAATACGACTTAAAAGATATTAAAAAAAAACTTATTTTTCAATTCATTCCTTTCTCCTTAATATTAAAATAAGAAACTATAATTAAAAAATTCCACTGATCCAGCTAAACCAAAATAAGCACGCAACTTTAAAATTCTCCCCCAAACACAAGCCCATGTGTAAGTTAATAAACATCTCAAGCTGGCTGAAAGTTACACTGACTGACACACGTCAAAATCATTTATAAAGATCAAACTGCAGCCATATGGTGGAAAATGTTTAATAAAAACCCCAAAAAGTACAAAACAAATAAACAGCAAATACACAGTCTTCATCTAAACCTACACACGCTAGACGGATTATGAAAAGAACGCCTACATTTCGTGTCGATATATTGAAACAGAATAAACCTTAAATAAACTTTTCAAGATCAATTATGATCTTTGGCAGTGTTTATGATTCAAATAAAGAGGTGTTCTCTTTCAGTTACTTTAATATGCTTCATTTAAGTGATTGAACAAATAAACTTGGAGCTCAGGTTTCCAAGTGCGAGGGTGGTATTTCAAGTAAGGGGAAAACAATTTTTTTTTATCATTATGAAATTTATATTTTATAATTTAAATACATACATATAAATGCTTAGTAAATTCTGCAATCTGACGATAAGACTTATAAACTGCTTGACCAGTATGTATGGCATCATAATAAAAAGCCCTTTTGTGGAGCACTATGTAGAATTATGGGCGGATCATTATTTCCGCACAAGAGAATACACAAGGGTATCTCCGAACCCTCACACGGAAAATCAAATTGATCACGTGGCAATACGCAGTAAATGGCGGGGTTCTCTATTAGGTGTTCGCAGTCGCAGGGGCGCCGATATGGCAAGTACGTCAGCTGGAATACTATAGTTCAGTCGCAGGGGCGCCGATATGGCAAGTACGTCAGCAACATCAGGAGAAACGTGAATGTACTTAATCTAAGGAACCCAGACATACACGCCACCTATAGATCAGCCTTAAATTCCCTTCTTAATGCTACGCAAGAGGGAAGCTTCTATGAACCCTGCCATAGATATTCTTGGATATAAAGAACAACACAGGAAAGAATGGATCTCCGAAGAGACGTGGAATATAATCAAACTACGAATACTGACATAAACTGATCTGAATAGAAACGCATCGCACTAGTGACATGTACAAGTCAATAAAAAACTCACCAACGGATGTATGCCGACGCAAAGTGTGCGAGGATTTCTACAGAGGAGTGCTGATTTCAGATACACAGAAAAAAATAGGTTTCGTTTTTGATAACAAAAATCCCGGTATTCAATAATTTTTATTTTTCAAATTTCCTGTGATAAAGAATTTCGCTATATTGATAACAAAATTATTTTAAAAGAAAAAAAAATATAAATTAGAAAAGTGTTGACATGACTGGGATACAAACCCGGGCTTGCCGAACGTAAAGCATACTCTCTACAGCTTAGCTATATATAAGTTATTTTTTGTTTATGAAATTAAACTTGTTTTAAGTACTTATGTGTGCAAAAAAAAAGAAATAACCGGCATGGGAAAGAAATACATACAACAAGATATTGTATTAAGTTAATGACAAATGTTACTGAAATTCATATAATGTTTTCAATAACATGGCTTTATTGAACATAATTCTTGTCTATTTTTTCTGTGTACGCAGATACCTGCAAGCTGCGACTGTAGCTCTCGTATAGATGAATAAAATATCTTTTACCTATCCGCTGGTAGGCATTAATTGCCTGATTGTGTTCCTTATTTTTCTAAAAAAAAACTACAACCTCCATAAACAGGCTCAAATTAAATAAGACTCCTGGTACAGATGGAATCACTGCTGCGCATTTAAAAGTCGACCCCAACACAAGCGCGAAAATAATTTATCCGCTCATCCGCGTATTTTGGGAAAATTAAAGTTTGCCTGGTGAATCAGCCGAAGGCATTATTATAAGTACATCCAAAAAAGGAGATTTGACAAATCCAAATAATTGGCGTGGCATCACTTTGCTAAGAATGATCAAAAAGGACATTTCGTAAATAATATCAAAACGAATCTCAGACAAATTGACAAGAGCTCTGAAGCAAGAACAGGCGGGACTCAGACCTCACAGTCGATTTCATAAACAGTCTTCGTGTCATTGTTGAACAATCTTTCGAGTGGCGCGCACCACTCTGTCTATGCTTCATCGACTTTGACAAAGGCTGCGACAAATTAAATCACAACGTAATTTGGAGTTTCTTAAGATGCAAAATCGTCCCCCATACTCTCATAATACTGATTAAAGGTTTATATCAGAATGCGACATGCCGGGTTAAGCATGGCAACAGCATTAAAGTGAAAACCGGAGCTCATCAAGGATGTGTTATATATCCACTATTGAATACAGTTCTCAAAAGTACACTTAGCAATGGCAGGGGAATAACATGGAGACTTCAAAGTCGCTTAAATGACATTGATTACGTCCACGATGTCTACCTTTTATCGCATAGTTTCTCAGAGATCGAAGCAAATCTGCAAAGTATTACAACGCCAACTAAAGCGGTAGATTTAAAAATAAATGTTTCGAAAACAAAAGCCCTTCGCGTCAATACGTCGAGACCAGACTTAGTCAAATAGAAGATGTGAGCCAGTTTTGTTATCTCGGAAGCATAATATCCAAAAGCGGCAGCTCAGCTGAAGATATTGACAACCGCATTCCAAAGTCCCGACAAACATTTGGTCGATTGAGGCGGATCTGGTGTACGTCTTCTCTCTCTCAGCGCATGAAGCTAAATACTTGCAATGCGAATGTGAAATCCACTCTACGATTGTGAAACTTGGAATGCTGGCTCACGATACGCAAAAGATCCAGCTGTTTATAAATCAATGCGGTAGAAGAATAATGCGAATCTTCTGGACAAGGTTAATATCCAGCAGCAGACTTTTGGAGCAATGCAGTATCAATAGAAATAAAAAGGTGTAAATGGAAGTGGATTGGTCATACCCTTAGGAGGCCACAGAACGATATCAAAGCCAATGCCATAGAATGGAACCCACTGGGCAGCCATAGACGGGGTCTCCTAGCTCATATATGGAGAAGACAAATTGATGCAGAAATAGATCGCTTAACAAAAAGCTGGGGTGGAGTGAAAGCTTTGCACAAGATAAGGATATGCTCAAGCAGTTTATTGAAGCCCTATGCTCTTTAACCAACTAGAAATTTTCATGCAAACACATTTAGGATCTAACTGGAATCCCAACTGCTATGTAACGCAGAAATGTATCTGGAACCCGATTGGTTTCCTGTGGAAAAATATCAAAATCTTTAAAAAATTTACTCAAATCGGAAAAATATCAAACTAGTATTGAAATAAAATTGCTGAAGCTATCGAAGGGACAAAAGTAGGTAACAATCGCCTTTATTGAAGATGAGGAAAATATACGACTAAAAATCTGTATTAGATTATTCCAACAAGTTCCCAATAGTTTCCCACTTAGAATGAACTAATGTTAAATCACAGATTTGTAGATGGGCTATCCCAACAGGTTCCCGGTCAGATCTAAAACGGGGTAACCCTTTTGGGCTTACCTAATCGGGCCGCAATATAAGTATTGGGAAAATTTCTAGTCGGGTATAAGATCGATGGAAATTGCTCTAAATGCTCTCTATGATCCACATTAGCTGCGGGTCTAGTTATGGGCTTAGTTGTCATTTAGCGTTCCTCGGTTCTATACTCCAGCCTTATAGGTTTTTTTCACCGCCTTCCATCATGAAAACGAATTTCATTTCGCCAGTTGGTTACTTTAGATCCAAAAATTCCGAGTTGGTTCCAATAAAAATGAACGTATCAGGATAAACTATGCAACAAGAAAAATGCCAAGGAGTACCACTATATCTTTTAGATGTGCTATGGTCCCCTAACTACAAAAACAGTCCATATTTTAAATTCTATGCATAATTATTTATTTTTTGTTAATTTTTTCTAACATTTGGAATTTTGAAGAGGCTGTTTCATTAATTTTATCATAACTTGGAAAGGGATTGTCCAATTTTAACACAAAGATCGCTAAAAAACTTAAAATAATTATCTTTAAGCTGTTCTAAGATTGTTTTTTTAATGATGGAAAATATATTTTTGTTTATGCGAAATTGAAATAAAAAATCGAATATGACAAAATGTTTCAATTTTTATTCTTTGGAAAAAATACACTTTATTTTATGAAAATAGATGGATAAATATTGATTTTGCTCGCAATAAAGTAAAAGTATCTGATTCTTGCAAAAAATCGAGTTTTGAAGAGGTCATCCACCGATATTATCATAACGTAGGAAAGGGCTATTTAATGTTATTGTTTGGAATTATTCAGACCGCAATAATGAAAAAGATATTTTTTAGGGGATTTTCATTTTTCAAAAATTTATAAAAAAAATCGAAAATGTCAAAAATTTACTATTTTTATTAACTAATGATAAAGCCTCGTATATTTAAAATAATATAAGGCTCATTTCATGAAAATCTATGAATAAATATTGATTTTATTCATAATAAAGTGAAATCATCTGATTTTTGCAAATATTGCTAATATTTACACTGCACAATAAAATCAATTTTTTTTATAACAAGTTTCTAACGGCTGATTCTGGTAAAGGTCACGAAAAAATATGTATATCTATTCAACGTTTTCTAGTGTTTTCTTTTTGTAATTAAAATTCCTTACCCCTTCTTAAAAAAAAGCAAACGTATTAATATATCGACTATTTTTGTATCAAAAAAATATAATGGTGAAAAAGTTTCATTTTGGTGCACAGTGTTAGCATAAAACTTCCTCCTGATGTTCTATTCCACTTTGCGAGAATTATATAGCACTCCTCGTTTAACAAATCAATCAAATCATAATATGAGGTTAAATGAAGGGTAACAAGATGCCAAGAAAGGGGAAATTAAGACGTTTAATAAGAAACACAACCACATGAAGAAAAAACAAATCCCGAAAAGTAAACAAATAAATTAAGGGTTACATAAAAACACACAAACGCACAATAAACTCTAACAATTTCAAGATCATATCAAAAGATTAAAAAACGCTCAAATAAATAGTAGCAAACGTTTGCTTGTTATTTCTTACATTCCCAAAATATATGAAAGCAAAATGATTATAGAGTTGATAACAAGCAAGAATGCGCACACGATCATCTTTAAAAAATACCAACTATAAAAAACCAAAAGAAATAATAATAAAAGGGGAAATAAATTTTCTTTAATGAAAGGGTCGTTGAAAGGGTCACATTTACGATTAAAAAGTAAGAAAAAAAGAGCTGAATGTGTAAAGGTGTTGAAGCATTTTGCTCTTTAAGGCAACACTTAAAGATCAGTCCATTTGAAAGTCATCCAACTAAGAGGTGTTGCAGCTCATCATGATAATGTCTCATTTTTGGGGGGCTTTATTTGTTACCCTTCCTTTTTATTCTACTCATACTCATACTTAACATCTTGTTATTTATTCCTAATGTGTGTCTGTTTTTCGTTTTGGAGTTTTCAATTTTCAAATTTATTTCTTCAGCATATTTAATTTGTTGCACAACATGAGATCATTTAGATTCTTTTAAATATTTAAAATTCTATAAGTGTTTAACATTTTAATGGTTTGTTTTGAGGCGTTTAATTTGGATGGGGTTAATTTATAACTTTAGTCATGTGTTTGTTTTATTTTATGTTATTTCTTAAGGTATTTATAAATGTCACTCACGTGTCAAATTAATCATTTGTTAATAAATTCGAATTTCTTGCCCTTCCAAACACTCCAAATGCACTTGCATTACGTTGGTATTTAAATATTTTGTCATTAAAGTTAAATTAACTTGATTTAGTAGTGCATAGTCATTGTAATAAAATGCATATAAAATTGATTTACAATTCATTTCTTGAATGTGGGGAGAATTTTAAAGAGACCGATTTTTATTTTGCGGTAGGTAATGTTGGCCACTTTTGGAACCTGAGCATGTATGATGGTATGGTATGAGGTATACTGAACCTGACCACATGGATTGATTTCATGTATTGAATAGCGTTTGAAGGAAGATTAGATATATTTTATTATTTCACAAGTGTATTTATAATATTTTGTACATAAAAGCTTTAGTTTGATAACCGACGGAAAATAAATCTGATATACGTGTAAATTACACTATGCAACAAAATAAAACTTTTGCTATGACCTTCGGTGACCACTATATTGTTTTGATGTCCCCTAACTACAAAAAAAGTCGAAAAATAAAATTCTGTAAACAACCCGACTAGAAATGTTCCCAGTACTCATTTTGCGTTCCGATTAGGAATACATGTGAGACACCCAAAAGGGTTATCCCATTTGTGATTTGATCGGGAACTTGTTGGGATAGCCCATCTACAAATTAATGAATTAACATAAGTTCTTCCCAAGTGGGAAACTATTGGGAACTTGTTGGGAAAATCTAACACAGATTTTTAATCGTATATTTTGCTCATCTTCAACAGAGGTGATTGTTACATACTTTTGTCCCTTGGATAGCTTCAGCAATTTTAATTCAATATTAGATTTTGATATTTTCCAGATTTGAGCAAATTTTAGCATGATTTTGATATTTCCCCACAGGGAAGAAACCGGGTACCAAATACGTTTCTGCCTTACATCGCAATTGCGATCCCAGTTAGATCCAAAATGTATTTGTTTGAAAATTTCTAGTCGGGACGTTCTTTTTTTTAGGGTTCCGATACACCAAAAGTGTAAAGGACCCCTATTGTTTCCGCTACGCTGTCCGTCCGTCTGTCTGTCACAGGCTGTTTTCTCGGGAACCGTAAAAGCTACGGATCTGAAATTTTCACAGGATATGTAGAGCTTTTGCCGCTACAACAACAAATATATGACAGTTAAAAATTAAAGGGTGTTCTAAAGCGAGCAACGAAAAATGTTGAAATACTAATGTAATGTTTTCTCGGGAACCGTAAGAGCTACGGACCTGAAATTTTCACAGAATATGTAAAACTTTGACCGCTACAACAATAAATATATGACAGCTAAAAATTAAAGAGTGTTCTAAGGCGAGCAACGAAAAATGTTGAAATACTAATGTAATATGCAGACACTTATATATAGACACTTTCAATTTTCAAAGTTCGTGTTAATTGGTTTAGTCTGTAGAATAGACTACACCAATTAACACCGATATTTAAAACAATAAAAATTAAAGGGTGTTCTATCAGTCAATGTAATTTTACTATGTAATTTAGACAATCTGCTCTATCTTCGGAACCGTAAGACCTACGGACCTGAAATTTTCACAGAATATGTAAAACTTCGGCCGCTACAACAACGATATTTAAAACAATAAAAATTAAAGGGTATTCTATTAGTTATTGTAATTGGACTATGTAATTGAGACAATATGCTGTATCTTGGGAACCGTAAGATGTAAAATCTTGAAATTTTAAAACACGCTATAACTAAAAAAATCCAAAACTAAAAAATTTTCAAAACGAAAAAAACGCTAAAATGAAAAAAGCGCTTAAAAGAAAAAAACGCAAAAAAAATCGCTAAAACGCAATATATCACCAAAATTAAAAAGATCGCCAAAAAAACTAAAATACCTCAAAAATCGAAAAAGTCTTCAAAACGAAAAATCGCTAAAACTAAATATATTATCAAAAAATGAAAAAATCGCCAAAAAATGAAAAAAATCACAAAAACGAAAAAAAGCAAAAGCCAAAAAAATGGCCAAAGCTAAAAAAACGCCAAAAAACCAAAAAAATCGCCAAAACGAAAAAAGTGTCAAAAGTTAAAAAATCACCACAAATAAAATAAATTGCTAAAACTAAAAATATCGTCAGAAAGTGAAAACGTTAAATAAATGCCATAGCCAAAAAATCGCCAAAACTAAACAAATCGGCAAAAAACAAAAAAAAATGCAAAAAACGAAAAATCGCCAGAAAGCACGAACATCTTGACCTTGTATAGTTTGGTAGTCTCTACAGCGTACCAAGTTCTAGGCAACCATAAAATCGGCCCGCTTATGATACTCGGTCTGACTATAATTTTATAATTCCAGATGCATCCAACACAACTCTAGATGCTTCCTGTTACAAGAATTCTTCATATTAATTCCAAATCAGACTTTTGTCGAAAAAAATCACATAAACACTTGACATTCATAGAATAAGGGATATTGTATCCATTTAACGATACTATACCAAAATCGTTTTCTCCTAAGATTGAAATAGTGCAGAAAGCATCATTCATGATGTCTAAGAGATCACATCCGAATTTTCCAGCTCCATGCCCGATTTCACTAAGAACGACCAGGAGAGTGGCGATAGAGGATTACCCTTTGACAACCATAATGTATCTAAATAAGTAAATAAATTAGTGCTACTTTTCATTATGAGTTTTTTTTTTATAAGAATTTTACTTCCCGGGATTTTTTCGATAAATCTCGTGATTCGGGATTTCTCAATCCCGAAAAATCCCGGTATTTTCGGGATCGGGATTTGCATCCATAGTTATCGATAATGGTTTTTTTTTTGGCATCCTTCCCAAAAACGAATTTACAAAGATGTTTGTTAGAAATTTTTCTCTAAAATACCACACATGATATAAAAAACATATAGTACAAACACTATGTTTCGAATGTAACAATTTTATAACAAAATAAATAAGTTTGTACAATTATTACAATACAACATTGAATCCTTTTGTTTTCCACACCAATGTTTGCATACATTTTGGTTTGATGGCGGTAATGAATCCTTTGTTCAGGGCGCGCAACTTAATAAACGAGCACGCGTACTCAACATAATTAGCGGGCGGCTGCAAACGGTCAAACAAAAGTGCGGTGTGAAATAAAAAAAGAACGAGTAAAAGAGAGACAGTTTCGTTGATAATTAGTAAAGTTAAATATTTAAGAAAAGCAAACAATAAAACACAAAATTTCTTTACAAAATTAAAAGAGTAAATAAAATGAAATGAAAGGATTTCACAAAAGGATGTGATTTATGCGGTTGTGGTTGTTGTTTGTGTAACAACAATTCACTATTTTAGTATAATGATGGTGCTGATAAAAAAGAATGTAAATGATGTTATTTATAAGTATTAGATGTGATACGTTTTTTTAAATATTTACTTAAACATACTTATCTGTGTCTGTAGATTTAAAAGATTATTTCTTTTTTAAATCGCTTAGATTTAAAAATTGAAATAAAAACTAAAGAGGCAAACAGAAAAGTAAAGGATGTTTGTTATTTAAATTTTATTTATTTTTTGCATGTTAATTATTTTAATAGAGTTTAGAACTCAACCCATCAAGCAAGATCGCTGACACTTAAACCTCATATTTGATGTGGCATGCATCATTTTACGAAAGAAAAAATATCACATTTTTGAAAATCAACATTGTTATCGCCAAACTATACGCACATCACCTACAAAAAATACGAGTATCTAATACTTTCATCATTAGCGTTATTGATAACACAATGTTAAGTAGAAATTTATTTAGGATTTGGGGTTTTTATAAACACAATCAGTATTTTAATATTATGTATTTATTTAAATTTTGATAAGCTCTTGTTTTCCTTATGTGTCGTCGTCCCTCGTCGGGCTCCTTTCTTTGATTTACCTTGAAAATTTGTTTGTCAATAATGTTCTTTCCTTCACAGGTGAATTGAGAGATAAACTCATTTATTTTCTTTTATTCATTTCAATTTTGTTACAATTATTGTTTACAAAGTTGTTGCAATAAAAAAATTAACATTTCCCGGAAATACGTTGGCATTTATTTGTGTATTCTTTGTGTGTGTTTCATTTGCTTTTCGTGTTTTGTAATATTTCCGGGAAATTGTGTTGATAACGTTATTATATTTGCATAAATTATTTTTTTAAAAATTGTCAATAATTTTAAGGGTTTTTGGTCAAATGTGTAAATAACACTGAAATAATTTTCACAAATCTAATTAAATATTTCACAATTCTAATGGAATTTCACGAATATTGTGAAAGAATTTCATTGTAATTCCTTCATTAACTTTCATAGTTTCGTTAGAGAATTTCATTAGATTTATGATAGCAACATTTTGCCGTTTTATAGGAAACCCTTTAAGTTTGGACAAAATATTTTAATTGTTACTTAAAATTCTGTAAATATATAATATAAAAAATTAAAAAAAAAACTTAAAAATTGTGTGTCCTAGAATGTCATAATTTCAATTAAATGTATTTCATTGATTTGATAAAAAATTTCATTGGATTTATGAAATAAATAAATCACATACATATTTCTTTTTTATTTCAACAGTTGGCAGCCAAAAGCGAACAATAAAAATAGTTGTATATGTTTTTGATGTTGTTGTACTCTTTCTTATTATTCTACACTCATAGACACATTGTTTTGACAGTGCTGGGGCCCGTTTCTCAAAAAGCACAAGTTACAAATGTACAAGTAAAATACAGACAAAACAACAATAAAATTTGTAAAAGTGTTGTTGTTTTGTGTGTATTTTACTTGTAGATTTGTAACTTGTAGTTTGGAGAAACGGGTCCCTGTTGGCTGAACTAGTTAAGACGTTGCCTATGTGCATTGGCGTATTCGTACGTATTTCAACCATGGAATTGTCAATAAATTAAAATAGACAATAAAAAAGATAAGTTAATTGGGCTACTAAGTAATGTAATAATTTCATTAAAACAATGAAATAACTTCATTAGAATAATGCTAGAATATCATTCAAATAATGACAGAGTTTCATTAAAATAATGAAATAATTTCATTAAAATAATGGAACAGTTTCATTAAAACAATGTAATGATATCATTGACATAATGAAATATGGTCATTAGCTTAGTGAAATTATTACATCGGAGCAATGAAATTATTTCATATATTTAATGAAATTTTCATTAAAATAATTTTAACGAAACTTGTTTCATTAATCCAACGAAGCGTGACGTTGGATGAGTTCTAATGAAATTTGTTATTGGATTAATGTCAAAATTCACAGAACTTATGATTAAAATTCTCTCAGTGTAAGAATGTTTGTTTAACAAGAAATGTGTGGTTCATTCAACGAACAACCAAAAATCTTCAACATACAATTTAATACAGTTCTTTACAACGTTGTTATTTTGTTGTTATTTTTGTAACAGATCTGCTGTTATCGGCAGTTCTCTCCTTAAAATATTAGAGTTTTAAAAATTAGTGTCAAGAGGGCATATCATCGGGTAGAGGTTGTATCTGAAGAAAACTTGGCACCTCAGTAGATCGTAGTCATAGGTCGATAGGCTGGATAGATCTGGACCTATTTGGGCAGTTAAGCAGATGCAAAGTATCGTGAGGGCTCTGCAGTGCAATTGGGCACCTGCTTAGGGCACCTGAAACTATTCGTTCATGATAGCAGCTTACGATACTGGTCCATCCGCTCCTTAACTGTGCCAGGATCGAGCGAGATTGTCTGGACAGTTGGCGCTCACTGTCTGAAATTGCGGGAGGTCAGGTATTCAGAACCCTGTTGTATCTACAATCATTTACAGTTTTATTAAACAACTGCGGATGAAACATTTTCATGGCGTGCGATACAGACGTCTGGTTGACGTCGGGTGAAATGACGTTTGTGACGTCCTCGCGATATCGCAAAAAATCTGGTCGGATGTGTCAAGCCATCAGAAACTGCTTTTTTAGCAGTACACTATGCTGCCCCACGGGTAGCATTAATGTCTTCTCATGTATATAGGTGGTCAATGTTGGTAATTTTCACACATCCTTTTGCGATTCGGGGTGCATTATTTTGTTGTACTGTATAATCATAGTAACACACTAAAGTCAGTTTGACTTAGAAACAGATTAAAATATGTTATTAAGTATTTCGCAATTATAAGAAAAACTAAAGTGTTTTTTAAGTTGAACCAGCTTCAAATGGGTGACAGGTTAAATGTGGATAATGTTTCTATACAATCCACTATGGTTAGACGACCACTTTCTTTGGCCAAAACTATTTTAGGGCGAAGTTCTTTATCGATTCTTATGAAACATTGTCGAAACATTCCCTTCCTGTGACAGCGCAATATGATGGCGAAAACGTGGACAGTGCCACGCCCATTCAAAGTAATTATTTTTTTAAAACTATTTCTACTTAACTGAATCTTATGAATCTTGGTACACACATTAAGCTTCAGCATAAATGCAACTGTATGATTAGAAAATTGGGCAGCGCCACGCCCATTCAAAGAAATTATTGTTTTAAAGCTAGTTCTACTTAGCCGAATATTATGCAACTTGACAAAAATATTAAGATGAAAGTTCAATATTAGACAAGAAAAGTGGGCAGTGCTACGCCTATTCAAAATAGTCCTTCGATTCTTACCATTACTTTTATCTTCCGTAATACATAAATCTAATTTTCTTCAACAATAACAATGCGCAGTATGCATTAATTTTTTTAAAATTTTTGCGAATAGGAAAAATGGCATAACATAGTCAGATAGAGCATAAAAAAGTAAGAACAAACTTGGTGTTTTTTTATTTGAAAAATAGCGAATTTTTATGCGAATTCTTGATGGCTTTTTTCTATATATTATTTGAAATCCATTTATTTTAATGTTTTAATTATTCCTTGAAACATGTTTGAAAGTTTTTATCGGAACGACCATTTTTAAAAAAGTTTTACTTTCTCGAAAATCGCAAAAAAATCGGAATTAAAATCCCAATACTCCAATTCAACAACTTCTGGATGTCTTATGGTGAAAGATGGTGGCAACTTTTTTACAAGCTTATGTACACTAATAGAAAAACCTTCATAACGGTGATGTAATTTGACATCAATGATATGTCAAATGTCTTCGTTTTTGACCCCATGACACTGTGATCTCAACCTTTACATCAACTGGTTATCAACGCCAATGATGAAAAATCTATCATCAATTAAATAACGCATTCACATCAGGTAAATGACTAATTGACATAAATTTAATGACAAAATCGTCAAAATGATGTCGCTGATAGAAAAGCCGTCATTACGCTGATGTAATTTGACATCAATGCTATGTCAAGTGTCTTCATTTTTTTAAAGTTAATTTTTCCTTTGCGTTCCTTGTATCATCCATATGATGACCAAGTTTCATCAATATGTTGACTAAGTGTCATCAATATGATGAATAAGTGTCATCAATATGATGAAAATGTGTCATACTATCATTTGTTTCAATGTTTTGTCTGTGTATGTATGCTGTACTGCCTTAGTTTTTAAAAAGATTTGCATATGTTATTATTAGCTCTGTTATAGTGATGATACTCACCCAATTAATAAAAAGTATGTACATCGGGGCAAGCTTCCGAATTCTACATGATGGCATACAAGGGTGTGTGATTTCTCCGCTGCTGTTTAATATAGTGCTGGATAGTGTGATGCACAAGGCAATGATGGGAACCGCGTGATCATATGGGGGCAGAACGAAAGGCTGGAGGACCTCGTATATGGAGACGATATATGCCTTCGCTCTCACAGTTATACAGACATGGCCGCACAACTAAGCTTTCTCACCTACATATCAGGGAAAGCCGGGTTGAAAATCAATAATAAATTAAGTAAAGTGCGTGCGACTTTGACTCGCACACGAAAGGTTCCGTATGAATACACATTTAGCCTATTTTTTCAATGTGCTTTTTTGTTTAATTTAATTTAATTTTTTTTTTGTTTTTTAATACATTTCCTTGTTTTTTGCGATTTTTTGTTTTAGGCGCTTTTTTAATTTTCGTGATTTTTTCTGGCGATTTTTCGTTTTTTGCAATTTATTTGTTTTTTTGCCGATTTTTTTTAGTTATGGCGATTTTTGGTTTTTGGCGTTTTTTCCACTTTTTGACTATATTGTTAGTTTTAGAATTTCTTAGGTTTAGGCGATTTTTTCGGTTTATGTTGATTTTTTAAATTTGTGCGATTTTTTTGGTTATGACAGTTTTTTTCGTTCCGGCGATTTTTTTTCGTTTTTTGACGATTTTTGGTTTTTTGCAATTTTTTTTCTTTGTTTTTTGCCACTTTTATTAGTTCTGGCGCTTTTTTGTTTTAAAGTTTCTTCGCTTTTTGACGATATTTTTAGTTTTAGAGATTTATTTTAGTTTTGGCGCTTTTTTCAGTTTTGGTGCTTTTTTTGGTTTTGGGGACTTTTATTCGGTTTTTTTGTAATATTTTTAATTTAAGCGATTTTTTTTTGTTTTAACATTTTTTTCGTTTTGGAGTTTTCTTTTTGGTTTTTGGCGATTTTTTTTAGTTTCGGTGCTTTTTCTTTTTTTTTGGTTCGGCGCGTTTTTCGTTTAGGTGATTTTTTTTCATTTTTGGCGATTTTTTTCGTTTTTTGATAAATTTTTAGTTTTAGCGATTTTTTTATGTTGTAGTGCTTTTTTCGTTTTGCCGACTTATTTCGGTTTTTGGCGTTTTTTTAGTTTCTTGGCGATCTTTTTAGTTTTGGTGATATTTTGCGTTTTAGCGTTTTTTTAATTTTGGTGCTTTATTTCTTTAAGCGCTCTTTTATTTTAGCGTTTTTTTTTCGTTTTGAAATTTTTTTAGTTTTGGATTTTTTTACTTTTAGCGTTTTTTAAAATTTCATGATTCTACATCTTACGGTTTCCAAGATACAGCATATTGTCTAAATTACATAGTCAAAGTTACATTAACTGATAGAATACCCTTTAATTTTTATTGTTTTAAATATCGGTGTTAATTGGTGTAGTCTATTATACAGACTACACCAATTAGCACTTAGCTTGAAAATTTAAAGTGTCTATATATAAGTGTCTTCATATTACATTAGTATTTCAACATGTTGCGTTTCTCGCTTTAGAACATCCTTTAATTTTTAACTGTCATATATTTATAGTTGTAGCGGCCAAAGCTTTACATATTCTGTGAAAATTTCAGGTTCGTACCTCTTGCGGTTCCCAAGATACAGCAGATTGTCTAAATTACATAGTAAAATTACATTAACTGATAGAACACCCTTTAATTTTTATTGTTTTAAATATCGGTGTTAATTGCTGTAGTCTATTCTACAGACTACACCAATTAACACGAATTTTGAAAATTTAAAGTGTCTATATGTAAGTGTCTGCATATTACATTAGTATATCAACATTTTTCGTTGCTCGCTTTAGAACGCCCTTTAATTTTTAGCTGTCATATATTTCTTGTTATAGCGGTCAAAGTTTTACATACTGTGTGAAAATTTCTGGTCCGTAGCTCTTACTGTTCCCGAGAAAACATTACATTATTATTTCCACATTTTTCGTTGCTCGCTTTAGAACACCCTTTAATTTTTAGCTGTCATATATTTGTTGTTGTATCAGCCAAAGCTCTACATATCCTGTGAAAATTTCAGGTCCGTAGCTCTTACAGTTACCGAGAAAACAGCCTGTGACAGACAGACGGACGGACAGCTTAGCGAAAACAATAGCGTCTTTTACACTTTTGGTGTATCGGAACCTTAAAAAAAGACCAAAGTTATGCGAATAAATTCTGGAAAGTTGAATCCCTTTCTAATAAATAATGAAATATTAGTAGAAGTTGAAACATTCTCTTACCGTGGAGGTGTTATAAACCGAGCTGGTGGATCTAGGTAAGCTTTTGCAAGCCGAATAAAAAAAATCCGCACAATCGTTTGGCCAGCTCAGTAAAGTAAGGAAATCGTCTTCAATATCACGCCGTATTAAAATCAAAATCTTCAACAACAACGTAAAATCAACTACTATATGGCTGTGAAACTTGGAATGCTGCCTCCCGAGATATTAACACTTTGTAAATTTTCGTAAATAAATGCCTCCGATGAGTTCTACGAATCTTCTGGCCACTAACCATCTCAAACAATAATATGTGGGCTGAAACACGTCAAATACCGTTGTGTGTAGAAATACAATGAAGAAAGTGGAACTGGATTGGACACACCCTCCATAAGCCACTATTTAATCTTGAGTCGCAGGAGAGGATGGAGTGAAGTAAAAACTATTGAGATGAACAAATCTGAATGGAAGAAGTTTGTTGAGGCCCTATGCTCCTTATAGGACCGAAGGAACTATATATATATATACATATAGATATGTATATAGTAATAATGATAAGTGTACATCAATGCAATGTTATTTTATCAGATCTATCTTTTGAGATATACCGTTATGTCAAAAATGAAGGTACTTACACGAGATATATTATCATAACTACAGAAGGGTTTGCCCTATTCTTCAAAAAAGTACAACCAAAACTCAGTAACAAAATTGTCTTTACGTCGAGCGAACATTGTTTCTAACTCTTCTCATTAATTTCACATAAATCGTAAAAGTTAAAGCCTAAAAATAAAAAATCTCATTAAAAACTTTAAAAAGTTTTTTTCTTAATTCATAAGAAAGTAAAAATACACCAGCGATTTAATTTTTTTTGTACAATATCATGTAGCTTAATATATTGCAAAGCAATTGAGCCCTTTTTCGTTGAAATTGGTGCACAGCTTTTGATTTTATTCAAAATTTAGTGAGAGAACTTTTAAAATTTTTAGGCTCAAACTTTTACGATATCTCTGAAACTAATGGACAGATTGAAAAACATTGTTCGCTTAAAGATTATTTAGATGTCGAACTTTGCTTTTTCTTTTTTACCGAATAGGCCGACACATTCTCAAGTTGTGCTAGTATATGTCGTGCAACTGCCTTCAATTTTTACATTAGAGTACATCTTGAAAGCAAATGGAGCGCAGATTCGTGTTCAACGGCTTTTTTCGATATTGCTATTTATTTTGTTAAATATGCGAATTAGATAAAAGTCCATAAAAACAAAGCTGTTGACAACTTCACATACAACAGCTTTTTTGAAGAAACTTTTTCTGTAAATAGTATATTTATTAAGTTATAAGGCAAAAAAAAAGAAAGGATAATTTTCTCAAACTTAGGTAGGCGTGCGATAAGCCTTGAATGATTGACCTGCAAAATTTTTAGCTTAGTTTTTTATAAATACCCACGACTTGCGGTATGAGACTTGAAGAGATCCAAATTTGAAATTTTTACGATCACTCTAATGAGGTGTAGCTGATAAGCTGACGTTGAACCCACTCGTACAAAACAATTGATTCTGTGCTAGATTAACCCTGCAGGTCTCGCTGTATGCTGAGTTTCAGCAAACTTTCACAGAATTCCCATAAGTTTAAGTGAAGTTAGGCGAAACTTCGAAATTAAATGAATTTTTTATATATAATTATGAATGTAATTTCCAGAAACTATTAAATTTTATGAGAGTTTTCCTTAAAAAAAAACATAAACAAACCTTAAATTATGACTTTATTAACAAAAATATCGCTTTAAAAAATCAACAAAATATAACGATCAGCATGTGTTTCTAATTCCCGTTCTACTACAGCAAGCAACAAACACAAGTTTATTTTGAAACAGAAAGAAAACCAGATTAAAAAATAAATAAAAATAAAATAAAAATTGGGGCGTTCCAATTTATATCAGCTGTTAAAAATAAAGAGAATTAAATTAAAGGCACAAGACAGACCATCATCAGCTTACCTTCCATCAACTATTCACTCATCCTTTAACGCACAAGAAGTGTTAATCATAAAAACAACAATAAGAATTGGATAAGAAAAATTTATGATTAGAAGAACTACCAGTGAGAGTTGTACAGGCGACATGTGCTTGAGTTGTGTCAAAAAAAATTATGATTAAACCAAAAATACAATAATTTTTTCCTTTATACCATTTAAGGATACTACAGGATTATGGTGTTTTTTTAAAATATATTTTAATTCATTTAGAAAATGAAAGTGTGTCAGACACAAGTATTTTCACCGTTACTTTTTTCCTGGTTTCTTTAACTTTCAATTTTTAGTTGTTTATCCTGCACTAAATTTTAAGGGTTTAAATATATTTGCTCGATGCAATTCTTTTTGGTTTTCTAAGGAAAAATAATATAAAACAAAAATTATTGTAAAATATTATAGTAAGAATGACTATTGTACCATGACTAATTAAAAAATTATGATGATGTGTCTTTGTTAGTTTTCGTGTGTATTTTAACGAAAAAGACACCATTTGTTATTTAGGGGTTAATAAAGATTTTAAAATAAAGAGTTCTTTTTCTGTAGTTTTGTTAAGTTTTTCTTGGGAGTTTCTGTTTTAGTTTATGGTAAAAGTTTTTAGCAAGGGTTGGCTATATATTTTGTGACATTATTTTAAAACGAAGTATTTTTTTAATAAATTTAATATTTAGTTACACTTTGTTAGCAATAAATCTAATCGATAAATGGACCTGAAAAATAATAATATAAAAAAGTGTTTTAAAACACACTATTTCATCGCATAAAATAACAAAAACTCCCTAAAAAAATATAACAAATTGCTTTCCTGATAAAACTTTTAATAGTTTCATTCAAAAGTAGAGAAACAAATTTTTATAAAAATAAGACCAAAACTTTGTTAAAACAAAAAAAAAGGATATACAAAGCCTTTATACATACGAATATCCTTTAAAAACAGAACGTTGATTACACTATGCAACCAGAAAAATGCCAAGGAGTAGCACTATATATTTTTTTGGTGTGTTATGGTCCCCTAACTACAAAAACAGACGCAATTTTAAATTCCATGGATAATTTTTTTTTAATTTTTTCCAAAATTAGGGATTTTTGAAGAGGCTGGGCCATTGATTTTATCATAGCTTTAAAAGGAGTGGTCCAATTTTGTTACACAAACCACTAAACGATTTAAAATAAAATTACCTTTAAGCCGTTCAAACGTAATTTTTTATATACTCAATGGTTTCGGAATTATTCAGACCGCAATAATGAAAAATATATTTTCATTATGCAAAATTGAAATAAATATTTTTATCAATTAAGTTGCGAGTTTTAGTCGAATTGTGTATGGGTTTATATCCAAAAAAACTTAATTATTTTTGGCTTGAGTTCGGTTTGAATGTAACTTTTCAATTAAATTATATTTTTATTTAGAGATAAATCTGAAGCATGTAGACAAAAAAAAAAGTTTTCTGCACGGAGGGTTGAACTGACATGTTTCGATAGCTCCCGCTAACCTCTTCAGAGTTCTCTGCCGCTTAGACCACTCGACCAAAGTCGGTGGTTTGCAGTCAAGAGTAATGAAAAATAATAAAATTTCTTTGGATATAAACCAATATACAGTTCGGCTAAAATTCAAGACTTAATTGTTAAAGGCGCCTAGCAAAAGGATGTACATGTTCAAACAAACTGAACAAACAAACAGTCACACACTAGTACTTGTAGTTATCAATGATAATTCATACCAGAATAGAGAAATAACAAGAAGCTTAACACAAGACATAAAGCAAAAGTTGAATATCACTAACTATCAAATGAAATACAGCTCCAAGAGTAACAGTATGAATTGATTAAAGGTAGATGATATTCAACTCTTGACTGCAAACCACCGAATTCGGTCGAGTGGTCTAAGCGGAAGAGAACTCTTAAGAGATTAGCGGGAGCTATCGAAACATGATAGTTCAACACTCCGTGCAGTCAATTTTTTTTCGTCTACATGCTTCACATTTATCTCTAAATAAAAATATAATTTAATTGAAAAATTAAATATAAGCCGAACTCAAGCCAAAAATAACTAAATATTTTTATTTTTTAAAAATGTATAAAAAATCAAATCTTGAAAAATGTTACCATTTTTATTCTTTTAACATAAAGTTACATATACTAGAAATAAAATAAGTTTCATTTTATTGACGATTGATAAATGATTATTGATTTTATTCATAATAAAGTAAAATTAGCTGAATTTTGTAAAAAATTTAGTTTTGAAGAGGCTGCTCCACCGATATTATCATAACTTAGGAAAGGATTGCAAATTATATAAAACTTTAAACAAAACTACCTTTAAGCTACTTGTCCTTATTTTCACATGTATTATTTTCTTGGAAAAATAAAAATAGCAGTTTTGTAACTGTTCAGACCACAGTGATGAAAAATATATATACTTTTTTCAAAATTGGAAAATCTTCTTTTTTTTAATTTATAAATAATTGAAAACGGCAAAAACTTAAAATTTTTATTAACTAGTAATTAATTCCATTAAATAATAATATAAAAACGATGGATGAATATTGATTTTGTTCATAATAAGGTGAAATCATGTGATTTTCGCAAAAATTGTGAATAGTTACACTGTACAACAAATTAAGTTTTTTAAAATAACAAGGTTCTAACGGCTGATTCTGGTGCAGGCCACCAAAAAATATGTACATTAGGGTGGCCCATAACAAAACAAAGTTTGATTTTTACCAGTCTCAGTGGTGAATTTTGATATAAAAAAAATCAGATTGAAAATTTTTCTGGTAAATCGGTTAATTGTAAGACGTGCCGCAGTCCCGATCAAATTTGGGAAAAACCATAAAATTTTGCTTTCTTGCCTTATAACTTCCAAAATATTAATTTCACAAAAAGGTTTTAGAGTAGAAAAATGTTGCTTGTGAAGTTTTCAACATTTTATTTCCTAACAACTTTTCTGTATATCTAATGCTTAACATAAGATATATAAAATTTTCAAGCAACATTATGTTAATGTTTCATTCGTTTTCCCAGCTCATGCAATTAAAACACAAATTTACAAGGCTTTGGAATGGAACAACTAAAAATGGTTTCTTATGTAATTTCAGCTGCTGAATCCGAATCTGCATTTAGTTAATTTTTTTATTCTGGTTTGCGAGATCTACGATTTTTTTTTCAAAAATGAAGCAGTAGCACAGCAAAAGTTAACATAACTATTCATTCAAAACAAAAAACATAATTCGACAACAATATTATCGTTAAGCCAAACGAATATTGTTTTTAATCTGCTCATTAGTTTTAGAGATATCGTATAACTTGTCAAAAAAATTTTGTTTATCAAAATTTTTATTTTTAAAGCATTCATAAATAATTTAAAAAATATAATTGAAAATTCAGGTATATTTCTACAGCTCATAGCAAACTATATTTCAAACAAAACAAGCCATATTTCATTCAAATCGACCCACAACTTTTGATTTTATTTACAATTAAAAATGCAGAAAATTAGAAGCGAACAAAAAAAATATGTTAATTAATTTACAGTTACGAGAAATGTTAATATAAGTGGAGAATGGGTTGTCGTATTCAATTACAAACAAGAAACTAAAACTCGACAACAATAACGAGGATACCTAGTAAAAAAAAGACACTCCAAAGAAGTCATGAACATGTAGAGTTTGCGATCCGGAAGTAGTGCAAATTTGGATCATTTCTAATGATTTTTACATAGGGTTGTCATTGCAAGAAGTTCTCTTTTTCGATTCCGAATCACCGAATTGGAAGCGAAGTTAAAAAATATTTCGTTTTTGACATTCTATATTAATATTTTTCTCTAGGGAAAAGAGTACAAAGTTACACATTTTCGCAACTTGTTTCTTTTTATACGAATTTAAAGGCAAAACGGTGTTTTTATGTAAATTTCAGTAAATAACTGTTAATTTTTAGAAGAAACTTAGTTCATAAATTTCTTTAAAAAAACGAATTTTTAAATAGCATGGAGGGTATTCTCTAAAACTATAAAAGAATTACAAATTTTAGTGTGACTAAAATAATGTTTGACTTGCTTTTCTAGTAATTATCTGCATTTTGGAATATCGATTCTTTGGAAGCAATGAAAATGTAGTTCTTCAAAAAGGACTTCCGATATTTTTACTGGGTATCTATCTGCTAGGCCATATCCTTAACGTATATGTTCAGAACTTTTATGTAAAACACCATGATTAACTGCCCCTAAAATGAGTCCCAGATGTAAATAAACTTTCATTGTTTTGATGGCCTCTACCAGAATAAGTCGTTAGAGCCTTGTTAAAAAAATAGATTTTGTTGTACAGTATAAATATGTAACCGCACAAAAACAGAAGTGTGAAAATAAGGCCAAGTTCATATCCAACATTTTGTTTTTGCATTTCTAATATGGGAAAAATGTTGCCAAGCTTACAGGTTGCCTAGTAATAAGATGGTATTGTACCTATCAAGAACTTTGTCCATATTTTGATCTCAGTACTTTTTACGGCTGCTATTTTTGGATAGGAACTTGTCCTTATTTTCGCATTTATGTTGTTGTGCGGATATCAGTTCTTTTTCTAAGCTTTTATTTGATGCAGTAAGTGCGCCATACAAAAAGCCCTAGATGAACAATTTCCGTTTTCCCATTTTTATTTAGTACTTTCCCATCAAGACCTACCTGTATACCAAATTTCAGCTTTCTAGCTATAGTGGAAGTGTCCCATACAAATAAGGGGCGCCCTAGTCCCCCCGGATAAAAAGTGCCCGTTTTTAAATTATTCTGGTTGTTTGCTCAACAATACCTACCTGTGTACCAAAATTTCAGCTTCCTAGCTATACTGGAAGCTCCCCATACAAAGAATGGTTACCCCAGCCTGTTTAAAATTTTTTTGTGAACTGCTCACCAGGACCTAGCTGTGTACCAAATTTCAGCTTACTACCTATATTGGAAGTGCACCATACAAAGAAGGGGTACACTATCCGCAACAACCACCCTCCCAACCAAATAAAAAGTGCGTGTTTTAATTTTTTTCCGCTAATTGCTCATCAGGGCCCAGATGTATACCAAAATTCATCTTTCTAGCTATACTGGAAGTGTCCCATACAAAGAAGGGGAACCCTAGTCCTTCCCCAGATAAAAAGTGCCCGTTTTCAGATTTTTCTAGTTAATTTCTCACCAAGCCCTACCTGTATAGCAAATTTCAGCATTCTAGCTATAGTGGAAGTGCCAAATAATATTGATGCGTCAGTCAGTGAGGGGGTGAGTGAGCTCGTGAATAGGTACTAAAATATGCACTTTTTACACCTTAATATCTAGGGAAGCTTTTATGGTAGAACTTTAAAGTTGCATCTATGTTACCTCTGCAGGAGACCTTATGTTTCAAGTTTCATTATTTTATGATTAAGTGGACCAAAGTTATGAGGGCTTAAAAACTGCTCGAATGGCTTCGTGCAAATTTACAAACTGTGTGGCCAGAACTTAGCCTAGCGCACAATCGTGCGCCTAGATTCGCAATTTTTCGCAAAAATTAGGTGACTTCAATTTATTATTAATAAAATCAATATTTCTCCATCTATTTTCGTGAAATAAAGCTTATTTTATTTGTAATGTATTTGGCTTTATGATCAGTTAATAAAAATTGTAAATTTTAGCCATTTTTGATTTTTTAGAAATTAAAAAAAAATAAAAATTCCAAGTTTGCATAAAAAATAATATATTTTTCATCATTGCATTCATCAAGCATTGAGTATATGTATAACAAAATAATGTTAAAGCGGCTTAAATGTTAGAAATTTTATTTAAAATTTTTTTAGTGTTTTTCTTATAAAATCGGACTCGCTAGCCCTTCCAAAGTTATGATCAAATCGGTGTAGCAGCCTCTTGAAAAAATGAAAATTTTAGATAAACATTAAAAAAGAGTATCCATAGAATTTTTAATTTTGACTGTTTTTGTAGTTAAGGGAACATAAATAACATATCAAAAAAATATAGTGGTGATCAAAGTTCATGACAAAAGTTTCATTTTGTTGCATAGTGTTATCGTTTATAAAAGCAATGTTTAAATGTTAATAAATAAATTAGCTAATATTTAATTGGTTAAAAGCAAAATATTATACATATTTGCAGTAAACCGCAAAGACTCAACAGGATCCCTCATGCGAGCAGAAAATATATTCCCATGAGACTTAGTTGTGAAGATGTTAATGTAAAAATATATGTATATTTTTGCAAAACATTTCTATGATTGTAACCTTATACTAAAGAATATTTGCCTCAAATGTATTAAAAATAAGTGTTTAGTTGCCAAAATCATATTAGATGGCTGATATTAATGTCCTGTTTTTTTCTGTTTTGTAACAAATTTTTCAAAATGATGATGAATTGATCATCAGTTTCAGTTTCTTATAAAAGTGTTTAAACTTTTACTTGTAGTTTTCGACTAAAATGCAACCACTTTTTTTCTTGCCTTCATTTATTCATCCTTGTGAGGAAATCATACATCATTTTATAGAGCAAAAAATACATATGAGATGATTGTAATTGCTAATGGATTTGTGTAATAATTGTTATATATACTTCTTCTTTATATTTACATTACTTTTCATTTATAGTTTTAACAGCTCATAATCTGAGGGTATATTTTACTTAAAATGCCGGATATTTAATTTTAATACTAACAATATTTTTAGTTAAGCTTAATTCTAGTATTTGTATGAAATTGATCATAATGTACCTCTATACACAGACAAAAAAAAAATTCAATGCAAAATCAACATGAAATCATATTAAATTTTTCCAAAAGTACAGAGAAATAATTTGTAGTTTAAGGGCCATATTCATAATATATTAACAATTGTTAAGAAAAGGTTTATGAAACAGACTTCCATACAAAATTTTTTTCATAAGCTTTTGAAAAATATTATAAATAAGGGGGTAAATGTGTTCGTGTTTGTTTATTTTATTGATAGCTACAATGCGCTGTTGTGCTCTTGTTGTTGTTTATTTTGATGTCCGTGTTGTGTAAATTTAATTAGAAGACAAACCGCCCACAAGCTACGCATTACATGCAGCCTTAAAAACTTGTTGATTTAACATTTTTCACTATTAAAACAAAATTGTTTTATAATGAAATCAATTTTTATCATATTAAATTAAAGTGGAATCTACTTCATTGAATCAATGAAAAATTAACGTTACTTTTCATTTTAACTCAACAATACTAGAGCTATAATTTCAAATAAGATTTCATGTTAAATCAACAATTCAATCATGTTAAATTAAAATGAAATTCTTGCTACTTATAAAGGTACTTATTTAGTGTATATCTAAAGTATATTTGTGGCTGTTTTGGCTGCAACGATAGCACGATGAGCGCTTGCATATACTCCAAAGACTCACAATTTGTTTTCAATAGCCAACCCTTGGAACATAATTTTTATTTTCTTTTAAATATTAATAATAACGTTTAATTTTTCAATATAAAAAATTGGGCTTTGTAAAGCAAGGACGGTAGCACGATTTTTAGTTTAAACGTCAGATCTACTTATTTGTCAAATGATAATATGTCAGAAAAAAAAGAGAGAGTGGAGCTTTTTATATACTTATACTCTGATTCGAATCAAGTTTCTTCAAAAATATCAAGAGATGACAAATCGTCATTACTAACTTTATACATTTTATCGGAATTAAAAAGTTTAGGCATATAATGGAAAACAAATATTTTCAAAAGGCTTTTCTTTATAAATCTTGCACTTGAACTAACAGAAAAAAATATAGTTTAATTTTATTTTCTCTGCTATGAAAACGAGATTGATCAGCTGTAAAATATAGAATCTTTAGTTATAAGGAAATCTCCTAGCTAATATATATGACAATGACACTGAAAGAGATGTTGACCAATTGTAAAATATAATAATACTTAGCTATTGTATAGGCATGCAAATAGGAAAATCCCCTAGAAACCCCCTAAATATAAATTTATGCCCCCTAAACTTCCCCCTAAATGAAATAAAAATCCCTAAATCTAGAAGGAAACCCCCAAACTGGCAACTCTGGTTATAATTGCGCGAACTCATAAAATACAGTAAAAATCAACCAATGGAATTGTAGTTTAGTTGATAGTGTATAAAACTACTAACCGGATGGTCGCAGGTTCGATGCCTGGCAAGGCTTAAGCATCAAGTGTGTTTGTTAAAAAATAAATAAAAAAAATTTTCCAACGTTTTTGTAACGTTTAAAAAATTTTTTTTAGAAAAGTTATTTTTATGTTTTTCACGGTGAATGGTCAAGCTTTAGGGATGTGTTTAGCGCATTTTTTCCTTTTCAACATAAGCCCCACAATTTGGCAAAAAACCAAAAAAGTCGAGTCAAAAAACTAAATATTTTATCTCGAAGTGAAATATCTCATAAAATATAATAGATAGAAAACACTAATACCAACATTTTTGGTATTACGTTTGAAATCTGAAAAATCGGTCGGTTTTAAGAAAGTTTCAGTCAGTAAGTATCGTATGGGCAAAAGGTGTTTGTTTTTAAATTTTGAATCTACGCGATATTTCCGATTTAAAACTGCACGATTTGTGCACTTTTTACATTATAAGCGATGGCATTAATTTCGAAGCTTTAGGGGCTATTCACATATTACGTAACGCTGTTTGGGGGAGTTAAAGATTTCTTACGGATTAGATACTTTATACTGAAAATTTCGTAAAAAGCGTTACGAAGGGGGAGGGGGGGGGGGTGTATAAGACCACCGAAAATAGCGTTACGTAATATGTGAATAGGCCCTTACTTAAAGTTAAATCTTAGGTTGGACCCATTCACCAAACTTTGCTGAAAGACACATGCCCCCCTCTTTAAGGTTACTGTCCAATATATGTTTATATTTAATTTAATTTTAAGAAACAACGGCTTAAACATAATCACGAAAAAGTCTTCATCACTACTTATTCTATTGTTAAAATTTTTCATTTAAATAATATAAAATAATATTTTTGTCCACCCAACCACAAGACGAGTACAATAAACCCCTCTGAAAACAGTAACAATTCGACAATCAAATTCAATGAACTTGTGGTCGTTGTTCGCCATTGTTAAAGACTTCCGTTTAAAAACCATTTTACATACATGAATACATCAGAATTCAAAAGACCCCCTTTTTACATGATTAACAACGCTTTTTTTTTTTGCTTTTTTGTTTATTGTTGTGGTGATCGCTGCTGTTGTTGCATGTTTCTTAAATGATTAAACACATAAATAAACCCGCCTCTTTCTTAAAAAAACTCTTAAACGAAAATGAATGAAAATAAAACTAAACTTCACATTCGTATAATGAACAATAATGTGGTTCCTATTAGAATTGTATTTAATTCAATAGTTATTGTTATATTAAGACGAGCTCATGATTAATTCGAGTTTAGTTTCTTCTCACGATCAGTTTCAATTCTTGAAAAGTCAACAATTCTTACGAGTTTTTTAAAGATTCTCTTTCTTTTTAATTTTTATTTGTATGAGTTAAGGAAGGAGTGATTTCTATTATTTATTAATAAACATTTTATAGAAAAAAAGAAGCTTTCACTTTCAATTAAAGGTCTTTAGAACGTCTCAACTTAGTTACTGTGGATTGTGAGAAATCATCAAAATATGAAGTTTAACTGATTGCGACGCTTTAAGGCTTAGTTTCTGAGTAACAAATTAAACCCTGTTTAAGAGAAGTTTAATTTAATAGTGGATTAGTTTTTATATATCAGAATATATCTCTAACAGATTATACAAAAAATATATGAGTGCCCATTGCAAAGAAAATATTCAGCTAAAATTGTCTGCCGACATTGACTTGTATATTAGAAAGCTTGAGGAAAAGCTTAAGAGAGTTGCTTAACATGCTACTTCTGCAGCTAGCATTTTTGTCTCAAGAAAAAAAAGAAGAGTTCGAAGAGAATG
This sequence comes from Panzeria rudis, assembly GCA_956483635.1. Taxonomy (NCBI): domain Eukaryota; kingdom Metazoa; phylum Arthropoda; class Insecta; order Diptera; family Tachinidae; genus Panzeria; species Panzeria rudis. The sequence goes on from OY101450.1 coordinate 31,289,344, forward strand.
GAAACGTTATGCACTGAAAATTTTTTTTTTTTATAAATTCTGTGAATTTTGACATTAATCCAATGAAAATTTTCATTAAAACTCAACGGCACGCTTCGTTGAATTAATGAAACAAGTTTCGTTAAATTATTTTAATGAAAATTTCATTAAATATAGGAAATAATTTCATTGAAACAATGTATAATTTCAATAAGCTTATGAATATATATCATTATAGCAGTGAAATTATTTCATTGTTTTAATGAAACTGTTGATTCATTTTAATGAAATTATTTCATTATTTTAATGAAACTATGTCCTTATTTTTATTATACTCTGTCATTATTTTGATAAAATTATTTAATTATTTTAATGCAATTATTACATTACTTAGTAGTCTCATTAACTTATCTTTTTTATTGTCTATTTTAATTTACTTATTGAAAGAGGGTGCTATTGGCTGAGTAGTTAGCGCGTTTAACTACAAACCCTGAGGTCTTGAGTTCAAGACTAGTTCCAGGCAATCCAACAACATCATGCATTTTTCTCATGTGCATTGGTGTGTTATTGTGTCGGTTGCTGTTGGACTGTTAAAGTGATGAAGGCATGGCACTGATCACTTTGGCAGTACCGGCAGCGATTAATACTACCATATCCTAATGCACTTGTCTGCACCATCCTTCGTCGGTATTGTACCTGAACCATCGGCGAAGAAAAAAACTAATAAAATGGCTACACAGCTTAAACAACTCAATGCCTCCACTTGACACCAGAGGGGCTTGCAACACTGCTCTACAAAAACAAAAAAACGCGCAATAACAGAGTTGTAAATAAATTAAGCTTTCTATCTCTTTCCCCCTTCACCACCTGTTCTCTCTATACTATTCCTTTCCCAAAGAAGGTAACAAATTAACTGGTAACTAATTAACTGGTAGGCATTAATTGCCTGATTGTGTGAGTTCTCTTTAAAAAAATAAATAAAATTCCATGGTTGAAGTACGTACGCTTTTGTTCGCTTTTGGCTGCCAACTGTTTAAATAAAAAAAGGTATGTTTAAGAAAAATATATATGTATGCGATTTACTATTTCATAAATCCAATGAAGCTTTTCAACAAACAAATGCAAACATTTTATTGGAATTATGACATTCTAGAACATACAATTTTTAATTTTTTTGACATTTTTTATAGTATGTATATATATCAAGAATTTTAAGTATCAATTAAAATAGTTTGTCCAAACTTAAAGGGTTTTCTATAAAACGGCAAAATGTTGGTGTCATAAATCCAATGAAATTTTCAAAAGAAACTATGAAAGTTAATGATGCAATTCCAATGAAATTATTTTACAATATTCGTGAAATTTCATTAGAATTGTGAAATAGTTCATAAGATTAAAACAAAAATCCAACGAAATTATTTCGTTGGATTTATGAAGCAAAATTCTTTCAGTGTAGATCCCGTCTTTACAGATTTCTACAACCAGAAGCCTTCAAAGACCGTTGACATGCAATCTTCCATTGAGAAATATGAATGGAGACTGGACAAGAACTGATACCGCAAAAGGTACTCTTTTTGGCAATAATTTGCAAAAAGTATTTTATTCAAGTACAACTGATATGGTTGAGCTGCCACCAGTTGAGGCAGAAGCAGCCGGCTCCCTTATATTTAATAATATTCGTAAGATTGAAGATGACTTAAACCCCCAAGAAAGCCAAAGTTGTCTATAAAATCAGCAACAAGCTCTTGGAGCTATTCCATAGAGCGAAAAGACTAATTCTTCTTATTTTTGATGCTATTTCGCGACTAGAAACTATCCTGCGATTTAAAGATTTCGTTAGTTACCATGATACTTGAGTCCAGAAAAGACCATCTGGTATGTTCTGACACTCGCATCTCGTATAACATTTGCGATTGCGACTTGAACTTGCAAGAGAGGTGCAAGAGATTTTTGGTGAGTTCAAATTCCAAGACTATACTAATGTGAACTGATTAATTTAGACTAAGATCAACATTTCTTTTTTTTTGCATCAAAACCAGTCACATTTTTTGAAAAACTATTTTTAAGTGAAATATGGGAATCATCTGAAAGAGAGATCATTAATTTTTAAGCATAACCGAACAAGCACATGGAATTGTTAATATGGTTAGAAAAATCTTGCAGAAACGAAATACTGTTCTGCCCTCTTCATTCGTGTCTCTCAGGCTTTTAACAAAGTGTGGCACAAAGGTTTATTTCATAAATGAAAAGAAAACTTACTACCGAACACTCTCATATTTAATTCGACGCAAATTCTTCAGTATAGAAGGTAGTTTTTTGAGCTTACCACAGCCGATTGAAACTGAAGTTTCTCAAGGCGGCAGTTTTGGTCCGTTGCTATATTTGATATATGCGCAAATCTCGCGTGAATGGCATAAAACTTAATTTTCTAACAGCTATTTGATGCGAAATAATTGATTACGAAATTTTGTTACGCATGCTACAAAAAGTGGAAGTAACTTTGACAGTTGAACTGTGTTTTCATATTTTTAGCGAATTTTGCATAATAACGCACACAAAATCTAATTCATAAAAGAACGAGGAATATAGGAGCATTCTAAAATAACTTATTAGCAGCCAAGATAAATTGTAGTTTCTTATCAAAAGCCGTGAACCATTTGTGACACACGCTACGTGACGAACGCTAAATTTTTTCTTAATAGCTATAACTTTTTAATTGTACAATTTACAACAAAAATGTGTTTAGTGGAGTTGTAGATAATATTATTATCTAAAAGAAAGCTTTAACAAAATTTTCATATTCCTTATAGTTTACGAGATAATCTAAAATATAATCACTCCCTTATTTTCAAGATAGGGGGAGTTCCCGACCACCTCCGACCTCGAAAATTCAAACTTAAGCTTACGGTCAGATGTGTAACTAAACACATAAAAAAACCATGCCATATGAAATGCAATGTTGGGTCTTTTTTTCGGTGTAGGTGAATCAGCATATATATATATATATATATATATATATATATATATATATATATATATATATATATATATATATATATATATATATATATATATATATATATATATATATATATATATATATATATATATATATATATATATATATATATATATATATATATATATATATATATATATATATATATATATATATATATATATATATATATATATATATATATATATATATATATATATATATATATATATATATATATATATATATATATATATATATATATATATATATATATATATATATATATATATATATATATATATATATATATATATATATATATATATATATATATATATATATATATATATATATATATATATATATATATATAAAATTCAACATTCGCAGATCATATAGCTTTTCTAAGTGTCAACGAAAATCCCCAAGCAGAATACCGAAAATTACAATATTAGATATCGCATTTGGAAAAATGTTTAGCACAGTGGAGAATAATGTCCATGGACATTATTTCCATTCTGAAAAGGAAATAATGGACATTATTTCCATTTTGAAAAGGAAATAATGTCCATAAAAAAATAGAAATTAAGTTCATTAAAATAGTATTGAACTAGGGATGTAACGAATACCGATACCGATACCGATATATCGGCGATACTTCAGATTTTCCGATACATCGGTATCGGCGATATTTTACTGTCGATACGCCGATACTTTAAAAAATTTTTTTCAGAGTTTTTTTTTAACAAATAATTTATTTTCGTTCGATTTTACCATGAATTAAATTCACTTCGTTATTTTTTAAATCCTATTAATATCAATTTTAAAAATTAATAATATTTTATGCTGTTATTTTGTAAAAAAATTTTTTTTGTTAATTTTACCATGAATTCAAATTCAAGTCGTTGTTTTTTAAATCTTATTCCAGCAAAAAAAGACACTCCAAAGTCATGAAAATGTAGAATTCGCGATCTGGAAGTATTGCAAATTTTGATAATTTCTAATTAGTTTTACATATCCTTGCCATTGCAAGAAGTGCTGTTTTTCGGTTACCAATCATCGAATTGAAAGCGATGCTAGGACAAATTTCTTTTTCGGTATTCTATAATGATTTTTCCTCAAGGAAAAAGGATAAAAAATTACCCATTTTCAAAATTTTTTTATGTAAATTTAAGTGAATATATATAAACTTAGAAGTCTTTTAATAAATAAACTATTAAGTTATAGAAGAATATTAGTTGATAAGTGCCCTTTAAAAAAATCAATTTTTTAAAAAGCATGGCGAGTATTTTTTATAAAGAAATTAAACATTTTTTCTTGCTTTTCTACTAATTATCTGCATATTTTTAATATAAATTTTTTGGAAGCAAAGAAATGTAGCTCCTTAAAAATTACTTCCAATGTTTTATCAATTTTAAATATTCTCTCTTATAATGTAATTTTTTATAATAAAAAATTGTACTTGAGTTTTGTTAATCTAAACTTGAACTCAATTTCAATATTCGTATCGGTATCGGAATCGGTATCGGCGATATTTAATTTTAAATATCGGTATCGGTATCGGATCGGCAAAACGGCGTATCGTTACATCCCTATATTGAACAGTAAAAAATTTTTTGCATAGCCGCTCTTCTTTAGAGCTTAATGCTTTTCTCCTCAGGTTATGTCAAATAGAATGGTTTCGCTGAGCAAAGATTTTTTGTTAGATATAAAATCTTTACTCTCCGAAGTCATATTTGAAAGAGAATGTCCTTAAGTCGTAGGCAAAAGGTTTTACTCTGCAAAATCAGTACTTTTTTTTTAAATTTTGGAAAAATGGAAATAATGTCCGCGCCCGAGTATAAGGCTTTTGTAAATTGTAAAAAAGGAGAGAGCCTACCACTGATTTTGCAAATATTTGATATCATTTGAATCGTTCTGGTAACCATTCCACTCATACTTAGATTTTTAATTGTGATATATTCAAAGATGCACGCGCTCCATCAAATTCACCAGTTAACATTTAGACGAACAATTTAATTTAATTAATCGATTTTTAAATACAACATATATTTTAGTTAATGTTAAATTACATCTTCATAAGTAATAAATTTAATATGCCACTCTTCTTTGATAAATAAATGAATTTATGTGGGAACTATAAAGTCTTCTTAAGAAAAGATCGCATGCTTAGCATCTCATTTAAGTTGATGTTTTATTTTAAGTTTTCCAATTCAATTAGAATTAATTACACTAAAATAACTTTTATGTTATTTATTTTATGTTGGAACTATTAAGGCAAGATTTATGTGAGAAATCTATTTTATAACAAAAACCATTTTTTTGTACACTCTAATTAGTAAATCAATAGAATACGAGTAGTTAACTAGGTTGTTTTTTTTTTTTTGAACAAAATATTAAATATAGAAAAATATCCAAGCTTTCGATCAGTGTTTTCATTAGTTATTTGTTTAATTTATTCATCAAACTTTTTATTAAATTACAATTTTTTCTTAATAATCGAGGCATAATTGGATACCATGGGGAGTATGAACAAAAAGTAGTATTTTTAAAAATTTGTTTTAAAACCCAAAATTCATAGTTCAATAATTTCCAGAGTTCTGTGTTTTAAAACAAATTTTTAAGTAAAAACAAATTCTTTATTTATTCATGCTAGCCCATGTTAAAGGAATTCATAATATTTCATGGCAACATGGGGACGGTTACCTCACATACAAAAAAATATTTAAAATAACATATATGCACTAAAAAGTAAAAAAAAATTTTTAATTACTTTAAAATATATGCACTAAAACCAATAAATTTCTGTCTTCTAGACACAGACTGCAAAAAGTTATGTAGTTAACGCTTATAAATAATAATATTTGAATAATTTTTTTTTGTTTTTAGTGCATATATTTAAAGTCAGTTTCATTTTTTAAAGTTTGTATTTAAATATTTAAAAGAACAATAATAATTTCTATTTGAAGGAAAATTAATCGAATAAAATTTACTCGAATAAAATTATTCAAATAAAAAATTCGAATGAAAACAATTCCAGGAAAATTGGTTGGTTGTATGAAATTATTCAAATAAAGAAATAAATTATTTAGGTGAAAATTACTCGAATAAAAATTATTTGTATAAGATTATTCTAATACAATTTGTTCGTATACAACTTTAAAAACTATGTAGGCATTATCCGACTAGAAATTTTTATGGACTCTCAGTTGGGAACAAGCTGGGTTCAAAATAGGGATGTAATCCAACCAGGTATTTGGCAACCGATGGGTTCCTGTGGGGAAAACTCGCAAAAACATCTTCAGATCGAAATAATAGCAAACTCTAATATTAATTATAAATCGCTAAAGCTGTCCAAGGGAAATAAGTAAGCAACAATCATCACTTTCGAAAATGTTAAAAAAATACGATTAAAAATCTCCAATAGTTTCCCACTTGGTAAGAACTCATGTTAAATCACTAATTTCTAAATGGGCTATCCTAAGGAGTTCCCGGCCGGATCCCGAATGGAATAAACCTTTTCTGTTTGCCACAAGCATTAGACAATTTGATAGCCTGTTAGAGATTTTAACGTATCTCTGAGTAATCTTCTAAAATTCATAGATAAAAGAGGGTTTTGAAAGAAATTTAGTTGAAATTCCAAACGAGATCAGCATGGACCAATATGCCTTCCACTGAAGTCACCGTAAGGTGAGCAGCATATTTAAAATATTCGATTATTATTATTATTCGATTATATTATTCGTTTATACTAATGCGATTATTATTAATCGAGTAATATTCGAATTCGAATAAGTATTAGTGATGCTACGAATATTCGTATTCGTATTCGAATCGCCGAATATTCGCCTCTTTCATGATATTCGTATTCGTATTCGCCAAATTCAAGCGAATATTTCACGAATATTTTGTGAATACGTTCCAAAAAATAATACATAAAAAATACTGGAAATTAAACAAAATATATTAATTTTTACTAAAAAAATGTGTCTATAACGCAAAACAATAATCTTCTTTTAGTAAAGAAAACAGAAACAAAATATATTTCACAACGACATGGTATTTAAAAAGTAAAGTCCTGTTAAATTAATTTATTAATCATGTTAAAGTAATACTCAAAGCTCAGTAGAGAAATGTTGAACCTCAAAAATAAAAGTTTTGAGGTCTTTTCTCCATCAAGCCTATTGCGTGGTGTGTAAATAAACTCCGCACCACTAAACTTTCGCTCGCTCGGAACACTCGCCGCTGGTGTCACTAAATATTGCCTGGGTATTTTCCCTTATTTACTTTCCACCAAAAATTTAAAAAAGTGGTATTCAGGCGCTAAGTTAATAATTTCAAATTCCGTCATCGGAATATCATAATAATGTTAAATACCTATAGTATTGTGACAGTTTTTCTCAATTTATTGTTATTGACGCAAAGGGTATTTTTTTTCAATTAAATTTTAAATATTAAGTGGTACTAACTATTTAGATTGAATATTCGTGTTCGTATTCGAATTCGGCGAATATTGTTTCAGATATTCGTATTCGCGAATATTAAAAATTGATATTCGTAACATCAATAATAAGCATATCCAAAAAGAAAATATCTAGCTACCTACATGCAACACTAAACCTTTGTGCCAGCGTTCACTTTGCCTAAATAAACATAATAATAATAATTTAATTTTGAAAACACTAACTTCGAATTTTAGTCGAATTATGCGAATTTTAGTCCAAAAATACTTTAATATCGTTTAAGTTCTTTCAATTAAATTTTTGAATTAAATTACTTTTACATATTTGAAAAATAAATTTTTCAATGCACACCATAATTGAAAAAAGTCAAAGTTAAATTATTTTCTTCTATAAGGGTCGAACTTACCACCGTGATATAATATATTTCAGATTAACCCCGATCTCATTATTAGAGTTTTTCCTATACCTTTCTGCCACTACGGCTTGCAAATTCAAATAGACAAACGTCTAATTTTAAACTAATTTGCATTAAGCTCTTTTAAAAGTGTGGATATTTTTCAAAACTTAAGTAAGCTCTTTTGGTAGTTTAGAAGTTGAAGAAGTTTAGAATGTTGAAACGTTTAATTTTGGTTAACAATTTAATTTTTGTTATACATATTTCCACTTTTAGTGATATGTAGATAATACTCTCAATCTTGGCTACAACAATTGTTAAATAGTTGATATACAACTTGCAGGCACACCAAAAAATAGAAAAACAAATCAGCGTTGGAATATTACTGAATTATCGTATTCAATTTTCATTAATGATTTGTATAAAGAAGATTTAAATTTACTTACAATCCAGCCACCAAAAAGTGGTGAAATACACGTAGTACACACGAACAATGATGAGAATCGGGCTCCGAAAACAACGTTACTATGTTCTGCGGTGCAACTGTTTTAAAAAAATTAACTTTCATTTTTCATTGTCCCTTATTCTATTCAACTATTTCTGAATAAAATGTTACGAGCTTTATCCTAATAAAAATAACTTTGTGAATCCGAATTGATTATTAGGCTAAGGTTCGTAACGTTATATTCAGAAAGAATTGGGCATGATTAATATTCCAAGGAACAAGGGAGAAATTAACATCAACAAAATTTTTCAACGTACACAACAGAACAGAGTAGCGCCACTTTCGGAAGCTGCTACACTTCCATCGTCAGTGCTCACGTGTATTTGCTTATCACCACTTGTCAGGTGGCTCTGTTGAATGTGATTTTAATTCTTATATATACAACTTTTTCGTGAAAATTGAATACGAGAATTAAATCACTATCAAGCTGATATTAAAGTGCACTTTCCCAGCGTTGCCATCGGTTTATTTTTCTTCATTCCCATTTTTCTGATTTTTGTTCTACTCAAGACAAACTTTTTTGCTTTGATTTTATACTTAAGTATATATGAACATGTAAACATGTGAAAAGCTCAAGCCAGTAGCTAATTATTTATTAATATGATTATTTCGAACGTATTTGCTTTGTGAATCCGAATTGATTATTAGGCTAAGGTTCGTAACGTTATATTCAGAAAAAATTGGGCATGATTAATATTCCAAGGAACAAGGGAAAAATTAACATCAACTTAATTAATTGAACCGATGACAACGCTGGGAAAGTGCACTTTAATATCAGCTTGATAGTGACTTAATTCTCGTATTCAATTTTCACGAAAAAGTTGTATATATAAGAATAAAAATCACATTCATCAGAGACACCTGACAAGTGGTGATAGCAAATACACGTGAGCACTGACGATGGAAGTGTAGCGGCTTCCGAAAGTGGCGCTACTCTTTTCTGCTGTGTACGTTGAAAAATTTAGTTGATGTTAATTTTTCCCTTGTTCCTTGGAATATTAATCATGCCCAATTCTTTCTGAATATAACGTTACGAACCTTAGCCTAATAATCAATTCGGATTCACAAAGTAAATACGTTCGAAATAATCATATTAATAAAAATAACTTTGGACTAAAAACTAATTCAGCTCAAATTAATCGCATTAAATAAGACCGTAATTGCTTCAGAACAAACAAAAACACCACAGTCCTGTTTGAAGCTGACAACTAACTCATAACTTTATCATCATCTACATTTTCGCTATCACTGTGTCCACTGTTATAGAAATGCATTCGGCAGATCTTCATCTCCAGAATGAGCATCATCAACAGCAATCACTGTGTTTGCTATCTATCTAACAATCGTTTGTCAGTTTCTTTTAATTAATAATTAATTAAAGTAACGAGCTTGAGCCAGAATAAAAAATAGTTTTGAGCTGAAAACTTTAATAATATATTTACGGTTTATGTATACTCTAATACACTTGAATTTTTATTATATGAAATATAAAAAAATTTTAACAATTTAAATATTTTCCTAAAAATAATTTACTTTATTTAGTAAATTTTTTCCAGCATCTTAGCCTTTGTGCTATAAGAATTATAATTTAAAGCCCCCATTCAAGTTAAAACGTGCGTTAAAAATTATTTCCTTTTTGGCTTAAAATCCTTTTGCAAAATCTTTACAAAAAAAACAAAGGAAAAAATAAAAAGAGCAGAAAAATTTATAAAGGATTTTATAAAGTCCTTTTTTAATAAAAAAAAATATCATAAATTTCTTTTTTTGTGTGTAAATAAATGGCATGTGCTTGTCTTATATTCTCATAAATGGCCTTTTAAATAACCTCTTCTATTTTTTTGGTTTCTGCTTCTCTTTTAACTTAAAAATATTAATATTTTAAAAAGAAGAAAAAAAAACAAACCTACACGTACATGATAGTTTGCAGCTACAACATAGAAACATTCTTTCTTAAAGGATTTCAGGGGACTTAAGCGTATGTGTCATTTATTTTAGCAAATTGTTCCCTTTTTTATCTTAATGTTATAGTTTTGCATATTTTTGCTTAATTTTGTTATTCTTATTTTCATAATTTTAATACATCCTCATAATGTAGTAGAAATGTAAATATGTAAGTATTTATTGCTGTATATTTTATGTATGTATATTAAAACTAAATTGTAGATTTAAATTTGTTGCTGCTTTAAAATAAGTACAATTCGATCGAAAAGTGACTTTGCTATAAATGTTAGTAGTCAACAGTTAGAGTCTTAAAATTTAGCATGAGTAATTAATTTTATTATTACCTAGATCTGTCCGCCCGCTTCGCGCGCTCTAAGTTCGCTTTATGACTATATGGTGTCTGTAAAATATAATAATATAACGTTCTTTAACGTTAAAAAAACAAAAACATCTTTCTAATTTCAAACGCCATTTATGTTAGTAAAATAGGGTATATTTTCGTTTTTTTTCCTATTTTAACTTAGAAATGTTTGAATCAGGACTGTCGAATTTCATGAAAATCCTTTCAGTGGTTTTTGCGGGCAGCGTGTTCGGACAGACAGACTGACAGACAAAATGTCCAAAATTTGGTGTTTTGTTCTCTACATCGATTACTGTTTACGCTACCATAAAAATTTAACACTTTTATTATATGTAAAGATTAATATTGACCCTCATCTTTAATTTTACTTATAATTTAGAGACAAGTACTAGCCGCAATACCGCGCGGTAACATAAATATAGCAATGGGTGACGTAAATAGGCAATTAGGTCAGACGACAAACAAAACTGTTCACAAATCCTAACTTGCACACTCTAAAACTCTTTTGTTGAAAATTATGTCGATTATAGTCGGCAACACTTTATTGATTATTATCTACCTAAAATTAGACACAAGCATTCTCTTTGTTGATTTTTGAACAAAATATGTTTAATACAAAAAAATAAAATAAAAACGCCTGCGAAGCGATTGGATGTGTGCAGCTTCGAACAGTGACCTCCTGGCTGATAGTATATCGTAGCTACCATTCAGCCATAGGCGTATTATACTTTATGTTGAATTTTTTTCATTTGGACTAAATATGTTTAATTTGAAAAGTTTTTTCTTTAATAAAAATTTATGAAGTACATTTTCTTAATGCATTACATTTACTAAAACAAGAAAAATCCTTCAAATTTTGTTTATAAGTTAACAATATTTACTTACCAATACTTACAAAATGTATATTTAAAAACCTTTAAATACTAGAAATTAAACATTGATAACCCAAGAAAAATGTGACGTGCTTCTATTTTTCAAGCATTTTTCTTCTGTTTTTTTATACAGATTGCAATTTTTATACGGTGCAATTTTAGACAACCAGAATTTTTCAACACAAACTTAGACAATATATGATACTAAATTTCAAGTAATGTTTTAAAGTGTACACTCTAAAACACTTTTGTTGAAAATTAGGTCGATAATAGTCGGCAGCACTTTAGTGATTATTATCGACCTAAAATTACACACGCATTATTTTTCAAGAAAATGTGAAGGGTATTGTGTTTATCAGCTTATGTATGTATGTGTGTTCCTTCACTAAAGATATGACAGCAACCAAAATTCAATATGGCGGCCAACAGACGCCATTTTGTTTATACGAAAAAAATAAAAAGGAACTATATCAAAATGGGTATCAATCGACAGGTATTTGAAAATCGTCTTTAGGTTTCTCTTATGATTTTTAATTTCGAATGACCATTTAGGATCTGTGACGGTTTAAAGTTGTTTTCTTTTATTGTTTTTGCGCAGTAGGGTTTTTTGATTTTTTAAATTTATGTCTTGTTCTTTAATAAAATTACTAAAAAATCGATGTAATTTTAGACAAGGAGAAATTTGAAATAATGTTTTAGAGTGTAGATGTTGCCAGGTGGCAAGGTAGAAAACCAAATCGACCATATATCCATCAGTAAAACATGGCGTAGAAGTCTCATTGATGTTCGTGTTAAAAGGGGACAAATTGCTAGTCAAATCACCACCTTGTAATCGCCACAATCCGTTTTAATGTTGCTGCGATCCATAGACCCGAAGCTTTAGCGAAGAAATTCGATGTGCCGTAATACACTGAATCACAGTGAATTCGTACAGGTGTATGCACGTATGGAGATTTTCTTTGTGGATGGCAGAGAGGGTGTGCGATCGCACGCAAAGGGGGGCCAATCTATAAAGCAGAATTTAATTATAGTCACCCGTTCTCGAATGATTATAATTATGAAGGTAATTATCCAAAAGGTAGAGAATTATTAGCATTGGGTTAATTTGTACATAGGCTGGTGGGCTAAACAATGCTCACCTTTTAGAACGGTTTCCACTGAATAATACGGTAAGTATTTTGGTTTTCCAGGTAAGTATTTTTATTATAATTCACTTTAAATTTAGGTAGGTTATAAGGTAAGTATATAATAATGTAAGTTCTGGTTTTATGTTGTTGATCGGGTGATCGATAAAGCGCAAGTAAGTTTACTTTTTTGTTCAATAAATTTATGGGGTTTTTTCTAGGCTTGACAATTATATTCAACACGGTTAATTCTAGTGTTACCAGAGTTTGATATTTTTTACGATATTTTAAACTTTGTTTTTTGTACACAAGTGGTTACTTATATTAAAATTATATTTTTAATATAAAAATTATAATAAAGTATTCTTACTATGTTATAATTTAGGTGTCCAAATTTGAATTTGGACACACAGAATGTGATTTTAGGTTTGTTATTGAAATGATGCTTTTTTAAAGAACTGATCTACATAAATATGAATTTCCTAAATATCATAGTGAGGTTTTATCTCAAATGTTCCTACATTTGAAGTGATTTTTCATCGGGCAAAAACAAACAAACAAAAAGCTTTGATTGTAGATATTGATTAAAAAAATGCCCATCACAGCGAAAAACAAGAAATAATAAGAGCTTGTGAGAGTTGGATTAAATCAGATAGGGGAAATTTCGGCTAACTAAGCTGAGTTACAATAAAATGAATGCAAGAATTTACATAAAAAAAGTTTTGTATTCCATTTCGTGACAAACATTAGTTAAATGGCTTATGTGTCCTTGTAAAAAGCATCCACCTTCATAAGTGGTAAAAGTGAACAAGTGCGCTGATGAGACGGTGTAGCGGCTTGTCGAAATCAGTAGTACTGATCCGTTCTGCTAATCGGATTTTAATATTCCAACATTCCCTTTTTAATAAAAATAATTTGAATTTACATTAATTCAAATATTGAACTAAATGCCGAAATAATATATTACGTAAAAAAATTTCATATATTTATGCTTTGGGGCGTTCAAGACAAAAATCCTGGTATTGCTATTAAAACTTAACAAAAAAAAAACTCAATACAAGAACGCGACTTCGCATTCTTCATCAATCTTCTCTCAAATCGACTACTCTATCGACGAAGTTTAAGAAAATAAAAAAGACTTTGAATTTGGGTCTTCGTACTTTCTATTTAAACAAACCGGAGGTTGTTGACTCCCTATATTTATATGTAATGGTTTATCCCGAGAGTGAAAGCTATTCCAAAAAGTAAGTAACTCCGATTTCCGAAAATCGAATTTTCATCGGATCTCGACGTTTTAAGGGCATGGAAGACTATTCTGACTATTTTTACGATAATGTCCGTATGGAAGTATGTATATATATATATGTGTGTGTGTGTGTGGCTATGCCCAGTTGGCCACGTATTTAAGACATCTTCAATGACGGGAGTACGAAAATATAAAATCCTCGACGACAAATGTCTCACAGCCGAAATAAATCATCAAAGACGTTTTCGAACAAGCGCCGCCTAAATCGTGTACGTTTCCATGAGAGATAATATCGCTCATAGTGTCGTTCATATAATAACTACTAATGTTAATACGTGAACGACATTGTCACCTATTTTGTCGGCAATGATTATATAAGTGACAATGTGGTTTTTCTTCTCCTCAATGATTACATAAGTGACACTGCCCCTTATCTTGTCGTCAATGATTAAATAAAGGACAAGGTCGCCTATTTTGTCGTTAATGAATAATTAAGCAAAAACGTTGCCATTATGTCGTCAATGCTTACACAGGGCACAATCGCATTTATCTTGTCGTCAATGAAAAATTAAGCAAAAACGTTGCCATTATGTCCTCAATGCTTACACAGGGCACAATGGCGTTTATCTTGCCGTCAACAAGTACATAGCGGCAATCGCGCATATTTAATCATAGAACGGACTTTATTTAATATTTTTAGCACACAAATTTCATTTTTCTCTTAATTGCTTGTTTCCGTTTCATTTAAATTATTGACTAACTCAGCTGGGACTCGAACTGAGGCTATATGTTTATAAGTTTTCACGCTTAGCTCCTTGCTGCAGCACCACATCGACAACAAGAGGCTAACATATTCATTTATGTGATTAAAGACCAAACGTAAGACGTTGTTGCTCATCTTGTGCTTAACAAAGTTGCATTGAAGACAAAATGTAAAACAATCTCGCTAATATTGTCCTCCAGAACTTTACTGAACATTGTCGCTAATATGGTCCACAACAAAGTTGGATTAAGGACAAAATGTAAGACATTGTCGCTCATCTTGTCCTATTAATGTTACTGAAGGAAAAAACGTAAGACACTGTCACTCATATTCTCCTTAACAAAGTTGGATTGAGGGCAAAAATTAAGACATTGTCGCCCATCTGGTTGTCCACAATGTTACCGAAGACAAAATTTAAGAACTTTTCGCTGATATTGTCCTCAACAAAGTTGGATTGAGGACAAAACATAAGACATTGTCGCTAATATTGTCGTCAAAAGTTTGTAATAGCCCTACGGTAAATGGAACTGACACAAAACAAGTCACGTGACCGGTCCCCAGGGGGTAGGGACCAGTCCGAGTTCTAACACTTCCTATGAAGCGGACCAGCCACTTTTACATGGGGATGGCCTAGGATGGGGTTAATTGATACTTTTTATGCACCTTGTAACTTGTCTCTGAACTATCTTGTGGAGTCCTAATCAGTGTAGAATAATATAGATTATATATAAATATTATTCCAAAACTCAGCTGTAATTATCGATTAATTTATAATTTTATTGTTACAAATCCAAGTAGAAATTGTATTTTATTTTTAAGCGGTGTCTTTGATAGGATTCGAACCGACAACCTCCGGCATGACAGGCTAGTACACTACCCACTCGACCACAAGGGCACTTATATTTCAATATTATAAATACCAGTTAAGCTGGAGTTAATATCTGAATATAGTTACGGAACAGGTTCCTGAGTGGCATCGCAGTCTCATTGAAGGGAGACAATTAATATTATATAGATACTATGTGATAGGCCTTAGATCCAGGTGCATCGAATTTGTTCAGTGCCGTTTACTACAATACTATCCGGAGTACCAACTAAATTGAATGAAAATGGTTAATATGTAAACATTTACTCAATATGTGCTTTTTCACCATTCACTACTCCTTATTTTTGATACCAGTCTCATTTTCTCAAGTCATAGGACGAATACTTTTGGATCGTTTGTCACCAAATTTTCCGCAGGGAGAGGACGACAACATGCTATAATTCGTCGCTCAGATTGTCGTGAAGGACGATTTTCTATAAATTGTCGATTAGAAACCGTTATCGACACACAGAAAAAATATCATCAAACTGCAACTAACAATTTCAATTGTTAATATGTAATTTAAATTCAAACATATATTTTGTTAATATAAAAAATTGAGTTGCTGATACGACAAACACAGAAAATTTTTTCAACGAACTTAACTAACCAAATTTTTTGTACGTATTGTGAAAAAAATGAACAATCATCATGAATTTTCAAAAATAAATTTTTCAAAATAAAGTTTTTTTTATTTTGTGCTACTGATTCTTTTCAAAAACTAAAATTACAACCTACACAGAAAAAAGTTTTTTTTTAAATCTAAAAGGAAATGATTACTTTACTTTATTTTTATTTTTATTTTGAGTAATCCAAAGAAATTTAATAATTTTGGCTTGAGTTCGGTCTTAATTCAATTTTTCAATTAAATTATACTTTTATTTAGAGATAAATGTGAATCATGTAGAAAAAAATTTACTGCGCTGAGTGTTGAACTGACATGTTTTGACAGCTCCAGCTATTCTATCACTCGACCTGTACATCCTTTTGCTAGGTGTCATTAGAGTTTAACAATTAAGTTATGAGCTTAAGTTGAACTGTATGGGTTTATATTCAAAGTAATTTAATTATTTTGGCTTGAGCTATCGAAACATGTCAACTCAACCCTCCGCGCATTCAAATTTGTCTTTGTCTATATGCTTCACATTTATCTATAAATAAAAATATAATTTAATTGAAAAATTAAATCAAAACCGAACTCAAGCCAAAATAATTAAATTTCTTTGGATATAAGCCCATAAAGTTCGACTAAAACTCGCAACTTAATTAATTTTGAGGAATTTAGATTTTTAGTAATTGAAAATACAAATTTCTCCGAAGGTCCAACATCACAATTTCTTCAATCTGCCGTTCTAGTAATTAAAATTGTATTTTATGCTTTTCTCTGTATAATATTTAAAAATATGTAATTCCATTTCAGATTTTTGATATTCATAAAAAATTTGCTTCCAATTGTGTTAAAATATCATTTTATTTTACTACCACCCATACGAAGTACTTCTTTGTATTACCACCATTCTATAAACATCAAATATCAATTTAAGAGTTAAACGCTTACAATTAAACGCACAATAATTTTCATTAAAACCTGTCCCAAAACTGAAGGTAGATTTGTATTATTATATTCATTCCTAAAGGCAAATCATTCCCCAAAAGGTAACATAAATTTGAATGATACATTTAGTAGCTAACGACTAGTCCTTGGGAGTTATTTTGTTCCGCATACATTTGATAATAAATCGCTTGGCCCTTGAACTTATTTCACCCACTCCCACTCCCATTCCCTGTCATTATTAGTAAAATGTCCTTTTATACTAATAATAGTTACTCACACTATTCAACAACAGCTACCCTTTTTTCGTGTTTTGTTTAGTTTTCACTAAATTACTTTCACGTTTTTTATTGTAATTTCTTTTAAACAAAAAAAAAAAGGAATAAAAAACGAACAAAACGCAAAAGCAATAAAAAAAAATTCAAGAAAGAGGCTAAATATGTGGTTTGTTGGAAAGAAAAAAGTTTCATTCTACAAACCCCTTCAATCTTATATAAACTTAAATATGTGTGCTTGTATTTTACGCTTCGCGTGTTTGATCCTTATTTTCTTTATTACAGTTCAATTTTAATTGTAACCCCTACAGCTGTTTGGTCTTCCTTAATATTTTTGTATATTTGGAGACACGCAAAGGTTGGCAAGTGTTAAGCGCTGCTCGACATGCTTTTTTGTTGTCCAGGTTTCTGTGTAGTAGTAAAAGTAGTAAAAGCTGAAAGGCGTGTCCTCTTACTCTGACTCCCTCTCTCGTCCCATATTGCATTTAATTGTTGTTACCATTTTATTTTATTTCAGGGTTAATTTTAGTATGAATGTGAGTGCTTTGGCCAAAATCAGAAAATTTAAATTATATTTTAAGAGATTAAAGTGCTTTAATCTGAAGACACAATAGGAAGCAAAGCATCAAAAAAAGCTTTTTAAATACAATTAATTTTTTTGCTAAGTCAACTAAATAATTAATTGATTTTGAGCCTAAGTTAAAAGGAAATCAGAAAACATTTTGTAATAATTTTTTTGTAGATGTCAAAATTATTTCAATTAAGATTATTGTTATATCAACAATGGGAATTGTTGATTTTCTGAAAAAAATTGTAATTATCATAAGTGTTGTATGAACAATATTTTTTATACACAATCTCAACCCTCGAAGCGACTTTTTGCTTGTCTGCGAAAAACACTAATTGTCTTTAGGCGGAATCGAACCGGCGCCCTCTGGAATAATAGATAACGTTCTTACCTCTCAGCTAAAGAGCAATTCGTTATTAAATTGGCAAATAATGAATACACACAAAACTTGATTTGCTTTGTTTCATTTACGTGTGTGCATTCCATTTGTTATGTCAACAATGATGATTGCTAATTTTTTTCACAAGTTTCAACAAAAACTTTAGTTGTCATTTTTAATCAAAAAAAATATGCAAACATTTTTGAATTTTTGCGCCACACTTAACAAAAAAATTTGGTTAGTTCAGTTTGTTGAAAAAAATTTCTGTGTTTGTCGTATCAACAATCCAATTTGTTATAATAACAATATATATTTTTGAATTTAAATTACATATTAACAATTCGAGTTGTTAGTCGAACTTTGATGATATTTTTTTCTGTGTATGTAACTGATTTATTTCATAAATAAAACAGAGATATTTTTAAGAACAAATCAAATGAAAAGGATGAAAAAGATCTGCTTTCAGGTAATTGTTCCTAAAGCCTTAAGAGGCAGCTATATGAACTTGACTAGGAAATGCTTTTTATATGGCAGGCCACTCTGAATTTATTGGCACAGTGCTCAATTTCAAAAAAAAATACTAATCACACTACAATAAAAAATCCTGCTTGATGGAGGAAATGTTGAAAGTGCTGTTCACTTCGTGGCGGGCTGTATTGAACAAGCCATGAACATAAAAATATATTTCCGGTATTCAAACGCTATCTGCCATTATAAAAAAAAAAAACTCGAAGTTGATGTTATCTTGATCTCAGAGGCTCACTTGACGTCTTGAAGCTTTCTAAAATTAATAGATATAATTTTATGACACCAAGGCCTCCAAAGTGGTGGTTCGATAATACTTTAAACCACTACTTACACGCAAAGTAAAAACCTGGTTGGGGCAACCATAATCTAAAAGCAACATACTATGATTGAATATATGATTGCTCTGTTTTTGTTTTCCACATTGAAAACTACAAAAGAAAACGAAAGCAAACGTTTCGTTTAGTTTATTTTCCTACTCTGCTTTGAATAGCACGTCCGGAAATTCTCGAAAACTAGTTAAGCGGTTAATGCTTGTGACCATAGATATGTTGGTCATGGCGATTTTAAAAATAATTTTGCTTTATGGAATGGCATAATCCACAGGTGGTCCCATTTTCACCAATATACGATAGGAGCGGGGGGAGAGGTGCTTCCCATACAAAGTAATTATTAAATATCGTATATGTGGAATACTATATCAGTGAAAGTTTTCAAACTTAGTGTAAATTATTTAATCGTTAATGCGGTGGTGTAAGAGCAGGGGAAGAGCTCCATCCCATAATTATTGTATATTTGGAATACCATATCCGTAAACGTCTACAAACTTGGTGAGAAATACTTTGTAGTCAATGCATGTAGTCCCACAGAAAACTGGCGGTGTAGCACTGGGCGGACGGGTGCCTCCCATAAAAAATAATTATCAATTATGGAATATCTTGAATACTATATCAGTGAGAGGCGTCAAACTTGGTGGGAATTCTTCCATAGTCAATCCGCTGAACGCGAATCTGGACTTAATTTCTATTATCAATTCTAGTTTTCGAGATATACCGTTATGTCAAAAATGAAGGCACTTATACGACACATATTAGGCACACATTGTTTTCAAATCTGCCTATTAGTTGCAGAGATATCTTAAAAGTTTTAGCATGAAAATTGAAAATTAAAAAAATAATAAAATTTTTATTTTTTAAAATGCATAAAAAAACAATAAAAATACACCAACGCTGCCATTTTTAGTGGAGCATTGTCTATTCCAAAGGAAATGAGCTATTTTTCGATGCGATTTAGATAAATGTCGATAAGGCAAAAGCTGTTGGCAACTTAACACACAACAACTTTTTTGAAGAAAAATTTTCTGTAGATATTAGGGATGCTAGCCCCGAAATACTGAAAACCCGGTATTATTCTAAGAAATTAAGTTCTGAATCCCGGGATTTTTATGCGAAAATCCCGGGATTTTGGTAATAGTAAAAATAGCGCAACTCTTTTTTATATTAAATAAAATTATACTTATGTTAGTAAATAATAGGGGATTCATTTAATCAAATTTCTGCTTTAATCGATTAATCGCTCGATTAATTAGTCGAGGTTTTGGCTTAATCGGTTAATAATCGGTTAATATCGGTATTAACCGGTCAACCGAATAATATTTTTTTTCATAAATCAAGTAATTTTAACGAAAAGAATGCATAAATTATCTATTATATTAAATTTATTAGTAAAAAAAAACAATAACATGGCAAACATAACAATTCTTGAACTAAATCAAGCAAACAAAATCATAAATATGTATTCATTAAACAATTAACAAGTTTGTGAGATCATTATATCAGTTCTTAAACAATCTTTCAAAAAAATAATTTGCTTTAAATGCTTACGATTTAAGAGATTCTCTTCTTTAGTTTTGATAAGACCTGACTTGGAATAATACGGAATATTTAGTTTCTTAGTTTTTTCCTAAATTTCTCTAAACATATAAAATCTTCCATTATGTCCTGTTTTAGTTTTTTTTTCAATTTCGTAACACTTCAAATGGTTTCAGTTAATTCGGTTTTCTTGTGTTACTATCGATAGAGTCTTTAGTTGTTAGCTGATCATCTGACTCATAATGGCAGAGCTCAGCACCGAACATTGCGCAAAAAAGTTTATATCCTAATTCGTAAGTTACAGTTTTTGTACTGTATTTTAAAACACTGTTGCTAAAAGAAAATATTCCTGATTAAAGGCATAAACTAATTGAATGCGTTTCTCATTAAATCTTATCCTTAGATTCTTAATTAAATCGTTGTTAATAGTATTATTGGCTTTCATTAAACTATTAAACAAAAACTTAATACTTCCCTCAAATTCAAATAGAGTAGTAGAGTCTTTACTGAGCTCTCTTATAGCCACGTCTAAAGGTTTTAAAGTTTAAGTTAAGTTAAGATCACTGAACACACTTCGTTGTTTGTATGAAAAATAATTTCTAAACACATACCTTTTGTGTATGAGACGTAACAAATAATTAAACACACACAAAAATTTGTTATAATACTATAAAAAATTAAAACTTTTGCTACGTCGGTTAATCGGTTAATCGCCAGAAACTAACCGGTATAACCGTTAATCGAAAATAGCCAATCAGGTAGTAATTAGCCGGTTAACCGAATGAATACCCTAGTAAATAGGGATAAAAGTAAGATAGCCTATAATGTTTTTATACCTTGATAAAAACTACTACAGATTAATCTTTATCAAAAATACTTTTATGAAACGTGTTTATATTCAAGCTTTAAAAATGTATCTTGTAAAATTCATTTATTTAATTACAAATACGGCCGCTAGTTATAAAATTGTTGTAAATAACTTTTTTGCCATTAAACCATATGCGTATAAAATGACACACAAACTACCCACTTGACCAAGACTTTTTTAATGGCATTGACTTGGAATATATCTGGAAAATATATCGGATAAAACTCATTTATAGTGTAAAAATCACAGCTGAATTGTAAAAGTTTACCTGTCGCTTCGAAAGTTCGCTGACAAATCAATATCAAAAATTAAAAGTAATTTTTCAATATTAGGCCATGTTCTGAAAACCATTTCGTTTTGAAACCGCGAAATTTCAGGAAAAAATTCAACTAAAACAGTCATTTATTGCAACTTTTTAATTTGTTTTTATGTTTTAAATGTTTCAGATATTTTATTCCAACTTAACTTCGAATGCACTAAATTGTCCAATTAAAAGAACACTGTTTTTCATTTTTGTGATTTTGAGATTTCAAAACGAAATAGTTTTCAGAACATGGCCGATTGTTATCTTTATTTTTTAATTTATTTGTTTTAATGTAAATTGAATATATATTTATTTTTTTAATATTTTAAATTACACTGCAATCAGACAAACCATAAACATAGCTGAGAATCGAACACGGTACATACAGGCTAACAGACTAGCACTCTACCAACCAGCCAACCGCAGCAAGTTTTTTCTGTTCAATTATTGCACACATGTGTGTAAATTACAAATTAACGAAATATATTCGAGAAGTTATGGAAAACAGTTAGATATTGCGAACATTTACATTTCATTAGTATTCGACAATTTGGCGAATGTTTATTATCGCGACTTTATCGAGCGAAGTTCGCTTTATCCATCATAAGAACTTCAATTTCGCGAAAGCTTACTATCCCGACATTAGCGACAAAAGCTCGCTTTAACGGTCATTAATTTTTTTTTAGATTCGTGAGCAGTTATCCAACAATTTTGTTTCGCAAACTCTTTGCTTTAGCGAACGTTCGTTTCTTTCGAATATTATGTCTAGTGGGTAAACAAATCAACACATACAAACAAACATGTGCATATATAGATATTTAAACCCTTACGTAGAGTGCGACCACCAAAACCCACCCTCACAATTTACCCTTTGATTGTTTATGTGCAAATAATAAATACATAAACGCAAAAATATATAAATTTATATAAACTATACATACGCACAAGCATGTGCACACATGTGTAAGTATGTATTAAGTACATTTATATGTATATATGTACGTATATATGTACATATGTATATGTAATTTAATGCTTTTTATGTGGGTTAAAATACACTTACTCATACATATAAACATAAAATTATTGCTAGTAAAATGTGTTATGCCAGTAAGGGTTTATCAAAATTAAGGATATTGTGTATTTTTATGAAATTCTTTTATATATGTATGTGACACACGCTCACATACACAATCGTGCGGTGATACACATATTTTTTGGATATAAAATAACTTATCAAACAAATTTGAAAGTCATTTATAAAATTATATTTGGTAACCGTAAAAATGTTAAAATTATAACCAACACATATGTACTACGTATGTAGTCTAAATCTCTTGTTTGATAATATTTTCTATGAAAGTAAAAGGACTTGAGTTTTTATGGCTCAAGAGTTTGTTTTGTGTTCGTGTGTTGTTACAGCAAAAACTTTGTAAGAAAGTATTCACATCTACACTTGCTTACATACAACAACTCATCTATCATATTCGGAAAGATTTTCCTCATGCTGTCAAAGGATAATAAAATGTACTTTCTTGGGTAAGCAACGAATGTAGAGTGTATTACGGATGTGTCTATTTAAATAGTAGAATAATCAAGAGAGCTTACTCGGCTTTGATTAAAATAAATTTAGGTAATTTCCCTCTTTTTAATGATAAAAGCGATTTTTATGATTTCTCAAGTTTTTATTGAAATAAAGTCGAACTGTTTCATTTTGACTCATTATTCGAAATCAATTCAGATTTCGATTATTAAATTTAAACCTATACTTCATATTGAATTAATAGCTTTCAATTAAATAAACTATAGCTCAAAAATATAAATTCTTGAGAATATCTCGAATAAATTAATACATTTTCTAAATAAACTATTTTAATATATTGCTAACGTTCAAAAGTTTAGTTTCAACGCATAATATCAAAATTTTCATTGTAGCTGAGAGAAAATAAAATCAAATTTCTAGCAAAAAGGGATAAAGTTTCCTTTTACTCTTCTTTCGAGTTTATGCATGGACAACAACAAAAATGAATTACAAATAAAAAAGGGTCGTAAAGCCTTGTTATAAATAGACATTAAAAAAGAAGAGCTAAGAACAACCAACATGCGTGTCAGAGACACTGGCAGAAAAATTATTGTGATTATCTATTAAGTCATGAGTTTTACTCGTTCTATATCCGAAGAAATTTAATTATTTTGGTCTGAGTTCATTGATAATTACAAGTACATACTAGTATGTGAATGTTTGTTTCTTCGATTAAAACTCATAACTTAATTGTTTAACTCTAAAGCAGGCCTGCCATATTTGCCGATTTATCGGCATTTTGCCGTTTTTTTTTTTGCCTCAAAATGATCAAAGTGCCGATTTGCCGACTTTTGCTCCAAAAATTCCGATTTTTCGATAAACACTTAAAACAGAGTAGCTTTGTTTGTTTTAGTATAATTTTTTAATGATGGGCAACAGTGGAATTATGTTACATTAAAGAAACAAATGTTAATCAGTCAGCGCTTTTACTAAAGAGAAAAAGGGTTAGGTTTATTTACAATTAACAAGGATATTTTTTCCGACATGTCTAACGTCAGATATAAACTGAGACTATACCAGACAATCAACCAAGTTGTCTAAAATCCCCTCAGACATTTGGCAAATTAGTCGGCAGTTTTCTGGTACGATGTTTCTGCAATATTCTGAAATATATTTCGATTAATTTCCTTTAAGACATTTAACAGAACAGTCTGCAAATTTTCTGTTTTAAGTGTTACGACTTTTAGCAGCACTTCTGCATATTGTCTGATTTTAGTTTTTGTAATAGTTTTCATTTATCTCTTTAGAGTTTGCGCATAAATGATTGATTTTTTAAACTTAGAAAATATGGGTAAATGTTTTCTGATGAGCAACCATTGGCAGCAGAAAAATGTATGCTAGAAGAGTAATCAAAGAGGTCTTACAACATTCTGATTCTATGTGCGAATTTAATACGACATTTCTCATAAATTTAAAATTTTAGCTCCGACTTTTCGCAGATATTTTCTAATTTTTTGTCAGACATTTTTCCGACATTGTTCAGACATGTCGAAAATTTCTTTCGAATTTTCCCAGAATATTCTTCCAAATTTCTAGAGCATTTTCTGGGACATTTCGGCAAAGTTTTTAGAATTTCCTTCGACAAAGGGTTCCGATTTTTGTCAACAATTGAATTAAACTTTCTTTTTCTATTTTATTTTCACTGATTTTTATGTTATTTGATATATTACAAACATTAGTTAATGCTAAATTGTTTTGTTTTGTAATTTTTTTTTGTTAACAAAAATATGTTTTATTGTATTTAAAATAAGTATTTTGAATTTGCCGATTTATTGCAGATTTTTTACAATTGAAGTGCCGATAATGCCGATTTTTTTCTGAAAATATGCCGATTTTTTAACAAAATAATCTGGCAGCCCTGCTCTAAAGCAGTGGTGGCCAGACTCTCAATTTCCTATACTCGCGAGAATAGGCTGTTTTTACCATCAACACACGTATACTGTGTGTGAGACACAGTACATACCTAAACATAAATATTATAGTGCTTGTGTGACCACCACTGCTCTAAACTTTATTTAAACTTGTGCATCCTTTAACTAGGTGCGTTTAGAGTCTAAAGTAGGGATGTAACGAATACCGATACCGATACCGATATATCGGCGATACTTCAGATTTTCCGATACATCGGTATCGGCGATATTTTACTGCCGATACGATGATACTTTTAAACATTTTTTCAGAGTTTTTTTTAAACAAATAATTTATTTTTGTTCGATTTGACCATGAATTAAATACACTTCGTTATTTTTTAAATCTTATTAATATCAATTTTAAAAATTAATAATATTTTATGCTGTTATTTTGTAAAAAAATTATTTATTTTTTGTTAATTTTACCATGAATTCAAATGCAAGCCGTTGTTTTTTAAATCTTATTCCAGCAAAAAAAGAGATACTCCAAAGAAGTCATGAAAATGTAGAATTCGCGATCTGGAAGTATTGCAAATTTGGATAATTTCTAATTAGTTTTACATATCCTTGCCCTTGCAAGAAGTTCTGTTTTTCGATTACCAATCACCGAATTGGAAGCGATGGTAGGAAAAATTTCTTTTTCGGTATTCTATAATGATTTTTCCTTAAGGAAAAAGGATAGACAAGTACCCATTTTCACAATTTTTTTATTCGAATTTAAACTCAGAACTGTATTTTCATATAAATTTAAGTGAATAAATATAAACTTAGAAGTCTTTTAATAATTAAGCTTTTAAGTTATTTAGATGAATATTAGTTGATAAATGTTCTTTAAAAAAAATAGATTTTTTTAAAAAGCATGGCGAGTATTTTTTTAAATTATAAAGGAATTAAAAAATTTTTCTTGATTTTCTATTAATTATCTGCATATTTTTAATATAGATTTGTTGGAAGCAAAGAAAATGTAGCTCCTTAAAAATTACTGCCAATGTTTTATCAATTTTAAATATTCTCTCTTATAATGTAATTTTGTATAACAAAAAATTGCACTTGAGTTTTGTTAATCTAAACTTGAACTCAATTTAAATATTCGTATCGGTATCGGAATCGGTATCGGCGATATTTATTTTTAAATATCGGTATCGGTATCGGATCAGCAAAATGGCGTATCGTTACATCCCTAGTCTAAAGGCATCTAGCAAAATGATGTACATGTTCAAATAAACTGAATCTACAAGAATCAGTTGTAACAACCTTGTTATTTAAATAAAATAAGTAAAAAAAATTTTTAAGTTGAATGGTTTTATTGTAATGAAACATAATAATGATGCATATAATGGCACTAAAAACTAAAATATAATTACGAAGTACCAGGTGCCAGCTACCACACCACTCTCTTCACCCACATAGGACCCACCCACCACATAGGACATTGATTAGACATTGATTAGAGAAACCAACACACAACTGATAAAAAGCTGAGACAACTACTTTGATGAAGTTGTATTTCCATAATAAGAATTTGACAACTACGACTCAACTATCAATTTAGTTGTGAATCATAATCAAAGTTTCAGATCAATCGGTCACCGGGAAGGGGCTAAATTTTCAATTATTAGATTTGAACCAAACTCCACAAACACTCCTCAATTATAGGCCCCTATTATGATTCACAACTCAACTAAGTTGAGTTGTCAATGCTACGACCCAACTCAACCATTTTTTTCTATTATGATTCACAACTAAGTTTAGTTGTCTTCGAAAAAAGGTTCTTATCTATACTCTCTGTTTTTTGAAACCATAGTAGCCATCAAAAAATATTTTAAATATTTTTAGTTTTGGCCTCACTATTTGTTTTGAGATTTTATATTTTATGGATATGGCAACAATATGGGTTGACAAATGGGATAGATTGGCGCCTAGAAGTACCATTTTAAAAGTAATCAAAAGTAAAACAATAGTCGAAATAAAAACCAAAACACAACTGATAAAAAACTGAGACAACTGCTTTGATGAAGTTGTATTCCATAATAAGAATTTGACAACTACGACTCAACTATCAATTTAGTTGTGAATCATAATAGGGGCCATAATTTTCAATTACTTAGAGTTTGTAAAAATTATTGGAAAAGTTTGTTTTGTGATCCCATGAGTAATTGGGCGCGTTCAGCAGAGACAGTTTGCTACTCAACAGTTGCTCAACAATCAGATGAACGCATTGATTACTGAGCTGTTAGTCAACATGTTGAGTAAGCGCTCACCATTTTTGGTAGCAATGAAAAAGTACGATACATTTTATCAAATTAGGATACACCAGCTCAGGTGGACTTTTATATCGAGTTTCATAATATATTTTTAAGTTTTAATTGATTTTTATTTCTCAAATAAATATAATAATATTTTTTAGAAAAAATTTTTAATTAATTTTAATTGAAAAGTCTAATTTTTTGCTTGTATAATAAAAAAAGTGAGCATATCGTTCAGAAAACCAATAAATTAAAAGCTGCTTAACTCAACTGTTTGGTAGCAGGTTTTTCTGCTGAATGCGCCCATTGACTCAATTACTCGAAGTTACTATGATAATAAACGTGAAACGTTCTGTATATTGTAGCGGTTCATGATTTTTGTGAATATGACACTTCGACAATTAATTTTGAATTTGTAGTATTGCCGCGGTATTGGATATCTATAAACGCAGTACATATTAGAAAATTAAGGACATATTTTTGTATATACAATACTGTACTGGCACAAATCTTTTGGAATTGTCGAAATTTTGTATTTAAATTGTTGCTGCAATACATATTTTTTGCAAAAAGTTGCAATATCTGCTTAAGTAGTTTTGTTGAAATTTTTTAAATATATTTTTAGGTTTATATGCGCTTGTTCTCACAGTCAACCTATAAAAAATAGTACATCATTCGAAAGGATTTTTAAAACGCGTCCAATTGAGCATTAAATTTGTCGATTCTTGGAATCAGCTGATATGTCATGTGGCTTCGTTTTTGACCCCATGGTACTTTTCATCATTGTGATGTCAATCTTTACATCATCAGCTGGTTATCAGTGCCAATGACGACAAATCTGTCATCAAAGCTATGACACACCGACATCAGGGATATGCCGAATGTAATCAATTCAAAGACAAAATGTCATAAAAATAATGTTGTTGATAGGAAAATCGCCATAATTCTGATGTAATATGTCAAGTGTCTTCTTTTTTAATCCAATGTCACTTTTCGTCTGAGCATGCATGCTGTACTGGCGTTGCTTTTAAAAAGTCTTGTAGATTTTATAATTGTGTATCTCTGTCATAGTAGTGCTGATAAGTATACGTACGTACATAAATGTAGTGTCATGTTTTGCAACTTTTTAAAAGTGAGTTTAAGCACAAAAAAAATAAAACAATAAAATTTGTACTAATATATAAATTACAAACATTATAACATTGTTGTTGTACACTTTAATAATACATAATAAGTGGCTTCGTATTGATGTTATTACAGTCATAGCATTGATGACACTGAAACTATGACAAAATTCTATGATGACGTTTTTCATCAGATTGATGCCTTTTCTCGTTTCATCGATAACATTTGTCATAGCATTAATGCCAGTCAGAATTCTGGTGACAAGTCGTCAGGAATGCGAAGATATATTTTTCTATGAGTGTAAAAAGTTTTTCTCTAAGTATAGAAAAATGGACACATACTAATACTATACTATACTTCTTATTAGACGCTGACGTATGGGAAAGAAAACATGTTTGACCAAATAAATATAAAAAATAAGGAAGAAAAAATTGTATTTTACAATAGTTTTCAGTTAAAACCTTAATTTTCTACCATGAACCCAAAAAAAGTAAAACAAGAAACCCCAAAAATAAAATTGTCCACATGCTGAAATAGATCAGCAGCAACAACAAAAATGAAGGGATATCAAACAAAAGCACAAAACCCATACAAAAGAAAATAACTGTTAGAAAATAACGTTAGGCAATCGTTAAAAAGTTGCCACGTCTGTTCAGCTCGTATTTCCGTAATTTACTACATAATACAAAGTATTAAATTCAAACACACATTCATCAATCTCCAAGCTCACAAAGGGTTTCCTTGACCATTAACAATTTAAGCAATAACACTGTACAACAAAAAATTATATGGTTCTAACGACTGTTTCTGGCAGAAGCACCAAAAATATATACACATACGTGTACCGGCGTTTCGAAAGTTTACATCTGGGATTTATTTTAGGGGGAGTTAAAGTTCTTCCATTTTTGCATAGAAAATCTTGCAAGCCTTACATTTAAAGTATAATATGTGCTCAGCACTTTTATGTAAACCACTATGAAAAACATGTCGTGAAACATTTTAACCCTCTAACTCTTCGTTGTATGGGTCTTTTATATAGAACACCCGCTAAATTGCCGCTGAAAGGGAGTTTTTCCCCCCTTTTTAAAGCAAGGAATAAAAAGATCCATGCAACAAATAGTGCTCTAAAAAAATGTGCCTTACAAAAATGCTCTACAAAAATGTGCCTTGTAGTGTTTTACATCAAAGTATTGAAGACAACGTATACCTTAAACGCAATGCTTACAAGATTTCCTCTGTCGAATTACTGTAACTATGTGAAAAAGGTGTGATCGGGGCGGGGTTGGTTAAATTCGACTCTGCCTTAAATGATTCCCTCTACTAGAATCAGTCGTTAGGACCTTGTTATTTTGAAAAAAAAGAATTATGTTGTTCTACAGTGTAATCACAAATGACTTAAGCTATGATGTTCTTATTTCTCTTTTCATTTTTAAGATATAAGTCTTTGTAATGTTTTGCTTGAGAAAAAACTTCTAATTTAAGTGTTTAATATTTTAGTTTTTAGGTACTTCTTTGTTTTTATCCGACTACACTCATAAAAAAATGTGTCATCGCATTAATGACGCTCTATCCTCAGAATCCTGCCATCAATGCTATGACAAATGTCTTCAATAAAACTTTTCGTTTTATTGACATCAATCTAATGACAAACGTCATCATTGAATTTTAACATAGTTTAAGTGTCATCAATGCTCTGACTGGAATGACATCAGAAATACATAGACAATGTTATAATATTTGTAATTTATATTTTCGTAAAAATGTTATAGTTTTATTTTCTTTTCTTCTTTTCTTTTTGTGTTTAAACGCATTTTTTGAAAAGTTAAAAAACCTGACATTGCATTGATGTACATTTATCATAATTATTTTGACAGAGCTTATAATAAAATATGCAAGTGTTTTTAAAAACTGATCCAGTACATCATACATAAGCAGACAAAACATTGAACCAAACGGTAATATGACACCTTTTCGTCATATCGATGACACTTAGTCATCATATGTATGTCGCATCAATAATGTTTTGTTGATTTTGTGCTGCCCATGGTGACATAGCTGATGTGGTAGAGCTTGGGCTCAAGAACAACATTAGAAGAAAAAATAAAATAACAAAACGTAAAACTAGAATAGAAACAAGTAAAAATAAGAAAATAGCAATATGAATGTATAATTGTTTCAATCATTTTATAGATTACAGCTGATGTAAAGGTTGGCATCACAATGATGAAAAGTGTCATTGGGTCAAAAACGAAGAAACTTGATATATCACTAGTGTCAAATTATTGCAGCGTCATGACGGTTTTTCCACCAGCGGAATCATATTGATGGCGTTTTGTCATTAAATTGACTTCCATTAGTCATTTCCTTGATGTCGATGTGTCATTGCATTGACGATAGATAGAGTTGGGTAGTTCATGAACGATCTAGTTCAATTGAACTACTCACACAAGTGAACGGAGTGAGCTGCTCATATCATTGAGCTCTTTTCAGCTCCCTAGTTCATATTTCTTTTACGCTCATATTTCTTTTTCGTTCACGTTTCTTTTTAGTTCATATTTCTTTTGCGCTCACTCTCACAATAATCAGATCACATTTTGTAGTCAAGGCGCATCCATACTAGTAAGCTCGCTATTACAACGAGTACGAAATCTACAAAAACCACTAGTAATTTATTTTTGTAGAATCATTGCACAAAGTCAGAAGCACAAAGCAAGTAAGGAAATTTTGATATTCAACCATGATATTAGCACAAAAAAAAGTTATCAACTGTGCTGTCAACTTTACCTGTTATGGATATGATTGCCCAGTGCACATACGTATACTGAGCAACTGAACTATTGAACCAACTGAACTAAAAGAGCGTCATAGTTCAGTAAAGTGAGCTGAGCTGAAAAGAGCGCTCACTCAAAAGAGCTGAAAAGCACAACTCTAATGATAGATTTGTCTTGATCGTCCACTGGCTATTTGTGGCGTGACATTAAATTTAGTTTGGTGGCATCTGTAAGACACAAAGTCATGACAACAAAAAAAAAGATAAATATTTAATAATGCTGTGCAGATTATCAATGAGAGGGCTTAATTAGCACATTTATATTTTATACTCACGGATGCATGCACCCGATAATTAAATAGTCGGGTTTTAGTTGTTTAAACTTATTCCTGATTAAATTTACTTTTACATATAAAACGAAAAATCACGTAGCTGCAACTTTTTAATTTTACAGGAGAAGACAAAAAATACAAGTGATAATTACTACGTTGTTTTCTTTTTAACCGACTTCAAAAAAAGGAGGAAGGTTATCAATTCGTCATGTATTTTTTTTATGTCTGTTCCCTCAAAACTCCGCCATTAATGAACCGATTTCGGATTTTCTCTATTCAAAAGGATGTACTTCCAGATTGGGCCCGTTGAAAAATGGGCGTGGTCACGCCCATACAAAGAAAATATACATTCGTTTTCAACTACTTCTACTCAAGCGATTCTTATGAAACTTTACACACACATTAAGCTTCTATTTAAATATTACATTAGGATCAAAAAAGTGGGCTGTGCCACTCCCATGCAAAGTAAATATTATTTTTCAACAACTTCTGCTTAGCCGATTTTTATGAAACTTTGCATACACATTTAGTAATCGATACAATACAACATTGTGGTTAGAAAAGTGGGCAGTGTCACGCCCACGAAAAGTAAATATTCATTTTAACTACTTCTACTTATCCGATTCTTATGAGACTTCGCACATAAAAGTAGTTCTCCCATGGGGGCGG
Source organism: Panzeria rudis (assembly GCA_956483635.1). Classification (NCBI taxonomy): domain Eukaryota; kingdom Metazoa; phylum Arthropoda; class Insecta; order Diptera; family Tachinidae; genus Panzeria; species Panzeria rudis. The sequence goes on from OY101450.1 coordinate 31,321,834, forward strand.
TGCTACGCCTATTTTGTAGTCGGTTTTTTTTTGTTGCAAGAACTATCGATTATAATGTCGCCGAGTTTCACAGTAGAAATTTAACAATTTTTGGGACATTGCCAGCCTCACCAATTCTTAACAAACCAGTGCAGTATATAGCAATTTTCTTCGTGTTTGTTGGGCCTTGCAAAGATCTCATTATTAAACGAATTTGTGTATAAAATTTGATTCCACACAAGCGTTTAACTCGAATGTCTAAGAAATGAAAAAAAATTAAGGTTACAATATTTTTGATCAATACTTTAATAGGCACTTTTACTTTATTTAACTTTAACACGGACGTGCAAAACTTGAACGACAGAGACATTTGGGCAATCAAAAGGGGTGAATAATTCTTTTTGGTTTCTTCTTTTAATTCACTCACATTTATATGTACATATAAACAAGTAAAAACCCAGCAAACATTTTGCATAGAATTCGGTTAGCATATTTCCACAGTGTATGAGAAGAAAGCGACTTCTTTATCGCAAAAAAAGTCTGAAAACTTCCCTAAATTATGTGAGAGAAATCTATACAAAATCTGGAAGAATTTTCTCCGAATTTCTAAAAGAATTTTTGGCATGTCTGTACGATGCACAATAAGAAATTTTAGCCTTTTTAAACGAAAACTAAAAAATTAATGTTGAGAATTTACAATTAGTTTTGCTTTACTATATTAAAAACATAACAAATTAAACATCCTTGTTTACATTTTTCGTCCACGTTGCTTTACCGCTACGTTATACATAATATTTTTTCCATTCGGTTTCTAAATTAGTTAAAAAGTAGAGACTGTATGTAGAGAATAAAGTGTAACTTTCAGATGAAGGTTTCTAGTTTTTGAGTTGAGTAGTTTTTTTATGTATAATCGAATTGACGTGAGGTTAAGGTAAAATAACAGAACTATAAAATCCTTTATCATTTGGATTTGCAAAAAAAAATGATAGCAGATGATAGCCATAATACTACCACAGTCCTCTAGGACAATCAATTGTCTTCCGAAGTTGAAATATTTCAGCTGCGAATATTTGCGACTTTTTTAAAAAACGAATTTTTCTAGGGAACTACAACGTCTAAAATCGAAATATTTACTGTATGGAGAAGAAATCGGAAATCTATTTATTTTAAACTTATTTAAAACAAATTTTTCTTTAATGCAAATTAAAAGGGTCTAAAAAAAGGTGCTACAAATTTGTCATGCGTGAAAAGCAGAGAGCTAAGTGACAAAAAAAATTCTTTTTCGTGATAAAAAAATTCGAAGGACCTTAAGAGGGCCATTTCCACAGATCGAATTCAAAAAATTATTTAAATCGGTGTTGCCATAATATTTGCCACAAAATCGGTAAAGTTTTTTATAGTGCGATGTTAGAAAAATGTCTAACAATAGAAATAATACTTTTCGAAATCTTTTGTATTACAATCGGAGCAAATGCTGGCATGTACACACAGAAAAAGTTTCATGTAAAATCGTCGAAAACCAGGTTAGTTTAACATTTTTCAGTAGTGATTTTGCTTCATAGGTGTTTCATATTAAATCAACATAATTTAAAATAATCTTGAAAGAAAATTTATCCTTTTGAATTAACTATATTTCATGTTGATTTAATATTGCAGTACAGCTAAATCAAAATGAAGTTGACAATGAAATAATACGAAAGAATATGTTTAATCAAAGTTATTTCGAGTTGAAATAATGTCAATTTGTTATTGGAACAACACGAAGAATCATTTTGAATCAAAGTTATTTCAAGTTTAAACAACGTGAATTTAATATTGAAACAACACTAAAAATCATGTTGAATTATAGTTATATCAAGCTGAAAAACGTAAGTAAAATAATTAATAGAATAGCTACACTATTAATTATTTTACTTACGTGATAGTCATCAGAAAACTTTGTGTTGTAGCTGGCTGCCACAGCCAAAATTTTAAATCGTGCCACCTGCATGATAGTCCACGCACTAACCACTGCAGGCACAACAGCTTCAAACATTACTTTACCTATACACTAAATAAATACCATCGCATCCCAATTAAAAAAGACTCTCCAAAGAAGTCATGTAGAGTTTGCGATCCGGAAGTAGTGCAAATTTGGATCATTTCTAATGATTTTTACATAGGGTTGTCATAGCAAGAAGTTATCTTTTTCGATTCCTAATCACCGAATTGGAAGCGAAGCTAAGAAATATTTCCTTTCTGGCGCTCTGTATTGATATTTTTCTCTAGGAAAAAGAGTACAAAGTTACACATTTACGCGAAACGGCGTTTTTATGTAAATTTCAGTAAATAACTGTTAATTTTTAGACGAAAATTAGTTCATAAATTTGTTTAAATAAATTGAATTTTTAAAAAGCATTGTGGGTATTTCGTAAAACTATAAAGGAATTAAAAATTTTTGTGTGACTAAAATAAATTTTGACTTGCTTTTCTACTAATTATCTGCAATTTTGAATATCGATTCTTTGGAAGCAATGAAAATGTAGTTCCTCAAAAAGGACTTCCAATTTTTTTTACTGGGATGTAAAATGAAATTCTTTTTAATTTAACATGTGGGCAATTCAATGCGAGCTTGCATATTGTTCTATCCCGTATTTTGTATTTAAATACTACCTGATACTTTGAACAGCTTATATCTCATAACGGTTATAATTTCTTTAATTTTCCCCGAAAAGTTAATTTTAAAATCGGCACGTACATATTAAATTGCGATGTCTTTAACACTTTTATTTTTCACACACGTTTTTTATTTATTTTCTACATTTAATTTAATTTAATATATATTATTTTAAAAATCAAAATTTGAAAGAAAATATAAAATATGAAATAATTTTTTTTTAATACATGCCATTCATGTGTAAAATTTTATGAATTTTTTGTTTGAAAATTTTCAGTAAAATTTTATGCATGCATAACATAATATGAAATATAAAAAAATTGGTCTGATATGGCACCACTTTGATTTGCCAAATGATTTAAATGATTAATTAACATAAAATTTAATTTGAAATTAAAGTTATAGTCATATCGATTGAAAATGAAATGTAACGTTTATAACAAAATTGTTTTAACAGTGAAAAATTTTAAATCAAAGGGATTTAAGGTTAGATTAATAATTTTCCGTTTAAAATTAATATGAAACAATGGCAATTTCAATCCAGCAGCAGTAAATTTTCGCGGGTAATTCGTGTTTTGTCGTCTACATAGACACACATGTAAGAATAAACACCAACAAGTCACACAACTAAGCAGAACAGTGAATTGTAGCAATGAACAAAGCAAATAAACACTAACACACTTAAACGACAAATTATTTCTTGTAAATTTAACATGATTTCCAATCAAAATTGCGGCATGTTGATTTTACATTCCTTTTTTTCTGTGTGTAATTAAAGATTTTTCAGAAATATATTAAATTCGCTCAGAGAGAAAAAAATTTAACGACTTCTCTGACCCTTTTTGTGCCATCATTGTGCTGATGCTTATATCAGCTCATCAGAAAATATTTACCCTTATTTTAAAAGTTGATGCTAAGACTAGGGAAGAATAAATGAGAATTATGACGAAAACTAAAGTCAGACAATGAATGCCCGCACATTGTCTGACTTTAGTCGGATAAAAGATGTAAAATAAATAAACAGTTGGTGTAATGTGCAACAGTCCCTTGGAATGTGAAAAAGGTTATTAATTTTCCTTGGGCCAACGTGCAGACTCGTCTGATATTTATCGGATTATATTTCAAAATATGTGCAAAAATGGCCTTATAGAAAATGTTCAATTGTTCTGATAAATATCTAAGGAACTTTCAGACACATTCGCAGACATTTTCATAGCATTTCTTATTTTTTCTGACATCACCCTTGTCTGCAAAATATGTTCACTGGGTATTTAAAAGCATACGTACAACAAACAAAGTTTTGCAATTTTATACAAAACGTAAAAGGACATCATGATGTGTCGCTTAAAATCCCAGCAAAAACTTTGTTTACTGGTAAGCAAAAAATTATATGAGGATTTAAGTCGTAACTACTTGCAATTTGACTCGATAACTACTTATTTTTGTTTAAGAGGTTCAATAAATAAGGGGCAGCCCTTACAAATGTATTTACATTGTCACATCAAATAAGTAGTTATTATTTGGCTTACTTGTAGTTAAAAAAATTAGTAGTCAAATAAACAAATTGAAATGAAAATAAATTGTATACACATCATAATTTTATTTATATTTTTTAACGCTTGCTTTGGCCCAGCTGGGATACAAACTTGTTCTCGTTTATATTTGAAGACAACAGGCGCGGATACAAGGGGGGAAAATGGGATATTTCCACCCAAAAACGAGTAAAATTCTATAGAGTTTCTAAAAGAAATTTGGAAAAATAGTATGTTTTACTTAGAAGTTACAAAAGCTCAAGCTGGATCCGCGCCTGGAAGGCAAGTACTTTACTCATTCAGCTATTGTTGGCTTATAAGTTTAAAGCAACAAAAATTACTTTTCATATACAAACGCATGTGTACTTAAAACGTAGTTGTCTACTTATTTTTAACCGACTCCAAAAAATGAGAAAGGTTATCAATTCGTCATGTTTTTTATGTATGTTCCCTCAAAACTCCGCCATTTATGAAGCGATTTCAGATTTTTTTTCTTTATTTAAAAGGATGTGCTTCCAGATTGGTCCCGTTGAAAAATGGGCAGGGCCATGCCCATACAAAGTCAATTCACATTAATTTTCAACTACTTCTACTCAACCGATTCGTATGAAACTTTGCACACCCATTAAGTTTCTGATTGAATAATACTTCACGATTAAAAAGTGGGCAGTCCACGTACATGCAAAGTAAATATTCTTTTTCAACAACTTCTACTAAACCGATTCTTATGAATCTTTGCATACGCCTTTAGTTATCGTTACAATACAACATTATGTGTAGAAAAATGGGCAGTGCCACGCCCATGAAAAGTAAATAAGCATTTTAACTACTTCTACTTAACCGATTCTTATGAAACTTTGCATGCACATTTCGTTATCGTTACAATAAATCATTGTGGTTAGAAAAGTGGGCAGTGCCACACCCATAAACGGTAAATATTAATTTTAACTAATTCTGCTTAACTTATTTTTATGAAACTTCGCACACACACTTAGTTTTCGTAAAAGTACATGATGATAAAATATGGGAGGAGTGCCACACATATTTTGTAGTCGGTTTTTTTTTGCAAGAATTGTATTAATACATGTTAACAAATTATAACTATTTTCAGATAATGAGAAAAATACATACTAATTTTATTAAAAACTAAAAAGTAGTTCTAAATTTAGCATATTAATAAGATAAATAAGTACCACTTATTACTTTGTAACCCATTAATAAAGTACTGCCGATTACAAAAATTACAAAATTTTTTCCTGGGATACTTTGTATAAGTGACTGAATTTTTGCTTGCTTGTATATTTTATTTTCACACAAGATGAAACGTCAAAAAAGCCTTTAAAATCCTCATGCTTCCTTTCTGTGGTGGTATATGAAAGCAGCAGCAAGAAGCAAGAAAACGAACAGAAATTTTACCAAAACAGAAAAAAATTAGAAAAATGCGTGCAAGAGTCCTGTAGTACAATTCTTTTTCTCATTCGTTTGTTTTTATCCTTTTTTAACCCTCATGGGTCTTCAAATTTCTAAAATGTTTGTACGAATCCGAGCACAAAACAAGAGTTTACATACATATATACATACATATATGAGTTTGTTATAAAACTTTTATATATTTTCAATACTTGAAAGAAAGAAAAATACAAAATATACAGTAACCATTCCAATAGAAGGGCCACACATGTCATTTCTTGTTGTTGTCTAAATTTTTTTGCTTAGAAATGGGTGAATAAAGTGGTAACAGGACATGTATTAATGTGTATGTGTGTGTGTGTGGATGGATGTGTGTACGTTTGATATGTGAATTTAACAAGACGTTAAGCATGCATGTTGCCTACAATAAGGGTTAGAAAATTGTCCAGATGACGGCACAAAAAATACATGTATTTGTGTATATCTAAAAAAAGGAAGAAATTGGAAAATATTTGTACTATATAAAAGTTCTTTTATTTTTATTAAGCAAAATCGAATTTGAAGAATACTCTTTTTTCGGGAAAATTTATTTAGATTTTTTTTAATTTTTAACGTGCTTTTTCCCAAATTAATATTTTACTTTTTAAGTTAAATCTGAAATCTTTAAGAAATTTATTATTTGACATATTATCATAATTTTATTTTAATTAAATTTATTTGTTAATGGCTATTAAGCAATTGTCTATATGCATTTCATTAGCGCTTTTACCAAATCGTCAGTAGACTTCAACCACAACTTTGTGTAACTTTTCAAAGTTGTGGTTGAAGTTTACTGACGATTTGGTAAAAGCGCTAATGAAATGCATATAGACAATTGCTTAATAGCCATCAACAAATAAATTTCATTTAAAATAAAATATAAAATTTTTATTAAATGACATTGAAATTGATTATGGAGGGGTATTAGCTAGTTTAATATTCTACTTAAAAAATAAAATATTAATTTGGTAAAAAGCACGTTAAAATTAAAATTAATGTAATTTAATATTTCCCAAAAAAGAACTTTTTATTTAGATTTAGTTCGTTCGAACTCTAACGATTTATAGATATTTGCCCTATAAAGTTTGAAGGATCTAGAACGGAGATAACAGTTTGATCAAATAAATCAATCATTCGCTTTAGTAATTTAAATATGATTAGCTCTTATTATGCTGGGATGGCTATGAAAAAAAGTCTTGTTAATTTAAGCAAAACCCATGTGGATCAATGTGGTATTTGAACTTTGATCTCAATAGGGCACGCCTGAGGCCAACCGTTTAGTATAAAAATTTTTCCTCGCCAGCTTCATACCAAATACCATAATAATTCGCACGGACTATTTTTTTGTTTTCTTTGTCACTCTACTATTAACCACATTAATACATATAAGTACTATGCAAAAAAATTACTAAAAAGTTTTAATCAAATTTTAAATAAAGCTCATCCATGAACAATAAAAAAGAGGGTGCTGTTGGCTGAGTTGGCGTTTGACCACAAATCCTGAGGTCTTGAGTTCAAAACTACTTTCAGGCAAGCCAACAACATCATGCATTTTTCTAATGTGCACTGGTGTGTTATTGTGCTGATTGCTGTTGGACTGTTAAAGTGATGAATGCATAGCACTGATCACTTTGGCAGTACCGGCAGCGATTAATGCTAACATTTCCTAATGCACTTTACAGCACCCTCCTTCGTCGGTATTGTAGCAGAACCGTCGGCGAAGTAAAAGAACTAATAAAATGGCTAAACTGCTCAAGCAACGCGATGCCTCTACTTGACACCAGAGAGGCTTGCAACACTGCTCTACAAAAAACGCGCAATAGCATGGTTTTAAATAAATTAAGCTTTCTATTTCTCCCCCACTTCACCACCTGTGCTCTCTACTCTATCCCTTTCCCAGTAATGTGTTACCTTAATTAATTAGCTGGTAGGCATTAATTGCCTGATTGTGTTAATTCTCTTTAAAAAAAAATAAATAAAAAATAAAAAACAGATAATCGAAGTCACGAACGAATCTTGAAATTTAATATAACTTCTTTACATGTAGTGTATCGCATTAAAAATGAAACTGTGTTTGCTTCTTTTTTAACTTTTTTTTTTGCTTTTTTAAGGATAACAGCAAGTTTATCTTTAAGTAATGGCTCGTTAAAGTTAAAAAAGGGTGCTTCAAAGATATCGATTTTTTTTGTTTCCACACACGTGCCTACATAAAAAAGTATTCCTTGAATTTAAAATAAATTGCAAAAAATAAAATAAAAAGTATTTGCGAATTTAATAAAAAGGAAAGGGGAATCAATACTACAACGCCATTTTGCCTGTAGGAGCTAAAAAAACCAACCCTTTAAAAAGAAAAATTTAATCCAGTTTGTTATATAAAGGATTACATAAATCAATTTCTTCTAAGAACAACTTTTGCATTATATTCATAATTTCTATTGGCTGTTGATTATATTTATCAACCCTTTTTCAATAGGATGACACATTAAATTTATGAAATTATAAAATTTAACCCTTTTAACTCTTTAGTTTGACCCTTTGCAAAAGGGTTATAACTTTGGTAATATGGCATCAACCCTTTAATTGTGTGAAAATAAGCCAGCGAAATGATTGGTTGTTGGCACTAATCAGGCCTGTCACAGAACTTGTACGAAATTGAAAATAATCACACTTTCCAATTCGTAACGTTTTGGTTTTGATTTTTCAGCTGGCGGCAAGACATAAGACCCAATGAGATAAGGCCTAATTAAAAAAAATTAAATAACGCCCAATAAAATTGCAAAATTATTACAGAATTGCGCCTTATTTCATATTTTTGAGCTTTATTTCATTTCGATTTTGCTTGATATTTCATAATGAAATAAGACCCAAATGAAGAAAGGCTCAAGAAACAATTTATTAGGCTTTATTTCATATAAAATAATTTTCGACCTTATTTCTTTTTATTTGCATTTTGTTTTATTTTCTTAAAAAGTAAGTTTGTACTTATTTTGAAAAAATTTTCTAAAAAAAAATATTATTGTAATGAAGTGTGTTCTCCTCGAACTGGCGCAAGATTATCTGCATTAGATGCTAAGCTCAGACTAGGCGAAACTCTTCTATCGCCCAACCCACTATTGTACATTGCTAGAGGAAAAAATCCTAAGGCCCAGCTGATGGTCATCAATGCAGAAACACCTTTACTCAGTGAAGCCATTATACGACATACACAGTAGAAAAAACTCTTAAGCCCGGCCGGAGACCGTTTTTTAGTATATACTGCAAATGAAGTTAGTAGAAAAACGGCCATGTCACACATTCCGATCAGAATGCCGTACTTACATTCTGATCATTTTTACTCTGCAGTCTTCAGATTCCGTTTATTTTTATTTTTTTATTTTTATAGTAAGACCGGCTTTTAGGGGATGACCCCTACTAATGCAAAGCATTGTGCCAGAATTAGGAAAATTGGTTAGGAGAAGGAGGATAGAGGGAGTAGTGTTTAGGGATATTTGATTTAAGCTTTCCAACATTGAAATTGACGGGAAAGACCTCTGCAGGGAGTTTATTCCACATACGAACTGTTCCGCTTAATAACGAATTCTGCCTGTAAATGGTTGTGCTCTTAATGAAGAACGTATTGTTTCCAAAAATGAGTGAGTTTCGGGAACAAGTTCCCTGATTTCATCAGAACACACTTGATTGTAGTAACGATAAAACAGAGCAAACCACCCCACATTGCGTCGATGCTTCAGCAAGTCAATAGAGTTGGCTACCCTACTGTCACCGATGAGCTTCTTCGTCTTCTCCTGTACGCGGTCGAGTAACTTCAAAATAGACTTTGAAGCACCGGCCCATATATGAGAGTTGTATTCCATTTTCGGACGGATATAGGCGGTATAAATATGGAGGAGATCAGATGGAGTGAAGTAACTCTTACACCGTCTTAAGAAACCGAGGCACTTGAATGCTTCTTTTGAAACTTGAAAAATGTGATCCGTCCATCAAACATCACACTGTATTTTCCTGCCAAGAACATCAAGAGCTACTGATTCTTCAATACCCTCACCGGCCATATTTACAGATGGAGCAGCATGACCGGTCATACATCTGTGCGTAAGCATACAACACTGGGTCTTACGACCATATAAATCGACCCTATTCGCACGACCCCATTCAGAGATTGTTACAAGATCGTATCATTCATATTTTGCCTCATGGCCCCAATTCAGTACATATTTTGTATTTCGATTTTACAACGATAAAGTTTTTATACCTTGAGGCGTTTTTTACTCTTGTTTTTAAAAGCAAAGCTCCAATTAAGCTTTTTATTAACATGAAAAGCTTATGAAAAAATATTTATTTGATGCTCCTAAAATTATGTACGTTTTTAGTTTTTACTACTAAAGTTAGTAGAAAAAGTCGTAGTCAATTTAATTTTGAAATTTAAAAGTGGTTTCATTACGAAGATGATTTTATTTTTTGTTTTCTGAAGAAGCAACTTACGGAACTTAAACCACTTTCGATCGAAATGGTATTTTGTGGCTTGAATGATATTTTCAAAATATTTTTTCCACTTTTTCATTTTAGAGAGAATTTAAAACGCAAATTTTAGAATTTTTTTCGTTTCTATTCTTGCTAGTTCGCCAGTGGTTTTATTTCGCTCAACGTTGCAGTGACCTTGAAACCAACATATTCTGGCGCTATATCTATAAATATATATTAAATAATTTCAATCTGACATTGAGTCATTTATAGTTTGTAGGGCCACCTGACTGTCAACATAGAGGATTAAATCTTCGCCTTCAGTCACAATGCTACTCACCAGCTCCGCGGGGCTTACAACCGCTATAATTTCAGCCTGAAACATGCTTATTGAAATCGATCTTATATGAGACTCTCCATGTTGTTATCATCTATGGGAAATGCATGAAGAATTATGTCTTTAAGACCGTAACTGTGGTAGCTGTGATGCCCAGTGAAGCACACTTCTGAAGACTAGCAAGCCGGTACCGAAAATAACAGTTATTATCAAAATTTCAGTGCAAAAAGTCAGACAGAAAGAATTTGTCTATACGATATTTGAGTATAGAATTGTGATGGTCATGAGCTAAGGAATAAAAATCTAAAAATACCTTTTATTTTTTACTTTTTTCAAAAAAGTCTTATTTTTTTACCGATATTTTTTTGGTCAAAAATAAAAGTTAAAATCTGACCGATATTTTTTTGGTCAAAAATAAAAGCTAAAATTTGACTGATATTTTTTGGTCAAAATTAAAAGTTAAGTTTTGACTGATATTTTTTTTTTTTTGTTAAAAATAAAAGTTAAATTTTGACTGATATTTTTTTTGTCAAAAATAAAAGTTGAAACTTAAACGCATTTAGCAGTCGCTACCCCAGCATTCTTTATTTATTTAACCGCTTGTCATGCTTGATATTAGTGATCAGGACCATCAACTATTGAACCAATTTATTTAAAGAAATTGAATATAAGACTTATTGCCGCTCCTTATAATCACTTACAAGTTAAATAGATGTTGATTGGTAGGATATTCACCATATCAGATTATTAGCTCCAAATATTACTTGCTCTTTTTGAAATTTTAACTTTTATTTTTGATTAAAAAAATATCGATCAAATTTTAACTTTTATTTTTGACTAAAAAAATATCAGTCACATTTTAACTTTTATTTTTGACCAAAAAAAATAGCGGTCACATTTGAACTTTAATTTTTGATGAAAACAAATATCAGTCATATTTTAACTTTTATTTTTCACCTAAAAAATAATAGTGAAAAAATAATCATTATTTTTTTGACTGAAAACATATTGGTGAAAAAAGAACTATTGTTATATGACTTTTTCGAAAAAAGTCATAACAGTTACAGTCCAGCAAGCAAGTGATTTCCTATGGCACTCCTTCGCCAATGCCTCCCACCACGCAAGACTTTCAGACGAAAAAACCGGCCTAGCAACCGATGTCTAAGTCAAGTTTCAGAGAACAAAGTCGAGGCCAAAAAACAAAAAAGATTAAAGCAAAATATCTTTGAAAATATTATTGATATTCTAATTATCATTCAAATTTGATAATATTTATAAAAGTTATGAGGCCGACAAGGATTTTCATGCCCGAAGTAGTCAATTTTGACACCTTGTAGCTCAACATGTGTTTCAGCAGGGTGGTAAAAATTTCATTATTTTTAAAGCTTAGGTCCTCCGCTATGATTTTTACGTACATCGTTTTATAATCGGATCGCACTTTTCAGAGATACAGATTTATTACTCTTTTATCCCAACTAGAACCACTGAGTGGCGTTTAGGCTGAGGCCACACGGGCGTTTTTTAAATGCGGCGTGTCTGCTTTTTATATTAAATTTGAATGTTCTCAATTTTTTAAAACTTCAAATTTAATATAAAAAGCAGAAACACCGCGTTGTAAAAACGCCAGTGTGGCCTCAGCCTTAGTCTATATACATTATTTTTTATGAACTTTATTTTGAAATTCTTTTCATTTTGCCAATGTCTTTTACTATGGCTATATAGTTATAATATAACTGCGTGTTTTAGCTTTGTCTCAAGAAATTAAATCAAAATATTTTTTTTTACAATTAAAACATAATCCCACATCATCTACAAACAAAAGTTCTTTTAATATCAACTCTACCTACAATAGTTTACTGGCCCACGGCCTATCTTTTTGTATCACCGGTTTGCTTATTGTTTCTATCCGTTCCATACTTTTTTTTTACAAAATACTTAAAGAAAATTAAGTATAACTTTAATGAAAATACAGCTGTGAGAAATATATTTTTATTTACTTTTATTTTATTCTTAATATCCCAGCGGGAAATAGATGGAAATAGACGGATGCCTTCTAGAAGGCCTTTGTACTCCTTCTTTTGGATAAACAAGGCCTGCTCGCTCCATTCCATACTTATATCTTTTTTACACACGTTGTCATTGCAGGGTAGGTCTTCCGTTTGCCAGTTCTATAAGGCCTGACAAAAGACCTTCTAAAAAGGTAATTTTGAAGGGTTTCTAAGGAAGGTCTGTTAAAAAGCAAATGGAGGTACACATTTTTTTTGATCTTGGTATTTTTGTATTTTTATAGCGGCTTCTTTACTTTTGATTAATGTTATTTTTTATATCGAATTATTTCCTTTAGATGTTTTTAAACGAATGTATTTATTAAGAGGGTTGTGGATTGTGAATAGTTTCGCCGGTGCAAGTATAAGTTAATCAACTCCAAACGGCATAATACTCGTACCAGCACATATTATGTCTCTTGAACGTAAATTTCAGCATTATATACAAATTACTGGCGAAAAAGAATATGAGAATGTTATTTATAAAAAAACATTTTTAATGAATAAAACCAGCGTTGTCAACTCGATGCTTTTCGCACTGTTTTTAGTGCTTTTTCAACTTTTCAATGCGAAAAGTTTTAGAGATACTGCTCGGTGCTTTTTTAATCCATTTTTAGTGCTTTTTTGGGACGGTGACACTAAACCCAAAATTTTGAAATCAATTTGTTTATCTAAAAAATATTTTTTAAGGGTAAAATTTTTTGTTAATGCAACTATTTCCTGAACATACTTTTTTGCAGTCTTGCAGAAGAATAAAAATAGCAAAATTTATATGAATTACATTCGAGAAAAAATACTGTGGTTTATCATTTTTCTTTTGAAAGCGTCAAAGGCCATATCGAAAAGTATTTTTGCACGTATTTCGTTTGATTGACACTTAGGAGTAATTTAAAAATTTTTTGACACAAAAACAAGAGTTAACATTTTTACTCTCTTTGATTTCAAGCAAATTCGAGATATATCTGGCATGCAAAAGTGTTCTTGGAAATAACGTCCATCGGATACAATGCAAAATAAGCCCTTGTCATATAAATGCATTCTGTGAAAAATAAAGAAAGCTGGTAGGCATTAATTGCCTGCTTGTGTTACTTATCTCAAAAAAAAATATAAAAATACCAATATAATGATAAAGAATACTTTGGCAATTTAGATGCACTTGTAGCAGGATGATATGCACTTTTTAATCAATACTTGTTAAGAGGACACTAAAACTTTTTGAATGACACCAAAATTATCTGATGTCGCGTTCTAAAGCTATTCAATTTTAAATATGAGCGGTTCAATTTGTTTGGAGGGGAAAAAACGAAAAAATCATAAAGCAGAAACGTAATCTACAGACAATTCTAAGAAATTTTCGCCAAGAAACCATAAGTCTGAAATGAGTTCCTATCCCGCGCAAATCAATATGTAGCTTTCTATACAGATAAAAACAAATAAAACTAACAAACCAGTTATTTTTCCCTCCCGCTTTTTATAAAATTTGATACGAATGATGCCTCTGGTATAACTAGTATTAGCGCAAGGTCTTGGTTCAATATACTTTATGGTTCGCGAAATATAGCGACTTGAAACTTTAAAAATTCAACAAAAATGTATTAAGCCGACATCACAAAATTACTTCTACTACTTACACTAAATGTTCCGCTGTACTGTCATACGAAAGGGCACAAATTGGACTTTAAAATGACATATGTATGTTACGATTTCATTTTTCATTCTTCAGAGGTCCATTTTAACTGACCTTATGTCTGCATTACTTGAGCTCTGAAGACTGCAAAATAAAAGTATAACAAATGAAAAGTCTACTTTGTACCCTTTAATATGACAACTCAATGGAACATCTAGTGTAAATAGGTTGAAATATATACATAATTTTGCAAAGCCGTTTTAGTACATTTTTGTTGGTATTTTTTTTTTTATTTTATTTTATTTTTTTTTTTTTGATTGGTACATTTTTGTTAAATTTTCCAGTTTTAAAGTCGCTATAATTCGCGAGCCAGAAAGTATATTAAATCAAGATTTTGCACCAATACTAGTTGTACCAGAGGCATCATTCACACTAAATTTTATAAGAATTGGAAAGGGCAAGAGGTAAAATTTTAGAGACAACAGGCCAGTAAATTTTGACCTCTGAAGATTGAAAAATAAAATCATAACATATGCCATTTTAAAGTGCATTTTATGCCTTTTAATATGACACCACTAAGGAACATCTAGCGTAAGTAGATTTAAATATATACAAAATTTTGTAAAATCGGTTTATTATATTTTTTAGAGTTTTTCATTCTCTAATCGTTATATTTCGCGAACCAGATTTTTCAGTAATAATAGTTGTTCCAGAGGCATCATTCGTACTAAATTTTATAAATATCAGAACTCCAACTGGGTTGTTGGTATTATCTTTTTATTCCATATAAAACATTTATGTCGATTTGCGCCGGGTAGGAATTCATTTCCGACCTATGGCTCCTTGGCGAAAATTTCTTGGAATTGTCCATAGATAGTGTTTCTGCTGTAAGATTTTTTACAAAATAAAGCGACCCGCTCTAATGGCCAAGCTTACACTTGATAGCCGTAAGAGAAGTAATGCGCATGTAAGAGTAGAACATACATATATGTATGTAGAATTTCATTATAATCGGACAGGGTAAAAAGCCTGACATTGTCGCAAAGTTTTGAAATTACTCAATATAAAATTTTTTTAAATAAAATGAAAAACAAAATTTCAGTGTTTTTTTTTCAAATTTACTTGTTTCAGTGCTTTTTGAAATTGAAAGGTTGACAACGCCGAACAAAACGATTTTTTTTCTTCTGTTCTCGCTTCTCATAGAAGCGAATATGGAATGTGTATCTTATCTTTTATACGGAAGAGCCGAGGCCTTCTTTAAGGACTTCTTTAGCAGTTAGATAAGAATACCAATTGAATAAAAAAAAACTGTCTAAGCAGGCCTTTAATAAGGCCTGAAGTAAGAAGGTCTTCTTAGATTTCCCGCTGGGATGCTTTTAGGCTAAAGATGAGTCCTGTGTCTATGTGTTTTTAGCGATGTTTTTAATATTGTTAGGACATACTCAAACAAATAAGAAAATATAAACTTAAGATTGTTGCCAAAGAAAAAAGTATATTTTAAAGATATTTCTTTATTTTAGTATGATGACACACAACAACAATATTAACAGTAAGAGCAACAAAGAAAACATGTTGCAAAAAGGAAGTTTGCTTAAGTTGTTCTTAACAAGAATTTTAATTAATTTTTTTATTCTCCATTTAATTTTGACAATACAAAGCAAAAGCCTAAGTAAGAAAGAGTGAGCTCTAAAATTAATAGAAAGTTTTCTTAAATATTTCAAATTACTAAGAGCATTTGAGACTCCTTCTTTCGCTACAACTATGAATCGCCATCGGTAGCTTTTATGACAGTTTTGCCTACGATGGTCATTCACTCTAAAGGTTGTAAAATGATATAGCTCTTGCGGCTTGTGATAGATTTATAGAAATCATTCTACGTAGAAAATAAGTCGAAAATTAAATTGTATTGCAAAAATCGTAGATTCACTTTTACTAGATATCAACCTACCACAAAATTTGAAATATTTATACAATACATAATTCTAATTCAATGTTTCCTAATACCACCAGGGGTACGTACTTACTATTACTCCAATAAAAATTCATATATTTTTAGTTTTTCCGGTCTTGTTTAGGTTTCAACGAAACCCAAACACCTAAATGGTAATGAAGTGCGTTGCGGTGCAGAAACTGCGTATTCCATTCTGTTGGTGTAGGCCTATAGTCCACAAACTACGATTTGCAATAATCTATTGCAACTTTTTTTATATCTATTCGCAACAAAAGTTCAAATCCCTTTATTTTTAAATATTCCTTTAATATTCTTAAATTTTTATCATAATTATTTATTTCCCATTTTTTTTATTTCATGTCCTGATATGCAACGAAGAACGAAATTAAATGTTGTTCCTAACTCAAAGACTCTCATGCCCCTATTGCAAAAACATACAAAAATTTCTTCCTTAATCTAATCATAAGGATCATAAAAGCAACATTTTAAATCGTTAGAAAACAACAGGATTTCTTGTAAACTATTCCTTTTGCCTTCATCTTGTAATAATTGTTACATTCAAATATCTATAAGTAAGTTGTTTATTCTAATTGAAATTATACTTTTATTTACTCTGCTGTTTATAGTGTTTCATTATTGCAATATAAAGTCTTTTTTTATAGTTTTTATGTCTATTTATTGACAATTAAAATTAAAATGAAATACATCATTGTTAGTTTTGTTAAGAAAAAAAGTTGCTATTATTGTTAAACTTTATTGTGAATTAAACAGCGTGTGTGTTACATTACAAATTGTTAATGTTGATTTCAAATAAGAGTTCTTTTTATTATTTCACATTTTCCGCATTTTAATTTTTATTTTCCTTTATTTTGTTTTATAATTGACGATTTCATATGGTGACAAAGTGTATTTTAAGCATTTTATTAGTTTGGTTTCTAAGTGTTTGCAGAAATAAATATTTCCGGGGTGCTAGAAATTCTCAGAGGAACGAAACTTAATGTATTAAATGTGTTCATAATTTTAATGAAGAAATATTATTATTGAGCTTTTATAAATAGTTATATAATTGTGATAGTGAAGGATTTTTTAATTGATGTATTAAATAGGACATGTTAGGTAAAGGAAAAAGTACAATTGTATTATAATCGCCGCACACAGGAGTATTTGTATAATATAGCTGGCCAATATCCCAAAAATAATACTTAATTTTAGTAGGACTTAAAGCACATGTGAAAGAGAAATTTCCACCGAATAGGAAAATGTAAACGTAAAATGAAAATGTAATGTAAATTTGTCAACATTAACAATTGCTTTGAACTTGAATATTTTTGAGAAAATTTAAAACAGCAATAACACTTACTTAAAATTACTTATGTTTAAGAGCGTACAATTTGATATTGGTTTCGTCTTTTTTAAAAATTCTTTTTGAATTCTAAAATATAAGATAACTAGTTTTATATCCATAAACGCATATACGCATAAATCCATATGCATACAGATAAGCAGGGAAACCGCAAATATGCAATTTAATGCTTTTTCCTGTGCGATGTATGTAGGCACAAATATTATATGTATACTTTTCAGAACTTTTTGAGAATTTTGGCATCGATTTGTTAGGGGCTATTCACATATCACTTTCCGCTATTTTTGGAGTTTTTATTTTAAGACACATGCGTTTGAATTTGTTCTTAAATTTTATTATGTTTTGTTTGAATTTTAAATATTCCAATACGAAATTTTAATAGAAAAAATTAGATTTTTTTCTTATTAAATATTAACGAATTTTAATATATAATTTTACGAATTTTGTGGTGGGTCCCATTTCCGTAAAAAAATATTTGAATTAATGAATTTAGTAATAGAATACGAATTACAGTTTTTTCTGTGTACTTTTGAAAATGAAATACAGCCCAATCATGAATATTCCCTAGGAAATTATTTCCCCCGGAAAACCCATTTCTCGAGAATAAATTCCTCTAATCATAAACTTTTCGGTAACAAAAATATGAAACAGTGGCATCATTGAATAACAATGGCGGCTTTTTTGCTTGTTGACATTTATTTATTCAGTGTTTTTGTATCCAAAAATAAATAAAATTGATATTTTAATTAAATTTAAAGTAAAATTAAATAAATACGTGAATGAAAAAATAATAACATAGCTGTACAAGCATTTGTGAAGGATATTGGTGCTGCAGAAGAAAAAAATAGTGCAAGTTACTCTTTGCTGCATTTATGGAAACCACAAGCTATGGATCCATTAAAGTTAAAAAAAAATTTTGTGTTTGTGCTTTATTCGTGGTATTCGGCCTACAAGAACAAAAAAAAAATTTTTTATTGATAGAAATTAAGTTTTTTTTTTAATATTACATCGATTTTTATGCAAGTGAAAAATTCCGGGGAAAAACGAAGTTCAAATGGATTGAGAATATCTACTTTTTTCACACATCGAATTTTTTGCGAGGGAATTTTTATACATAATAGGAGAAAAGGGAAAAGTGAAAAAACTCGCTGAGAATTTTTGTTTGTGATTGGGCTGATAATGTCCACAAAAAAATGTAAATATGGTCCATGCAAATGGTACTGCAGAGCAGAGTGTGCAAACAAACAAAAATTTTGCGCAACCGTTTCATGCGAAGACACAAACTTTTAAAATATTTTTAATCATTTCGGACATGAGCAAAACCAAAACAAATACTTTTGCAATGAAAAAAAAAATGGAAACAAACCAATTATCTTTCCATTCATCTGCGTACTTTAATATCCCGTTTCAATCGTGCTGTTTCTGAGTGCTGTTGGCTGAGTAGTTAGCGCGTTTGACTACAAACCCTGAGGTCTTGAGTTCGAGACTAGTTTCAGGCAAGCCAATAACATCATGCATTTTTCTCATGTGCATTGGTGTGTTATTGTGTTGATTGTTGTTGGACTATTAAAGTGATGAAGGCATAGCACTGATCACTTTGGCAGTACCGGCAGGGAGTAATACTAACATATCCTAATGCACTTCACAGCACCCACCTTCGTCGGTATTGTAGCAGAACCGTCGGCGAAACAAAAGAACTAATGTAATTGGCTACACAGTTTAAGCAATTCAATGCCTCTACTTGACACCATAAAGGCTTGCAGCACTGCTCTACAAAAAGAAACGCGCAATAGCAGGGTTGAATTAAGCTTTCTATCTTTCTCCCACTTCACCGCCTGTTCACGCTACACTATCCCCTTCCCAAAGAAGGTAACACATTAATTAATTAACTGGTAGGCATTAATTGCCTGATTGTGTTACTTCTCTTTAAAAAAAAACACAAAAGAGCATAAATCCATATGCATACAGATAAGCAGAGAAATCGCAAATATGCAATTTCATGCTTTTTCCTGTGCGATGTATGTAGGCACAAATTATATATTTATCCGTTTTAGAACTTTTTAAGAATTGTGGGTGGCATCGATTTGTTAGGGGCTCTATTCACATATTACGTTAAGCTATATTTGGAGTTTTAAAATTTTATTATTTTTTATTTGATATTTAAATATTCCAATAAAAGATATTAATAGAAAAAGTTCGATTTTTTTCTTTTTTTACTGAATAGAGCAAACATTTCTCCAGTTATTCTAATATATGTCGTGCAAATGCTTTCAATTTTGACATAACGGTATGTCTGGAGAACTAGAGCTGATTAAAAAAATGGAGTGCACATTCCATTCAGAAGCCCAAATAACTAAAGATACAGCTTTCATTTTTAGCGAACGAATAATTTTACCGAAATTTGTAAATTGGTGTAATCATTTTGACATTTTGTTATGGAGTTTTTTCGATACTGCTGATTATTTTGTTAAATATTCGATTTAGATAAAAGTCGGTAAGGCGAAATCTCTTGGAAACTTCAAAGATAACAATTTTCTAAAGAATTTTTTTTTTTTGGAAATACTATATTTATTAAGTTATAATATGGGTTATAAAAGACATAAAAAGAGTATTTGCTGCCACTTTGATCTTAACTGATTGACCTGCAATTTTTTAGGATATTTTTTTATAAATATAGGATATTTTTTTATAAATATACTTGGGGTATGAGACTTGAAGAAATCCAAATTTGATGTTTTTACGACCACTCTACGGTCTTCATTTTTCCACCTTCGTTGAGTATTTTTTTTTTGTTTTTTTTTTTGGACCATCACTCAGGGGATGACCCCTATTTATGCAATGCATTGTGCCGGAACTAGGAAAGTCGGTTGTGGAAAGGACGATAGAGGACGAAAGACCTCTGCAGGTAGTTTATTCCACATACGAACTGTGCGGCTAAAGAACGAATTTTCCCTGTAATGCGTAGTGCGATTCATTGGTGTATCGACAACAAAGGGATGTGCTCTTAGTGAAGAACGTGTTGTTCGCAAAAAAGAGCGGGTTTCGGGAACAAGTTCCTGATTTCATCAGAGCACATTCCATTGTAGTAACGATAAAACAACGAAATACACCCCACATTGCGTCGATGTTCCAGCGAGTCAATAGAGGTGGCTACCATACTGTCGCCGATGAGCTTCTTCGCCCTCTCTTGTACGCGGTCGAGTAACTTCAAAATAGACTTTGAAGCACCGGCCCATACATGAGAGTTGTATTCCATTTTCGGAGGGATATAGGTGGTATAGATATTGAGGAGATCAGATGGAGTGAAGTATCTTTTACACCGTCTTAAGAAACCGAGGCACTTGAATGCTTCTTTTGAGACCTGAAAAATATGATCATTCCATCGAACGTCACACTGTATCTTCATGCCAAGAACATCAAGAGCATCTGATTCCACAATATCAACACCACTCATGATTACAGATGGAGCAGCAAGTTCGGTCATGCGCCTGTGCGTGAGCATACAGCATTGGGTTTTACGAGCATTAAAGTCGACCCAAAAACACCAAAAACAGCAAGTTTTGATAAAAGTGCATCATGCTACACTCTATCGAATGCCTTAGAAATATCTAGAGCCACCACCTTACTCTCGCCGAAATGGTGTATGGAATTACACCATTTTTCCGCAAGGAAGGCCAGTAAGTCACCCGTAGAGCGTCCCCTACGAAAGCCATAGTGGCGGTCGCTGAGTAAGCTGTTGGACTCCAAATACCTCACAAGATGAAAATTCACCATATTTTCCATTACTTTGGAAAGCGCCGAACATACTGCAATTGGGCGGTAATTTTCAGGGTTAGGGATTTTAGGGATTGGCGTTACGTTGGCGACCTTCCAGCACGATGGGAATTCACCACAAAGTGCAGGAGACTTATTTATGTTGAGATCCGCTAAAACCTTTTTAACTGCACGCGCTCGAAAGAATATTTTTAGCATAGTTACAGATACTCCTTCAATCACGGGCAGTGATTGATTGCTTTTCGGCAAGTGAGAATTACTTGCAAATAATTCAGCCAGAAGGTTAGCTTTACCAACCGGGTCGGTGAATATTTGGTCATCTTTTAAAAGAGCCGGAATTGAGGAACTAGCATTATCCTTTACTCTTTTAACAAATGACCAAAAGGTCTTGCTACCCCGAGGGGCAGCAAGAACTTTAGCACGAAGACGCTACTCGTACAAAGCTTTTTCGCGCCTTAGTACTCTGGCACACGAAGTTCTCGCCTGTTTGCGTAGCGAATCAGTATCTGGGTTTTTGTCAGAATGCCAGATACTGAATGCTTCCTCTCTGCATCTGACTGCATTTTTGAACGTCTGATTAAACCAAGAGTTTTTCTTCGGCTTAACAAAAATTTTGATTTGAGGGAATGAAAACTTTCATTCCAAGCAATATTGTGTTTTCAACCATTTTCGCCATGGCATTGCCATTAATGTAGAGAAAACATAGTTTCCAATTAAACTGCCTAAAGAATTCGTTGAGCTCGGCCCAACGAGCCTTTTCGTAGATAAATTTTGAACGTCTCGTAGCTGTTTGTGAGACGTTGCGAAGCTGTGAGAACGAAAAGAAGGCGGAAATGGTACAATGGTCCGAATTGCCAAGAGGTGCGTTGACTCTGACTTCATACTTTTCAGGGTGTGAAGTCAGGAAAAGGTCGAGAGTATTGTGGTGATGCCCATCGACACACGAAATATGTGTTGGCTCATTCACCAATTGCGCAAGGTGGTTGTGCGCGGCGAATAACTCAACATACTGGCCTTCTGTAGTTGTGTGGCTCGAATGGTGAAGCCAAGAAGAGTTCACAGAAAAAAATAAGTTTCGTTTTTGATAACAAAAATCCCGGTATTCAATATTTTTTTTTTCAAATTTCCTGTGATAAAGAATTCCCCTATATTGATAACAAAATTATTTCAAAATAAAAATATATATATAAATTAAAAAAATGTTGACATGGCTGGAATACGAACCCGGGCTTTCCGGACGTAAAGCATATACTCTCTAGCTGAGCCATATCCCATTTATTTTTTTATGGGATACAACTTGTTTTAAGTACTTATGTATAAAAAGAAGAGAAATAACCGGTATGGAAAAGAAATACTTACAACGAAATATTTTATTATGTTAAAGATAAATGTTATTGAAATTCATATTTTTTTTTAATAACATGGTCTTATTGAATATAATTCTTGTCTATTTTTTTCTGTGTTGTGAACATTAAAATCACCAGCAACAACAATTTCACTGTTCGGGCAACTCTCAAGGATCTTCGATATGGAATCAGAAAGGGTATCGAAGCCAGAAATAGTTTTATCCTTTCCCGCGTTTGGACTTCTATAGAGAAACCCGAAGTGCAAATAGTGTGACCTGATTATGAATTTAACCCAAAGGCGGCTAAATTCAGGATCATTCGTGCCTAGTGGTTGCTGGCAATGGTACACAACTTAATTGCGGATGTACACTGCAATTCCCCGATGGAAGCTGAAAAGCGATAGAAGGTGATAGCCAGGTAGGTGAAAGTGCTGTGGATCAGCACCCTCAGATACCTGGGTCTCACACAAGGCGAAAACGTCCGACCGATGGAGACAAACGTGAGCATAAACAGAGAAAAAATTCGCTCTCAACCCACGTATGTTGCAAAAGTCTAACTTGAACCGTCCTGTCATAACAATGGAGAAGAAAAATTCAATTCGTCTATTTATTCTGTAACATTGCCATCAATGAAGCTAATAACTGTTATCAGAACTGACTGGTGATCAGTGTTATACCTTCATCACCAAACAGTTCAGCAGCAATCAGCACCATGACACCAATAAAACAAAAAGTTTTAATTATTTAAGGAAGAGGAACGGACACAATGACATTGAGAAAAGAGTCATAAAAGCCCTGATCTGATCATTTCGTTGGAGAACAGCCCACCGTTGCCAACACTGTTATAGGGGTGCCAGCACTGTTCTCTGAGCATTGAGATGTATTTTATTTTATATATTTTTTATTATTTTAATTAATTATGTTGTAGTGTTTGGTTATTGTATTTAATTTGTATTTCTGTTTTATCTTTCACACCGAATGAATGATTGCACTATGCCAGACAGGTGCTAACAATGTCATCTGTATTATAGTTGCTAGAACTGTCACACTGCTCTTTGGGACAAGTAAAAGTGGGCTCTTGGCAACAATTCAATTTTGCAATTTGCGATTTTGAAAATTTTCGTTATAAAACATATAAAACAACATCTAAATGTGAATGCGATTTTCTTTGTTGCAAATTCCACGGTGTTGGCTCTGAAAAATTTTCTCAATTTTTTATAAAAATATTTAAATTTTTATACATATTTTGTTATTTATGTATTTTCAAATATATAATCCCAATACTATACTTATGTTAGTGGCAACCCTAAAAAGTACTTGCGAAAAATAGTCCATCGTAATTATAGTTATCAAATATTCGACATGTACGAAAAACCGGTTTTCGAATAATTCGAATTTTTTTTTTATAAATTTCAGAAATGAGGTATAAAGTATTTTTCAATTTGTTTTCTTCTTAATGATTAAAGTATATTTATATCAACTAAATATGGGAGCTCAGCTGATTAAATTCACGGTGTTCGCTGATTGTCAAAAACCATGTACAAAAATACGTTTATGTATGTTTATTGACAATCAGAGACACAGCAATTTGCCTTGTTAATGGGATCAGTCCGATGTGCAAAAATGTTTCGAAAATGTCTATGCGATAAGAAACGAATTTTATGAAAATAATTCTTGTAAAAAACCGACTACAAAATAGGTGTGGCACCGTCCCATATTTTATCATCATGTACAGTTTTACAAGAACTGATTGTGTGTGAGACGTTTCATAAGAATCGGATAAGTAGAATTAATTAAAATCAATATTTACTTTTCATGGGCGTGGCACTGCCCACTTTTTTAGCCGCAATGTTATATTGTAACGATAACTAAATGTGTATGCCAAGTTTCATAAGAATCGGCTAAGTAGAAGTAGTTAAAATACTTATTTACTTTTCATGAGAGTGGCACTGCCCACTTTTATAAACATGATGTTGTATTGGAAATATAACTAAAAGTGTATGCAAAGTTTCGTAAGAATCGGTTTAGCAGAAGTTGTTGGAAAAGAATAATTACTTTGCATGGGCGTGGCACGCCCACTTTTTTGACCTTGCTGTAGTATTTAAACATAAGCTTAATGTGTGTGTAAACCAAACCGTAGGCAAACCCTTTCGAACAATAAAATAATTTTGAAAATCGGTTCACAACCCTACGGTAAATGGAACTGACACAAAACAAGTCACGTGACCGGTCCCCAGGTGGTAGGAACCAGTCCGAGTTCTAACACATCCTATGAAGCGGACCAGCCACTTTAAATGGGAATGGCCTAGGATGAGGTTAATTGATACTTTTTATGCACCTTGTAACTTGTCTCTGAACTATCTTATGGAGTCCTAATCGGTGTAGAATAATATAGATTATATATAAATATTATTCCAAAACTCAGCTGTAATTATCGATTAATTTATATTTTTATTGCTACAAATCCAACTAGAAATTGTATTTTATTTTTAAGCGGTGTCTTTGATGGGATTCGAACCAACAACCTTCGGCATGACAGGCTAGTAGAATACCCACTCGACCACAGGGGAGCTTATATTTCAATGTTATAAATACCAGTTAAGCTGGAGTTAATATTTGAATATAGTTACGAAACAGGTTCCTGAGTGGCATAGCAGTCTCATTGAAGTGAGACAATTAATATTTTATAGATACTATGTGATAGGCCTTAGATCCAGGTTTACTACAATACTAGCCGGAATACCTAATAAATTGACTGAAAATGGTTAATATGTGACCATTTACACAATATGTCTTTTTTCATCATTCACTACTCCTTATTTTTGATACCAGTCTCATTGTCTCAAGTCATAGGACGAGTACTTTTGGATCAATTGTCACCAAATTTTCCGCAAGGAAATGACAGCGTTATGCATCTACAAACATAAAAATAAAAATGCACACTTCTTTGAAGTCGGCTAAAAAAAACTAAATTAAAACCTAATAGAAGACTTATGTATTTAGTTTCTAAAGGACCTGACTTAAAGCCCAAATACATATTTTACATATTTCTCCTGAAGGGATTTGAAATAAACCTGGGCGAAGATACTTAAATTTGTACATATTTAAACTGTCATGGAGTATGTACTTCAAGCAGGTCTGGAATTTTTAGAAATTTTATATAATTCTATTTATAAGTCTAGCTTTTTAACTAAACACTTTACATTTACGAACATCCTCATGCGATTATTTGTTGTAAAGCCAAGTCTATTACAAGTTGTCATTTGAAATTATTTCATAATTATGATGGATTAAATTACTAAAAAGCACCTGCCTTTTGACGTTTACTGTTTAGAGAAAATTCATTTGAAACTATACTCAGACAAAAACAGGTGAATTGATAAGATAAATATTCGATCAATTTTTTTAAACATCATGCCAACATTTACATTTTTTATCCACGATAAAATACTTAAAATAAGACAAAACACTTAAAATGTTTGTCGAATGATGAACAATTTTTACAACTTCTGTGTATTCAACAAAAGTCAAAAGATACTGCAAATCGACAGGCTGACACTGACCATCATCAAAAAAAAAAAATAAAAAAAAAAATAGAGCACGAGTAAGGAAAGTATTGTGTCTATTATCTGGACAAGAAAAATTTAACAATAAATAACACCACATGTAGTAAAGGCAACAAAATGCAGCAACATTGCAATAATCTTTTGTGTTGCTTGTTTAACCCAAGAAAAGAAACAAATAGGCCTTCTTTCTACTTACATACAAAACTACATAGTAGATATGACTTTTGTACCTACACTTGTCAATTGATTAGTTGTAATTTTTGTCTAATCAATTTTTGCCAAAACTTTTCTCCTGTTTTAAAGACGATTTTAATGTCCTGCTGATTTGCCTTTGTATTTTTTTTTTCAATTTGTTTTACAGGCCGCTTGTTTTTTGTAAGATGGATATCAATGTTTTTGCTACAATTTAAATTTTTCATTATTTTATTTCGAAATGATTAATTGCTTTTTGTACTGCAGTTGTATTTTTTTTTGTTCCTGCCGGTAGTATGTATGTGCTACTTAATGAGTTTAAAGCCTTTTAGCCACGTTTTTTGTGTGTCAAAGGTGT
The DNA here is from genome assembly GCA_956483635.1 of Panzeria rudis. Lineage (NCBI taxonomy): Eukaryota > Metazoa > Arthropoda > Insecta > Diptera > Tachinidae > Panzeria > Panzeria rudis. Next base: position 31,348,469 of record OY101450.1, read on the forward strand.
TGCTTTATTTGTCTCAAAAATGTTTTATTTTTGTTTTTTTTATCTTTAAAATAATTTAATTTATGTATGTATGTATGTTTTGTTTATTATGTTACTTTAGCAATTAATTAACTCACAATAGAAATGATTAATGTTGCTTGGCGGCTGTAAGAAAAGGAGTTAAACTGAAATTTCTTAATTTACAAAATGATCTTTATCCTTTTGGTGTTATTGTTTTTAGGTGAAAAATTGCTTTACATTTTTATTATTATTTGTGAGCATTAGATTCTTGAGCACATATTTAAATGATACTTTTCCTTCTACAAATATTCTAGAAAATTTGTTATGAAAAAACATCTGAAAATTAAGCTCGGGAAAAGTCAAATGTTTTGTTCTATCAGCAGCCTGTCCCACTATATCGAGCATTTTCATTCGTCCTACTAACAAGATTTCTTTATTTATTTATTTAAAAAAAATTTATTTATTTATTCATTTATTTCCTACTTATTTATTTATTTACTTGTCAATGAAATTTTTTGCAAACGGTCCGTTTTACAAAAGTACCTTTTGAAAAATTTAATTTTTTTAAATTTACTTTTGGGAAATGACACTTACAGAAAGGCAATTTTTGTGAAAAGCTACTTTTTTGGAAAACGGTACTTTTTGGTAAAAGTACTTTTTTGGAAATATACTTTGGGAAAAAACTGAAGTCTGCATATACACTTAAAAAAACAATTTGGAAAAAACTCCTTTTGTACACTGAAAAGAAAAATCAATCCATCCGTACTTAAATTAATCCAAAGCCCTAATCCCGGTTTTTCTGAAATCGAGTACAGAAATATAAGTACAGAAAAATAAGTCAGAATATTCAACTGCAAAATACTTAATTTTAGCCAGATTATCCTTTATTAATGTAAAAAACCTCTTATTTTAAGTACGAATATGTTTATAAAACAGTTGTACTCGTACTGTGTTGATGTTTGTTTGCTTTGATGATAGCAACAAGGCACTGATGTGATTTTGTTGTTGTTTATTTTCAATGCTCGGGCATGTACATGTAGATTCAAGCCCGCTGTATACTAGAATTAATCCGCCGCGTACTTGACAATCCTAACTGCGTACTTTATAATCACTCCTTCCGTGTACTTAAATCAAGCGCGAATCAGGATAACATTTACTTATTTAATCCTGGAACAGAGCAGACTTGAGAATTTTAGTTTTTACTACTTATGTCAATTTAATATTTTTACTGACTTCCCTGCAGACAAAGTAACTAGTATGTAGTTAGAACTAGGGATGTAACGATACGCCGTTTTGCCGATCCGATACCGATTCCGATACTTAAAAATAAATATCGCCGATACCGATTCCGATACCGATACGAATATTGAAATTGAGTTCAAGTTTAGAAAAACAAAACTCAAGAAGGGCAATGTTTTTATTATGCAACATTACAGTGTAAGAGATTATTAATATTTAAAATAGATATTAATACAGTATATAAAATTGGAAGTAATTTTTAAGGAACTACATTTTCATTGCTTTCAAAGAATCTATATTAAAAATATGCAGATAATTAGTAGAAAAGCCAGTACAAATTTGTAATTACTTTATAATTTTAAAAAATACTCGCCATGCTTTTTAAAAAATCGATTTTTTAAAGGACATTTATCAACTAATATTCTTCTAAATAACTTATTAGCTTAATTATTAAAAGTCTGCTAAAAGTTTATATTTATTCACTTAAATTTACATGAAAACACAGTTTTGTGTTTAAATTCGCATAAAAAGAAACAAGTTCTGAAAATGGGTAATTTTTCATCATTTTTTAACCGACTTCCAAAAAGAACAAGGTTATCAATTCGTGTGTATGTTTTTTTAATGTTTGTACACGCATAACTCTGTCATTTGTGAAGCGATTTTAAAAATTCTTTTTTTGCTGGAAAGGGTTTGCCTGCAGTTTGGTCCCATATTTTTTTTTTTTAAACCGGAGGGGGAAATTCGCTCCCCCCATTGCTGTCATTTCTGAACCGATTTTCAAAATTCTTGTTTTGTTTGAAAGGGTTTGACAAAAACTGGTCCCAATTTTTTTGTCGAAAATCGGAGAAGCAAGTTTGCTCCCCCTCCCCACCAATACATAACTATGTCATCTGTGAACAGCTTTTCAAAATTCTTGTGTTGTTTGCAAGGCTTCGCTAGTAGTTTAACCCCATAATTCTTTTCGAAAATGGTAGGGGGAACCATATATAACTTTGTCATTAGGAACCGATTATCAAAAAAAATTTTTTTGAAAGGGTTTGACTACAGTTTTTTTTTCGAAAATTAGTTGTGAAATTTGCTGCAAACCCCCCTTCAGGTTGGTACCATAATTGTTCTCTAAAATCTGTGCGGGATTTCCCCTTCCCCCAGAAATATTGATTATCGCATAGCTCCTCCATTTATGGGCCGAATTCCAAAATTTATTTTTTGTTTGAAATGGTTTGCCTAGAGTTTGGTCGCATAATTTTTCTACGAAAATCTGTGGGGCAAGTTTTCCACGCCTCCACCCAAAATATTTATTAGAGCACAATTCCTCCATTGACTTACCGATTTTCAAAATTGTTTATATGGAAGGCAATCAAGTATATTACTCTTTATACTGAAGTCGGCTTTTTTCCCCAGAATTATTTGAGGAATCATTATAGAACACCGAAAAAGAAATTTGTCCTAAAATCACTTCAAATTCGGTGATTGGTAATGGAAAAAGAGAACTTCTTGCAATGACAAGCAAATGTGAAACTAATTAGAAATTATCCAAATTCGCAATATTTCCGGATCGCGACTGCTACATTTTCATGATTTCTTTATAATGCCTTTTTTGCTGGGAATAAGATTTAAAAAACAACGAATTGAATTTGAGTTCATGGTAAAATTAACAATAAATAAAGTATTGTTTTTGCAAAATAACAGCGTAAAATATTATTAATTTTTAAAAATGATATTAATAAGATTTAAAAATTAACGAAATGAATTTAGTTCTTGGTAAAATTAACAAAAAAATAAATAATTTGTTTAAAAAAAACTGAAAAATTTTTTTAAAGTGTCGTCGTATCGACAGTAAAATATCGCCGATACCGATGTATCGGAAAATCTGAAGTATCGCCGATATATCGGTATCGGTATTCGTTACATCTCTAGTTAGAACTATACTAGTTGCTTTTTACTTCATTTACATCTGTCCTTTTTTCATATATCGAACTATCGATTTTAACATTAGGTTGTCATAGGAGCCCAACTAGTGCCTTTGTATACAGTTATCTCCCAGTTGGAGTCCTAGTTGTTGTAAACTAGTGCTCTTACTAGTTTTTTTATTTAGATTTTGTAACTCTTAACAAAACCTTGGCTCAACCAGGAACACACATTCCTCATATTTCAAGGGAAGTACTCTACCCACTGAGCCACTTTCTCCTTATTTTTTACGAGCTAAAATGTTTTATATATTTACAAGTCGTATACCTGAATTTTTTTTCTTTTTTTTGACTAGTATCGTTACTGGTCTCGATACAACTAGTAATATGATTGTTCTTTTTTACTAGTATCGTTACAAGTCTTGCTGCAACTAGTAATATGAGTGTCCTTTTTTGACTAGTAATATGACTGTCCCAAAGCGTATCTAATTGTAACTTTAGCTGCTGGGTTGTTTTAATTTAAATTTTATTTTTGTTTATTTCTTGTATTGAACTTAGCTCATCATGTTTGTAAACCAACGCCTTAGACCACTCAGCTAACTCAGTATAGAAAGAACGACAGCTAAAATCCAGCATAAACAAGCAGCATGTAATACGACGTTTGTAGGCTATTAGTCGGCAGTGAACGAACAAACAGAATAACCGACAACAAGACAACAACATAAGCACAACATGCGACTGAAGCTATAAACATGCAAACAAATATCAACATTGGCGTAGCTAAGCCTTTCTAGGGGGAAGTAAGCCACCCCAGAAACACTCTAGCCCCCTATAAATTCAAAATATTAGAGTAATTTTGATAATATAAGCGAAATTTAGGGTCAAATATGGGATTTATCCCCCCCCCCCACAAAAATATCCCGCTACGCCAATAAATACCAACACACTTACGACTGTGTAAAAAGTTTATATTAATAGTAGTACATAAAATAAGGATTTTTGCATGCAATTTAAGAATTCATACTCAAAGTAAGTAGAAAATACTTGCATTTAGAGTGCGGGGTTTTTCTTTTTGTTTGGAAGTTACTTTTTGGAAGAAGTGTTTTTTGGAAAAGTCACTGTTTGCAAAAGCTAATTCTTGGTAACAGTACTCTTTGGGAAAGGTACTTTTGCTGAAAGTACCTTTTGCAAAAGCTATTTATTGGTAAAAGTACTTTTTCAAAAGGTACTTCTTATAAGAAGAACTTTTTGGAAATACTACATTTTTAATAAAGCACTATTCGGAAATGTTATGTCATTTTAGGAAATCGAACTTTTTGGAATTGTTCTTTTTCAAAAGTTTTTTTCTTTAAACTGCACTTTTTGATATGTGACATTTCGGAGGGGGTACTTTTCTGAATATACTGACATATGGGGCATTTTTTTTTTTTGAAGCGGACAACCCGATAAATTCCTTGACATTTAGCATAACTATAGTTCCTGTATGTATAAATGTATGGAAAATGTTCTGTGTGATGTTTATTTGTCGAGCTATGGCGGGAGAAAGTGTTGCCGTTTTTTGAAAAGAAGAAATTTTTTGAATTATTATTGTTTCGAACTAGAAAAAAATAAAACAAAAGAATTAAAATAATTAATTCTTATTGGAAATCGTAAGATCGTTTCAAAAAAATATTTAATTTAAAAAAAAATTTCATGATCAAAACCGGAAATGACCAATTGAAATTGAAATTTTTCTAACTTCGACCCTTTCTATTTTTTTTTTCTACCAAAATTAGCCTAGGGTGTCCTCATTATACTATAAAAGTTTGCTAATGGGATCTCCATAAGATTAAAAGTTATGCAAATTTCTTTACATGAACCCCACCTTTTGGTCATTGTTATAAGATATCGTGTAAACCTCACGTTTAATGTATTAGTTGTGTTTGACACCTTTTTTGTAGAACTCCATGAAAAATAATTTCATGGAACATTTTAACCCTCTAGCGCTTCGCATTATGGGGCTTTCTTAAAAAGGGTCAAACAACGACCCACAGTGTCGTGAGTTCATATAACGAGCGGCCAAAAATAGAAGGTGTTATCGTAAAGAAATGAAATTTCGCACACATATTTTAATTGATAAAATATAATCACACCTAAAATTTGGCCATTTAAATTGCAAGGATTCGTGTCCTTTCCACATATCCTGAAATAAAAAGTTAACATAACGCAGAGAAAAATAATTGTAACTTAATGAAATTTTGTACAGACATTAGTTTTAATGCTTTAACTAAATTTAACTAATGCTTTAACTAAATTTAGTTCAATTTAGAGCAAGGATACGCTTGCATCACAAAATGTAATTTTTCACAAAAGTAAAAAAGGAGCAAAAAAATTTCCTTCACTTATTTTATTTAACCGATGGGCTTAGAGATTGATTCTATCCACTATTTTCAGCCAGATTCCGCAAGTTTAGTTTACGGAGAATAACATTGTGATTCCTCGAGCCGTATTCTTATCTTAAGAAAATTTAAGAGTGCTGTTATCTGAAGTGGTTACCGCGTTGAGTACAAACCTTATGGTCTTGGGTTCGATACCAATTTCATGCAAAACATCAACATCATTAATTTTTCTAATGGGTATTAGTGTGTAATTTTATTGAGTGTTGTTGGACTGTTAATGTGATGAAGGCATATCACTGATCACTTAGCAATTCCGGCAGCGATTAATTATTTTTTTAAACAAACACAACCCGCGAAGCGATTAGCTTGTCTGCGGAAAACACCCAGGATCTATGGCGGGAGTCGAACACGTGACCTCTGGATTGACAGGCTACTATCGCCTACCACTCAGCTACAGGGGCACCCATACTGACATACATATTTACTCTAATACACATCACAGCACCTTCCTTCATCGGTATTGTAGCAGATTCGTTGGCGAATTAAAAGAACTAATAAAATGGCTATACAGCTTAAACAATGTTCTACAAAATGTTCCCCGTGGATTTTTGCATAAAAGTGGCGAATCCATATTAAACCATAACCATAGGTTAGGTTAGGTTGAACAGACTGTCGGTTTCCAAAAAAACCGACCCACTTGGGTCCTTTGGTCCCTTTGTGATGCCTGGGATGGATAGTAGGGAAATTTAAAAAGGTGCCCTGACTATCCCAGAGCTTGGGTCGGTGTTAAACCAACCCGAGTATCGTATGAATGAATTTATTCCCCTAATGTCGCATTCCCCCAGGTCTGCTAGTCCGGGTAGTAACGGCTTTCCCAAGTATGACGCCCTATTTCTAAATATTGCTGGACATAGACAGAGGAGGTGCTTGACAGTCTCTTCGTCCTCCTCGTTCTGACAACTTCTACAGAAATCGTTAAAAGGGAGATTTAATCTTCTGGCATGGTCACCAATGAGACAGTGCCCTGTTATGACCGCTACGAGTATACGCAGCTGCTGACGAGGAAGCCGCAGTATGGTTGCAGATCTTGCGAAGTTATACTGGGGATAGATGGATCTGGAAACCTCACAAGTGATTTCATTTGTCCATCTGGTTTGAGCTTCTCCAAATAGTTGGTGGTGGTGAATTTGTATTTTGCAGCTTTTGCAGTCAATGTCATTTTCATGTAGTGTTACCAGGCACCCCCGCGCGGCTAGGTACCCAGAAGAGCCCTAGGTTCGCATGTCTCGCCATCTCTGAATGATATGTCCGGCTTTCTTTAACCAATTCCGATGTTGTGTAAACACCAGATAGAGCATGTAGTGCCGCGTTACTGTCGGTACAAATTCGAATGTCCTGATTGAATACCCTGTAGCACCTTAACCATAACCATAAGGCTGACAAGATGTCCTATACCGAGTCACTATAAATAACTATGCTCAAAAAGGAAGAAACTTTAGCTCCCTTTAAAATTAAACCCAGATGTAAACTTTCAAAACGCTGGTATACTCATGTATATATTTCCGTGGGTGTTCTCTGCCAGAATCAATCGTTAAAACCATATTATTTTTTATGTTGCATGTGTTTGTGTTTTGTTGTTGTGTTTGGGGCTACCAACTATTACTGACTATCTTAATTAGTATATAAATTGACCCCCTTCCAATAAAAACGCCATGTAAGAGTTACTGGCCCCTTTCATATAAAGTTCCGGAAATCGAACTAGTTGCTAGTCCTTGAGAACCAGTCACGTGGCTTATCTTGTGACATGTTCTTTTCTCTCTAGGGAAGTTATCTACACCATCGTCTCCCAAAATGTACTACTTTGAATGAGTGTAGTTGAGTAATATTTCTTGCCTCATAATGTTAACGTGTCTCATTGTGAAGGAAAACCTACACTCTAAATAAACTGATAGGTAAATCTAACCGATTTAAACTGTTAACCAATTGTTAATGTGAATTGTTGTTGCAATTTTTATGAAATAACAATTTTCATTGGTTAAAAAACCTTTTTAAGGTTGTAAGTCATTTCATCATCTCTATGGTTATTTTGTGCTATCGTTAGTCAACAAGATGACTTAAGCAATGCATACATTACTCCAGTATACTGGCACAAACAAGTGATGTTGAATCCTGCTCGAAACACATACCATACAAGCATACTGGTGCAATATTCATTTTCTTAAAAATTCTGTACTGATGAGTTGTTGTACTTAGTGCTCACCGCATTCATTACTGATATTGTTTTAAAAATAAAAATTAAGTAAAATTCATGTCTTTATTAAAAATTTTTTAGAAATGACTTATTTTATTTCAGAAAGACTTTACAGTACATATAAATTTTGTTCATTTCGCTATTTTTTTCTTAATTTATGAGTCATTTATTCAAGTAAATGTGTCTTATCCCGATGTTTACTCTTTGACAACTTCTCTCAACTGAGCTAAATTCACCATACACAATACCACAAACTGGTACCATCAGCAAAATATCAAACTCTGTTTGACATCGCTACACAAATCGTACAATCACACCAAATGCCCATACACGACCCAACCACTGGCGCCAACACGTGATTGCGCGTGCATAGCGGTGTAGTGTATGGGGCCCTTTAGCTGAGATGGTAAAAGCATCTGGTTCATAAGCATGAGAACCTAAGTTTAAGGCCGAAATATTACATTTTACTGAATTGTGAAATATAAATTTGGGGAAAAAAGACGTTTGAAAATTAAAATTATTTTTGATGGTTAAAATTACTAATTTAATTTTTAACAATTTTGGTGATTAAAATTATCAATTTTCATGGTTAAAATTACCAATTTAAAAAATAACAATTTTACAAAAATTACTGTATTTAAGTCAATCAACTTACCACATGTCTATGTATACTTTGTGCTATCGTTATTTACCAAAATCACTTAGCTGAAATGGTAAAGGCGTCCGGTTTATAAACATGAGTAAACTTGTGAGAACTTAAGTTCAAGACAAAAAATTACAAACAAAAAATTTATTTTTTTAAACAAACACACTTACTGCTTAAGCCTTAGCAGGCATCGAACCTGCGACCTTTCGGTTAGCAGTTTTACACACTTCCAACTAAACTACAATTCCATTGGTTGATTTTTACTGTATTTTATGGGTTGGCACAATTCTAACCTATGCAATTGGTTAGATTTACCAGCATTTTATTTTGAGTGTACTCACGATCACAACTCATTGTAAACTAAACAAAAATTGATTGCCTATTTTCTAAAAGTATTATATGTTAAGTAGGACATTTTATGAAAATATTAAAAATACGTTTATTAGACTTAAATATACTTCTTAAACTATAAATTGAAAAGAAAACAAGAAACGAAAATTAAAATATTACCTTTACACCTGCTAACTGACACACATAATTTAAAATTCAAAACCCCATCATTAAACATGAAAAACTACAAAACTTTTTTAAATAAAATCTTTTGACGCGCCAAGTCATACATAATTAACAAAATACCTTTAATAACAAGGTTAAAAATAAAAATGCCGCTACGACTAACAAACCACAAAATAAGAACTAAAAACTAAAGGTAACAAATATGTACAACCAATCGACCGACAACACAATTGAAAATAGTAGAATAGTTAATAGAAACTCAGGACACAAGCTGTAAACGCAATTCATCCATTTGGTAGTTATCAAAGTGTGTTTGTTATACATACTTATTTATTTTTTAACATTAAGGATTACAACATTTGTAGCATATAATTGGATCATTTTTGAGAAAAATTTATGGGTTTAGTTCATAGTCGTACATGGTTAAAAAGATAAAAATACACAAAATATTTTAGCTATTTCGAACAGGTGAACTCATCATGCCACTTAAACCGTTTGTATATGTTTATAATTTTCTTATAGTCCTGTTTAAGTTGCCACTGTGGGCCGTTAATATAATGATGCGCACGCAATTGATGGGTTTGTTATAAAATTGTGACACACACACTCGCATGCATTTAAACACTTTTTCAAGTTTTTTGTTTGTTAGTGTGTTAGGGACAAAATCAAAGCCTTTACAATGATTATAATCATTGTTAGTAGCAGTAGTTATGGCTGTATTACATTCAGTATTTATGGCGTATTCCCTATTGACCCTTAAATAAAATGCGTTTCTTTTTGTTTTCTATTTGTTGGTTTCTTTATGGTGTGAGGATTTTTTTATAGCCTTCAAACATTCAAATCCTTACGACATTACTTGTTTCCATACAAAAGGATGTGGAAAAATTTTAACAAGGTCTTGTTTTAACCCACATACTCTGTGGTTGCTTATGAAAGAGGTAACAATTTCCAAGGACAATCACAATATCAAGTACAAAAGTATACGCAAGAGCTTCTTTACAAAATGGCACGCACAATTTCTAAAGTATTTTTTATGTTTGCAGAGATGTCCAGTACGAAGGACATTTGTTATTTATTATTAATGTGTACGTAACATCAGTCGAAATTGGCCCCTTCACGAAAAATCTTTTTGCACCACCTGATTTACAAATAATACTACGAAAAATCCTAAACAATTGTTTGCTATCCTTTTACTAAAATGTCCTTTATACTTTAATAAAACGACAAGTTAGGTTTTTTGCTCGTAACAACTTGTTTTTATCTGCAACTTCTAATCATTGAAAAGCATTGTATATATGGGTTCTTATAAAAATGCTTGCAAATACCCTTTAGTTCATTAGTGGCCAAATACACTTGCCATTGCCTTAAGGAATGGCGAACTGAGTGAAATAAATGCACCCATATAGGTATTAAGTGGCACCATCGTTAAGAAAAATGTGCAAATATTTTTTTTACATCAAGCATAAGTTCTACGAGTCTCATAGCGCCACACAAAGGATAGCTTTACAGGCTTTGTATTCACTTTCACAGGCTGTAAGAGATCACATGTTTCCTTCGGAGTACCAGAAGCTCTGCTTAGAAAATTCAACTTACTAGACCCCAAGATCTTCGGCCTTGCTGAGTAAAGATTTTTCGTCTAGACGGGCTTCGGTCGGGCTTAAGGATTTTCTCCTCCATGTATGTCGAACAGTGGCTTCGCTTAGTAAAGATTTTTCGCCTAGCCGGCCTTCAGACGGGCTTAAGGATTTTCTCCTCCATGTATGTCGAATAGCGGCTTCCCTGAGTAAATATCAGCCGGGCTTAAGGATTGGCTTGTTTAAAAAACTTTACAGCGAAGCGGTTTTCGACATACCCAGAGGTAGAAAATCTTTAAGCCCGGTCGAAGATCGGCTAAGCAGAAAATCTTTACTCAGCGAGGCCATTATTCGACAAACATGGAGGAGAAAATCTTTAAACCGGGCCGTAGGCCGGCTAGGAAGAAAATCTTCACTCAGCGAAGCCACTATTAGGGATACATGGATGAGAAAACCCTTAGACCATCCGAAGGCCGGCTAGGCAGGAAATCTTTACTCATCGAAGCCACTATTCGACATACATAGAGGGGAAAATCTGTACCCAGCGAATCCACTATTCGACATACATGGACGAATCGTAGCTTCTGGAATTTCCAAGAATGCCAAAAAATAAAGTGTCATAGCCACGATCATCGGGTACTCAAGCTAAACAGCTATTTGCTTTCTTCGGCAAAGGCTATTTCATTACGGAAACCGTCATTCTGAAGTATTTCACGAGGTTTCCTACACGTAACTTAATCTGCAGTCACTCTCTCTCTCTTTCTCTCTCTTAAGATAACTTTTAGCCCACTTTCAACTGCTTCTTTTCCTCTTCCTCAGGGAATAACAATCAATCAGTTTGTACCTGCTGAATTTTTCCTTTCCTAACTTAACAATTTTTTCTTTGTTTAATGATCAAATAAACTTTATAGAACAACAATGGCTTAAAAAAGTATCCAAGAGTACATAGCCTTAGCACAACCCGGATTTTTTTCTCTGCAAGAAGCTATACCTTTATCAAGAGCCGACCGATGTTCGAAATGCCCATTATTTTAATTGCGCTGCTTTAGAAATGATGTTAGGTTTCATATTTAATTCCAGCGGAGAAAGAGCACATAAACATCGTAAGCTAGATCCACGCTTGGTTTTTATCTAGTCATCATCTTACGAACTACAAGGTATGTATAATATCTTTGTGTGTATAAAATGTATGTGTTTTTGTGAATAATGAAATCGAAAACTCCTTCACAATTTCATTTCGTACCCGCCAACCACACAACCCCCTATAATGATTTGATTTCTTCTCATACCAGTTTGTCATTTTGTAAAGACTGTTTAAGTGTATGAGTTTTTTTCTGTTCTCGTCATCCTTAATAAGCAAAATGATAGACTTTTTATTTTTATACATTGTCTGGAAAAGTTAAAGGATACATTTTTTATACATTTTATACAAGTTGTTGACTCATGCTTTGTATTGTAAGGATGATTTGGTTTAGCCATTTGCTGTGTTGTACTCATATGTTTATAGTCAGTTGAAGGAGTAGTTAAAAAACAAACTTCATATGTATAAACGAGTATAGATAGAAGCAGAATTCTATATTTTGCGGCATTGATGTAATTGTGCGACATTGTGTCACATACTCATTGTAGTATCAGGAAGCCATTGAAAATGTCTTTTACATGTACGAAACCAAATAGAAATACTCTTTCGTATTCGCCCATAATACATTTTTATACTTGGAATCATAATGGAATTTCCAATGAAATGTTAAATGATATGTTGTCATTGTCATAGATGCCCATTTACTGTTTTTTTTCTTGATTACTGGTTTGGTCGTTTATTTGTTAGGTTTTTTTTGTAGCTATTTTGCTCGTTTCTTTTATACCCTTTTTAGCAAGGAGTAGGCCTCAATTTTATGGCGCAATATCGATTATGGCTTATTGTTACAGTTTGATGTTTCCTTTCTCATTATGATTATTATTTTTTCATATCAAGACTTTAATTTAGTGAAGTTATTTTTTATACTGCCGAAGATTTGTTTAAGAGCATTTAGATTTACACACACAAAAGATATCGATGACACATTTGAATCATCATTTAGTATTACCTTCAATTGGAAAAACTTTTAAAAGAACAAAAACAAAACGGTTCCTATGAAAATAAAACAAAGGATTTGTTAAAATTATATTAATGGTGCCAATCACTTCCGAAAGATGCAAAATTTGACTAAAATTGTTGCCACACTGATATAACTCTACAGATTTGGCTAGCAGCTCACAGAAGTTTGTAATATACTAAGAGTGAGGATTATTTAAAAAGCTGAATTTTATCCTGCACAGTCTTGTTTTGGTATTGGTTGAAAGTAAATTAAACTCTACATCACTAATTTCTAAAATGACTGCCTTAAGTAACTTACTTTATTGGCAGTGAGCGGTCAAAGTCAAATAACTTTTAACAATTTTACGTGCTGTGGTTACAATTGAAAATTGATATACTTCAAGTGCTTATATTTTTTATTAAGGGTTCTAAAAGTAAAAATATTATAATGGAACAATCTAATCAAGGTAGTTTAGTACATAATCCAATTTTTTTTCTTTTTTTAACGAATACGCGTACTGCTTAAGCCTTTATCGGCTTTTCTGCAGAAATATTTTTAGTGATTTTTTTTCAGTGCGCCATAAATGGGGCATTTTCGGTATATACATTGAGTTTCAACAAATTTCAGGTGAAGATCATGCATATTTTATTGATTATTCTTTTAATATGAGATTTTATCTTATATATTCAAAAAAAATACTTTGCGGACTTACTGCGTTTTTCTATTAATTTATATTATTATGAAAGAACTTCAGTTGCTGAAAACATATGCTGAAAAAAACCAAAAAAAAACTAATAAAAAAATTACCACAGAATACCAAAGTTGGCATTAAAGCTATCTAGGCGCATAGCAATGTACCAGGCCAAGTTCCGGCCTAAACAGTATGTATTATTACACAGAAAAAAATACAAATTATTTTTCATTAAAAAATTCGTTGTGCCAACTAAAAAAATTAATTAAATTTTTTACCTATATACGAATTGATAATATTAAGTACATTTCTGTACCAAATTTCATTGAAATAATTTTTATTAAATATTTAATAATAATAATAGTTAAAAGTTTAATTAAAATATTTTCAAGTTTTCAATTAAATTTTTAATCATAATAATTGAAAAAATGGGTAAAAATTTGCGATTTGGATTGGAGGTAATGATGGATGGATTTGTTCCAAATGGTGCGTTGAATTACTTACTTATTAATTTCGTTATCGTAATTATTAATTTTATATTTTTACTTACTGTTTGTTATTTTAATTTCATCTGAGTGTTGAACTAAGCTCCTTCTATTTTGAAATCCAACGCACCTACCACTGAGCTAAATCAATGTTTGCAAACAGGCGGCAAAAAGTTTAAATAAACTTACTTTTAAACTCTCACTCTCACTGAGTACATATTTTACTTTTATTTATAAATGGTACACATCGTGGTATATTAAGTGTACATGCGGCGGTAGCCGATTATTTTTTGCTGTTAGTTTTATGTATACCGTACGTCAAAAACGTGCATTTTTTGACAAGCATTACCTAGCTTTTTCTTTGTATTGTAGTATTTGTTTGCTGTATGCGGCCACCTTGTATTGTTATTACATTACATTGAATGCTTTGCTATATATAAAAGCTCGTTGAAGTTCTTGTACATATTGGTTATCATTTGTATGTATGTGTACTATACGTGGGTATACATACAAATGATAGTGAATGTGTGTAATAAAAAAAATCATGTGTTGATACTAATAATGAAATATTTAATTATATCAATTAAATTATTTAATTGAAAGTTTGATTTTTTTAATAAATGATTTAATTAGAAAAAAACTTGTAATGTTTTTTTCTGTGATACAGGAAACCATTCGAGCTGTTTTTTCCATAATGCTTTTCCATATTAGAAAAGCAAAAAAAAATATTACCAAGCTAACAGGTTGTCTAGAAATGAGATGGTATTGTACCCATCAAGAGCTTGATCCTTATTTTGATCTCAGTAATTTTTACGGCCGAAATTTTTGGATAGGAACTTGAACTCTTTTTCACATTTATGTTTGTGTGCGGATTAATTCTACACGCAGAAGGCGCCAATCAATCATCAGTTAATTATAATCATGATAACGAAGATGATGAAAATGATTATTATTATGATGACAATGTCGAAAACTATAAGCATAATAATACCTAAATTTGGTTCAAATGCATACATATAATTTTTCTCTTTTTTTTTTTAAAAATATTGTGAAAATTTTATTTCGGCTTTCTAGTTCAATATTTTTGAATTAATGTAAATTCAATTTATTTTTATTAAGAGTGGAGTGTTAGAATATTCAAATCAGATTAGCAGAACCGATCAGTACTACTGATTTCGACAGGCCGCTACACCGTCTCATCAGCGTTCTTGTTCACTTTTACCACCTATGAAGGTGGATGCTTTTTACAAGGAAACATCAGCTATTTAACCAGAATTTTATTTAAATCCATGCCATATATTCTTTTTATTGTGACTCAATTTTAGTCTTTGCCGAAATTTCCCTATCTGATTAATAATAATTAATTAAAAATATTTTCAATAAATTTTTTCAAAATCCATTTTTTTCCACTAAATAATGCATAGTTATTTTAAAAACATATAAATATGGATAATAATGGGCTTCCCTGTTTAAGCCCTAGTTTATCTATGTTTCAACACACTGTGCAGCGACTGCATGGGAAAAAATTAAGTCAAATGGAGAATCTTTCAAAATCTTACTTCGCGGAGGGGTTGAGCACGTTTGTGGACTCTAAAGACGCCAGAACTAACTCTATCGTCGGCTTTTGAAGTGCATACCTTTGGTTAATAACTGAAAGCATTTAATTTCGTGCAAATTAGTTTTATTCTCGCTTGATTTTTTGTGCGCTTTTAAGCAATTACCATTAAAAATTAAATGACCAATTGGGTAAAATGCTTTAAAAAAACTGGAAATTTTCAATAGACATATGATTCAGTGTTTTAAATAAAATGTATTAATTTAAATTTTTATCAAAGTTTTCTAAGCTCGAGAGGGTGCTTTCTTTCGTAAACCGTAAATCCCCAAAATGGTGGCCACAACATAAACTTTTGTGGTGGTCTTAAATGTCTTAAATAATTTACTAATAATACCATTTATAGCTGACAAATTAACAAAGAACTAGAAGGCATATGTTCTAATTTACTTTTATAATTTATTCAAAACATTACACCACAAATGACTTCTGTTTTATTGAAATGTTTCTTGGATTTGTAATAACCTGGTTAGTAGAAAGTCAAAACTAGTTTGACACCAACCGTCATATCCTTTGTGTCCACTAACCAGGACTTTTCTGTATTAACAGCATGTGTGAGTATATTTTATCGATGGCTCATATAAAACGATGTGACAAAAGAGGTACAAAAAGGTTACAAACAAGACTAAAATGCACTACATTTTGGCCACAAAGAAACATTTAAGGTGACAGAGAGCAGGTGCGATACTAAGAAAATAAAACAAACCGCTTCATGTAGTCTTTTATAGAAAAATCTAATAAATATTGCGTTTACTAAAGAATGTTTAAACTCTTGAGTCAATTAATTGTATCATCGACTAGCATTTGGGTTTATTTCTTTTAATTTTTAAATATAGTTGTTCATTTAAGGCAAAATACTTTTTAACAATTAAAAATTAAGAAGAGGAATGAATATTCTGACAATTAAAACAAATGATTATTTCAAGCTATATTTATTTAACACCATTTAACTGAATTTTATTTCTAGATGTCAAGCCAAATAAAATACAAAAGCAAACAGCTTTACCACTCACCGTTGATGTTTTCATACCAAGTTTTATTTGAATATTTTTCTTTGCTAAAATTGTAGTTCTAAATCTACCTTTTATAACTTTGAAAAAGTATTTGAGCATATTTATTTAAAGAAGTTATAAAAAAAATAACGCAGCTATTAAAAAAAGAGGGAGAATAATGTTTTAGTAATTTTTTTCAGCGGCAACGCTGAATACAACCTACACTAACCAACACAAGCACATACATAATTAATGTAGCCCGGTTGGCCAACTCGTCGTAGAGGACATTTTCATCAACGACTACTTAAGGAAATTTCGGCATTTGTGATGCGCAATTTTTGTCGATTACAGTTTCTACGTTCAATTTAAAATTAACTTCTTGTGGACATTGTCGCTCAGTCTGGCACCAGTGTCGCTCTTGTTGTCATTTATGAACTTAGCGGGCATTTGTTCGAAAATGTCCTCACTGATCTGTTTGAACTGCCACCAACAAGCCGTCGACGCTTCAACATTGTCATGCATCGGTCTTGCAAGATGTCTGAAAGACATGGCCAACCGGGTGGTTTCCCAGTTAACACTTTTTATCGATATGTCTAATGTTAAAAAATATATTCAACTTTAGCAGAACCGAGTTGTTTAAAACTTCTTTAGAAATTTTGTGCACTATTTTGTAAAACACAATGCTAAGCGCTGAGAGATTTTCCATGTGTTTTGTTTTTGTATTTTGAAAATTTTCCATACAAAATTTGTCAACGTTAAGCGTTGCTTTTTACAAAATATGTTCCTTAGTAGAATAGTCGGCAGTTTTCCTGACCATTTTCTAAATTGTTTAATAAATCGTTTCTGCTCATTTTCCTAAAAAACAAATATTATTTCTGATGCTTTTCTGCATTTTATAGAAATACAATTTTTAAAGTTTATCTTTTAGCAGAATAGTTTTGACCATATTCTAAACAATTTTATTAATTGGCTTACGACTTTCATTAAGCACTGTCTGACTGACGGTTATTAATCTTTGACAATTTTTCAGAATTTTACAGTTTGTGCCACGCTTTTCCTTGACATTATTAATACAGGCTGTAAAACTTATAAGAAAAGTCTGAACATCTTCTGTTGCTTTGGCAGACATCCTTTCGATATTAGTCAGAATTTCTTGTTTTAGGGATTTCCTCGGACAAAAAGGTCCGCTTTTGTATTAATTACTTTTATGACGGAATTCGACAGACAATTTTTACTGGGTTCTTTACTGAAAAATTTGTTGACAGCCGAAATATAAATATAAAAGCTTTCAGCTGTAGAACTAATATACTTTTAAATAAATATACTTTGAATTATTTGTTATTTTATCCATTTAAAATTTTTTATTGTTTTTTGTAACCAAGCAGAAATTTTCTATACACAGAACCAAAAAATTACCTAAATAAGGTTAAATGGGGTGTAGAGTTGAAGAAAAGTAGGTTATTATACAGCCAACAAAATAATTAATCAAGAGTACGATAGCTTTTCGCAAATTTAGTAAATTAGTTATTTTGAAGCAATTTCTTCAAATTACGTATTATCGGGAATGTTCTGAAAATCACGGTGATTTCAAATCACGTGATTTCAAAAGTAAACTTTTAATAGCTGATTTGTTAGCGGGTTTTTATTGTATTTTAAGTTTTTGTCATTTAAAATAGAATATTTTATTGGAACTTCCAACGCTAGAAATCGGCCAATTTACGAAAGCAATAATTTAGCCTTTATTAATTTTTTGAAATCATCGTTATTTGGTATCTCGTGATATACAGAACAGGCCCGTATGTTTCGTTATATAATGTGATGTAAATATGAAGAAACTTTAGTAAAATTGAATAAAGAAATTAGTGAAAGTAACTAATTATTTTAGTATAGTTTTATTCATATTGAAGATTATTATTCAAATTGACTAATGAATTTAGTCACTTTAAATATATTTTTTATTTATCTTGAAGAAATGTTATTCAAAGTAACTTATAAATTGTTTAAATGAACTAAAGTTCATTTGAATAATACTTTTATTTATATTGAGGAGTTCATCTTCAATTTAACTATTCTATATTACTAATTTCCAAACCCCAGTAGGAATAACATAAAATATTGTAATATATACATATGTATGTGTATGTAATTACACAATATTACATTGTGTATATACATACATGTGTATATTTATATTGCGTTGAAGATTTGTAAAATTAAATACTATAGATAACCGGGAATGAAAACAACGGCAAATTTGGCTGTGACACTAAGAAAATTTATTTATTATAAAAATATGCAAATCTCTAAATCGGGATTTTTATTTATTGTATTATTGGATATATCAAAACCTATGGCCCTACAAATTCTTAACGTAGATGCTATGCCTTGTACTATGTTAAAAAGGTTTTTTCATTCTCCCGTAAAATTTTAAGAAGTTTTAGTTACATGATTTTTTATTTCATATAACGATATAATGTTTATATAATAACTATTTATATACACATTTTGTGTTAATAATTAATTGTTTAACAGAACAATTTTAAATAATTAAACAATTACATAATTACATTTTGTGTGTGCATCCAACTTAAAAAAAAAGCTTGTTTTACAAAAAAATTATTTTATAGATTTTCAGCCATATTCATAAATATTTAAAACAGGGTAATAAACTACTTTTAAGCAAAATTTCATAAAATTGCATTCATAAATGTATATTACATGAAAATTTTAAAATAGGTTTAAAGATGGCATGCACCTACTATAAACCTTCAATAAATTCATATCATCGATATATGAATTTCAACTTCAAATATCTTTGCAAATGTAGTACCATGATATGCATTAAATTAAAGCTTGAAGTCTTGGTTATAAGCGTTTAAGTGTGTGTGTTTTTTTTTTAATTTAATAGAATATGCCACTAAATTATTTAAATTAAACAAATTTCAAGAAAATGAGCAAAAAACACACCATCAGAACACATAAAAGCAAAAAGAAATGTTAGTGATGTGGAAACCATCAACACAAATGTAAATAGGCTCGTTATTCGAGTACCGTTTTCATACATGATATAAAGATAATCATTTCACTTTTTTTAATTTATTTCATAGAAAACTTGTATTAAATAAGTTGAGAAATATATTATAAAGAGAGTTCAAGAAAACTTAACTTACTCGAAAACAATAAAAAGCTATTCATTTATTTCAATATCCGGATGAAATCATATTCTTTTTATTGCAAGACTAACTACAAAACCTGGTGGTGTTGCCAGTATCGAAACCTAAAATTCCTTAAAACACATTGTGTGTTTATTCTAGTGTTTATGAATACAATTTTATATTAAACACTTTTTAGCGTTAAACTGTTCAATAACAATTATGAGCCTTAAACCTAAAATAATTTTTTTTATGAATGTGGCTGTTTAAGTACACGTAAATAGAAGATACACAACACACATTTTCTATAAGCTAGTCAAATTGCATAAAAATGTATATACATGCGTGTAGTAGGTATAATTTAGACATAAAAATAATATGTATCTAATTTTTATATATAATATAATAATAATTTTTCTTATATACATATACAAATTTATAAAGTCAAATATATAATTCAGTTATATACATACATACATATGTATACAGCATAACACGAGCAGTTGTTCTGGAGCACCTAAATAAACAAATATTTAATAAATAAAAAGATATTAAATAAATAAAAACTTGTGTTTCATACCTAGGTTAAGAACTCTTTTATTATTTGCGAATACGGCCTTTTTTGGATACCACCGTTGTTTTAGTTTACGAATTGTATTGAAATATTTATCATACAGCTTTCCTTGGGGTTTTCTTCCTAATTGTTTCAGGTAGTAATATTCCTAAAAACATAAAATTGGTGGAGTTCACGTAACATTCGGTAACTGTTTACTCGTTAAATTGGTAATATTTCCCATACATTTTGCTGTCAAAAATTTTTGAAATAAAATTTACAACAATAAAATATATAGAAAATTTTACCAATTTAACGAGTAAACAATTACCGAATGTTGCGTGAACTCCACCAATATTATAAAAAGATGGTAAAAATATATAGAAAATTTTACCAATTTAACGAGTAAACAATTACCGAATGTGGCGTGAACTCCACCAATATTATAAAAAGATGGTAAAAATTTTCTCCCTAAGGATTCCGTTTGAAAACGTTTTATGATGTCCTCTGCTATATTTTGGGCTAAATTGGCAGTCACTCGAATATCGTTTTGAATCAAATAATTTATAACGATATCAACAATGACAATAAGGATATCAACGATGACGATGTGAGCATGATTTTTCTCAACCCTGGAATGTGCTATATGAGGTCAGGGAATGGGTAAACCTTTAAGTGCACAATTAAGGCTTCAATTGAACAATAAATTTTTTCACATATAAAACACTTCATTCTCATGTACAGCGCTTACGTTTGTGATTTTATTTATTTATCAATTTGTTTTAATATAGTTATAAACTTTTTTACCCGACTGTGCGACGCAAAGCAGGGTATTGTGTTTATCAGCCTACACAGAAAAAAATAAGTTTCGTTTTTGATAACAAAAATCCCGGTATTCAATATTTTTTTTTCAAATTTCCTGTGATAAAGAATTCCCCTATATTGATAACAAAATTATTTCAAAATAAAAATATATATATAAATTAAAAAAATGTTGACATGGCTGGAATACGAACCCGGACTTTCCGGACGTAAAGCATACACTCTCTAGCTGAGCCATATCCCATTTATTTTTTTTATGGGATACAACTTGTTTTAAGTACTTATGTATAAAAAGAAAAGAAATAGCCGGCATGGAAAAGAAATACTTACAACGAAATATTTTATTATGTTAAAGATAAATGTTATTGAAATTCATATTTTTTTTTAATAACATGGTTTTATTGAATATAATTCTTGTCTATTTTTTTCTGTGTATGTATGTACGTATGTGTGTTCCTTTGCGGCACTATATAAATCGAATGCGTAGACCGATTTTGACGACTCTTACGTCAATGGATTCGTCTTAATCCGGGGAGTGTCACTAAAGATATGAGAGTAGTCAAAATTCAATATGGCGGCCAACAGGCGCCATTTTGTTTATACGAAAAAAATAAAAAGTCGGCGAACTATATCAAAATGGGTATCAATCGACAGGTATTTGGAAATCGTCTTTAGGTTTCTCTTATGATTTTTAATTTCGATGGACACAGTCGGGTTTTTTTGATTTTTAAATAAATGTCTTGTTCATTCACTTATTATTTTCTTCACTAATTTAGAAGCGTGTTCGATGCAGAATTTACGTTTTTTGATTTTCTATGTATTTCCAAAACTAAAAAAAATTTCTTTAATTCTACATGCCTTTATTCATATTTACGAAAACTAATTTGTTAAATTTGACGAATTTTCTTCAAATCTACTGGCCTTTAGTAAGTATGAAGAATTTTTTTCATATTTGCTAAATTAAATGATTTTACTAAAATTTTAACGAAATTTAATTATATTCAACACCTTATTTATTTATTGCTATTCTTCTTCTTTATTATGAAAGAAAAAAGTACGAAATTTATTCAAATAAACGAAAATTCAAATAAACTAATTTTACTAAAATATATTTTTGACTAAAAAATTTTGTATATTTGAAGAAAATTCATTCATATGGATGGAACCGCCAGTGGATTTGAATAAAATTTTAGTTTATTTGACTATTTTTTTCGTTGCATGTTTAGTAAATTTTTTTCATTATTATTACTTGCGATATTTTTGTCTGTGTATATTTTCTGTATATACCAAGTTTTTGTATTTTTGCTATGTGGCAATCCACCATATGTTGAATAGTGGCTTCTCTGAGTAAATATTTGCATATATGCAAATATTTAAGGGCATAATACACAATCAATCAGCTTGATGTCAGATTCGTGTAAGTGTGCTTGACGAAAAATCAAAACCAAATAGATTTTCCATCAAGCGTCGTCGGTGTAACTAATACTAACGAAATTTCACACATACTATTACCACGCTTGTCAAGCATGTTGACTGTGTATATTGCCCTTTACTTCATATATGCAAATATATACTCACAGAAGCCACTATTCGACATATTGTGGATTGCCACATAGCAAATATACAAAAACTTGGTATGTATAGAAAATATATAGAAAATTTCTGCTTGGTAACAAAAAACAATAAAAAAAATTTTAAATTGATAAAATAACAAATAATTCAAAGTATATTTATTTAAAAGTATATTAGTTCTACAGCTGAACGCTTTTATTTTGATATTTCAGCTGTCTATAATGTCTACGTATACTTTTGCGTTTTTTATTTGAAAGTAATTATTTGAACTTAAATAATATAGTGCGGCACGCGGAAGGTCTGCAAATTCCCCATTTTGGACCGCCAATCGATTTACGTGCCCAAGTATTTTAATGGAAACTCAGAAAGTCTTAAGGAGGCTCAAATATTAAAAATTCAGAAAGGCCTTCCGAAAAAGGAATGTTCGGTGAGGTTTATGCCTGATAGTTTTGTTGCATTCAAAATTATTTGCATAGTTAAATATGATATACATAAATAAATGTTAAACAGAGAAAGTATATGGGGAAGGGATTTTATTTATTGAAATTGGTTATCATAATTGCTTATAAATAATATTAGCTTTCACTTTTGTTTATTGTAAACACTTATTAATTATGGAAAACTATCAAAATTAATTTAAAATACGTAACAAAAGAGTGTACAGTGTTGAAAATCGCTACCAAAAATTATTTATAGAAAGAAACAAAAAACTAGTTTTTAAGACCATTTTCAAACATTTATCGCTATTTTAGGGTCTTAGCCAGACTTATTACATTTTTGCCCGAAACCGATACTTAAAGTTACAAAATAACACACCAATTCAACACAAGAAAGCATTGGTATACGCAGAATGAAACAAAAAAAATCGGAGGAAAACAAAAGATTTGGGTTCCGTTTAGGATTAGGGAAAGGTCTGCCTAATCTCCAAAACTTCCGGGGAAAACGGGAAATTTTAATTGAAAGTGTGGTGGAAATTTTAATCTCATAACTAGAAGCTGTAAAAACTTTTAGTTGACACTACTAAAATTTATTATAAGTCGAAACAATTATTGAAACCTTGAAGGAGATCTTTTAAGAAAAATAAAATGAAAAATCAATGAAATTTAGAGAGACTGTAGCTCAGTCTCTAGTACAAAACGATGAGAATCGTCCTGAAATTTTTTCAAGAAAAGTAAGAAACAATACGGCAAGTTCTTTATAAAATGATTTAGAGGCCTTAAAATAGAATTTTTAACTAGTTTCGATAATAGCCGTCAATTAATGTTTATAGGATATCTTACTCTGTAGTAACTATAAACTCTATTTGCTTTAAATCACTTGAAAAGTATTAAAAATTTGTTTTAGAATTGGTTTTTTATAAACTTTTATTGAAAAAGAATGCTTACATTAATAAAACAATCGAAATTTCTCCAATTTTCATTTAATAAATCTACTTAATTTATAAATTAACTTTTCCGGAGAATCCCGGGAATTCTCGAGAGCGCGATTTTTTCATTTTCGTTTCTCGTGAAGTGCAAAAGTCCGGGAAATTCCATACTCTAGACCCGCTACAACAAAATTCGACTGTATAAAATAAACTGCGAGGTGAGAAAACGTAGTATTTCAAGTATTCTTATTTTTCAAGTATTTTAATGTAAACTTTTGTAATAAATGAATGCTTATTGTTAAACTTGACTCTTTTCTCTATAAAATGGTATGAATATTATTTTTGTACTCCTTTTAGTTTCGATGTTAGGGAGTTTTAAAAACAAAAGTAAAAATAAATAAGGCACTGAATGAGCGAGCCTTTGTAGATACATACATACATACATATGTAAATAATAATATTTTCTAACAAATCATATTTTTTTTACATTTTCCTAAACGCCACGTACAGGGTATATTATGTTCTTCTTTTGCACTGAGCCCTTGAACTTTACGTCTTTCCCAGGTAATTGTATTTGTGGCACACATTACATAACCGTTTTGCGATATTGAAACCACATCATCATACAATAATTCAATAGTCCAAATGTGTCCTATAGGATTTTCATCAGAGTCCCAACCTAATATCTCATGGTTCCCTGATTCAGCCATTATGTAATACATATTACGATATTCTTTGCTTTTAAGTGTTGCGTGAAATTTTTTGGCATTATATTCATCAAAATCTTTAACTTCGGCTACAATATATCCCGTCTCATCTATATTTTCTGCTGCTTCCCAAATGAGAATTTGATTATTTTTGGTTTTTTCAAAATAATCACGTTTCAAAGTAGTGTAAATGAAACGTTTATACTCTTCATTCAAAAGACAAGTAGGGATTTAATTGCATATATCGGAATGGCATATGCAAGTCATTGAAAATATCGGTTGCTCTATTTATCAAGCCACTATCCATAGTGTTATATAACACATTTTGTTGAAATTTATACAAATTTATGGCGTATGACGGCAACGACAACACTTTCTTATTATCTAATTCTTTGCCATAGATGGCGAGTAGTTCCAGTTGGCCTTCCAGCATTTTTTGGTATAAGATTTTTATGTTATTTATTGCGTGATCAATTATTTTATTAAACGCGTTACTTCCATATATTTTGGCGATATTTTCCATTGCTGGTCCGATTTTACTCGTACTACTCAAGACGTCTGACATAGCGCTATGGAGGATTACAGCTACTTGTTCCTTTATATTATCATCAGTGACGCTTAGTGCTGTATCAAATTGTAGAAAACAACTTAATAGAAAGAGCAAAAATACGATAGATGCTTTCATTTTGCAAACTAAAACTGAATTGACAATGATATCAACATGAAACTACTTTTTGGGTAAAGTTCGGTAAAATGAGACTAAGCAAGAATTGCTCTCACTAAATACAAAAGTACGGGAACAACAAAAATCAAACTTTAATCCCAAAAGCTATAGCTTTTATAACACTATCATGTTATAACATGAAAGTGTTGTGAAAATAAATCAAATAATAAAAAGCAACATACTTATTTCTAATAGCATTTTTAGTTTTTAGATACCTTGTTGAATATACACAAATGTATTTTGCTTTAATTTTTTTAGCTATTTTATTGTAAGCTTTTGTAATAAAATGATATGAATATGATTTTTATACTCCCTTTAGTTTCGATGTTATGGAGTTTTAAAAACAAATGTGTGCACTGTATAAAATAAGGCACTGTATGAGCGAGGCACTGTAGATACATATGTAAATAATAATATTTTTTTACAATCATTATTGTTCACTGAGTATATGAAGAATTATTCAAGCTAATCAGGCCTAACGTATTTAATGTTAATAAAACAAATTTATTACATTTTGTACCCGAATTTATTACATTTTGTATACGAGCGCGAGCTACATTGTTGCAATCAAATAAAAAATAAAAAAACACTCTGTGATAATAATTTTAAAAAATTTGTATTTGCTTAAAATATCTTAGTGGTTTAATAATTTTAATTAATTAATATTAAAATGCAATTATTTATTGTAATATTTATGTAACTAAAAATCTTTATATTACGAAAGCCCCTGAAGAAGTCAACAAAAAAATTGACGAAACGTTGGGTACAAAATGTAATACATTTGTTTTATTAGCATTAAATACGTTAGGCCTGATTAGCTTGAAAAGTTCTTCATATACATATATACTTGGCCAAATAAATCAAACTGCATTATTGTTCACATTTTCCTAAACGCCACGTACAGGGTATAGTATGTTCTTCTTTTGCACTGAGCCCTTGAACTTTACGTCTTTCCCAGGTAATTGTATTTGTGGCACACATTACATAACCGTTTTGCGATATTGAAACCACATCATCATACAATAATTCAATAGTCCAAATGTGTCCTATAGGATTTTCATCAGAGTCCCAACCTAATATCTCATGGTTCCCTGATTCAGCCATTATGTAATACATATTACGATATTCTTTGCTTTTAAGTGTTGCGTGAAATTTTCTGGCATTATATTCATCAAAATCTTTAACTTCGGCTACAATATGTCCCGTCTCATCTATATCTACTGCTGCTTCCCAAATGAGAATTGGATTATTTTTGGTTTTTTCAAAATAATCACGTTTCAAAGTAGTGTAAATGAAACGTTTATATTTTTCATTCAAAAGACAAAAGTAGGGATTTAATTGCATATATCGGAATGCCATATGCAAGTCATTGAAAATATCGGTTGCTCTATTTATCAAGCCACTATCCATAGTGTTATATAACACATTTTGTTGAAATTTATATAAATTTACTGCGTATGATGGCAAGGACAAAACTTTTTTATTATCTAGTTCTTTGCCATAGATGGCGAGTAGTTCCAGTTGGCCTTCCAGCATTTTTTGGTATAAGATTTTTATGTTATTTATTGCGTGATCAATTATTTTATTAAACGCGTTACTTCCATATGTTTTGGCGATATTTTCCATTGCTGGTCCGATTTTACTCGTACTACTCAAGGCGTCTGAAACAGCGCTATGGAGAATAACAGCTACTTGTTGTTTAATATCCTCATCAGTTGCGCTGAGTGCTGTATCAATTTGTAGGAAACAACTTAATAGAAAGAGCAAAAATACGTTAGATGCTTTCATTTTGAAAACTCAGACTGAATTGATATTAGCCAGTTTCGTTACTTTATATCAAGGCATATTCATTACAGGTACCACCATAACTAAAACAAATACAACACCAAAAAACACATGTATTTTGTTGGTGGAAATACACCAGAAATATGTCAAATCCATTAATTTACTAGCAAAAGCCCGTTGTTGATAGAAAACTCCCAGACATGTGTCAAAATCTATTGTCTGTGTGACGCACACATTCTCAAATTTACTAAAACAGCTGTTCTTGTAGTGGTACCTGTTTGATCTACCTTGCTTTATATAGTAAAGAAAAATTACTCTCATAAAATTTAAAAAATACGCAAAAGTATGGGAACCATAGTTGCCGGATTTGACGATTTATCGTCATTTGGACGATTTTGGGGGTAAAAATAGCACTTTGACGATTTGACGATTTTTGCTGTAATTTGAAGCTTTTTAAAAAGTAAAAGTTGATAAACATTTATTTGTTGACAATATGCATTTATCGTCCTTTTCAATCAATTGTAACGTAAATTTTTCATCCAAAATCCGGAACAACTGGCATCTTTAAAATCTCGTTGAAAATGTTTACGTTCTTGAAGAGTTAACGCAACACACTCATCAAAGTCGCTCATCAAGCATGCCAAGAAACGAAATTTTTTGATTTTCCATTCAGAATCATCGGTTTCACACATAAATACAAAGAAATTTTCACTTTTACTAATATAATGCTTGATGTTTATTATGTTTTTCCTTAGCATGATATGAAACTTTTAGATTTTTGGAAACGACTATCAGAAACGAAAATGAGATCTTATAGCCTTTTATTGCCTACCTTGTCCAAATTTATTCAAGCAATTTTAATTTTACCATATTCTTAGGCAAATATAGAAAGGCATCAGACATGGTGATTAAAAGTCTACGGATGATAATAATTTCAAATATGTAATTAGTTTTTCTCAAATTACTTTAATATATATCGTCGCCTAAAACGCAAAACGCCACAACTAACATTTTCATAAATTTACAGGAGAACCAATAAATACACTAAATTATGTAATTCTCTAGATAGTTTTTAGATTTTGTTAATTATATATTTTTTTTATTTTTTTTTTATTTAATAATGAGTAGTATTTTTAATACTTTGAAATTTACATTATGTTAAATATGTTAACAATAAAAATTTTAATTGTTCTGAACTAAGTTATTTCTAATAAAATTTACAACTTTTTTTCTAAATAATATAACATTTTGTTCATTTTTAATTTCATTTGACATCAAATTGTACAGCCTAAGTCCTTTGTAAAAAAATGTTCTCTTCATTGCATTTGTATGAGCTTGTTGTAGTCTGAAGTCATTAGCATTTCTGAGGTTATATGGCTGTGCCTCTCTCACGTATCTTGTCTGGTCCTTCAAATAATCAGGAATTGAGCCCTGTGGGACCCCATAATTATTTTCAGTCGCGTCTGATTGCACGTAATTCACTTTTGTTTTTTGCTCTCGATTAGCTAAATATGATTTAAACCAATCTAGTTCATTGTCCTGGATACCATATCTATGAAGCTTTTGTATTAAAATATTCCCATCAATCGTTTCGAAAGCCCGTTTAAAATCAAGAAAAACAGACAATATTTTATTATTTTTCTTTACACATTTCCATCTGTTTACTAAGTAGTTCACCGTTGTTTCACTTGAATGCTTCTTTCTAAATCCTGATTGATATTTAGATAGTAAAGAATTATGTTCTAAATATTCCTCTAACTGATTTTTTACAACTTTTTCCAGCACCTTTTCATATGTTTTCAAACCATTTATTGGACGGAATTCTTCACATTTATTTGTATTTTTTACTTTCGCAATCGGTGTCACCATTGTTTCTTTCCAACTTGTAGGAAAATTTCCTGTTCGTAATGATTTGTTAATAATGTTCATTAAAATATTGCCAGTTGTGTCCCATGTGTCCATAATGATGTTCTTTGTAATTTTTTTATAATCGGGTTTGTTATTTATATCTTTAAACAATGCTTTTAATTCTACTATAGATATTGCACGAAACTTAAATTTTGAGTTTATCACAGATATCAGGTTTTTATATTGCACATTTTCAATTGAGTTTCTTATTTCTTTAATACTATCTACAAAGTAATTGTTAAAATTTTCGGCTATTTCGGAATTTTTCTTATATTCTACTTTATTAAATTTGTTCGGGAAAGTCTGATTTTGAAAGTAGCTATGTACGAGGTCGGATTGATATTGAAGCTACCTAACGCTAGATGGCAGCACAAACACAAAAACTTTTTTTTAAATTGCGATCTGTCAAACGTCAGCTGTTAAAATTTCACCCAAATTCATCGATTAGTTTATTTGTTGTAGTCGTTTGAAGCAGAGATGGGCGCGTGTCGAAATTTTCCAACCCGACACGACCCGAACACGAATCCCGGATGTCCAACACGTACGAACCACGCACGCCCAAAATTTTCATAGCACGAACACGACACAACACGCACGAAATCAAATCCAAAAACAAAAATAAAAATTTTGTTATATTCAAAGACATATTTTTCTTCTATTTTGATGTTTCATGTTCTAGTTCTATATTTATTTACATATTTCTGTTGAAAAACAGTAACTTATCAAGATTTTTGTTCAATAGTCTTGTGCGGCAATCTTCTACGTTCATACAAATTTTAATCTTAAAATCTTTTCGTGTTTTTTCGTGTCAAGTTTTCTCAACACGACACGACCCGAGCACGCACGAAATCAGACTTTCTGTCACGAACACTTCGTGTTAAGTCGTGCGTGTTCGTGACACGAAAAAAAAACACGGCACGCGCCCATCTCTATTTTGAAGTAAGCAACTTTTCTGTTTCTTGAAAAATGGAAAAAAGTGAATTTCGTGCAGTGATTAAACACTATTATTTGAAAGGGAAAACGGCGAAAGAGACAATAGAAAAGCTCAATACACATTACGGTGAGTCTGCTCCGTCAGATTACATGGTAAAATATTGGATTGCTGAATTTAAACGCGGCTGAACAAGCACCGCAACAATACCATCAACAGGAAGGCCAAAAGAGGTGGTTACTGAAGAAAATATCAAGAAAA
Source organism: Panzeria rudis (assembly GCA_956483635.1). Lineage (NCBI taxonomy): Eukaryota > Metazoa > Arthropoda > Insecta > Diptera > Tachinidae > Panzeria > Panzeria rudis. The sequence goes on from OY101450.1 coordinate 31,378,619, forward strand.
TCCTCGATATCGTTATGAATGATCGCCGAGTCAAGTTACGTGAGATTGTTGAAATGGTAAAGATATCATATTTTTGCCTGAACATTTGCATATGAAAAACCTATCGGCAAGATGGGTGACACGTTTGCTCAAAGTCGAACAAAAACGAGTTCGACAGACCACTTCACAGCGGTGTTTGGACATGATAAAGCGTAATACTGTTGATTTTTAGCGTCGATTATTAACTGTTGATGAAACGTTGGTCCACCACTACACACCTGAAACCAAAAATCAATCGAAACCATGGGTGGAAGCTGAAGTTTTCCGAAGAAGACGAAGACAGTATACAGTAAGACACTGTATTTTTGGATGCACACGGAATATTGCTCATCGATTATCTTGAAAAAGGATCCACAATCACAGGAAAGTTTTATCGTGCATTATTGGATCAATTGATTGATGCAATCAAGAAAAAACGGCCACATTTAAAGAAGAAAAAAGTGCTCTTTCTTCAAGGCAACGCACCGGTTCACACAGCATTAGATACGATGCTAAAATTACGTGAAATACACTTCGAATTGGTTGATCATCCAATATATATAGTCCAGATTTGGCTCCTAGTGACTTTTCCTGTTTCCAAACTTAAAAAAATAGCTCACAGGAAAAAGATTCATCTCAAACGAAGAAGTGATTACCGAAACTAACGCCTATTTTGAGGGGTTCCCAAAATCGTATTATTAAGATGGTATAAAAAAGTTGGACTATCGTCTTAATAAGTGTATTGAGCAAAAAGGAGACTATGTTGAGAAATAAATGGTTTTTGAAAAAAAAAAATTTCCTATTTAGGTAGCTCCGCCCTCGTATGTATGTGAACTGCATCGGACTTTATTAAAAAGCTCATTAGAATTTTGTTTTAGTTAAGGCTTTTTGTGATTTATTTAACGACACATATGTATGTATATTGCTTGAAAAAGTGATATTTTTTATGACGATTTTTTGACGATTTCGATACATCATTTTGACGATTTTTACGTGTTTTGTTTTCAAAATTTGACAATTTTACCCCTAGTTCATCTGGCAGCTATGATGGGAACAACAAAAACCAAATTTCTACCACGCAATAAAACACCACAGTGTCTTGACATTTCAAATTAAAAAAAATTTAAGTGTCTAATGTACAATCACTTCTTATTTGTTTTCTTAATATTTTTAAAAGATATCAATCTTTTAATACAAGTCACACCTTTTTAAAAACGTTTGTTCTTAAAATAAATTTGTTTATTTTGTTTATCTTTCAAATGCCAGTTGTTGTTTGGCAATGAACACAGTGTTGTCAGATTTATTTTTTCCTTATTCCAAAGTCAATGTTTCCATAGTTTTTGCCAATAAAATATAACTTCTTTTGTAACTACAAAAATATTTTTTAAAAATAATAAAAATATAAAGCTAAGATAGAAAAAAAGTCGCTAAAATATGTATATATCGACACAGTTCTGTAAACCGAATCCGAGTAAATTTCTCGTTTTCCAAAAATTAATAATACCTTCCTTAATTTATTTAAAATTCTATATATTAAATTAATTTCAGATATGATAATTGAACCTCTAATAAATATGAAACTACAAAAAATATGCAAAAATTTTGCAATTAGTGGATTCAATTTCTCCAAATCGAACGTTTTGAAATTGAGTCGATTTACAGTGCAGGCAGGTATATTTTTTAATTTTTATTTAAAACAATGCAAAAATGAGAAGTGCACGCAAAAAATGCACACACAATATTTACTAGCGCAGCGTTCAGTGTTTGGTGCAAATGGTGTTGCAAAAGTGCAAATGCAAAATATCGTAGCTTTTTTATTAAATACAACAACAAAATACACAAAAAAAGCTACGATATTTTGCATTTACACTTTCGCAAGACAATTTGCACCAAACACTGAACTCCGCTAATATAAACGAAGTAACTTAGTTTACTCAAAGCAATCAAGAAAATTGAGCATGTCAGCTCAGACACACGACTGGTACGACACGCATCTCATGTGTACTCAAATAATGCACAGATACGAGTATACACCCCCTTCGCGAGGTTTGGTGGGGAAAATTCTGATATTAGATGAGCAGACATTCATACGGGAAATTTGCGATAATTTGAACCCCCTTATCGGAGTGTTGAAGCGGGAGTTTTTCCGATTTCTTCATTTTTACGTATTTAGTGTGCATATTCTGTACTACACACTGAATTTGAGTCATCTAAGGTTTTAGAAAGTATGCACACTTTTTAATATATTTTTAGCCTATGAACCACATTTCAGTCTTTTAGAAGGAAAGTTTCCGCTTTCTTAATTTTTTGTGGTTTATATGCAGTTCCTATCCAATATACCAAATTTCAATTTTTAGCGCTTTATGAAATACCTTAGAGTTTTGATTACATTTTTAATTTTTGAATTCATGATTTTACTCCTAATACAAAATCGATTCTTAAGGATTAAACTTCACAAAATTTGGATATAGTTACAGTTTAAAAACCTATATTAATTTAAATTAATACAAAAATTATAATACAATTATAATTTATGTGTCCAAAGCCAGTTTGGACAGTATTAGAAATCTATTTTATGAAAATTTTTAAATAAAATACATTTCAAACTCATATTAAATTTTATGAATATGGAGGTAAGTTCCTAAATAAATTCCTGGCTCATAAAAAATAGCTAACAAAATCGACAACAACTTTATAAATCGCCATGTCGCCAAATCAAATATTAAGACGCCAAACAGGTTCTAAAATCACCACGTTAGGCGAGAAATCGCCACATGTGACAGCCCTGCTTACACGAAGAAAAAGTCAGGGCTATTTCGTTCAAGAACAAGAATATTACTCTTAGGACTGCTCTCGTTTACTCAAATTTCATGTACGTGAACGCTTTTCGTGCAAATTTCAGAATCCCAAAGTAGAATAAGGAAACACTCCTATTAACATGAAACTAATATTTATATTAAATTGAAACTAAGCGTTTTCTAAACCGTAATTTAAAAAACCCGATTTTCAAATTATTCGAAAAATAGCTTTTTAATAAACCGGTTTTGTGCACAAATAATAAAAAATAATAATAGTCAGTTTTATAATTTGATTGTATGGTTAACGTGACCATTTTTCATTTTACTCAAACCGGTAGTGAGATTCTATAACTTTTGACAATAACAACAGTTGATATATTGTCGACTTTATAGGTTGTTTGCACTAACGATTCTACGATTCTGTGACTTCTTGTTAACAACATTGTTTAAATCTGGCATCATGTGGCATCTCTGTTAAAATAAACGAAAAGCGCCAAGAGGAAATATGTATAGCAAAACAAATAAATTTGTGATTGCCAAACAATGTGCAGAAAATTTGTTTTATTAATTTCTTTTTTTAATTATTTTTTTATTAATTTCTGTAAATCAATAACTTTAGTTGTGGCCATAAAGTATGTGCTAAGGCTGCACAGCTGACTCTTGTCTATTCGGTAACAACAGAAAAATTATTATTGTTAGTTAACCGAGAGCAAATATTGTTGAAAATTGTATAGAATGGCAAAATCGTTAATTTGCTTGTTTAATTTTTTAAGAATGACAACTATTGCTAAAATTGAACAGATAATCGTACTACGGGACTCCGGTTTATTTATGTCATTTAGTAGGTTCATAGTACAAAAAACACACTTTTATGCTCAATTATTTTCATACCTGTCAGTGGAACAAACTTTTTTTAATACAGCGGGTCTTGATTTGACCAAAAAAAGAAAGAGCTTATTAACAAAAGCATGAACTAACACGTTTATTAATATGATTATTTCGAACGTATTTGCCTGTGAATCTAAATTGACTATTAGGCTAAGGTTCGTAACATTATATTTAGAAAGAATTATTCTAAGGAAGCTCTTTTATGTAATTTTTTCGAAATTGTCAATCACTATTGATGGAGTTTGTAATTATAAAAGCAACGCAGGGTCACATAGATAAATCGAGCTCGAAAAGTAATATTTTCGAAATGATTTAAAATAAATCAACTGCTTTGAGGAGATTTGACCGGCATGCCGAATCATTCCAGTAATTTAATTATTCGAAACTGGCCTATTTTCAGAAAAGCAAAAAACCGGGTTTCGGCTCTGTTTTTCGTATACTCTATTTAGAAGTATTTATTTATTTGTTAAATGTTATGAATAAGATTACAAATTATGTCTTAACTTAATGTTTAAACGATAATAGTAACAAAGAAAGACCTTCACTCGTTGTGAATGGAGTTATGTTTACCCGATTGCGCGACGCAATTGTGCTTATCAGCCTAAGTATTAGGGATGGGCAAGTGAAAAAAATATATCGATATATATCGATATATTTTTAAATATCGATCGGCATCGATATATATCGAATAAAAAATATCGATATATCGAAATATCGATATTTTTTCAACAATGATAATTTATACGTAGTCCCCAAATTTTTTTTAAAAATAAAACAACAAAGGTTCCTTAACCTTTCTTATAAATAATTAAGCTGGAAAGAGTTAATTTCCAAGATTCTTACTGTTCCACCAATATTTCATGAAACATACATCAACAAAATTACACTCAAAGAATGATAATTTTTCGAATAGACAAAATATTATAAATAAATCAAAAGATTTTGTTAATAATATTCTATTTGATGAAGACAGTGCCGAAATATTTTTAAAAATTGCACGAAAAACAAAACCAAAGCTAAAAAAATATCGAATTTGATACTGTCGATATATTTGGACAACAATATCGATATATCGAAATTAAAAATATCGACGACATATCGATATATTTTTAAGAAAATATCGATATATCGATATTTTTTGCCCATCCCTACTATGTATTAAAGTTGTGCTTATAGCTCTTTTGAGTGTGCTCTCTTTTCCGCTCAGCTCACTTTACTAAATTATTCACAAAGAAACATTTCTTCAAGGCGAATTCTTAAAAGGTCAATTTGACAGCGCAGCAGCGTTGCCATATATATTTTTTTAAAAAACCTTTTATTTTTGAAAAAAAAAAACTTTTTTTATAAACAAAAAACTTTTTTCTGCAAAAGTACCAAACATTTAAAGAAATACACAAAAATGAATTTGAAACTCTCTATTTAAAAAAATTAAAAAAAACACATTGTTTTTTTTCTTTTTAACCAAGAAATTACTTATTAAAAAAAAAAACAACATACATATAATAAAAACAAAATAAAATTCATAATTCATATTAAAAAAAATATAAAGTTTGTAAGCCTGTTTCTCTGATAAGCAAATTTGACATTTGGGATATACATACATGTTAACTCACAACTACAGCTGCGCTGAGAGTTTTACTTTGTAATATTGTATCATTGCCCAGTGTAATTTGAACCACCCGCCGATGTCAACACACATTTTCGGTAAATTTGTTGACATCCCAAGAAGGAATTTTTAAGGCAAACTCTCTTGCGGCCTGGCCTCATGGTATGAATTCGCCTCGATTGTCAGTGTACAAAACCGGCATAGTTGTACTTAAGACGGAGTAAACACAATTAAACACTCTTGTAGTAATAAGGCAGTGAGAAAATACAAGGTCGTTTCATTGCATATCATCCAATATACCGCAAATTTGAAATTATGCATGTATTTATAAAAAACTTGAAAAAACTTTATATAAATTTAATACTTTTTGGCACCCCAAAAAACTTGGAAAAAAAGGGAAAACTTGACAAATGGCAACGCTGCAGCGCAGCCACAAACAATAAGGCCGTTGGGCGCAGTGGATGTTTTTTTATGTATGTATTTATAATAGTAGTTGGAAGTACAAATTTCTGTGGCAATAAGGAAAAAAGTGCCTAAAACACACATAAAAAAATATAAACTAAAACTTAGGGAATGTTACTAAATTTGAGTTCAAAAAAGTTGTCATATAGCGCCAAAGCCGTTTTTTCTACAAGATTTTAGTTTAAAAATTTTCCTTGAGCCGAATGAAATATTTACTATAAACTAGTGCTTAAGTAAAATTATACTAAACTTAATTAAAATTTTTCTATAAAATCCGGAGCTTTGAAATAAATTTTTCGAAAGTTTTTTTTTTACATATGTCCTCAAATTAAGTCAATTTTATCGAAGTTCAAGTCTATTATGTACTTAATTCTAGTACCTATTTTTATTTAAATTCTATACAATATGAGATTTATTTGCATATACATCTCATATTCTTAATTAGCTTACCAAACAAACATATTAATTACTTTTGGAGTAGGCACATATTGAACCAGCAACCTACCGGCTGATAGAATAACACTCTAACCACTAGCCTAACATGGCACCCTGCTTAAGCATTGAAACTATTGTGTTTTATAAATTTATTTTATTTACAAAAAAATATATTATAAGTTCAAATATTCCTCAAAAATAGTAACAATTTATTTAGATTTTAGTAAAACTTTTCTTAAAAGCTAACAAAAGCTATATATATTTTCATGTATCTAAATAATCAGTATGTTCCCGTACGTGCACGAAGTTACACAAACTTACCCAAAAGCTTTTTTGAATACAAATTTTGGAACAAACTGAACATTTCTAAAATAATAATTTAGTTCAAAAATACTTAAAACTAGTAAATATTTTTATAAAATTAAGTACCCAGCAAAAACTTTTGTCATTTTTTGTAATCGGTAGTACCTAATTAATGGGTTACAAAGTAACGAGTGATACTTACTTATATTATTACTATGATTCAAATTAGATTTACACAAATTGTAACTCATTATCTGAAAGTAGTTATAATTTGTTGATATGTATTAAGAAAATAAGTAGACAACCACTTTTTAAGTCAACAATTGTTTGTATATGAAATTTAGTTTTTGTCGCTTAAACTTATAAGTCAACAATACCCAGCATAAACTTTGCATACTGGTAGGCAAAAAAGTATATGAGGACTTAAGTCGTAACTAGTTACAATTTGACCTGATAACAACTTATTTTTGTTTGAGAAGTTTAAAAAAAGTTACAAATGTATTTATATTGCCACAGCAATTAACTAGTTATTATTTGGCTTACTTGAAGCTGAAAAATAAGTAGTCAAATAAACAAATTAAAATTAAAAAAATTACATATATTTTTATATTTTTTTAAAATTTTTCATTTTTTTGACCCACGTGGGATACGAACCTGTGCTCGTTCAGATTTGAAAACAAGAACTTTACCCACTCATTTATTGTTGACTTGTAAGTTTAAGCGACAAAAATTAGTTTTCATATACAAACACATATTGACTTAAAAAGTGGTTATTTACATATTTTATTAATACACATCAGAAAATTGTAAGCACTACCCATTACAAAAATCACAAAAGTTTTTGCTGAGTAGCTCAGTGGGTAAAGTAATTGTTCAAATCTGAACGATACAGGTTCGCATCCCAGCTGGGTCAAAAAATTAAAAATATAAACAGAATAATATTAAAATAAAGTGTATACAAATTTTTTTTTTCATACTAATTTGTTTATTTTACTACTTATTTTTTAGCTTCAAGTAAGCCAAATAGTAACTAGTTAATTGCTGTGAAAATGTAAATACATTTGTAAGGGGTACCCCTTATTTTGTGGACTTCTCAAACAAAAATAAGTAGTTATCAAGTCAAATTGTATCATATACTTTTTTGCCTACCAGCAAGCAAAGTTTTTGCTGGGTATTTTTCACTAATCCCAATCTTCAATTCAATTTGTTTTTTTTTTTATTTGTCTGAACTATTTTTAAGGAAAAATTTCCTGTACTGTAGTACATTACTTTCTGCAAGAAAGGAAAATTGTTACTCAATCCAAGAAGTTTTTACTGTTTCGTTTTTAGTTTTATCTGAAATAGGTTTATAGAAACTTTTCCTGAAAATTTTTAAGCTACGAGTATTAACTAAAAATAATTTTTAGAAACTTTATTCTTAAATTCTAGGAATATTTCCTAATATTAAGAAAAGTATGAAATTAAATTAAAAATATTTTTTACAGTTTTTAAGTAAGTAGAATTTTATGAACTAAAATGAAATTGACTAGTTCTTATGATACAATTTTCTTAAACTTATAAACCATTTTCTTATTTTTAATAAATATTTTCTTGAAGTCAGTAAATATTTCTTTAAATGTAAGAAAGTTTTTGTGGATCTTTATGAACTATTTTTAAGGATATGAAATACCCAGAAAAACTTTTGTAATTTTTGTAATGGGTAGTACTTTATTAATGAGTTACAAAGTAATGAGTGGTACTTATTTATATTATTACTATGATTAAAATTAGATCTATTGGGTGTTTTTTATTGAGGTATAGAACTTTAAGTTGGCATCACTTTTTTAACTGGCGGCCATTTTGTCAGCTGTCAAGTGATTAATATTTAGTTTGGTTTGCCATTTCATCATGAACAGGTTGACAAAAGAACAACGCTTGCAAATCGTGCAAATTTATTTCGAAAATAATGGTTCAGTTCGCGAAGTTTACCGCAAGCTCCGTCCATTTTATGGTCGACATAATCGTCCATCAGAGCAATTAATTCGGTTAACCATGGATCGTTTTCGCACTACGTTTACTCTATGTGATAATACGCATCCGCAGAGACGTCGAACAGTGCGCACCGAAGAAACAATTGCCGCTGTAGAGCAAAGTGTTGAAGAGGACCCGAATGAATCGATTCGCCACCGTGCACAGCAATTGGAGCTTTGTCCATCAACTTTATGGAAGATTTTGCGCAAAGATCTTGGCTTGCGACCTTGGATGAGTTGTGGTTCCAACAAGACGGCGCTACATGCCACACAGCGCACGTCACAATCGATTTATTGAAGGAAACATTCGATGAGCGCATAATTTCGCGGAATGGACCTGTCAATTGGCCGCCAAGATCGTGTGATTTGACACCATTGGATTATTTTCTTTGGGGATATGTGAAGTCGCTCGTCTACGCCAACAAACCAGAAACGTTAGGGGACTTGGAAGCCAACATTCGTGGCGTTATTGCCAACATACGGCCCCATATGCTCGAAAAAGTGGTTGAAAATCGGACCTGTAGAATTGGCTTTATTCGAGCCAGCCGCGGCGGCCACATGCCCGAAATCATATTTAAACATTAATGGCATAAAATTATCCTTCCAATAAAGCCAAATTGATGGACATTAAAACGATTGTCTTGTGTTTTATTTCAATTCGAAGTTCTATACCTCTAAAAAAAACACCCGTACAACCTAGTTTTTAATAAAATTTGTACGTATTTTTCTTATTATCTGAAAATAATTATAATTTGTTATTATTTGTTAACAAAATAAGTAGACAACCACTTCTTAAGTCAACATGTGTTTGGATATGAAAACAAATTTTTGTCGCTTAAACTTATAAGTCAACAATAGCTCAGTGGGTAAAGTACTTGTCTTCAAATTTGAACGAGCACAGGTTCGTATCCCAGCTGGATCAAAAAAAATTTTAAATATAAATAAAATAATAGTGAAATAATGTGTATACAATTTTTTATAATTTTAATTTGTTTATTTGACTACTTATTTTCTAGCTTCTAGTTAAGTGCTGTGAAAATGTAAATGCATTTGTAAGGGGTACCGCTTATTTTTGGACTTCTCAAACAAAAATAAATAGTTATCGAGCCTAATTGTAATTATTTACGACTTAAATCTTCATATACTTTCTTGCCTACCAGTAAGCAAAGATTTTGCTAAGTATTTTTTTTACTCATCAAGAAATTTGTACTGGATTTTAGTAAAAATTTACTTAAACTTAGAAAAATTTTTACTTAAACTTAGAAAATTGTTTTACTGAATTTTACTATATGTCTTTTCTTTGAGTGCATATTTTATCGTTTTTTAGAAGAGAACTTTTAAAAGTTCCAGTGGATTTTTAGAAATTATTCCTGTTGCACTTGAGTTTGATAGTTCTTTCTTCGATTCTTTTAAGTTAGGAATATATGGTTCTTTCTACTATAAGAATACTATTCTATTTGAAATTTTATATATTATAAGCTGAGTTAAGCAATTATTCCATATGAAATTATGAACTGAAAAAAGATAAGCAGCAAGTCATTATGCAATGACTTTCTGAAAAATCGTACGAAATAAATGAAAATTTGCCCAGAGGTACTTTTGAATATCAAGTATAATATGGTGATATTAACTCAAAATTAGCTTATCTCGACTTAAACTTTTATTTCTCATTGCCACAGATTTGTTGTTTGTTTTGCTTTCCTTTTAAATAATATTGATAATGCAAAATTTCCCCCATTCATGCAGCATATCGATACATGAAACTATGTGTTCTTTACATCTGAGGCGTAGGGTATATTCAGCAGTTCCGTAGAAAATATTAGGCCAAATATTTTTGTGAAACATTAACCCTCTAACTCCCCCACATAACGGTCATAGTTGGCTCTTTTCTAACAAATCGTAAAAAACACCCTTAAGAAGGGGGACTGCGGAGAAATAATTGCTCCGATTACCGTTCTCAACTCAACTCAGTTAGGTAGTCTGAGAGTCGAACCAACTTCCACGCGTTCGCACTTTTTTTCAGTGTTTTGAAATACAACAGTTTATGCAAGGAACACAACACAGAAAAAAATAAGTTTCGTTTTTGATAACAAAAATCCCGGTATTCAATAATTTTTTTTTTCAAATTTCCTGTGATAAAGAATTCCTCTATATTGATAACAAAATTATTTCAAAATAAAAATATATATATAAAATAAAAAAAATGTTGACATGGCTGGAATACGAACCCGGGCTTTCCGGACGTAAAGCATACACTCTCTAGCTGAGCCATATCCCATTTATTTTTTTATGGGATACAACTTGTTTTAAGTACTTATGTATAAAAAGAAGAGAAATAACCGGCATGGAAAAGAAATACTTACAACGAAATATTTTATTATGTTAAAGATAAATGTTTTTGAAATTCATATTTTTTTTAATAACATGGTTTTATTGAATATAATTCTTGTCTATTTTTTTCTGTGAACTGGGACGAACGACAAATTTTTGTCCGCGAATATTCGTCGCCAAAAGTAAAACATGTTTGTGTATATGAAAATACACACAATAACGGCGTCGGACGAAATTCGTCATGCGCAGCGAACTCTGAATAGATTTGTTTCTATTTCTTACGCCGGCGAACGACGAACAAAGCAGTACCAAGCGACCATGTTTGGTTTTAGTTTTCAAGTGTTTTAGTAAATAAAGTTTTAAATAAGTGTAAATATATGCGCTTTGTTAGAAAAAGTCCGATACCCGCACGCTATGTCCTTGAAAGCTATCAGCTGGAGTCTGTCGATAGTATCTTAGATCTTGGAGTGTTACTTGACTCAAAACTCAATTTTATTGCACATATAAATATGACAGCAAACAAAGCTCGCGGTATTCTCGGTTTCGTAAAACGCTGGGCTAAAGAATTCAATGATCCTTACGTTACTAAAAGTCGATTGTAAGGACTGTTCTGGAATATGGATCTGTAATATGGGACCCTATATACAAAAAGCATTCGGATACTATTGAGTCCGTGCAAAAACAGTCTCTGCTATTTTGTCTTCGTGGGCTAAACTTTAACCCATTTGATATCTTTTCTTTTGAACATAATTAGCGGTGAGGTAAACTCTGGTTTCTTAATCAATAACATCACGTTTAACGTTCCTCAACGCCCATCACTCTATTTTGCTCCATTGTCTGTCCAATTCTTTAGATCTAATTATGCTAATGCTGACCCTCTAAGGAGAATGTGCAAGGAATACAACAAATTTATAATTATATTGATTTTTGCTTAAGCCTTACTGCTATTAAAAATAACATATTAATTTATTTAAACACATAATTTTTAATATATCTGCATTTGATGTAATTTTTATTGGCCTTTTTATTATTACCTGGTAAATTCTTTTGTAAAATAAGCATTATTTAAATTGTCTGTAAGGATTATTTTTCCATAGACAAATAAATAAATAAATATTCGACGCGTAAAAAGCTACTTTTTACTTTAATTATTGTTTTATTTTTATTTTATAGCATATTAAATAATTATAGATAATAATTAACTATAAAAATTGATGTTAGTTGTGCTTTTGTTAATGTCTAATTTTTCAAGTAAGTATTATATTTTTAATATAGTCAGACTTTGCACACGCAGTAAACAACTTTCTCCATTAATTATAACAGCTGTTACGTTTTCGTCGCTATTGTGTTTTATACGGCGAATTTACATAGCAAATTTTTATCGACGAATTCGTCATGTTGGACGAAATTCGTCGTTCGTCCCAGTTGTGTTCCTAGCATTAAGTTGAAGTTATAGCATTACAAACTTAAAATATTAATTTTGAGAGAAAAGCAGAAAAAATTGTGTGAAATTTTATGGAAATAAAATACTCTAACACGACCGAACTGAGTTGAGTTGAGAACGGCAGTTGGGGGGAATGTTCTACAAAAATGTTGGCCATAAAAGTTTCCTAATAATCTCCAGACTCAATTTGTACGCCATAAATCATTGAAAACTTAAACTATATTTATCTATTCATACTTATTCACAATTAGTACTCGGCGTAGGAAATCTTGTAAGTCTTACATTTAAGGTATAAGATATTTTGAGCACTTTTATGTAAAACACTAAGAGAAACATTTTTCTGGAAAAGTTTAACCGTCTAACTCTTTGTTTTACGGGTCTTTTTGTAAATTTCTTAAAAAAGGGGCATTAACTCCACTTCAGCGGTGACATATATAGGGGCTAAAATGTACTACAAAAGTAATCGCCATAAAATTCTGCTATAGGTGTTTAAAGACTCTTAAGCTCTTGACTTAACTTGGACGCTACACAGAAAAAATTATCACCAAAAAATTTTCAAACAAAAGTTTGTCTAAAAATAAATTTCATTTTCAGTAAATGTTCTTTACATAATCAATGAATTGTTTGTTTCACTCTTATTTAGGACACAAACACGAAAAACAACAAGAAAAACTGTGTAATAAAAAAAAAACAACCCCGATGATGACATACACACAAATAAAACCAACAACATTGATAGCAAAAGAAGTGCGATTGTACCAAGTTTGTTTACACAGAAAAAAGTTTGAACATAAATAGTATGAAAAATTCATAGCATTTATGAAAAAATTCCTTGAATATAAGTATTATTTTTTTCTGTTAACTGAAGATTATTGAGTGAATCAATTCGGTAATGTCTTTGCTTAATTCTCTTTAATTTGTTTAGAGTCTTTACATAAACATTCAGACTTGAACACAAAGTGAAATTGCATAAATGCTTAATGGATGATGATGACCCAGACAAAAATTTTGTTTGATATATTACAAAAAATCCGTTAAATATTTTTGTTTGATTAAGTAAACTATTTTATTTAATATTTGTTACTTTTTTGAGACTAATTGTTTTATAAATTCTGACAAAAATATTGTTTGATATTTTTCAGAAAATCCAGTAAATCTTTTTGTTTGATTTAGTAAATTGTTTTGTTTACAATTCGTAAATATTTTTAGACAAATTGTTTTATAGATTTATACAATTTGTTCACTGAAAAACACACGTTTTTTTCAATGAAATTGTTGAAATATTTTTGTCTATATTTATAAATTTTTTTGTAGGTCCGTTCCTAGACAAAATATTTACTATTTCATTGAATTCCTTTAGTTTTTTCTGTGTAGAAATCATTCAAAACTCAAAATGTGTGTTACTCACAATTCGTACTCAACGCATAGAAAATCTGGTAAGCCTTACGTTTACGGTATAAAGTGTTTTCACCTTTTTTATGTACATGACCACGAGAAACATTTTTGTAGAAGAATTTTGCCCGCTATATCGCCGCTGAAGGCGAGTTTTTTGTCCCTTTTTGACGGGTGTTTTTTACGATTTACTAGAAAAGAGTCAAAAGTTAACCGTTATGTTGGGGGGCTAGAGGGTTAATATTTTCCACAAAAATATTTGCCTTAATATTTGCAAAAAAAAATGTTAACATACCCTACACTTCAGAAGTAAAGAACACATACTTTCATGTACCGATATGCTGCACGAACAGGCGAAAAGAGGGAAACTTTAGCGCCCTCTAAAATAAAGCTGCGATGTGATCGTGCAAAACGCCGACACACTTATATTTATTTATTTATTTTTTTTTGTCTCCTCTATCAGAATGTTGTACAGTGTAATTTTTTTAAGGTTTATAAAATATATTTCCATGCAATATATGCATATTATATTATATAAGCACTTTATAAACCTTCAATAAATATTATAAATAAAACAGCCTAAATGAAATTAGCTTAAATGAACTGATTTAAACATTTTTTGTTAACCGAAATAAATAAAGTGCAGTTTATGGATTATATTACCTAAATTTTCTATTTAATTAAACCGTTTTACAAATGTTGCAGAAGTCAGCTAAGTGAAATTAATATTTAGCCAAGTAAGCAGAGAAATCGTTTGGACATTTAAAAGTTTTGTGCTCTAACTTCTGAAGAACTCCGAAACAGATAGAAATATTAAAAATTTATATATTGATGGCTTCAAGGCCTTTTGTACGTTATTTATTCTAATCGAACAAAAAGTTCTCGAGTTATGATGAAATATATTAGCGTGACAGCACTATTTCGGGTCTCATGTTAGTCATATCCATAAAAAAAATTGTGCCTGATGGAAAAAAAAAACTGAAAACGGATTTGAGTTTAGCGCATTAAACTTTGTCTTTAAATAAAAATATGTGGAATATATTTTTATTTAAAGACTCAAAAAAAGTTTTTTGCAGACCAGTGTACTCAATAATGCTAAAGCAAGCACTTGTGACTTTTAAATAATAATTACACGCTGCTACAAATGAGTACTTTTTTTATACTTGAAAAGGGACCTAGTGTAGGTTATAGACCTTATTTAGTAGATCATAAATCAATTTTTAAAAGTTTGGAAACACCCTAAAATTTCGGAGTTATTCCGAAAAAACTATTTTCGGGTAGGTCCGAGTACTTATGAACACGTAACTCAGTTGATTTTTATCGGATTTACAACTTTTAAATGGTTTCAGAAAGAAGAAAAATGTGCTTTTCTAAATATATATATTATTGGTATATATATTAACTTTTTGCGGTGATATTTTTAATTATATCTGATTTTAATTTTATTTTTTCTAGTTTTTTCAACTTTGGCGCCATTTTTTTAAATTAGATTGTTCAAAAACATACCCTTATGTATATATTTAATTAAAGCTAATTTAGTTCTGAGTTAAACCAGCTTTCAATAAATAAAATCGAGTAAAAAGTAAAAAAGTTATTAAGGTTTTTCAAAAGTTAAAAATTTTGCTTTTACAAATATTGATCAATAGCTACTACATTTTCTTTATTTTTTTAATCTTATAATAATATGATTATATAAATATTTTAAAATAACAGTATTCAAATTATTTTATTTAGAAATTAAGAATATATGATTAAAAGTGCTTGCTAGACCTCTTTCGCTTGTACATTAAATCGTCTGTTTCTCTCTTAAGTGACCAGCAGTAACTTGAAATCATTCTTACTTGGCTTTTTCCTTCGAAGCGTCTTTCGATATCCAAAATGTCCCGGTGAAATCGTTCGCCTTGCTCATCACTGAATTGTCCTAGGTTTTCTGGGAAAAAATCTAAATGTGCATGCAGGAAATGAACTTTAATGGACATTCTGTATCCCATTTCTGCATAAGCCTCCAGAAATTCTTTTACTACATCAATATAATTTTCACTTTTTTTATTTCCCAAAAAGTTTTCACATAAACTAATAAAGCTTCTCCATGCTCTTTTTTCCACAACATTTAGTTTCGTTGTGAATTCTTCGTCAAACATGATTTTGCGGATTTGAGGACCAACAAAAATACCTAAAAATAAAATAAATAATACAATTATGTTTAGAAATCAATAAACATTTGTACCTTCTTTTATTTTTGCTTCACTTATTCTTGGGAAAACTGATTTTAAGTGTAAAAAGGCATCGCTTTCCCTATCCAGGCGTTTCACGAACTGCTTCATGTATCCCAATTTGAGGTGTAACGGTGGCAAAATTATTTTTTCGGTACTCACTAGTGGAATTTTTAAGACGTTTTTCTTGCCAATTTGAAAAATTGTTCTTGGTGGCCACTTTTTTTGCTTGTATTGGTCTTTCCCACGACGTTTGTTTGACAGAAGTAACAATCTTCTGGTTTATGAAAAATTTGACGATGCCAAACCATTGGAGTAGAGAATGGTAAAGGTTGGTTTATAAAATTTTTAGACTTACATTGTTTAAGTGCAATTGAGCAGGTTATGCAAACACATTCGGGTTCATACCATTTGCTAAAAACATACGAACACTTAAAAAAGGCATTAAAAGAAGTAACTAAGGCTTTATTATTTTTAAAATGTAATCGATGTTTTTTGTCAGCGAATAAGCCACAGATAAAACAAAAATTATTACGCTTATCACACACTGAAATAGAAGTTAAAATCCACATTATATTTTTTTATTAAAGATAAAAAAATAACACAAACTTACTTTTTTAATTTAAATATTTAAGTAACACTAATCTTTTCACAAATTCCAAATAGTAACACTTTATTTTTAAAATAATAAACAATTTATTTCTTATACACCCTCTACTTTAGGTGTGTATGTTTTGTCATTACGTATTCATTTATTACAGTTTGTGTATTTACCACAAAAGTTACAATCGACATAAAATGCTTACAAAAAAATTTTAAAACATTGTTTCAAATCTATATACTTACATAAAAATTAAATTTATTATAATTTCAAAAAGAAAAGGAAATTGAAAATACTTCCCTTATAGTATATTTTATGTTTAAAATTTACTTCAGAATAGTGAAGGGTATATTAAATTCTGCATTATCAAGTGCAATGCACTCAAGTAATAAATAAATGGCAAAATATCTAACGGCAAAATTAAAACAAAAACATAAAGAGCATTGCAACTTAAATAAAGTATTTAATTTATCTCTTTTGTTATCTCAGTATAAAAAAAATTATTCTCACTTGAATTTTTTTCCGCTTGGGGGTATCAACTGCTATTTAAATTTAAATAAAGTTTAATAACTTTCACAAATATTGTCCGATTTAAAAAAACTAAAGTTCATTTTATTTGTTATAAAATTCTATTTAACATTTTTTATACAAATACATCTGCTTTTATAGAAAAAATTATAAAAAAAAGAACTCAAAGTTAAAAAAACATAAAAAAATAAAAAAATTGCAGATGTTATTACGAAAATTACTACCAATAATTAATTAATATAGCATAAAATGTATACGGTTGTAAAGATCTATTCTTTGTCTTTCATAAAGCGTTAAAAAATTGAAGATCGGATTAAAATCAACTGAGTTACGTGTTCATAAGTACGCTGACCTACCCGAAAATAGTTTTTTCGGAATAACTCCGAAATTTGGGGGTGTTTCCGAACTTTTAAAAATTGATTTATGATCTACTTAATAATGCCTACAACTTACACTAGGTCACTTTCCAAGTATATTTTCACTGTAGCACCGTGTTATCATTATTGGATCTTTTGCACGATAGTTAAGAGCATACCATAAAGCGCTATTATCTCTTGTAAATAAAAAAAAGTATATCCAAATGAATTACCCGCTATTTTTTGCTCTTTTACAATAGTTATATATCGTTTAATCATATCTTATTTATTTTCCTATTTATTTCAACAATTTATAATCCTTTATTTAACCATCACGAATATATTTTCACATCCCATTAACTTGTAATTGAACAATAATTGGTTGAATCATCCAAATGATTAACAACCCTTTTATTTTACACGATTCTCTTTAGTGTGGCCGTCATCATCATTAATTACTCTACAGCTAATTAGCGGTTGCTATAACAAAACATTCTCTTGAACAACCCTTTTAAAGAAGGATGGGTACTATTTTTTATACATCCTGTAAGGAAGGAATTAATACATCTACAACCCTTTAAATTGTCATAATAGAATATTATCATGTGTGCTGTGGTCGATGTCTTATTTAGAAAAGGGTTACTTTTTCCTCTTTTACTTTTTCATTAATAATCCTTTTTTTATTATACTTTACGAGAGCTTGAATCGGTTTTATTGAAGAGTTAAGTAAAGAAAATAAAGAGTTACAACTTAATCTTGATCAATCATTTCAGTTCTGGTCTATTATCTTCATTATGAATATTCTTAACTATCAACGTCTCTTTCATAAAACCCAGAGGAAATGGGACAAATGTATTTGCCAATAAATTAAAGCAGAGCTGGAAACTAGAACTGCATTACTGTAACTATACTTAAATCATCCTAGACTAATTTCAAGATCATTTTTGATCAAAGTCTCAAGAAAAAAACTTCCATAAAATTACTTATCACTCAGCGTCTGTGGCTTTCGGGTTGAGTGGAAATTTCTTATGCTCACCAGTAGAACCCTGCCGTAAACGGAACTGACACAAAACAAGTCACGTGACCGATCCCCAGGTGATAGGGAGCAGTCCGAGTTCTAACACTTCCTATGAAGCGGACCAGCCACTTTTACATGGGGATGGCCTAGGATGGGGTTAATTGATACTTTGTATGCACCTTGTAACTTGTCTCTGAACTATCTTATGGAGTCCTAATCGGTGTAGCATAATATAGACTATATATAAATATTATTCCAAAATTCAGCTGTAATTATCGATTAATTTATTTTTTTATTGTTACAAATCCAAATAGAAATTGTATTTTATTTTTAAGCGGTGGATAGGACTCGAACCTACAACCTCCGGCATGACAGGATAGTACACTACCCACTCGACCACAGGGGAACTTATATTTCAATGTTATAAATACCAGTTAAGCTGGCGTTAATATCTGAATATAGTTACGGAACAGGTTCCTGAGTCTCATTGAAGGGAGGCAATTAATATTATATAGATACTATGTCATAGGCCTTAGGTCCATGTGCATCGAATTTGTTCAGTGCCGTTTACTACAATACTAGCCGGAGTACCAACTAAATTGACTGAAAATGGTTAATATGTGACCATTTACACAATATGTCTTTTTCCACTATTCACTACTTCTTATTTTTGGTACCAGTCTCATTTTCTCAAGTCATAGGACGAGTACTTTTGGATCAATTGTCACCAACTTTTCCGCTGGGATTATAACGGAAAGGGGGAGACCTCATTGATACATCCAGCGGATTAAACGGTTCGAATTAGCAGTTATTTCTAATTGTAAAATAACTTCTTTTTCAATATGAATTCTATGATAATTGGTGCAACTGCCAAAATTTGATTGGCAACAATTTCGGTTGTCTCAAGTTATCTGTTTTTTCTCTGTGGTTAAAAAAATACCAAATACATTGATTTACATTCACTTATAAATTAGTAAAATTAGTTTTAAAAAAATTAATGAAACTTAAAAATCCATTCAATTCATTTATTCAGGAAAAATCTCAACAATGAAAAGCTTGCAATATCATAACCCTGTACAAATTAGCTTACGAAAAGACAAAAAGTGCTACCATTTATTTTTAAAAGCGAAAGCTCATACTAGTGGACAACAAATATAAACAATACTAGAATAGGTTTATTTGGATTTGACTACAACCATGATCAGGCGCGGATTCAGCTTGGGCTTTTGGGGGGGGGAACTTCTAAGTAAAACATACAATTTTTATTTTTCCAAACTTCTTTTAGAAACTATAGAAATTTACTCGCTTTGGGGGAAGGGAAATATCCCCCTCCCACTTCTAAGTAAAACACACTATTTTTGCAAACTTCTTTTAGAAACTATAGAAATTTACTCGCTTTGGGGGAAGGGAAATATCCCCTTCCCACTTCCCTGTAACCGCGCCTGACCATGATCCAATAATTAGGTATATGCATCATTACAACACAAATGCCATAATCGTAAAGATGTCAAACAAACTCCATATATAAAAAATGTTGTTTCGGTTTTTTTCATATGTAGTTTGGCACCTTTATGATGATAAACAATAAACAGCTGTCGAGTTGCATTGACCTGATTACTGGATCATGACTACAACCATATAATATAATCCAAGCGCAGTCTGTTGCTATTAGAATACGATTAACTCAACTATATTTTTTCTTTGCGTGTAATTTTAATTTATTATCTTATTTTTTATAATTCTTTATCTTAGATAACTTTCGTACATATGCATACTTATTAGGGTGGAGCCGTTTTTTTTTATTTAAGAGTAGTTTTTTAGTACCTGTAAAAAGTTGCTCTTTTAAATGATGAAACAGAACTGGGGCTATGCGAGTTTTTCCATACAAATTGACAGTAATCATACGCCGTGAAAAGCAGTCATGACTCATGAGATAAAATCTATTTTATTTTGAGGGCATTTTTCTCAGTTTTAGCCACTCATTCTCTCAACAAATTTGCCGTGTTTTAATAAAATTGTATACATTTTTCATACGAAATATAAGAACAAAAAAAAACACTAATATGAGATCATTTTGAAGCTACAGCCATCGATTTAGTTTTGGGCCTGTTTATTTAGCAGCGTTTTTGCCTGAAGATGCAGAGTTAGTTCTGTTTCATCATTAACTCCTAAATATATACAGAAAGTTTCATATGGCACATGATACGAGTATATATAGTGGTGCCCCCAACATCATTAAGTATGGCGAAATTCTTGAATTTAGGAAAAAGTCACATATATTTTGTGCCCGCCACAAGAAATTCTGAGTATTGTCCTGTTAGTATAAAATAGAAAAGGTCAAGTGAGGATCTAGCTAAAGCTGGAAATATACCTTTTTCCCTTCCCCTGTATCCGCGCCTGGACAATTTTAATATTGAAATGTGCCTGTTTAGACGCCGATTTGTGGAACACTTCAGAGGGGATTTCATAATTCTAGTCAAACGATATTTGAACATTATTAGTCAACTCGCGCACGTGGTATTTCTTTTGTGAGACCCTCTGAATTTTGCGACCAAGATCAACAAATAAGACTCATGTAAGTAGTATTTTTAATTTCGTCTACACGGTTCATGTAATTATTTTAACACTTTAGCACATATATTTCTCTTTGTTACAGTAAAATGTCTCAAGTCAAAATACGACAAACGAAGACCTGTCCCGTGTTTTGTTTACCAGAGAAGCTGAAAGTATCTCAATTACCAACTTATTATGACGTTATGAAAACTTACTTATTCATTAAATATGAATTGGAGCCCGATAAAATAGCAAAAGAGCCGACCCGCTCATGACATATCCCAAAAAATTGGGTTAGGAGGTTTTAGAAATGTGGTAAAAAGCATCGCTACCAACTGGCAGTCTTGAGAGAATACTACAACTTATTCGTTCCTACCATGACAAATATAGAACCTTAATGAAACCTTATCAAGGCCGTCAAACAAACAAAAATTTGATATTTGCAGTTGCAAATGCACACTTATCCCATATTGTACTTCCGTAAAAGACAGTCAGTCGTCTTCTCAAAGAAAAAATAAATTTTTTACTTGATCAAAGAACAACAAGAAAAATGGTGATAGGCGGTGAAGATATGGTCGCATGTACATATACAAGATAAGAATAAAGAAAAGAAAAACCTTTATTGCGTAACAGAGAGATAACTAATTTTGACAAATCGTGTTGTTTTGGATCTTTATCTGATGACTTTGCAATCGAAAGCAACAGTTCAAGCGATAGCGTAGCTTCTAGCTTTTATCTTGAAACGTCAAAGCAATTAGTTGCGCCTCCAACAAAAAAAAGAGATTAAATTTATTATCATTTTCCCTTGCCTGTGACCGTACTGGAATCTCTGTCAGAGCCGCTTCAATTATAGCTCCTTCTGGCGTAAACAATTTTGACACTATTTCATCAAACGATCCCAGTGGTGTCATTGATCGTTCAAAGTTGCGCCTTGAAAGAACAAAAGTCAGAGCAGGTTTACAGGATGCAGATCGCAAGAAAATCCTACGCTTTATGTATTTTGATGGCAAAAAGGATACAACTTTGATTAGAAGAATAATAAATTTTACAGAAAAATAGTACAAGAAAGCCGTGTGAGTTGGGAAATGCTAAAGGTATTAAAAATGCTATACTAACTCACTTGAAATCCAAATGAAACAATGCCAATAGTCGTATTCACCGTCATTCCTATAATATTACCTGAAATTACAAGGAGTGATTTGAGTACCTACCTACCAACAGTATCTGTATCCCAGCAAAAACCTTGCTTACTGGTAGGCAAAAAAGTATATGAGGATTTAAGTCGTAACTACTTAAAATTTGACTCGATAACTACTTTTTTTTTTTGAGAAGTCCAAAAAATAAGGGATAACCCTTACAAATGCATTTACATTGTCACTGCAATTAACTAGTTATTATTTGGCTTACTTGAAGCTGAAAAATAAGTAGTCAAATAAACAAATTAAAATTTAATACAAAATTTATACGCATTATATTCTATTTAATTTTTTCAATTTTATTTAGTTTTGCACGCCTCATAAGCGAAGCGTTGAGGTGGGTACTACTCTCACTTCACGCGAAACTACTGATTTTTCAAACTTAAAGTGGCTCTATTATTATCATATATTGCACTAGTAAAAAATATATACACACACATATTAAGAAAAAAATACTATTTTTAACACTCATGACATTTTTAATGTCATTTTTATTATTTAAACTAATTAAAAAACTATTTAAAAAAGTTCTGTCTTGGACGTCCGTTTGTCTGTATGTACGGATCCTGTATGTGGTCACGATAACGACCGAAAAACTTCACTAATCGAGTTCTTTTTTATTTTTACGCTTCAGTATAATTAGGAATAGAAGCCTATTACTTTCACGGTCTAAATGAGATTATGAGGCGTGCACTTTTGGATTTTCCAAACTATTTTTATTTTTTGTGACCCAGCTGTGATACGAACCTTTGCTCGTTCAGATATGAAGACAAGAACTTTACCCACTCAGCTTAGCGAGCTTCCACTAGCCGATCTCCAGAAATTTCTTGGGACAATATCTGCATCCTCTTCACTAGAAGTTTCCGCATTTTCTAAAAGAGCATTAGGATCGTCTGTATCTTCATCTTCGGCAGTAGCGCTTGATGTGAAATAGCTACCAGGAATATATTCATCGGAATCTAACGGTTCAAAACCATTTTTATCGCTTTCAATTTCATCAGTTCTTCGACGCTTCCCATAAAAAGAATTTACATTTATTTTAGGCTAGTACAGACTGTACCTTAGAAAGGCTATGATAGAATAAAAGCAAAAACTAGAAATGTAAAATAATCAAATAATAATAGTGTGACTCCCGGCGGTACACATGGCGCCTGAATAAAATTTTATTACCTGTCTGCCACGTGTACCGCCAACTGCCATACGTATAACGGTAGAAATAACACATATATACAATAAACGATTTTCACACTCATCCTAATTTACACTCATCCGCTGTATGTTCGGTGTTTTCAGTGAATATTCATAAAAACTTCTATTTTTTACTAGTTATATATTTTCTTTATCATGTGAAAAGAATGACTTGAAAATTTATAAAATTTATTTGAAATAGACTCGGAAATGAATTATAATTTAATTTTTTTAAATAATTACCAGACACTGCAGTCTCAGACGACATCAGAACAGGCCTGATAGTTTTACTTTTGAATGCATAATTACAAATGCTTAACTTTATAAATTGTGTGTTTTATTTAAAAAGGAAAATCACGAAACCCGAAATCCCCATTAATACCAAGATTCCGAAAAATCCCAGGATTTAAAATTTTAAAATCCCAAATAAAGGGATTTACGAAAACCGGTCCCGTTTAGCTTCTCTAATACAAAAGCAATATTTACGTCATGCTTTTATACAATGGATATGTATGAGTCAAGATAATAATGCAGTACAATTTGATAATAACTATAAGACTTCCAAAAGTTTAAGTAAATATTATGAAATCACTAAACAGTAAACGAAGTTTTTTATTGCTCTAAGTAGTAAATCATTTTTTACGTATGTTTTTTGTTTTGTTGAAATTTTGGGAATTGAAGATAAATTTGCAATGTTTAATAAAGGCAAACGGTAAAAGTTTTATGAAAATCCATTGAGTCCACATCTTTTAAAATGGGAATTTTCGATATCAACATTTTTTTTTATTAAATAAATTTGAATGCAATTGTCGTTTAGTCCTTCTCAGTTAGTTGTTGTCAGAAACAGTTTCATGAAGATAGCTAAAACTTCTATTGAGAAGAGAATTTTATTTTACTTTTCCAACAAAATGTGAGTAAATTTAAAACTTTGAACTCGCGTTCTGTAAAACTAGTTGTTTCGAGTTAATGTCCTTGCTGCAAATTACAGATATATGTATACATATGTACATTAAGGTGGGTCGTTTCAGAAAAAACCATTTTAGTGAACCCCTGAAGATAAACTTTGTAATTTTCTAAGAATATTTCCAAAATATTTCGCGTGTTCTATACCCTTTACTGAGCTACATAATTTTTAAAAAAAGTATATATTTTAGTTTTTTCAAGATATTTGTTGATGATAGAGCTTGAGGCCGATCTTTTTCTTTATTTAACGAAAGCTACTAGAATGCTGAACAAAAAATACTTTATATTATTATTTATTTTTTCGTTCCCAGAAACTTAAAAGTGTTATCAACTGAGAGATTTTGTGAAGGCGTATCTAAAAACATATCAAGTCGCAACCGCACGATAATCGTAAGCAGCAAAAATAAAACTTTCCAAGAGAAAAAAAATTTTTTTTTAATAACTTCGCATCAAATGGCAGTATTGCCCTGAAATTCAGTATATCAGCTGTTATTTCTAATATAATGGTATTTTATGTGGCTTACGATCAGAGCACGATGCTGTTCGGCGCATAGCCGGCTTAACAGCCGCCGCCGAATTATGTTCTTGAATTACGCCGCCGCCGATGTATGCGGCTGTGATCAGCGCATGACTCAGCCGATAAGTGACTATAAAATGATATAAGTTTGGTACAAGTACAACAAAAACTTGATAATGCTTGTCAAAAATATTAAATTCTTTTTTTCGCTAGATATACATACCACATGAGCCGGTCGACAGCCGACACTTTTCATTCAGCCGCCGCCAAGGAAAATTATTGTCTTACTGCCGGCGCTTAGCCGCCGCTGGTTAATTTTTGGGTAAGCCACCGCCAACAATCGAATAATATCGGCTTCGTGCTCTGCTTACGATATTTTTTCTGTCATTCTAACTACATACTGAATAAAAATTTGTTGGTTACCATAAAATCTTATGTTAAAATATAATTATTATTATTTTTTATTTTTTTTTGTTGGGACCAGCACTCAGGGGATGACCCCTACTTTTGCATGCATTGTGTCGGAACTAGGAAAATTGGTTGTGGGAAGGAGGATATAGGGAGTATTGTTTATAGATATTCGATTTGAACTTTCCCACACTGAACGTAACCGGAAAGACCTGCTGCTTCACCCTCTCCTGTACGCGGTCAAGTATCTTCAAAATAGACTCTGAAGCACCGGCGCAGACATGGCTGTTGTGTTTACACTTAGGTCCAACTCGTTCGGACTCGTTCAGCAGCTCGTTTTAGACACAAACCTATGATCAACCCCATGTAATTTAAATGGGTTTGATCATTGGTTTGTTTCTAAAACAAGCTGCTGACCGAGTTCGACCCAAGTCTAGTTGTATTCCATTTTCGGCCGGATGTAGGTAGTATAAATATTAAGGAGATCAGATGGAGTGAAGTATCTCTTACACCGTCTTAAGAAACCGAGGCACTTGAATGTTTCTTTTGAGACTTGAAAAATGTGGTAGTTCCAGCGAATATCACTATGGATTTTCATGCCAAGAACATCAAGAGCTTCTGATTCCTTAACATCTATACCGTCCATAATTACAGATTAAGCAGCGTGCTCGGTCATACGCCTTGTATGTAAACATACAACATTGGGTCTTGTGAGCATTAAAATCGACCTTATTCGATTGACCCCATTTGGAGATTGTTATAAGGTCGCGATTAAGTGTCTCATTTATTATTTTTCTCATGTCCCCAATCTCCGACAGGCTTGGCCTATCAGTGAATGAGTATGAGTGCAAATGCTGCTGTCACCTGCAAAAGAGTAGATAGGGTTGAACGTTTTACATAGAAGGTCATTTAGAAATATAAGAAATAGCGTAGGAGAAAGAACGAAACCCTACGGTTTGATGAGATCCCATTTATAACAGCTCTTGTTGTACGATCCCTGAGAAAGCTCGACATAAATTGAGAGAAGTCATCACAGACACCAAAAGCAACGAGTTTTGACAAAAGTGCCCCATGCCACATCCTATCAAATGCTAGAGCCACCGCCTTACTTTCGCCGAAATGGTGTATTGCGTAGCATCACTTTTCCCAAAAAATACTGTTAGACTGCCTAACAAAAATTCTGAGCTAAAATGATTATAAAACTACCATTGACGACTTCTATTTTGGTGTTTTAAGAAATTACTTTAATATGAGGATATCATTAGAGGAAAGTACTTACAACCTTGGCTTACAAGTAAGATTTTAAGTTATTTTTGTGTTTTAAGTATTTTACTCAGTTGTCTACTACACAACTATTTTGACACGGCCTCAAAACTTTTTTTTACGAGTATCCACACCATTAAAAAATACACTTTTCTTCGCCAGACGTTGAACTACTGATCATCGGTATTTGGATTTGGAAAGAGCCCGACTAGAAATTTCCCCAGTTATGAGTACTGGGGCCCGATTGGGAATGCATGTGGCAAACCCTAAAGAGTTATGATATTTGGGATCTGATCGGAAACTTGTTGGGATAGCCCATCTACAAATTAGTGACTTAACATAAGTTCTTTCCAAGTGGGAAACTATTGGGAGCTTATTGGGAAAATCTAACACAGATTTTTAGAGTTTGATATTTTTCCGATTTGAGCAAAATTTTCCAAGATCTTGATATTTCCCCACAGGAAACCAATCGGGTCGCAAATACGTTTCTGCGTTACATCGCGATTGGGAAGCCGGTTAGATCCCAAACGTGTTTGCATGCAAATTTCTAGTCGGGAGGACATCCAAAATATATATAATCCACTCCTAACCAATTTTTTTCAAAAATGGTCGCCCCTCCGACCAATAATAAGCTGACGATGTGTAAATCGTCTCAATAAGGCCACAGAACTGCTTTCCTGTTAGATGAAAGTTTCTTTTTTTTTCTACAACTCGACTAGAAATTTTCCCAATAGTCATATTAGGGCCCGATTGGGAACACATTTGGCAAGCCCAAAAGGGTTATCCCGTCACCAAAAAATATTAACAAAAATAAATTTGTGCTTACGTTATAATTGATTTTGCTGTAAATTTGATACGATGCGCAATACATCGCATATTATCGATTTACTTCAAAAAACGGATATCAAAAAATAT
This sequence comes from Panzeria rudis, assembly GCA_956483635.1. NCBI lineage: Eukaryota > Metazoa > Arthropoda > Insecta > Diptera > Tachinidae > Panzeria > Panzeria rudis. The sequence goes on from OY101450.1 coordinate 31,406,024, forward strand.
GTTGGTTACGATTTTCGTGCAGTTACGATTCGATATGCTTTCTGTAATTTTTTATTAATCTGTTCTACACTGAAAAATAAGATCTATCGTCTTGTGCATGAAATAATACAAATAAATAAAGAAAATAAAAATAATTTGATTTATTGTGGTTAGCTAATCTTTATGCCGACATGTCGTTGGTTGCTAATGCCAACTCATCAGTAGATCTTTAAACAAAAATCGGTTCCACATTTGTTGTCCTCCAATGGAGGATCTATCAAATGCTAAGCCGATGAACCACATTTGAAAAAATTTCAAAGGTCATATGCTTATAGTTAGACTAGGGTATTTATTCACTCGAATAATGTTTGCTCTATTAAACGAATAACTGCAGTCAAATAATGTTCGATGAGACAAAAAATTTTAATTTCGAGTAAAAATTTATTCGAGTAATTTAGGTCGATTAATCGAATAATTCGAAAAAAAATTATATAAATTTTCCTTATTTTTTATTAAGTTTTTTAAATTTCTTAATAAATTTTAGGTTCAAACAATATTTCATACTAATAGACCGCATGATCAAAGAATTAAGTAAATTATGGGTGACAGGTAATAAGGTCAATGGAAATAAGGTCAATTGGCATTATATCCCACCATGGTGGACAATAAGTAATTGACTTTATTTCCATACTCAAATGGAAATAACGTCAACAATGGTTAAAATATGTCGGTTTAAGGTTTTTTCCTCTCAGTATATCGAAAAGCGGCTTCGCTGAGTAAAGGTTTTTGCATAGCCGGACTTCGGTCGGGCTTTATGATATTTTCCTCTCGGTGTATTGAAAAGCGGCTTCGCTGAGTAAAGTTTTCGAAAAAATATATTCATAAAATAAAGAAAAAGCATTGGCGCATAATCATAGTCAAAACAAAGTGTACTTTAGGAGTTTAAATCAGTATTTTGCATGGCAATACTGGTTTTAATTTCTTTAAGTATACTTTCTTAACCATACGTCTATACCTGATATATATTTATCATGACGAAAGTCAAACTTTATATTGAAAAATAATTTATTTTATGTTAGTTGTTTTTCATATACGGAATTTTACATTTGTCTTGATAAAAATATATCCGGTATAGACGTAGGGTTAGGACTGTAATGTTCTTCATGAAAATTAAAAATGTTCGGAATTGTTAAAGGTTTACAATTTAATATTTATAACAGAAATACTTATGACTATTTTTATTTCGCATTGAATACTGAACCGGTCTAAATATTATTAAATATTTCCTGATGCTAAATTTTCTCAAATTATACTATACAGAGGTATTTATACCTTACTACAATTTTCAAATACCATAAATAACAGCTTAAGCGTAGTATGCAGCTCTCACTGAAATTCAGGTTTGGAGTTTTGCATTTATTTCCACATGGAAAAATAGTCGTGTAGAGTTCTATACAGAATTTTGCTTGCATACACACAAATTTATATATTTCTTAATTTACAACACACAAAAATACTAAAAATTAATTATAATTTACGAAAAATTAGAAATGTCAAAAATTTCGTGACCAAACAATTGTCTGAACATTGATTTTTGTTTCAGTTGACGGAAAATATTCTCCACTTATTGTTATAACATGCCTGTAATAGACAATAAATGCCAAAATTCCGTGTACTTTTCTTTTGGAACTGCGTACTCGTAAACGGAAATTTCTTTAAGAAATTTACCAACCTGAATTGCAGTTTGTTTTTTTTACACATACTTCTTATGGCAGCCTGAATTTCAGGCAGAGCTGCATACTACGCTTTAAATTGAATATTTCTTTGACTAATTTTTTTCGCTTTTTTATTTTATTTTTATTAATTTTTTTATTTTTTAAAGTCTCGGTTCGCACTATGAAATTTTCTTTCATGAAATTTCTGAAATTCTCTTTTAAAATTTCACTCGTGTCTGCACACTGAAAGTTAATTTCATGAAACTTAATATTTTTGTTTGTTTAGTTTCACATTATTTTTGCACTCTAAAACAAATTTTTTCTGTCACTACAATTAAAAGAATATAAAAATAAAGTAAAATCAAAAATAATGGTACAGCCAACTTCATGTTGACAATTACGAATTACAATACAAAACAGAATTTCAGTGAACATGAAAGTGTGTACCCGACACCATTCTTCTCTCCCCTCTCACCAACAAACTGCCACTTTCATGAAAGAAAATTTCATAGTGCGAACCGAGACAAAGGGGAGATAAATTTTAAGGGCCGATGTTGATTTTGCATAAAGCACAAATTACTTAGGAAATTATTGTAATTTCTTTTTATTATGATAATATGGTATGGTTCAATTATGTATGGAACAAAATATCGGCCAAATGGCCGCCGCGAACTCGACGGCACACCTCCATCCGGTGGCCCAAATTTTCGGTGACGCTGAGGCATAATTGAGGTTCTATGCCGTTAATGTGCCGAATTATCTCGTCCTTTAGCTCTTGATTTGTTGCTGGCATATCGACGTACACCTTTTCTTTCAAATAACCCCAAAGAAAGAAGTCCAACAGTGTCAAATCACATGATATTGGCGGTCAATTGACGTCGCCACCACATGAGATAACACGGCCATTGAATTTGTCGCGCAAAAGAGCCATTGTTTCGTTAGCTGTGTAGCAAGTGGCACCGTCCTGTTGAAACCACATATCGTCCACATCCATATCTTCCAATTCGGGCCATAAAAAGTTCGTTATCATCTCACGATAGCGAGCACCATTCGCAGTAACTGCCTGACCGGCCTCATTTTGGAAAAAAATACGGCCCGATGATGCCGCCAGCCAATAAACCGCACCAAACAGTCACTCTTTGTGGGTGCACTGGTTTTTCAACAATCACTCTTGGATTATCATTCGACCAAATGCGGCAATTGTACTTATTGACGAATCCACTGAGGTGAAAATGTGCCTCATCACTGAAGATGATTTTCTTCGAAAATTTATCATCCACTGTTGCCATTTCTTGCAACCATTCTGACCATTAACGACGTTTGGAATGGTCAAGAGGCTTTAGTTCTTGAGTCAATTGCACCTTGTAAGCGTGTAAATGCAAGTCTTTATGCATAATGTTCATCAACGACGAGCGTGAGAGGTGCAATTGTTGGGCACGACGAAGAGTTGAGGTGGACGGCTCTTCAGCCAGACTATCGCGAAAAGCAGCAATATTGTCTGCAGTACGAGCTGTACGACCATGCACTGGTGTTTTCACATCTCCTACAGACCCGGTTTGCTCAAATTTTTCCACGATTTTCCCGATTGTACGATTTGTACGATTAAATTGGTCGAAAAAATCACGAAGTGCACGATATGCATTTTGATTTGAACGCCAATTTTCATAATAAGCCTGAATAACTTTAACGCGTTGCTCGATTGTATATCATTCCATGGTTCAAATTGAGTTAGTCTTAAATTGAGAAATGTCAAATGAAATGCAGAAAAAACTTGACGTTTAGGTGTGGTTCACATTCAACATCGGCCCTTAAAATTGTCACCCTTTATTTTCGCTTCTCTAGCGACTAAATTCAGTTAATTTTAACATTGCAATTATGCTTTAAAATTAATGTTCCAACATAAAGGAAAAAGGTTCGTGAGGAAAAGTAAAATATAGAGTTCGATTAGCTGTATATTTTTTTATTATATTTGGATGCTATTCTAATGTCACGTCATTTGAATTTGACCGGCCGCAACTGTTTCAAAATTAAAGTGAAAAGCAAGATATTTGTCGCAAACAAATATTAATCGACATTTTTTTCAACTTGGTGTAATAAAAATTTTATAAGCATTTAAATCCCGTCACGTACGCTATTGTAGTACTACAAATGCATAAAATTCCAAAAAAAATTCATCCGTTTTCATATCATGATAGCCAGCATATACGAGTATATGATTCTCGAACTGCGTATTCATTAAGCAAAAAAATTTCAAATTTATTTCCTTAATTTGGACCCCCAAGAATGAATGGTTTTAGCAAGTCAAGTGAAAATAATTAATATGCCTATACAAATATTATGAATACCTACTGATTCCCAGATATATATAAATATTGCTCAAAACAGATTTTAGTTAAATGATTTTCAGAGAACGTTTTTAACTTGTTTCCAAACTATTTTAATCGTACAATTCAAGTAGGGCTCGGACGTATTGAAAGAGGTATTGACTAATTATATATGCGAATCATCAAATTTTACGTTAGTTTGGCATCGATTTGTATGTCATATTTTGGTGATAAGTGCATATTTTTGAATATTTGGGCAATAAATGCATATTTTTCGACTTGTAAAATTTTTTTAATGCATATTTCTCAATTTTTGAAGAAAATATTAATAATCCCATTATGGATGGCAACCGAGCCTCAGTTGGATTGCCAATTGATAAAAATGATACTACTGATGGCAACTGGCAAATGAAAGCTGTCAATTTCAGTTGCTGCTTCTGTACCTTTCTGGCAACCATTAATTTTCACTTGGTGGCTGGCAACGCAACTACACTTTGGTTGCATTAATCATTTTTAGGTGCATTTGTTAAGCGCTTAAAATCAATAACCACAGCGCCCAAGTACAAAGTATGCAGTATGAAATGAATTTCAATCTTGATTGTTTTTATTGCTATTATCACAAAATACATATTTTTTATTTGTTTTTAAGTTTTTGTTTACATACATTTACAAAACATATATTTCATTACTTAAGAATACTTTAAGAGAAAATCTGTCACGTACGCTATGTCACGTACGCTATTAAATTTTTTTCATTATAAAATCATCCAAAAGTTTTTTTATTTAAAATTTACGGATAATAAAGGAAAAATAGTAGGCTTCGTTTAAGAAATTAAAAAAAAAGAAAACAACTTCACCATTTGCAGATTTTCGCATATTTTTACATGACCTTAACATCACTTCCGTTTTATGTCACGTACGCTTTGCCCTTATTTTCCTCGATATTTTGGACAACAGAGTACCAATTTAGTAATTTTTTTTTACATATAGTACCCTCTGAATTGAATATAACGACAAAATTTCTTTCAGTTATTCCTATTTTTGCAAAATCTATTCCACTTTATAGGCGTACAAATGTCACGTACGCTGACAAAGAAATGTCCATCTGGCTATTAAATACTTTAACAAAGTAACGATTAAAGCCTAAAATAGTGATTATCTTTAAACAAAAAAAATAAAAATCAAGAAATAATCGTTACTTTCGATTTTCAAAAAAATAAAAATTGAAAATAATCGTTATTTTTGAGCTAAAAACTAAAACTCAAAATAACGAATTATTTTAAGATCAAAAAATAAAACTCAATTATAATTCTTATTAATTGATCCTTTTAGTAAAAATTGAAAGTAAAAGTTTGTTGCAAATATGGAAAGCATGTCAAAAAATAGTAATTTTATTGTGCAACAACATGTTACTAATGTTGTGGGATCATTATGATTTTTTTTTTTGGTCAAAAATTTGTGCAATAATCATTATTTTCGGTCTCTGAAATATTCTCAAAATTTATGTGCAAAAAAAATTACCGTTTTTAAAACCTTTTTCCAAATTTGTCGCTTTCTAAGGTTTTAGGCAGAGCTATTACATTTTTCCCCAAAAGCAATACTTAAAGTAATAAAATAATACACGAGTCCAGCGCAAGGTATTGATATACGCAGAATGAAGTTTAAAAAACCGGAGGAAAACTTAAGATTTGGTTTCCGCTACAACAAAAATCGATTGCATAAAATAAACTGTAAGGTGAAAAAACGTAGCATTTCTAGTTTTCTTATTTTTTAGCTATTTTATTGTAAGCTTTTGTAATAAAATTATATGAATATGATTTTTATACTCCTTTTAGTTTCGATGTTATGGAGTTTTAAAAACAAATGTATGCACTGTATAAAATAAGGCACTGTATGAGCGAGGCACTGTAGATACATATGTAAATAATAATATTTTTTGACAAATCATTATTGTTCACTGAGTATATGAAGAATTATTCAAGCTAATCAGGCCTAACGTATTTAATGTTAAAAAAACAAATTTATTACATTTTGTACCCGAATTTATTACATTTTGGATACGAGCGCGAGCTACATTGTTGCAATCAAATAAAAAATAAAAAACACTCTGTGATAATAATTTAAAAAAATTTTTATTTGCTTAAAATATCTTAGTGGTTTAATAATTTTAATTCATTAATATTAAAATGCAATTATTTATTGTAATATTTATGTAACTAAAAATCTTTATATTACGAAAGCCCCTGAAGAAGTCAACAAAAAAATTGACGAAACGTTGGGTACAAAATGTAATAAATTTGTTTTATTAGCATTAAATACGTTAGGCCTGATTAGCTTGAAAAGTTCTTCATATACATATATACTTGGCCAAATAAATCAAACTGCATTATTGTTCACATTTTCCTAAACGCCACGTACAGGGTATAGTATGTTCTTCTTTTGCACTGAGCCCTTGAACTTTACGTCTTTCCCAGGTAATTGTATTTGTGGCACACATTACATAACCGTTTTGCGATATTGAAACCACATCATCATACAATAATTCAATAGTCCAAATGTGTCCTATAGGATTTTCATCAGAGTACCAACCTAATATCTCATGGTTCCCTGATTCAGCCATTATGTAATACATATTACGATATTCTTTGCTTTTAAGTGTTGCGTGAAATTTTTTGGCATTATATTCATCAAAATCTTTAACTTCGGCTACAATATATCCCGTCTCATCTATATCTACTGCTGCTTCCCAAATGAGAATTGGATTATTTTTGGTTTTTTCAAAATAATCACGTTTCAAAGTAGTGTAAATGAAACGTTTATATTTTTCATTCAAAAGACAAAAGTAGGGATTTAATTGCATATATCGGAATCCCTTATGCAAGTCATTAAAAATATCGGTTGCTCTATTTATCAAGCCACTATCCATAGTGTTATATAACACATTTTGTTGAAATTTATACAAATTTATAGCGTATGACGGCAACGACAACACTTTCTTATTATCTAAATCTTTGCCATAGATGGCGAGTAGTTCCAGTTGGCCTTCCAGCATTTTTTGGTATAAGATTTTTATGTTATTTATTGCGTGATCAATTATTTTATTAAACGTGTTACTTCCATATGTTTTGGCGATATTTTCCATTGCTGGTCCGATTTTACTCGTACTACTCAAGGCGTCTGAAACAGCGCTATGGAGAATAACAGCTACTTGTTGTTTAATATCCTCATCAGTTACGCTGAGTGCTGTATCAATTTGTAGAAAACAACTTAATAGAAAGAGCAAAAATACGTTAGATGCTTTCATTTTGCAAACTAAAACTGAATTGATAATGATATCAACATGAAACTACTTTTTGGGTAAAGTTCGGTAAAATGAGACTAAGCAAGAATTGCTCTCACTAAATACAAAAGTACGGGAACAACAAAAATCAAACTTTAATCCCAAAAGCTATAGCTTTTATAACACGTTCAAGTTATAACATGAAAGTGTTGTGAAAATAAATCAAATAATAAAAAGCAACATACTGATTTTTAATAGCATTTTTAGTTTTTAGATACCTTGTTGAATATACACAAATGTATTTTGCTTTGAATTTTGCAAAACTAGCAATTACGAGGACTGTTCAAAAAATAAGGTGAATTTTTAAATTTCTCGGGCTTGGAGAGCCCAGTTGTCAAATTCGGTATACACCTATTCATTGTTTACTTTTTCTGTAGCAGCCGCTGTTATACGTGTTTTTATGATCTCGGCGATTATCGTACTTGTCGAACCTTTTTCGATTCGATTCGATATGCCAACATCATCAGCGACTTCTCTGATCGTGGTTCGGAAATCGTTCGTAGCAATTTATTTTTGTTTGTCTAAGCTTTCATCGGTTGCCCATCCACTTGTGCGTCCGGGGCGTTCGTCATCACCTACGTCTTCACGGCCATCTTGAAAACGCTTATACCACTCGTAAACACCTATTTTAATCATAGCAGACTCACCATAGGCCTGTGTTAACACTTCACACATTTTGTTACACTTTATTTTACGCAAAAGTTTATAAAACCACATTGATAAATTTTTTTTAGAAAACGAAATTCGCCGAGCTAATAAAACTAAGTCTAACCTTAGTGGCTGCCATAAAGTAAACAATGAATGCAGCTGCAAAGTTTATTATATTTCAGGGGCATGTATACCAACATAATAGCAGCAAATTTTGACAACCGGACTCTCCAATCCCGAGAAATCTAAAAATTCACGTAATTTTTTGAAAAGACCTCGTATTTCGTCGTTGACTAAAATAAATACATTTTTATTTTATTTCTTAAGGGCAGTGAAGTTATATACATTTTTGAAGTCTTCACGCAGTCCGAAAAAACCCCTATTTTTCCCTACGCGCCCAAAAAATTATCTTTACAAAAATCCCTAAAACTTTTAAATGATAATACATGAATGCAAATAAGTCCCTTTGTGTTTAATGTACATATACGTATATGGCTTAATACGAAGAAAGCTTGTCTCGAATTTTCGATATTTTACAGGAGAAGGAAAAAACTGAGCTGCAATTTTGTTAGTTCTTTAAGAAGGCTGTAATGAATGACACGTTGACTACTAGAAAACGTTAAAAACGCGATTTCGAAAAAATCGAGATACGCCTTTTTTATGTTAAGCCATTGATATATAAAATTTATTTAACGTTTTTATACACATTTTTAGAATTTCGAGGCAAAAATATTGCGGTATTTTCAGAATTTGATCTAGTTTTAGGAAATGTAGCTAACTTTCGACCTACCGAAGACAAATTCCCTTTTTATCGGTACCATCGCATATAAAGATATACACTTTTATATGAATTGCACTGTTTTACAAACGTTTATTTTTGGAAAGTTTAAAATTTTCTAATCCACTTTTTAAAGGTATTACTAATTTGATGCACACTCGTCTTTAAAGCGCCACACAGACTCAAAGACTTCTTCGAATAAAATGAGTTATATATCTACTAAATTACGCGTCGAATATTGGCTAATTGGCTTTGATCGAATAAAAAATTGCGGAGTTATAATGGATCAAACTCAAAATTTTATAAAATGTTTAACTTTTTTAACCAATTTTTGTCATATTCGGAAGCTGTTATGTACCACAAATAATGAAACAAGTCCATGGTTTTATTGAATAGTTCATGCAATTGCAAAAATTGTAAGCCAAATGCTGTAATAAAATAACGAAAAAACTAACATTTTTAAAAATCCCTACATTTTAACGATTTGAAAAAATCTGTCCTTTTTTCCCTATGGTCATTTTTTTAGACAAAAATCCTTACGAATAGTGATTTTTCCCTACATATAACAACACTGCTTAAGGGTAATTATTATTTCCAATTTTTATTTTTAAAAATTTATGATAACTATTATTACACTGAATGCGAAAAGTTTCGTAATGGGAATGAAACCATTACGTTAATCTATCACAATGAAAATACGCGTGAAAAACAACTTAGTGAGACTTGCAGGTCGATCTAGTTGAATAGATCATTTAGTAATTTTTAGCTTCGAAATTGGAAGTTATCGATAAAAACCCATTTTTAGGGACTTCACGTACAACAAATTTTTCACTGCGTTTTTTCTGCACCGATTTTAAATTTTCAAAAAGTGTCGAATAGAGGATGACTTAAGCTTTCCGTGTATATTTAAGATTTTATTTTCACTTATATTTCATCGAACTATCATCAAAAGAAAAATTTATTTCTTTTCCGATTTTTTAAATTTTTGCGTATTTTTTTGCAACACTTTACTTAAGAACGTACCCATTTTTTTATTTTCTTCATAAGTGTATCTTATAACGATTACATTATGTCCTAAATTATTAAAATCGGTTGAGAATTGGAAAAATGTTGAAATTTTTTAAAGAAAAATTTCAATGTAAAATTATACATGCAACACATTCCCGGTGCATTTTGGAGCTGCTCACAAAATAAATGGTAAAATATGTATAGCTGGTAAACAACTGTTTAGATACACTTGAAATTTGGCTATACTTGCACAATATAGTTTGCGAAAATTTGGAGAATATGTACTAACGACTCTACAGTGGGCTAAAGCTAAACGCATCGCATGTGCAAAAATTTTAAAAGTTTTTTAACTTTCGCAAACCTCAACCGATCTTAAAAGTTTTTATACACTTTTGCTTTGGAAAAAAAAATAATATACTAAAACATATATATTCTAAAAACGCGAAAAAATTATGGCTAAATGTGCAAAATAAATTTTTGCACTCCAATATCTCTTGTATTATGAAAGGTAGGTAGCAGCAATAATGCTCAAGCGTTTTCTGCGTACTTTTGAGCTGAGCAAAAATAGATAAAAAGTTTTAAAATTTGTTGAAATTTGCGAAAGTTACCAGACTACTAATGTTTTTCATATGCGATGCATTTAGTTTTAGCCCACTGTAGAGCCGTTAGTTAATATCCTGCAAATTTTTGGAAACTATTGTATGCAAATATAGCCCCTCAGCTATTGATATATTATCTTTCAAATAACGCTGACCAGTAGCTTAGCAGTTATATATTTTTTACCATTTATTTTGTGTGCAGCTCCACAATGCATTGGTAATGTGTTTCATTAAGGTGATTATTCTTCTTTTCGAGTACTTTTTTTTACTCCCATTACAAAATTTTGTTCGATTTGTCGAAAAATAAATAAGTACTTTCTCAGATCGTGAAAAGATTTTCCATACAAAATACACGTAAAAATATTGGCGCATATTCAGAAATCATAACCAAAGTCGGAACTAATAAAACAGAAACTAAAAAAATAGTTCATATATTTTGGTTGGTTATATTTTGTATATAAATCAATTAAAATAAGGGCCTATAAAAATATTTATTCAATAAAATTTTGTTGACCAAATACACATCTCTAGTTTATTTCCTTTTTTTTTGTGTATATTTTTTGGACGCACTAGAAATGGACGCAATCAGCTGTTCTTTGAATGTATTTGTTAGGTGGCATTTAGTTACAGCTTTACCCATAATTAACTGCAAATTTTTCGTGCTGAAAGTAGCCAACTGTGAATAACTTAAATAAATGTTTAACAAAGTTAACACATAGTGGTGATTTCTGAATATGCGCCATTGTGTTTTTGTTTTTCTTAAAAATTCAAACAATCTTCAAACATGATTATAGCGACGAAAGTAATTATAACTTGTACTGCTGAGTTGGAACGGGTCACTGAAATTAATTTTTACCTAAAATTCTCGTTTTTTTTTTTTTGCTGTTATCTCCTAAATTAACCTAAACGTTGAAAACCTAATTTCCTACAGAAATCTTATACAGCCCAAATTGCTTAGATTAATATATCTTAGACTTAGATATTAGACTTTAACTTATGGCTAGTATATTATTAAGGGCTATAACTTTCAGAGTACATACTTATTTTTCCACATATCGAACAAAATTTCGGAATGAGACTAAAAAAATAATTTTAAAAAATAAAACCATAATAATTTTTAACTACTCATAAGTTAAAGTCTAATATCTCAAGAAATAAGCAATTTGATCTATATAACATTTTTGTGGGAAATTAAGTTTCCCATAAAATTTTTTTCCTAAAGTTGATTATATCGGAGATACTAGCAAAAAACGAGAATTTTAAGTAAAAATTAACTTCAATGACCATTACCAATTCACCACTACAAGTTACACTTGCGCCGCCATCGGTACTTTTGAAGATTGTTCTATTCCGAGTAAATCGAGAGCAAGTACAATGCAATTGCATAAAGTGCAGCTGAGTGAGCTATAGAATTTTTAAGAAGAATAAAATTTTTTATATTATTTTGTATGGAAAATCTTTTCACGCTCTGGGAAAGTACTTAAAGTTAATATTAAGGGCTATATTAATATGATTATCTCGAGCGTATTTGCTTGTGAATCCAAATTGATTATTAGGCTAAGGCTCATAACGATATATTCAGAAAGAATTTGGCATGATGAATATTCCAAGGAACAAGGGAAAAATTAACACCAGCTTAATTTGTCAACGTACACAGCCGGACAGAGCCACTTGTCAGGTGGCTCTGTTAAATGTGATTTCAATTCTTATTTATACAACTTTTTCGTGAAAAAATGTAAAAAAATTAAGTTGATATTTATTTTTCCCTTGTTACTTGGAATATTAATCATGCCCAATTCTTTCTGAATATAACGTTACGAACGTTAACCTATAATCAATTTGGATTCACAAGCAAATACGTTCCAAATATGCAATCATATTAATAAACAATTAGCTACTGGCTTACATGTTCATATATACTTAAGTATAAAATTAAAACTAAAAAAATTTTACTGGAGTGGAACAAAAAATCAGAAAAATGGGAATGAAGAAAAATAATACAACGGCAACACTGGCAAAGTACATTTTAAGGTTAACTTAAGTGATTTTAATTCTCGTATTAAATTTTCACTAAAAAGTTGTATATATAAGAATTTAAATCACATTCAACATAGCCACCTGGCAAGTGGTGATAATCAAAATAAACGTGAGCACTGACGATGGAAGTGTAGCGGCTTCCGCAAGCAGTGCTGCTCTGTTCTACTGCGTACGTTGAAAAATTAAGTTGACGTTTATTTTTCCCTTGTTCATTGGAATATTAGTCAAGCCCAATTCATTCTAAATATAATGTTACGAACCTTAGCCTAAAAATCAATTTGGATTCAAAAAGATTTAAGGTTAAATTAATAATTTTTCGTTTAAAATTAATATAAAACAACGGTAATTCTAAACCAGCAGAAGTAAATTTTCGCTGGTAATTCGATTTTTGTCGGCTATATAAGAGTAAACAACAACAAGTTACGCAACTGAGCTCAACAGTGAATTGTAGCAATGAACAAAGCAAATAAACAAGAGCACACTTAGACGACAAATTATGTCTCTTAAATTTTATATGATTTCTAATCAAAATTGCGTCATGTTGATTTTACATTCCTTTTTATCTGTGTGTACTTGTCCTATGACTGCTGGGAATGGCACAAAATGTTCCTGAGGTATGACTTCTAAAAAAAGGAGCACATCACAAAAATTGAACAAAAATGTTAGCAAAATACCTTCGCTATCTAAGCAGATTTTTTCCAAATTAAAAATATTTGTTCAAAGTTCAGCAATTTAAGTAGATTTAGAAGCACAACCCACAGGACAAGTTTGGGTCTAGAACCTATCACTGAGCATCTCAATTGTTTCTATTGACACCCTCCAAAATCAACTCCATGTTAAAGATACCGGTCCCTTTTATTTAAAGTTCCGAAACTCGAACCGGTTGCTAGTTCTTGTAAACCAGTCACGTGTCTTGTCTTGTGACAGGTTCTATTCTCTCTAAAGAATTGGCAATACCCTTCGCAACACAACCTTACCTAACTAGGGCTTAATATTAGAATCTCTATAGAATAGCTTTAAAGTTGGGAATATGAGTCAATAATAATATAACACCTGTTGTATGAGGAATACACAACAATTTTAATAAATTTCTTTCTGTATTATTGCCAGTGCCAATTATAAAATTAATAAAATACAAACTTTTCAACTACATATTTCCCAGCCATAAATCAACCAAGTATAAAACTCTAGTTTAAAATAAATATTTGAATAAAGAAACCCTACAAAAAATAAGGCAAGGTAAAGTAAAGAAAGGAAGACGAGCACTGCAACCACTAATTATCCTTTTTAAGTGTAAGTAAATTTTCTCAACTATTATTAGACTAATAAAATATTAGCTTAAGACATTTAAATATATTCAAAGTATATATGTACTCGTACATAGTTAAAAAACAACGTTAAGAAAACTTAGCTAAGGACACTTGTAATAGAACTAACTAACCCTCAAACTAGAACACCTACGTAGGGTAGGAATTTCTTGTTGTTATAAGAATCCTTAGAAGAAAACGTCTTAAAGGAAACGTTCTGCTTAAATGAATTCATGTGAAAATATAAATAATTTTTGCCAAGAAAAAGAAAAGTTAAAAATTTTCACACAATAATTAAAACAAGAAAATGTTGGCAGAAAAGCAGGGGTAAAAAAGAAAAACAAAAGCCAACAACGAACGTTTGCCATGCAAATGACAGTCCAATGTCCGGTCATCATTTATGCCATCTTTAGAGGCAAAAATTAAAATGAAAAATAATGTAACAAAAAAATAAAAAACATAAAAAAGGCAAGAACCTGAAAAAAGCGAAAGAACTGAAATTAGAAATAACAAAAAGCAAAGTAAAAGGACTAAAATGACTTTACAATTTCAGTCACTTGTACTCATCATATTAATGACAACAAAGGCTAATTAAAAAAAAAGTAACAAAAAAACTTCTGCCACACATTTGAGCTAAACAATGGAGCAGGCCAGGCAATTCCACCCACTCCAACTTTTTTTCTGTGTTTTTAGTTGAAATAGAAAAGTGCGCTGAGTTTCAGTTTCTTTTTTTTTTTTACTTTACTGGAGATATTTGAATTCATTGTGCTGGAAAAATGTTGTCACTATTTAGAAAATCATTGAAATTTTAATAATTGGCCCAGCTACAAGTATCCTGGCTAGTTGTAGCCATAGAAAAAGACCAAACACTCGCTAAAATATAATGGAAACAAATGCAAATAGGAGAAAATTAATGACAAAGAGAAGGCAAATGTTTAAATGCTTAAGCATTTCAGGGATGATGGAAGCGGCAGTTTAATACATCTTTTTCTCTTGATGCTTTCTTTGATGGTGATAAATTAAGTATTCCAATTTTTTTTTACTTTTTAAGATTTTTGTTTGTCTCTATTATTTCAGTTTTAATTTTCTTTCAATTTATTTTCCGTTTTTTTCACTTGTCAGCACCAAATTGTTAAAATATGTTGTAGACCCCGTAAAAAATGCCTCCTTTTGTTATTTGAGTGCTGAGATAAGGATTCTTACTTGTAATTTTAGTTTTAGTTCTTGATTTTTTATGAATATTTTTGCTGGACTTTATTTCTATTTTATTTGTGTTTTCTTTTGTTTAATTTTGGCATGAAGGCAGCAAAAAAACAATTTATATTGTAGTTGTTTTATTAGAGTGGTCGTAAAAAATTAAAATTTGGATTTCTTCAAGTCTTATACCACGTATCGATGGGTGTTTATAAAAGAAATACCCTAAAAAGGGTTTCAGGTCAATCAGTTGAGATTAAGGTGTGTTTCACGGCCATCAAAGTTTTAGAAAATTCGGTTTTTCTTTCTTTTATGCCTCATAATTTAATAAATATAGTATTTACAATAAAATAAAAATATCTAAAAAGTTGTTGTCTGTTAATTTTCCAACAGCTTTTGCCTTGTCGGCTTTTTTAACAGAGTTCGGATTTGCGCACTCTTTTTGATCATTGCGCACTTCTTACAAGCGTATTAAAAATGCGCACAAGCGCAAAGAGCGGAGCGGAAAAAAAGAGCAATTGGAATGCGCAGCGCAAGGACTTTCATTTTATTAGCGCCTTTTATTTCTTTGTCTGGCGCTTTGCTCTGCGCATTGGCCATATTCAGCGGCGCATTGCGCATGCCTTTTTTTATATCAACTGTGGTTAGTTTGTGTTTATTCAGTGCTGTAAAATACCAGCCATATTTATAAATATTTTAAGCAAAATTTCATAAAATTGCATTCATAAATGTATATTACATGAAATTTTTAAAATAGGTTTAAAGATGGTATGCACCTACTATAAACCTTCAACAAATTAATATCATCGAAATATCAATTTTAATTTCAAATATCTTTGCAAATTTAGCACACAGGCATACATCATATACTTTAAATTAACGCTTGAAGTCTGCGCTATAAGCGTTTAAGTATGTTTTTTTTAATTTGATAGAATATGCCACTAAATTATTTAAGTTAAACAAAATTCGCAGCAAAATTAGCAAAAAAAAACACAATCAAAACACATAAAAGGAAAAAGAAATGTTAGTGATGTAGAAACAATCATCACAAATAAAAATAGGCTCGCTATTCGAGTACCTTTTTCATATATGATGTAAAGAGTCGTGTGAGTTCTTTTGTAATCATTTCACATTTTTGATTTTACTTCATAGAAAACTTGTATTAAATAAGTCGAGAAATATATGTGTCGTTTAATGTAAAAGTGGGGTAACTCCATATACTTAATAAATATTTTTTTTAGAATAGTATCACATTTAGTCATATCTATCGTAGTTACAGTGAAGCAACACCAAAACCCCATAGATTGCGTTACTTGTTTACTCGCGGAAGTAAAACTGCAAAATATTCACTATAAAAGGCTCGTTTTCTCGAAAATCAATTACATGGAGATAATTCACTGTTACAATGAACGATACATATTATAAATAGAGTTCAAAAAAACATAACTTCACGAAAACAATAAAAAGCTATTCATTTATTTCAATATCCGAATGAAATCATATTCCTTTTATTGCAACACTAACTACAAAACATGGTGGCGTTGACAGTATCGAAACCTTAAATTCCTTAAAGCACACAATGTCTATTGTAGTGTTTATGAATGCAATTTTATATTAAACAGTTTTTAGCGTGAAACTGTTCAATAACAATTGTGATTCTTAAACCTAAAATATAATTTTGTTTATGCATGTGGCTGTACATCTTTCGTAGTGGCATAATTTTAAGCCATTTGGATTTGTAGCATTATATCATTCTTCTTTATTTTTTATTCTTGATCCCATACAAATATGAAGCTCCTAGACGGGTCAAACTTCCGAACCGGAACCAAAAATATGAACCGCTCTACTGACCCAACTTATAGATCGGTGTCTACAACGGAAGTTCGAACTGCACTATCGACCCAACTTCCGGTCCAGACCGGAACCGGAAAAATGAACCGTACTACCGATCCACCTTCCGGTCCGTCTCCTAAACCGAAAGTGTGAACTGCACTACTGACCCAACTTCCGGTCTAGAGCGGAACCGGAAATGTGAACCGCATTACCGACCCAACTTCCAGTCGAGACCGGAACCGGGAATATGTACCGCAATACCGACCCAACTTACGGTCCATTCCATAAACCAGGCGTGCGAACTGCACTACCGACCCATTTCAAGCAGAAGTTCGGAACCAGTACTGTCATCCCACTGTTGCTATACTCCTTTTGAAATTTGTACCTGGACTTAGCGATACGGTGTGTTTAAAAAATTGTTTAAAAAAACTACGGTAGCATCCAATAACAACCATTGAAATAATGCCCATTGCTTTTTTTAAATTTTTACTACTGTAAATGCGCCAATGCGCATTTCATGCTCTTTTGGCTCTTTTTGCGCATTGCGCAAACAAAAAACGCAAAATGCTCCTTTTTGCGCTTGGTCCTTTAATGAGCAGCGCGAACATATTGGCGCGGCGTAAGCACAATAATAAATTGGCTCCTCTCATTTCGTAAAGCGGAAAAAAGAGCAAAAAGAGCGGCCCTTCGCTGCGTTTTTTCTGTACTCTGATATTTAATAAAGTTAGCAGCAAAACATCGAATAGTCCATAACTATTGAAATAACAAAAAACCCATAATAAGTTTTAAAATTTCGGTAGAACTTGAAATGGTTTCTATAGTAATTTGGGCCGCTGAACGCGAATCTGCACTAAAATTTTTTATCAGCTTTAGTTTTTGAGATATATCGTTATGTCAAAAATTAAGGCTATTGCACAATACATATTACTCGTAGCATAACTGGAGAAGGGTTTGCCCTATTCAGTAAAACAAAAAAACTCAGAAATTAAATTATCTTTAAGCAGAGCAAACATTGTATACAAATCTGCCCGTTAGTTTTAGAGATATCCAAAAAGTTTTAACATTTTAAAAAATTAAAGATTTCTTAAAAAATTAAAAACATTTTGTTCTTAAAAGTTCATACAAAAATACAGCAACGATCTCATTTTTTCTACTATCATGTAGCTTCATGTATATTCCAAAGAGAATGAGCCTGTTTTCGTTGAAATTGGTGCACAACTTTTAATTTTGTTTACAGTTTAGTGAGAAATCTCTTAAAATTTTTCAGATTCAAACTTTTAGAATATCTCTGAAACTAATAGACAGATTTAAAAACAATGTTAGCGCGGCTTAAAAATAATTTTATTGTCGAATTTGGTTTTTCTTTCTTATTGAATAGGGAAAACCCTACTCCAGTTATGCTAATATATGTCGTGCAAGTGCGTTCATTTTTGACATAACGATATATCTCGAAAACTAGAGCTGATAAAAAATGCAAGTGCAGATTCGCGTTCACCTGCCCCAAATAACTAAAGAAACAACTTCAAATTCTATGAACGAAAAAGTTTAGAGAAATTTTTAAATTTATGGGCTTTTTTTTTTTTGTTATTTTAATAGTTATGGGCTTTTTTGATATTTTGCTGTTTATTTGGTTAAATATGCTGTTTTGATAAAAGTCGATAACGCAAAAACTGCTGGGAACTTCACAGACAACAACCTTTTAGAAGAAGTTTTGTTTGTAATGGCAGAAAAAGATCATTTTCTGAAACTTTGGTGGGAGTGTGGTAGTTTTTTTTTATAAATACTTGCCGATTTGTGGTGAGACTTGAAGAATTCCAACCTTTAATTTTTTACGACCACTCTATTGTTATATACAGTAAAGAAAGAATTTTAAGCGTTAAAATGTGTTGGAACTGCAAACTTTGTAATTTTTTCGTCCTCTCCAAAAATATTTGCAACACCTATTTTTCAGCAGCTCTTTAAAAAGCCTCTGTTTTATATTATACACCACCGTTTCAATTAAAGAAAAAAAGCCTTTAAATAATTTTTCTTTTTAAAAGATTTCTTAGAATTTGTATAAATTTTTTAATTTATCATTTGACGAGTTGTTGTATTAAGCTTTTTAGTCGACACAAAGTTTATTTTTGTTAAAAATATGCTTTTAGTTTATTATAGACAGTAAAAAGTATACTTTACAGGCTGAAGATCTTAACTTGCTGAACTTAAATAATATTTTTTGTTCTGCTATGTACAATTTGAACTGTAATTATTGTCTTAATAAATGGCAATTCACTTTCTAATTTTTTGATTCTTATTTTAAGCACTAAACATTATTTCAAACACTAACAATACATACAAGTTATTTTTGAAAATTTCCACTTTTTATCTTTTTTGGTTTTGTTTTCTTTCTCGTATGTCCAAAACAAAGAAGATCTAATAGGTACACTTATTAGAGCAAATGATCATCAGCAGTTTTTATGAGGTCTGTCAAACTTGATGTACAAAAAATTAAAATTTGTGTATAAATGGAGTTTAACAAGTTGGTTAAAATAAAGTATAGATGTATTGGTTACGCCTTTATCAATATTGTACGCGTTGGTATAAAGTCAGCTAATCAGAGATACCAATTGGCTACACACAAAAAATAGACAAGAATTATGTTCAATAGCACTATGTTATTGAAGAAAAATATGAATTTCAATAATATTTGTCATTAACTTAATACAATATTTCGTTGTATGTATTTCTTTCTATAAATAGCATTTTTTTTAATATATATATAATATATATATATATATATATATATATATATATATATATATATATATATATATATATATATATATATATATATATATATATATATATATATATATATATATATATATATATATATATATATATATATATATATATATATATATATATATATATATATATATATATATACATATATATATATATATATATATATATATATATATATATATATATATATATATATATATATATATATATATATATATATATATATATATATATATATATATATTTTTTTCTTTTGAAATAATTTTTTAATCAATATAGCGGAATTCTTTATCACGGGAAATTAAAAAAAAATTATTGAATACCGCGATTTTTGTTATCAAAAACGAAACTTAATTTTTTCTGTGTATACACAGAAAAAAATAGACAAGAATTATATTCAATAAGACCATGTTATTAAAAAAAATATGAATTTCAATAACATTTATCTTTAACATAATAAAATATTTCGTTGTAAGTATTTCTTTTCCATGCCGGTTATTTCTTTTCTTTTTATACATAAGTACTTAAAACAAGTTGTATCCCATAAAAAAATAAATGGGATATGGCTCAGCTAGAGAGTGTATGCTTTACGTCCGGAAAGCCCGGGTTCGTATTCCAGCCAGGTCAACATTTTTTTAATTTATATATATATTTTTATTTTGAAATAATTTTGTTATCAATATAGGGGAATTCTTTATCACAGGAAATTTGAAAAAAAAATTATTGAATACCGGGATTTTTGTTATCAAAAACGAAACTTATTTTTTTCTGTGTATATTTGAACATTTTGTATGCAAACGTTTTCCACATTTGACTTGTCACCTCTTTAAAAATGGTTCAACTTAAAACACACATCGCTTTTGACTATAATGGTTAAATAAATAATAACATGTTTTAAGTTTAAAGTTGTTTCTAAAACAAACCAACTTTATTGTTTGACTATGATTATGGACCAAAAGGAGTTGTTGATTGATTACAGTTCCTGAGTTTTTTTTTAAATAAAATTTATTTTTGTTGTTGGATGAAAAAAGGAGTGAGAAGTTAATTTTGTTTGAATCTTAACATAAAATCGGGGATCTGCTACTTTCAAAGATATTCAAACTTTTTATATTGAAAGTTTGTTCGAGACAACTTGTTTATTTTATAAAATCAATTTGAGTGGCTACTTTAAACTCTTTTCTTGTAGAATCTTGAGAATACATGTGTTAGATAGATTCACGTTATTTTTTTTTTTTTTTTTTTTCTTTACATGTAACTCGAATCAATTGTGATTCTTTGAAGAGTGTTCAAGCAACAAGTTGTAATCGGTAAGTGCAATTGCTTTTTTCTGTTTTGGGATACAAAAGCATATTTTGTGGACTACAAATATATAAAAACACATCAAGTAGTTGGGCAATTATTATTATAATTATTTCCAATTCTTCTTAGCTAAAAATGTTAGGGACTAGAGCCAATCACTTTAGACTAAAAATCAATTTTGTGCGAAAAGTAATCACATTAAATAAGTCAGACAGTAGCTAGACTCACCTTTGACATGTGTCTCAAGCATATTTATATTTAAAATTTATATTTATGCCTTTTTTGACGCTTACGCGCATGCTGATTGTACGAAAATGGCAAAGAAAATATCAAAAAAACCTCTCAAATTTCCATTAGTGTTTTTTTTCTTACTCTGTAAGCTTTTCAACACCGATCACCAAACTAAAAAGGCATGCCTTTAAATGCAAGCAGAAAAGGCATAGTGTAAACTACGTGTAAGCACATAATTTTTAATCAAACCATAATATCCGACTTAAGCACAAACAAAAAGAAAGAAGAAAATAATTACACTTATGGCGTTTTCTTTTCTACAAAAAAAAACTTCCATTGTTTGCACTTTTCAATTAAAATTTTTCGAGGAATTGAATTGAAACCATTCTGTACGAAGGCAAAATTTTGCTTTAAAGGAATGCTCTAAATTAAAGTTTATATTTTTTTTTATAAATTACATTAACGTGGTAAATATGAATTTTTCGATCATGGTGGAGTTGAGTTTTCGTTGGAATAATATATAATGCCGTAATCATGAATTGTATGAATAACAAGGTTGGAAACCGAAACAAATAGCGATATCGGTACTGATACCGGTACAATTATTTTTTAAATTTCGGTATCGTTTACGGTAACGGTAATTTTCCATTTCGGTACCGGTATTACCACCGATACATACCGCCACCGAGTCTAAAATACCGCACAGTGGGGACTCTTGCAAAATAAATGGCAATAAATCTGGAACTTCTAAGCTGCTTATTGGATCTATCTGAAACTTCGAACATCTTTAGAGGAGAAGTTGTGCTTTACAACACGTATATCGGTGGCGTTCGGACTAAAGCACGAGAGGAGTTAGTTACAATTGCCCAAAGCTAACTACCTGGGAGTAAAAAAAAAACTTTTAAGGCTTATAACTTTTTATATGTTATCCGATTTTAAAAATTTAAAGCGCTTTGAGTTAAGCTCAGAAATGCAAAGAAAAATTGTCTTAACATGTATTTCCATATATCTCACAGTTTACATGATATTTGATTTTAAAGAAAAAAAAATTTTTTTTGTCTTGACTTGTTTTAGTATAACTTTTTAGTTTACAATTGGATTTTAAATTCTATTTTTTACAAAATTCTAAAAAAAATGGTGAAAAAAATTTTAAGATCTGCTTTCTTGAAGTCGGAAAAAGGCTGAAAATTTAAAATTTTGAAATTGACCTGAAAAAAACATGATTTTTCGAAAAAAGTATCTTCATTATTTTTCAATTTTGTAAAAACAAAAAACTTTTTTTAACACATTCACTCTTTAATTACATATCGCAAAAGGCAATCTATTGACAATATGTTTAGCGACAAATATTTTGTAGTTTCGACATGTACCCTACATTTTTAGCAATGGCCGAAATCGTCAATTTTGAAAATTCTAAAATCGACGTTTTATAACGTAGATACTTATAAGAATTTTGGCTATGTTTTGTAAAAATTTTTGTTCTAAAACACATGTTTAAAAGGCTATAAATTTTGTTTCATTTTCTGATAAATGGGCTCTTGGCGCTTACGTGGTTTAAGCCGAAACGCAACGATATGTAGATTTTCTGTTTAAAAAAGGCAAATTAGACGTACAAGAGCTATCCTGGCAAAATCGCTACATCTCCATACACGCGTGTATAGAGTACTCCACAAGGGATTTTTTCTTTTATACAACAAACACAACCGGGACTTTTATGAAACAAAAACAACCATGACTAGTTACAAAGTGGTCCAAATGTATGCAAAAAATTTTGTTCATTTAACATTGCGATGCCATAGAACTGGAGCATGCACTCCATCTTTGCATTATAGCGGACTCCATGACTCCATTACATAGAAGCATGTTGTGACTAGTCCATTTCAACTAGTCCACATAGTCCAACAATTTAAATTGTTTATTCTCTATTAGTATTTTGTAAACCCATTTTTTCTCGTGTTTTAATTAGTTGTTGTTAGATAATATACACTATATGTAGCATTACAATTTATATACATATGTATTTATTTTATTCATTTCTTTCAGTAAATAAATATGTATGTACATAGTACGTATATATGTATTCAGTCATAATCTTTATGCACACAGTTGCCCGCAAAGCATACTTCGAAATAACACCAACGTACACCAGGAGAACAATCCGTCTTTTGCTTCTCAATTTCCAAACATACCTTAAAGTACGATCACACGGGATTGCCAAAAAGGAAAATGGAAAAGTTTTATTTATGTTGAATAACTCTACATTACAAGCAAAAACTATAAAGTATCAAATGCATTTTTTTTATCGTAATTAGTATATGCTAAACACAAGAAAAATATATATATATAATTTTCATTTAAAACATTGTCCGGATAACGGTACATTTGTGTTTTTCTATATATGACTCTAGCAGAGTCAAAGCCTAGTTTGATTAAAGTGATCTGTAATTAGTTTGAAAGGCTACAAAATTACGCGTCGATTAGTGGATAATTGGCTTTGATCGGATAAAAAAATGACTGAGCTATAGGGGATCAAAGTTAAAATTGTATAAAATTTATCACGTTTTTCACCAATTGTGTCTATTCGAAAGCTGTTTTGTACCACAAATAATAATAAAATTCCCAATTAAAAATTTTCATTGAATAGTCTATTCGATTTAAAAAATTTTAAGCCATAATGGACCGAAATCGGATAAAATCTAAAAATCCTATAATAAAAATACCAAAATACTAGCATTTAAATTTAGTAAAAAAATGCACTAGCAAAAAAACAAAATAAAAAAATAAAAAAAAATATAAAATAAAAGATGTGCTAGTAAATTTAAATGGCAGTGTTTGCGTTTTTTCTCATTATAAAATTTTTGAAATCTAATAGACTCTTCAGTAAAGTTTTTTTCAATTATGGATTTTGTTCTTATTTGTGGTACAAAACAGCTTCCGAATAGACAACAATAGGTGAAAAACGTTAAACATGTCATAATGTTTTAAATTTGATCGCCTATTACTCATCTTTTACCCCCAATCAAAGCCAGTTATTCACTATTCGATACGTAATTTTGTAGCGTTTCAAACAAGATTTTGAGCTCTTTAACCGAACCTGCTGTTGACTCCGGATGGATGGTGCTTTAAAGGAAAGAATACATCGAAAAACACAAATGTACCGTTATCTGGACAATGGCCGAAATGAAAATTATTTTAATATTTTTCACGTGTTTAGCATATCCTAATTATCCTGCAAAAATGCCTTAGAAACTTTATATCTTACAAAAATAAAAATTTCTAAAGCAGAGTAATACAAAAAAGAAAATTACCTCTGAGTCTATTAGGAAGCGTCACAAATTTAAAAAGTTCATAGTGGAGATTAGCAATTAGGTGGATAAGCTGGAAACAAGAGTTTGAATGTTGAAAATGTTCTCGTTACAGTTGAGGTCTGCTTCTATACTGTGCTTTTATTTATATAAAAAAATCTGCTCATAATCAGTATTCAGCAAATAATGCAAAGATTTTATTCTATGTATGTATGTTGTATTAGGTATGCCATACGGGACTGGTTTTTGTAAATCCCGGGATTTCGAGATTTTGCGATTTTTTCGGGTTTGGGGATTTTTATTTTTTATATATTATAATAGCATTTTTTTTTATTTTACATAATAGAACACTCAATTATAAAGTAAAATATTTTCATTATATGTATTCATAATAATAACTAAAAAAATTAACAAAAAAAAATCTAATTTGAATGTATTTTAATAAAAATGTTATATACATTTTTAATCGACTTTAAAAAAGGAGAAGGTTATCAGTTCGTGTGTATCCAGCAAAAACTTTGTTTACTGGTAGGCAAAAAAGTATATGAGGATTTAAGTCGTAACTACTTACAATTTGACTCAATAACTATTTATTTTTGTTTCAGAAATAAAAAAAAATAAGGGGTACCTTTTACAAATGTATTTACATTTTCACAGCAATTAACTAGTTATTATTTGGCTTACTGGAAGCTTAAAAATAAGTAGTGAAATAAACAAATTAAAATTAAAAAAACTAAGTTATGCACATTATATTTTATTTATATTTTTTTTAATTTTCTATTTTTTTGACCCACGAACCTGTGCTCGTTCAAATTTTGAAGACAAGAACTTTACGCACTCAGCTATTGTTCACTTGTAAATTTAAGCGACAAAAATTAGTTTTCATAAGCAAACACATGTTGACTTAAAAAGTGGTTGTCTACATATTTTATTAATAGACATCAACAAATTGTAAATGAGAAAAATACGTACTAAATTTATTAAGAAGTAGTTAGTAGTTCCAATTTGGAACATAGTAATAACATAAATAAGTACCACTCATTACCTTGTAACTCATTAATAAAATACTATCCATTACAAAAATCACAAAAGTTTTTGCTGTGTATGTTCGTTTTTACTTTTTTATGTTTGTACACGCATAACTCTGTCATTTGTGAACAGATTTTCAAAATTCTTGTTTTCCAAAAGTTGGTTCCATAATTTTTTTCCGTATTCGGAGGGGGAAACTCTCAAAATTTTCAAAATTCTTGTGTTGTTTGCAAGGGTGCGCAAGTAGTTTGACCCCATAATTCTTTTCGAAAATGGGAGTGGGAAACTTGTAAACATGAAAGGGTAAATACATAAATTGGTGTTACAATTGTTTCCTTAAATTACGATTTTTTTTTGTATAGGAATTCTACTTAAAAATCGTAATTCAAATATTTCGGGATTCCCCGGGATTTTTCAGACGTATTTCGGGATTCGGGATTTGTCAGTCATGGGATTATTTTAGAAGCAATTTCACTTTGGGGACTTTGCGTATTAATTTTTTTATTCACGCTAATTAATTATCTCTTTATTTGTGCTTATTTTATTATTTTAATAGTTATATGATAAATTTTGTTTTAATTTTAATAATTAACGTCACCCGTTTCTTTATTTCTTTAATTTATCAGTTCTTAAACTACGAGTATCATATAATTCCTTATTTCTTTAACTTATCAGTTCTTAAACTATCATACAATTTCAGTACTGCAAAAACATAAATTCGACGCAACAAACTTAATCAGCTTGAACAAATTCTGGATTATAGCCAAAAATTTAATTTATTTTCATGGAACCATACACCGAATGTACTAAACAAAAAGGACTCACAATGGTAATAAATCTGTTTCTTTGAAATGATTGAAATGATATAAAAATCATAGAGGAGGACATAAGCTTTAAGAATGTTGAAACTTGGACCACCCCGTTGAAACACGCGGTAGACTAAAGGGTGTCAAAGTTAACTAGTTGGGGCATGAAAAACCTTGTTCGCCTCATGGCTTTTACAAAAATTACCGGATTTTATTGAATTCAAACCTGTTGTAAACTTATAAATAGCCAAAGAAAATACACTTTATTTCATTAATATATTTTTAATATTTATAGAAATTTTGCTATTTTTAAAAAAAATGCTCTCCTGGCGGTTACTCTATATTTCGAATCGAAAGCAAATCCTTTCGAATTGTAATGTAAATAAGATACAAAACCGAACAGTTTTCTTTTCAAATCGAATTATAGAGTAACCCCCTGGTCATATTTTTGAGCGGGTAAGTAACAATTAAAATCCAGATTAATTATAGTAAATGTATCTAATATAATTTGTAAAGAAATTTGAAAATCTCGATGGGCGTTTTTTTTCCTTAAGCGATGAGTTTAGAATTTCGTAGAAAAATTCACTACACTAATAGAAAAACCGTCATAACACTGATGTAATTTGACATCAATGATATGTCAAGTGTCTTCGTTGTTGACCCCATGATACTTTTCATCATGGTGATGTCAACCTTTAAATTAGCTGGTCATCAATGCCAATGATGACAAATCTATCATCAATGCAATGACACACCGATATCAGGGAAATGACGAATTGACATCAATTTAATAACAAAATGTCATCAATATGATGTCACTGGTAGAAAAGCCGTCATAACGCTGATGTAATTTGATATCAATAATATGTCAAGTGTCTTAATTTTTGACCCAATGATAGTTTACATCATTGTTATGTTAACTTTTACATCAACTGGCATCAATCATATTTGCAATGACAAACTGTAATTGATATTATGGCAAAATAAATCAAAATTACAATATAATTATTTTTTTTTTATTGCAATAAAAATAAATTTTATTTATATATAATTTCTTATAACCAATAATTAAAAATATGTATGTATGTGTGAACTTATAAATTTAATGCACACGAACACCACGCGGTACTATTTAATTAACTTCAAAAACACTACTGATTTAGATCAAACAAAACATAATAGTTTTCTGCCACAAAAAAAAAATTCAACCAAAATTTTCGTCAAACCCGACCAAAACCTACCATTTTGCTAGCGTTCATTATATTGCATTTATGTAAAGATTTTTTTAGAAAATACATTTGATACTACAAAAATAATCAAATCTCAAACGAAAGACATCATTGCGATCATTATTTCTAAAAATCGTCTAAATATTTTTCAAGCACAACTAGTCACAATAGTGTTCTATGGTCTGCAGAATTTAAATTTTCTTAGATTTTGAATTTTTCATATGATTAATTCCAGAATAAAGTTCGCTTTTTTCATGTACGTCACAAAGCAATTAAGCTGGATTTTACTTAAGTTTTCTTTACTGCTTTAGATATGTATTTGTGTAGAATGTAAGAAGCTCTACATTTAGTAAAAGAAAAGGAAAATTCGGATTACATGGTTCTGAAACACAAGCTTAATTTCTTGGTGACGTTACGTGACAAAAAGTCAAGGTTGTGTGGAAATTCCCATATAGAATTGCGACGTAATATTCAAAACTTAAATAATATTGAGAGATATATGAGATTCTAAATACATAAAATCCGTTTAATAGACGCTAAAAGAATACTTAAGCCAAGAATGTTAAAATATTTTAGTATGTTATTTGCAGTTTATTATTTTTAGTAACAGCTTTTACTGAAAATAATCAAATTCGAGTTATAATTTTAAAAAATTTCTTTTTGTTTTAAGTTGGATTCATCCATTGTTTCCGAACAAAATTTTTGTCCGGACAAGATTTTTTTTATATGTAGTTTTACGTCTCTCTTCTTGAAAGAGCGAAAAGAAGAGAAATAATTTTGTTCGTAACATTTTCAATTTGAATTGTTTTAATTTTAATTTTTGTCCGGACAAAGTTGAACTGAGTTGCCACATCAAAGATTGTTTTTACAAGAATTCTTTCATTTCTTGTTTCATTTATATAAATGTAGCATGCAAGTAATGTCATAGTACTTAGATTAATAGTTATTAACATAAACACTTTAATTTTATCCAATTGCTAAAAAAAAAAAGTTGTCCGATAGGTTTATTTTTATTAACATACGATATGGGAGATTTGATTTTTCAGACAAATTGTTCGAAATGGGTGGGTGGGTGAATCGTGTTGAAAAAAACTCTCAGTAAAAAAAATTTTGACCGGACAAAAATTTTGTTCGGAAACAATGGTTGGGTGAATCCAGCTTTACTCTCTTCGCGCTCATTCTATTTGATGTTGGTGCAGTGTAGCAACGTTCTCTACTATTGTATTTAAAATGTTAGTACTATTTTTGTACCATTAAGATTTTGTACTATTATTGTACTATTTAACTAATTACTGAAAAATAAAATATAATAATAAATAGAACAGCAAATTTTTGCTGCACATTTCACAAACTTTTGTTTGAAAAGATGCCTTTTTAAAACCTACTTTATTCCAACTTTATTATTTATATTTGGCAGTACTGCTGCTAGTAACCTTCCATTTCTCTGCATTGAGATGCATTTTTCCCACTTTAAAGGAGTTTTTAGAGCTTCGGCAATATTAAAAAACGTGAATATGCATAGAACTAAGACGACAGCGATTATGAGTAATGTATTAGGGCCGTGTTTCCTATGGACCTAGTGATGAAACAGAACAATACTGTAACGGGGACTGTAACGACCGAAGCGACAAATTTCTCATTACTTTTATTAAAATTTTGCCTTTCTCTTTTATTTTTCTTTACTAAACTGAAATGTCAATTTGTATGGAATAATTCTGCCAAAAAAAAGGACTTCAATCCAAAGATCTCACTAAACAGATTACAAAACGGACGCAATTTTGCGTTAGTTCAACGGTGTATTTCTCTAAAAAGGGCGTGTGCGCAATTTTTCATAGTACCTAAGCTTTCATGTCCTTTCAAATAAAATATTTTGCAAATCGATCAAGAAATGGTGATAATTAATATATCGGGGTACCACTTAGTCCGACCGATTTGTACTTTTATCAAAGCCTACTATGCTTATTTTTGAAAATGGTTTTTGAAAGTCTGTACATGAGATAAGGGGCTTGTAACTGTAAAAGTGTGATGGAAGTCTACTGATGATTTGGTAAAGTACCAACAAAATTCATATAGACAATGCTTAACCATCAAGAAATAAATTTGATTTAAAACAAAATTATGATTATACCAAATAATAAATTTCTTAATGGCAAAAAATTGTTTTCAAAATATGTTTCTACACCCTTCAGAGAGTCGCACAGCTATTGTTAAAAAAAATTGTTTTAAAACCCATATTTAAAAATTTATTAATATAATACTGTTTTGTGGTTCTTTTATTAAGATTTATTTTTCAAACTTAAAAATTGTTTAATGTTAGATACGTCTTTTGTAAATTAAAGTAACAAAATATGTACTCGATTTTCAAAAATAAGCATAGCATGCTTTGAAAATTATACGAAATCCAGCAAATAATTTATATTCGACATGAAATAAATTTTATTTCAAATAACATTATGACAATATGTAAAATAATAAATTTCTTAAATGTTTGATTTGAATTTTATTTTTTATTTTGCCTTATAAATACTTTTATTGTTATCCAATGGATTTCTAATTCTATAAAGATGTAGAAAAATAAAATAGATTCATATCGAATATATATTATTTGCTGGGTTTTGTATAATTTTCAAAGCCTACTATGCTTTTTTTGAAAATCATTTACATATGTATAACCTCTCAAATGACTTTTGAAAGTTTGTACATAAGATAAAGGGTTTGTAACTTTTCAAAATTGTGTTTGAAGTCTACTGACGATTTGGTAAAGCACCAATGAAATGCATATAGACAATGCTTAAACACCAGCAAATAAATTTCATTAAAAAAATATATGTATTAAAATATTTAAAAAATATATGTATTAAAATAATTTTCTAAAACTGGCATTTTTGCTTCTATATGAATCTCTGTACTACACCTGAAAAAATTATTCAAATATCTATTACTGATCGCGAGATATTCCGATTGTGGGGTATGCAATTCACAGAATATAAAGAATTCTTGAAACTTCTTTTTTTATTCACAGAACTGTTATAATTTCTAAAATTCTACCTAAAATACATAAAAACAACAAAGCTACATTTCTAATGTTATACAAAACATTTGTGTACACTTTCTATAATGAAAATTTATTTTATATTCTTTTTTTTGCGGAAATCGGTATATAATTTTAACGATATTTGCATGGTTAACGGTATTTTTACGATACCGTGTGCTAACCTTGACAAATAAAATTAATATTCACATAAAACTGATACACTAGAACAGCGACAAAAGGCATGAAATACACATGAACACCTATGAGAGAGTGTTCTGCCGTGTAGGCTGTGGAATTAATTGACGTTAATTGTAGGGATGTAACGAATACCGATACCGATATATCGGCGATACTTCAGATTTTCCGATACATCGGTATCGGCGATATTTTTCTGTCGATACGACGATACTTTTAAAAATTTTTTTCAGAGTTTTGTTTAACAAATAATTTATTTTTGTTCGATTTTACCATGAATTAAATTCACTTCGTTATTTTTTAAATCTTATTAATATCAATTTTAAAAATTAATAATATTTTATGCTGCTATTTTGTAAACAAATTATTTATTTTTTGTTAATTTTACCATGAATTCAAATTCAAGTCGTTTTTTTTCTTTAAATCTTATTCCAGCAAAAAAAAAGATACTCCAAAGAAGTCATGAAAATGTAGAATTCGCGATCTGGAAGTATTGCAAATTTGGATAATTTCTAATTAGTTTTACATATCCTTGCCATTGCAAGAAGTTCTGTTTTTCGATTACCAATCACCGAATTGGAAGCGATACTAGGACAAATTTCTTTTTCGGTATTTTATAATGATTTTTCCTCAAGGAAAAAGGATAAAAATTACATATTTTCACATTTTTTTATGCGAATTTAAACTCAGAACTGTATTTTCATGTAAATTTAAGTGAATAAATATAAACTTAGAAGTCTTTTAATAATTAAGCTATTAAGTTATTTTAAAGAATATTAGTTGATAAATGTCCTTTAAAAAATTGATTTTTTTAAAAGCATGGCGAGTATTTTTTAAAATTATAAAGGAATTAAAAATTTTTTCTTGCTTTTCTACTAATTATCTGCATATTTTTACAATAGATTTTTTGGAAGCAAAGAAAATGTAGCTGCTTAAAAATTACTTCCAATGTAACAACCTCTTTGGTTTACATGGAAGTAATTTTGCTAAGCTTTATAGAAAAATTATCCAAACTCCAATTTTTAATTTAAAAAAACGGGATCCCGGAACGTATCGGGATTTTTGTACATTAAAAAAAATCTCAAACGATAACTTGAGACAATCAGCCATATCACACAATACCATTCCGATCAAAAGTGGTTTCAATTCCCTAAAGCTACGGTCACAGTTGGCAAATATTTGACGAAATAAGCGTAACCACTACTTTTTCTCAAGGTTATTGTGATCTAACTTGGTTTTTATATTACAAACAGCATGTCATTTGTCAAGTTTTCCCTTTTTTGCAAGTTTTTTGAGATGCCAAAAAGTTTTAATTTTCTATAAAGCTTTTTCAAGTTTTTTAATAAATATGTACATAATTTAAAATTTGAAGTATAGTATATCGGATGAAAATATTAAGTGATTGCTTATGCAATGATACGATCAAATATTTTCTCACTCCCTTATTGCTGCAACAGTGTTTAATTGTGTTTACCCCCTCTGCAACTGTGCCGTTTTTATACATTCCTTAAAATGAGTTCCAAATACACTTTTTTTGTCTTTTTTTCAGAAATAAGAAGTTTTTAAAAAAATATATATGGTAACGCTGATTACAAAATAATATTAATTATGCTACAAAAAGCTATTTGCATATAATTTTTAATAAATGCGAACTCATATTAAAGAAATATATTGGAATTAATGGGAAATAAAATATTAGTTTGTATGTTGGTCAAGTTTTTTTAGTCAAATAAGTTGCTTCTTCAGAAAACGAAAATTTTCTTCGTAATCAAACCACTTTTCAATTTCAAAGTTGAATTGACAAAGACTTTTCAAATAACTTCATTTGCAGGGAATATTAAAAAACGTGCATACTTTTAGGGCGTGAAGTAAATAATTGGCCATAAGCTTTCTGTTAGGGATGCCAAGCGGAAATCCCAGAATCCTGGGATTTGTAAAAATAAATACCGGGATTTTTCGGGATTTCTTATTTAGTAATTTTTTTTATAAAAAAGTATGATATATTTGAATTTTCGTTAATTTATTATAATATTTAAAAGTCCCATAAAATTTTGTACGTAAATTTTGTAACAATTTAATTATTATTCGCGACAAATTGTTTATCAATTAACAACAAGAGCAATATAGTTTAACTATTTTCTAACGATTATTTTCACCGATTATTTTCACATATTACGTAACGCTCCAAGGGTGGGGGGAGGGTTAAGGATTTTTTACGTACTAGATAACTTATACAGGAAATTGTGTAAAAAGCGTCACGAAGGAGAAAGCGGTTCAAAAACACCAAAAATTGCGTTACGTAACATGTCAATAGCCCCCAAGGGTGCTACAATATACCGCTGAAAATTATTTTGAAAACAAAAAGAAGTATATATGTGTTTTGGAAAAAAAATAACATTAAAAAATTTATAATTTTGAGAAATTCATAACCTCTTATTCTGTAGTATAACTAACTATATGTCGACTTTCCTTAACCCCACAAAAAATTGGCCCTTCTCTACATGTTGTCGGCAACAATTGCGTACTATTGACAGCTCCTTACAATCCTTTAAGATCTGGGAAATTCGAAGACTATTAAAATAATCATTTGTTGCTATCGACGAGTAGACAAGTGCAAACTTTTTGTTGTCGGGTTGACGTGAAAGCGAGAAATATTTACAGACTAAGGCGGACTATTCGAGTTTGTATGTTGTTTACGTTGCAATTCTTTTTATTCGAGTTACAGAGTAGAAGGCCAGCACATTAATGAATATTACTCCCATTGTGGAGTTTTTAAAAATCAACTTATATATTGCTCCTTTATTGCAATGTGGTCATATCTAAGAAAAAAGAAAACTTGGCGTTTAAAGTTTTAAAATTGTTAGCAAGTATATGGGCGGTACTAACTTTTTAGTGGTTATAACTTCGGTTTAGATTAAGATACCTTTCAGAAAATTTGTTTAGAAAGAAGGTCTCAATGAAGACTTTTTGTTAAGTAACTTAAAAAGTTTTGTTTTTTTGAGATATGACTACGTTGCAATAAAGGAGAGATATGATTTTAAAATTTTTCAGTAGACCAAAAATACTCTTCAAGGGTCCAGCCAAACTTTGTATGTGTGGGCTTATAAAAATATCATAATTAAATGTAATTAATTGAATTCGATAGATTTTTTTTAATTTTTCGACATGTTCTGCCTTATTATGGTTGTCATAGTCGTGACGAAATCGATAAAAAGTGACAATGCTTGCCATTTGTTGTTGGTCAATCGCAAATTTAAAAAAATCATTAACAGATAAATTTAACAAAACAATAATATTTTCGCAACTGTATTCATATTGAAAACAAAAACAAATTTTTATATTTCGTTATTGTTTTCAGTATAAATTCTCGAAAGAATTGTGCATCAAATGTGATTAGTCAACTTAAAATACATATGTAACCATATGTAACCACATATGTACTCGTATTAGAAATAATTGTTTAATAATATATTTTCAGCTTAAAACCTTTTAAAATTCATAAATAAAATAGAAATTTGTTATTAAAGTACTATTTATTCAAAAAATAAAAGATTTTACCAAAAAATGTTAGATCCCGAAATCCCGGAATTTCGGGATCGGGATTTTCAAAATCCCGAAAATTCATATATCGGCAAATTTTTGCAATTTCGCGATGAATACGGCATTGTCTTCCTGATTTCATGAAATGAAGCTACATAACTCATTTTCGCCATCCGGCCTCTTTTCATATATATTGTTAGCAGAACTATACACTAGTGTAAAGTAGAAAACGAATACACAGAAATGCGAAAATACTCATTCTACTTATATCCAGTTCGGAGTTGTTTAATTTTATTCGATTCTGTTATTGGAAAGTTCCAATTTAAAATGATTAAATTTTCAGCAATAATCCGTTATAGGTATTTTAAGGTCTGTTTAAAATGTGATTAAAATAATACGTATACAAAAAGTTTTTCGATAAAAGTATTTAAGGGTAAAGAAATATATGCGGAAAATAAATTCCCAGTTTGCGGACAAATCCCTTTTACTGGAAACGCCGCTATTGCCAACAAAACAAAATTTCATGCAATTTCATGAAATATTTCATCGTGTAAATTCAGTCTTACATCGAAATTTTTGAATTGTTAAGAGCGCTGTATTGTCGTGTTTATTTCAAATGACATGACATTACGTGTTTTGATTGCCAAAATCTTTTTTGTTAAATTAATTTATTTATAAAAATATTGTCCTCTTTTTGGACCAAATTTCCTCGTTTTTTGTGGTTGATGTCCTCTTTTTCTCAAAAGGGAAATGGCAGCCCTATCCACAAGAGATTATTTCTTTTATGAAACAAAAACAACCATGACTAGTTACAAAGTGGTCCAAATGTATGCAAAAATGTCGTTCATTTAACATTTCAATGCCATAGAACTGGAGCATGTACTCCATCTTTGCATTATATCGGACTCTATTACATAGAAGCATGTTGTAACTAGTCCATGATAGACACTTTGCATAAAAAATTGTCATTAAATTTTTCTTCATTAATTTTTTTTTTCTTTATTAGTTTTTTAATATTTAATTGTTTATTATATGTTAGTATTTTGTATAGCCATTTTTTTCTCGTGATTTAATTAATGGTGTTATATAATATTATTCATTGCTTTCAGTATATATGTCTTAATCTTTAGCCACACATTTGCCCGCAAAGCACATTTCGAATTTACAACAACGTACACCAGGAGAACATTCTGTTTTCTGCTTCTCAACTCCCGCACATGCCTTAAAGTACGACCACACGGGATTGCCAAAAAGGAAAATGGAAAAGTTTTATTTATGTTGAATAACTCTACATTACAAGCAAAAAGTATAAAGTATCAAATGCATTTTTTTTAGCGTAATTAGTATATGCTAAACACAAGAAAAATATAAAATAATTTTCATTTAGGACATTGTCCAGATAACGGTACATATGTGTTTTTCTATGTATACTTCCCCTTAAAACTTTAACAGATAGTCAAAGTTTGATTAAAGGGATCTGTAATTAGTTTGAAAGGCTACAAAATTACGCGTCGATTAGTGGATAGTTGGCTTTGATCGGATTAAAAAAATGACTGAGCTATAGGGGATCAAAGTTAAAATTGTGTAAAATTTCTCAAGTTTTTCACCAATTGTGTCTATTCACAATTAAAAATTTTCATTCAATAGTCTATTCGATTTCAAAAATTTTAAGCCATAGTGGACCGAATTCTGATAAAATCTAAAAATGCTATAATAAAAAGACCAAAATACTAGCATTTAAATTTAGTAAAAAAAAGTGCACTAGCAAAAGAACAAAATAAAAAAAATTAAAATATATAAAATAAAAGATGTGGTAGTAAATTTAAATGGTAGTGTTTGCGTTTTTTCTCATTATAAAATTTTTTAAATCGAATAGACTCTTCAATAAAGTTTTGTTTTTAACTATGGATTTTGTTCTTATTTGTGGTACAAAACACCTTCCGAATAGACAACAATAGGTGAAAAACGTTAAACATGTCATAATGCTTTAAATTTGATCGCCTATTACTCATCGTTTACCCCCCAATCAAAGCCAGTTATTCACTATTCGATGTGTAATTTTGTAGCGTTTCAAACAATATTTTGAGCACTTTAACCGAACCTGCTGTTGACTCCGGATGGATGGTGCTTTAAAGGAAAGAACACATCGAAAAACACAAATGTACCGTTATCTGGACAATGGCCGAAATGAAAATTATTTTAATATTTTTCACGTGTTTAGCACATCCTAATTATCCTGCAAAAATGCCTTAGAAACTTTATATCTTACAAAAGTAAAAATTTCTAAAGCAGAGTAATACAAAAAAGAAAATTACCTCTGAGTCTACAGGAAGAGTCACAAATACTGCTAGTACGGCGGCAATAACGATGAAAAAATTTAAAAAGTTCATATTGGAGATGATCAATTTGGTGGATAAGCTGGAAACAAGATTTGGAATGTCGAAAATGTTCCCGTTACAGTTGTGGTCTGCTTCTATACTGTGCTTCAATTTGTTAAAGCTGCTTTTTATATAAGAAAATACACCTGTTCATAATCAGTCGTCATCAAACAGTGCATAGTTTATATTATATACTATGTATGTATGTATGTATGTATGTATGTATGTATGTATGTATGTATGTATGTATGTATGTATGTATGTATGTATGTATGTATGTATGTATGTATGTATGTATGTATGTATGTATGTATGTATGTACTAGTGATGTTACAAATATCAATTTTTAATATTCGCGAATACGAATACGAATATCTGAAACAATAGTCGCTGAATTCGAATACGAATACGAATGCACAATCTAAATAGTTAGTACCACTTAATATCTCAAATTTAATTGAAAAAAAATCTACCGTTTGCGTCAAGAACAATAAATTGAGAAAAACTATCACAATACTATAGGTATTTAACTTTATTATGATATTCCGATGACGGAATTATTAACTTAGCACCTGAATGCCACTTTTTTAAATTTTTTGTGGAAAGTAAATAAGGGAAAATACGAGCTTATTTTACCTATACCCAGGCAATATTTAGTGACACCAGCGGCAAGTGTTCCGAGCGAGCGAATGTTTAGTGGTGCGGAGCTTATTTACACCGCGCAATAGGCTTGATGGAGATAAGACTTTAACACTTTTATTTTTGAAGCTCAACATTCCTCTACTGAGCTTTGAGTATTACTTTAACATGCTTAATAAATTAAGTTAACAGGACTTTACTTTTTAAATACCATGTCGTTGTGAAATATATTTTGTTTCTTTACTAAAAGAAGCTTATTGTTTTGCGTTATAGACAAATTTTTTTTTTGTGAAAATTAATATTTTTTGTTTAATTTTCAGTATTTTTTATGTATTATTTTTTGGAACGTATTCACAAAATATTTGTGAAATATTCGCTTGAATTTGGCGAATACGAATACGAATATCATGAACGAGGCGACTATTCGGCGATTCGAATACGAATACGAATATTCGTAACATCACTAGTATGTACTATGGATGCCAAACGAGACTGGTTTTTGTAAATCCCGGGATTTCAAGATTTCGCGATATTTTCGGGTTTCGGGATTTTTATTTCTTATATTTTTTAAAAGAACACGTTTTTATTTTTTATAAATTAAAATATTTTCATTATAAGTCGGAAGTAATTATTATTTGGCTTAAGTTCACAATAATTGAATTAATGTAAATTCAAATTATTTTTAAGGAATATTAGAATATCTAATCAGACTAGCAGAACGGATTAGTACTACTTATTTCGACAGCCGCTACACAGAAAAAATTATGATAGCTTTTTTTTTAAACAAACATGTTTTTGAAACTGATTTTATATTGTCTCTATTTATTATTGTCTCCATTTAGTTTACCTACCGCCAATGTTGGCAACCTGATAAAATTATGAAATTCTTTGATTTATTTTTTATATTTCTCTAAAACATTTTTTGATTGAAATAATTTGTTTATTAAAATAAAACAAAATTTTTTTTTCAAACAATTTATTACAAATTTTTGCGTTTGAATTTACAAATTTCTTTATAGGACCTAAATTGAACAAATTTACATTTGATTCAGGGAATTTGGTATTTGAAGTGAAAAGTTAGTTTTTTCTGTGTACGTTGTCATCATCAGCGTCCTTTGTTCGCTTTTACCACGTTTGATCGTGGATACTAGTATTAATGAAACATCAGCTATTTAACCAAATTTTATGAGGAAATAGAATATGAGTCCTATTCATTTTATTAATATGGTGAGCCGAACAAATTTCACCTTCTGATTCTATATTCCAATTTTTCAACTCTTATTTTTATTGGTTTTTGCTTGTACGTAAGCTCCGCCTAATTATTTGCACATTATTTATGTTCATATTCATAAAATTTTTATAAATACAAAAGTAATAAAAGTGAATATTTATAAAATGTCGCGCAAGTTTACTACACGAATATATAAAAATTGTGTTCAAACATAACTACTCAGCCCTTAACAGAAGTTTGAACACAGACATTTTTTGTGACGTCATTCCGCCGACGTTATTGCTTATGTTCAGAAATAAAAATTGCACGTCTGGTCGCAGTGTACAACACTAATAAATAAACTAAATTTTTTTATTTTGTAAGAGAAAAATGTAAATATTGAACAATCAAAGAAAAATTTAGCTCTACGGAAGGTTGAACTGACATCAGATGTTTCGAGACCACCACTTCTTCATATCAGAGCTCTTTTCCATATAGACGACACCGCCAGCGAAGGCAGCAATAACCAACAACCAAATCTTTCTTTGATTGTTCATATTTACAAGCTTTAGAACTTTTTTCTAAAATAAAAATAATAATCGAACTTAGTCTAAGTTCGTATTTAAAAAAAATCGCGTAAATTAAAAAATTTTCCGACTAATTCGAATAATTTTGAATAGTAAAAGTTACTCCAACAACTCGAAAGAAATCGAAGTTTTGCTCGTTTGTTCGAGTATCATCAAATTCTAAATATCAATTAATTGATTAATTGAACAATTGAAAACTCGACTAAAATGAATACCCTACTTTTAACTCTTTAATATTCGTTATTTTACACACTCGTATGTATTAAAGTTGAGCTTAAAATTTTTTACAAAATTTATCTACTTGATTGAAAGCAGGTTTTTAAGCGAGAATGAAGAGTAAGTTTATTTGAGTTTCTTGGTGCCGTTTTGCAACAGTGTTTGTGGTCGCTTTTGCTTCCAATAAAGCAGGTTTCTACTACAAACCTGCTGATATCGCTGCTGATTCTTGTATGGCGAGTTCTCAAATTGGAGTACTACATTTTTGGTCACAAAGGTGCTTTAGAAGCGCTGAAAATCATCAACATTTTCAGCACTAGAACTGAAAATATATGAAAAAAATCGTTCGATGTGGACTGGCGTCGTTAACGCCATTTTGAATTTTTCTTATTTCGTTACTTTATTTATTTTTATTAATTTCATATATTTTTACTCAATGTTTGTTATTTTAACTTCAACTAGTATCGAACTAAGAACCTTCAGGTTTGAAGTCCAACGTACCAATCACTCGACCAAAAACACTGTTGCAAAATGGCACCAAGAAACTTAATTAAACTTACTCTTCATTCTCGCTTAAAAACCTGCTTTAGATCAGCACTAGAAAATAAGCTTTTTTGTATAGCTTGTGTACGAAGCTTTTTTATAAGTAAAAAGCAAATACTTTCTCTTCAAAACTTGCATTGTTGTGAATAGAGTTGTGCTTTTCAGCTCTTTTGAGTGAGCGCTCTTTTCAGCTCAGCTCACTTTACTGAACTAGGACGCTCTTTTAGTTCAGTTAGTTCAATAGTTCAGTTGCTCAGTATAAGTATGTGCACTGGTCGATCACATCCATAACAGGTAAAGTTGACAGCGCAGCTAATAACTTTGTTTGTAATATTATCATGGATGAATGTCAAAATTTCTTTTTTTTTTGCTTTGTGCTTTTGACATAGTGCAATGATTTTACAAAAATAAAGTACTTGAGGTTTTTGTAGATTTCGTACTCTTTGTACTAGGGAGCTTATTGGGTATATGTAGATGTCCCTTGATTTCAAAATGTAATCTGATTATTGTGAGAAAGACCTAAAAAGAAATATGAGCTAAAAAGAAACGTGAACGAAAAAAGAAATGTGAGCGTAAATGAAATATGAGCGTAAATGAAATATGAACTTCGTTCACTTATGTGAGTAGTTCAATTGAACTAGTTCGTTCATGAACTACCCAACTATAGTTGTGACGCTATGAAATAGTTTCTGAGGAAGCTCATATTTTAAAGCAAATTATGACGCGCTTTATTTCTTTAGTGCTTCAAAAAACATGAAAATTTTTTACTGGGAACATACATAACAGAGTAGTGTGCACTTGATTATACTATTTTCAATTGACGTCGAAAAGACCCTTTCACTTAAAGTAGATATTGGTGCGAGCAATAGGATTGCATTTCTAGTTTTTCTGATATTTTCTTTGTCTTATCTAAACACATGAAATGATTTGTTATACTAATACATTTTGTTTGAGATTTTTTAAAATTTCTAATACTAATAGTTTAGTTAAGCTCAAACAAGAGATTGCTTTCATTTAGATCCACATTTTTTATTTTTTTCTTCCAAAATGTCATAGTCTGATTTTGATCAGATTCAAAGTAAAGCAAAGCAAGTAAAGCAACAATTTGATTGCAGACTCTTTTATTTTAGTTTTCAAGCTACTTCTGTTTTAAAAAGTTATTATTATTGGGGAACCTTGCAAAATTAAGATAAAGAATAAGTGTCTTATATTAAGTGCTTGTATTTTAAAAAGTTATTATTATTCAGGAACCTTGCGGAATTAAGATAAAGAGTAAATGTCTTAAGTACTTTAATTCGTCTCTCGTTTATTCTGGCTTTAATGCAAGCAGTAAATCTTTTCAAAAGGAATTATTCGCCTTCTCTAAACTGTTGATTAGGATTAGATGATTAGAAATATAAAAATAAATATTTTTATATTATAAAAGAAGAATTCACTAAACAATTTATTTTAATCGATTAATTAACATAAATTGTTCGAGTTATTCGTTACTCGAAATTAACTATTTTTATTATTTAATGAAATACAGTTGACGCTTGATAATTTGCAATTCGTTAATTTGAATTGCTCGATAATTTGATCCCAGTCCCAGGTCCGTTGAAAAACATGCAATAAATTGAAAAAAAAATCCATGTAATTTGGTCCCTTCGGTAATTTGAAATTATTTAAATGACATTTAGATCGCCAACAAGCTATAATTGGAATGTTTTTCGGCCCTACGCGTAGGGCCGAAAAACGTAGCTACAATCTATAATACGCTCTATAATCGTAGCTACGCTCTATAAGCGTAGCTAAGCTCTATAATCTGAGTTATTTTAAGGTACTTTGTTTTATAGAAGATAAAATTGGCTTAAGTTTATATGCATTGCTTCATATATAGCAATTTCATCTTGCTCGCCGACGTTCTATAATTTGAAGTTTGGCTTTTCTACCCTCTATAATTTGAATTGGTCATGTGAATGTGTTTATGTTTTTGCTTTATTTTTTAATTTTAATCAGTCTTGTTAATTTCGATTTTTTCATTTTATTTTTGAGACTTAAAACTCTTGTTAATATGAACTCTCGATTATTTGAACCCTTTCCCCGGCACCTTGAATTTAAAATTATCGAGAGTCGACTGTAGTGACAAAAACAATTCTTCGATTAATCGAACAACGATTAATCGAGAGGATACTGTAGTCCCTAGACACGTTCAAATTGTATTGATATGTTTACAAAAATTGCTAAGCTTTACCGTAGCTTCAACTTTGCTACACTCTAAAACACTTTTGTTGAAAATTAGGTCGATAATAGTCGGGAACACTTTACAGATTATTATCGACCTAAAATTACACATGCATTATTTTTCAACAAAATGATTTTACTAAAAAAGCGATTGGCTGCCTGCAGGTTTGAGCCGCGACCTCCTGACTGATAGTCTGACGTATCTACCATTCAGCCATAGCCGTATTATACCTCATGTTACATTTTTTCCACTTGGACTAAATATGTTTAATTTGAAAGGTTTTTTCTTTAATAAAATAACTACAAAATCGATGTAATTTTAGACAAGGAGAAATTTTCAACACAATTTTGGACAATATATGATCGTAATTAGAATTAATATTTTAGAGTGTATATGTAGTTAGCAAACAATTAGGAGTCCCTATAAGTTATTCTGAAAATTTTAAAAACAACATTTTTTCTCAATTTTTTCAACAAATGTGCATGCCATAAAATCTTAATAAGGATTGTTTAGTGGACTCTTCGCTCCATTATAGCCGTATATACACCTCGTTTATAAGCACGTTTTATTTGCAAATAATAATGTAGTTCTGCCAAATATATTTTTTTATTGTAACTTACCAACTCACGAAAACAATTGCTGAATAACGAACTATTTGCAACTAAGATGTTTGACGGCGCCACTCTTGCATGTGTTTGTTAATAAAAAATAATAATAAATAGATAAATTTTCCGTGAGTTAGTAAATTACAATAAAAACTATTTGGAAGCATTTTACGATCTTATTTGCAAATAAGACATGCTTATGAGCGAGGTAATAGTTAAGCGGTATCACCAAGTATGAATAAGCTGTGGGCCAAAACTGATGATAGGTTTTTTGAGGACCCACCGATTTTCAGAAATTTTGGAGATTCATAAAAAAATTGGTCACCAAAATTTGACACACGGAGTGTAGTGCAATCGAACCTGTAATGTCTAGTTCGTGTGTTTCGCCAAAAGTCTTCGTTTGTCGCATAGTGTTA
The DNA here is from genome assembly GCA_956483635.1 of Panzeria rudis. Taxonomy (NCBI): domain Eukaryota; kingdom Metazoa; phylum Arthropoda; class Insecta; order Diptera; family Tachinidae; genus Panzeria; species Panzeria rudis. The sequence goes on from OY101450.1 coordinate 31,449,059, forward strand.
TTAATCTACCGTTAAATATCGTTGATTTAATATTTTCACTGTTAAAACAAAATTGTTCAATATTGAATCCCTAAAATCTTCTTTTATAAAATGTGACTTTGTGTAGTTTACCTGCCACTTAAAGGCATTTAACAGCTCTTGGTTGAATTCAGTAAAAATTGAACTTAATTTTTCTACAACTATCTTCATAAATTTGAATATTTAGCCTTTTTGTAGCATTGAGCAAATGTTACTAGAAAGCAGGCAAGAGAAAAAAAATCTGGAATTGGGAATACAGCGTTGGGGGGCGGGACTCAATTGCAAAAAGCGGTACAATCTCGCGAAAAGTGAGACTTCTGGCAGCCCTCATACTTCTATTAAAACATTTTGACCAATGGCAGAAAGTCCAAAACTTTTTTATTTTAGCATTATTTTAAAATTTCACTTTTAAGGATTTTTCTTTGTTTTTAAGCAACTGATGAGTTAATGGCTTCAACAAAACAGAGCCTGCAAAGAAATAAGTATGTATACATGTATAATTGCCTTAAATCTAAAAAAATTGTGCCAGGTCATTATTCATCAGCAAAAAATAAATTAAAATAATACATACAAGAAAACCTTGGCGTAGCTAGAAATTTATTTAAAAAAAAAAACGTTCCTTCTGAAGGGGGTCTAAAATAATACATACAAGAAAACCTTGGCGTAGCTAGAAATTTATTTAAAAAAAACGTTCCTTCTGAAGGGGGTCTAAAGCCCACTTTAGTCCCTTATATTATCAAAATTACTCTAATACTTTGAATTTCTGGGGAGTGCTTAGCATCCCCCTATCTACGCCAATACAAGAAAATAAAAAGGTTTTCATATAATCATGGCCTGAATGTTGATGTGCAAATGCCAAAGCAGCCCAGGAGACTAACTAGGCTAAAATAATACGACAGCAACAGTAAACAACATGAGCTGCTTGCTTAGTTTTTAACTAAGCAACTCATCTTTTTCGTGTTGTTATTTATTTTTTCATTTCCATCTTTTGTTGGGTTGAAAAATAATCAAGATTAAGAACTCACCCACACCTTTTTGTTGAAAATCGCCCAGTCACAGGATAAATATTTGCTAGATGAGCTGTTTTTTTCTCCTTCTGTGTTTTAGGGAAAAATTAAAATTAGCCGCGATTTTTCTTAAGGTTACTGACAAATTCCATTGCGCCAAAAGTCCATTGTTTCGCTATTATGTTGTGTCTATTGTGTTGGGCAAATTTTTCATTACAACTGCCAACTTTTTATTTTCTGTTAACTGTTAAAAAGTAGGAGGCCATTTAATACAACACATGTTGTTGTTGCCGTTAGTCTTGACGACTTTGTTTTTGTTGTATTCAATTTACGCGTTTTATTCTTTACCCGTAGGCATTACTCGTGTTTATATGTACATGTAATTTGTTTGTGCTGTTTATCAAACAGAGTGGAGCATATTTGTTGATACAATAAAATAAGCTTAATGAAAAAAATATATTTTTGAAAAGTTTTAAGTTAGTTCAAGTTTCAAGTTAATTTGATCACAAACTTTCAAAAATTATTTGAGAGTTACAATAGAATAAGCGTAGCGCATTGGCATAATTGGTAATATATAGCACTTCTAAACGACTGAACTGATTTGTCTAGAAATTAGTATGGTTATAGTCTATCAGCGGATACAGGGGAGGGGAAAAGGGATATTTCCCCCTCCATTTCTATGGAGGTCCTAAAAGAATGGTACGTTTCATTCAAATTATTATAAATTGTTTTTTAAAAAATCAGAATAACACAACTGTCCACTAAATTTAGTAACACTCTGTCCACCAAATAGCCACAACAGCATCTAAATCAGCATTCATCTTGCCAGCTCATCTCGTTCTTATATCCTTTATGGTAACAAAACAAAACCTTTAAAAAAATCATTGTTTGGCAGCAAAAGAAGAAAAAAAACAGCGTTAAAGCTGAACATTTGTTAAGGCTTTTCTCTTTTTGTAGGCATTTTTCCATTAAAATTCCTACATTATTTTATGAATTAGACCACTCTTAACTCACATTTCAAAATATGTACAAACGTACAAAAAAAAAAGGAAAACATTTTAAAATTTCGAAGGAAACTTAACAATAAAACGAAAAAACATTCATAATGAATTAAAGAAGGAGTACAAATGCAAATGGTTTTCAGCTTTTTATTTCTTTGGCTTTTAAGAAATTCGGCACATAATTTTTGTACACAGGACATTAACAACAATTTTAAAATTAAATGGAAAAATGTTTTTCAATTAAGCCCAGTAGTAAAATTTAAAGCCTATTCAATGTTAAGTCTTTTTTTTTTGTTAATTTTTATGGTCTTTTCAAAAGTCAAAAGGCTAAAGTAAAAAAAAAATAATAATAAAAATAATTAATATTATAAAAGAAGCTTTAAAATTATTTGGCCTTAAGTCACAGCAGAGGGTAATTGTGAAGCCTTTTAAATTAAAAAATTTTGATGGTTTTGAGGCGCGTATAGGGAGGGATAAGCTCTTCAGGATATTTTCATGAAGAACACCACAGTATCAATTCCACTTATTATTACAGATAGTTTGCACTGTAGAAAAAGTTTTATACGTAATGCGATTTAATATCTTGTTGTAAAACAGTTCCCGTTCGTAATACGATTGCTATAGTGCACAAAAAAATAAATTATGCAACAAGGAAAGCCGAAAGAAAGAAGAGAAGGCTATTGCTACAAAGACACCGCCGAAATGAATCTCATAATCGTTTTTCGTTGGCCAACATTTTTTAACTTTTAAACCCTTTGAAATATTTTCGTATTATATTTTTAACGTACAGATATGGAACTCCTTTTAGCAGCTTTTAACTTGATTAAAATCGGTTCAGCACTTGTTGCGGAATTTAAGCCCGAAGTTGAACTTATGAATTTTTTTTCAACATTTTACATAAAAATGTGTTATTTTTTAATTTCTATTTAAAAAAAGGCAATATGTGGATAAACAAATCATTTTAATAATACCTACGATAAGTTTTTATCGGTTTTGGATGGGCCATTTCTAAAAATTGCATAGATATAGGGGGGATGAGTACCCTTCCCACTTACTTCCTCTGTCAGGTTTTTCCTAACTTCGTAACTTGTATTCAAATTAGTTCATACATAATTTGAAGACTCTTACTGTTATAGATTTCCAGTTATCATGTAATTATTGAATACTTTGCTTGGGGAGCAACCCTTCCTTCGCACCTACCCAATCAGTTTCTTAGTTAGCTTCGTATTTTGTCTTCAAATTAACTCATAACAAATTTTAAGACTCTTACTATTATAGCTTTCCATATAGCAAGTTTTTTACCTTATTTCGTTTCTTTTCTTCAAAGTAGTTCACACCAAATTTGAAGACTCTTAGCAGATAATTATTGATTACTTTTTATGGGGAATCCCCTTTCCCTCGCACCTACCCCTTAATTTTTTTAACTTGTATTCAAGTTATTAATAATTACATTATTAATAATTACTTTGTGTTGGAAGTACCCCTTCCCCCTGTCCAATACTGCAAATTTTTTGACATACTTAGCATTTTGCTCCAAAAATAATTCATAATATTTATGAATACTCTGACTGCTATAGGTTTCATCCCAGTAAAAAATTTTCATGTTTTTTGAAGCACTAAGGCAATAAAGCGCATAATAATACGCTTTAAGATAAGATCTTATTGCAGAGCAGTGAAGGTATATGAAAGAAACTATACCAAAAAATTTAATTTTTGACTGCTGATATAATGCAGGTTTTTAAGCGAGAAAGTTCCATATACTTACAATTTTAGTGCTGAAAATGGTGATGATTTTCAGCACTTCAAAAAGCGCTTTTTGTATCAAAACTCGCCATACAAAAATCACCTGCGATATCAGCAGGTTTGTAAGCACTACTTTTTACTATTCTCTCATAGTAATAATCAGAATTTTTTAAAGCAATTTTTTTACTAAGATGATACTCGTATAAGATATTAACTTAGTATAGAAGCGCACTGCCACAGTTATACATCCAGAAAAAAGATTGGTTGGAAAATGGTTACGCCGATCAAATATTAGTTGAATATACTATATTTCAACTCATGCTATCAATTTTCTATGAATCCAAAAAACAATCTATGTTTATTACCATAAGAACACAATTGTAATAAAGATATGATTCTGACAATTTTTTTTATGATTAGATCAACCGAACGCATACTTTTGTAATGCATAAGTAACGAATATGATGAGCACAAGCGAACAAATTATTATGAATTGGATTTTAGTACCAATTATTGCTATTTTTAACTAAAAAAAAATTTTCTTTCTAAATTTACTTAACTTTTTATTGGTTGTTGCAACGAACTAGTGGTTAATTTTATTATCTTTGAAACACCTAACAGATTAAACGGTTCGCATTATCAATTATTTACTATTGTAAAATAACTTCTTTTTCAATAAGAATTCTATAATAGTTGGTGCAACTGCCAAAATTCGATTGGCAACAAATTCGGTTGTCACATCGAATCTGTTTTCTCAGTGTATCCATCAGACTGTGTTGTCATGGAAAGCACACCATTTTATACTATTGGGGAGAAAATTAGCGTTCTTTGAATAATATTTTTTTTAAAATAATATTAAAATTAAAAAAGTGTTGTACGGGTGGGTCCGTGCCGGTACAAAAATATTTATAGGGTTAAATTGTACACTTTTACCTTTCTCTGGATGATATACTTTTCTTGGTTCCTTTTGATCTTTAAAACTTCTATTATCGATGATAGTTTGCGAGGAATGATAATTTATTTCTGATCAAATATAAACAAATCAGCCTTTTTTCTAAAATTATATTAAATATGTGTGTTTTACAGCATGCCACGCCCACAGTTACATATATTTTGAGCTAATTTTTGGGCTACCTAACTTAGTTTAATATATATATTAAATGGTGTTAAAATTTAGAAAATCTAAAGCAACAAAAAATTTGGGTTTTGGCCAATGAATTAAATTCCTTATTTCTCGCTGTTTACGATATCAAATGTCGTAACTCGCCCCCAAAAATTTAAAATTTTTTTTATACTTTTTTTTTGCCACGTTTTATTTTTAAGTGTATATTTTTTTAATTCTATTCTGTCTTTACAATAACAGAAAACTTTGTGATTTCTAAAGTAGCAATAAAACAGCACAAGCGCATAATAAACAATTACTTAAATAAAAGAAAATTATTTTTAATATATTTTTTCATCCTCTTCAAATTTAGCAATTAAAATGCCACCCATTTCATTCAGATATAAAACAAATACCCGCACCACATATAACTTGCCCACTTCTTTTTTTAAGCAAAAACAACTACAAAAACATGTCATAAGATCAAAAAGTTGTAAAGTTGTTAATTTTTAGAAAAATAACCTTTATATTAAATGGAATGCTGTTTTGCTTAATGTAACCATGGAGTCCTAAAAATAAGAAAAAAGAAGGATGTGTGCTAGAATTAAATTTTTTTGAGAAACCAAACCAACATAAAAAATAGCTTCGCAGGTAAGGGCGGTTCACATATTACGTAATGCTCTATGCGGGGATTTCTTACGGATTAAATAATTTATACTGTACAAAAAAAGTTGCGGAGGGGAGAGGGGGTATAAAATCTCCAAAAATAGCGTTACGTAATATGTGAATAGCCCCTATACGGATTTCTTCATTAATGCCTTTTAGTTCTTCTCATATTTACTGGCTGTTGGGATGGTCGTCAGTCAGTGCCTTATTTTTTGTGGGATAACATTTATGAAACGAAGAAATGTTTAAATGGAATTTCATAATGATTAATAACTAGGAACACATATACATAAATAAGCAGCCAAAAATCGCGGAAAATTTTCATTTAAATTCTCAACATTTTTAAATGCGAAAAAATACTTTTTCAATTGTTCATGTAAACGAAACTCATTAACTACATTTGTACATAAGAGAAGGATACAACATCAACACACCACTACAAACTTAAAAAAATAAACAATAAAGTTTTTTCTTCTACTATACATGCTTCACTGATGACAAATTAAGATAAAATTAAGAAAGTAAGTCAAAGTAAAGAAATGGTCCCAAACAAGAAAACCGTGATATAATATCAAGATCTTCTTCACAAAAGTATTCCTTTAAATCCAGGCTATCCATCTAAGCAAGTTTTGATTTTTACCTAAGATCATAAGATAATTTTTGCTTATGACTAAGGATGTGCGATTAATCGATTAATATAATATTTTTGCATTCTCAAAATTTTTATTATTCAATTAATCGATTAATCAAGAATCCTAATTAATAAAATAATTTTAAATTTGATTATTTAAAATGAGGATTTTTTTTTATTTTATGTTTTTTTTTTATTTCATTCATTTCATATTTGTTTGTATTAATATTGTTTTATTATTTTGAAAAAAAATTACTAAAATTTAAATAATCAAAAATAAAATTAATTCATTAATCAGAATTTTGATTAATAAAAAATTGTTTTAATCGATTAATCGGACATACATCCCTACATATTACATGTTATATTTGACAAGTTTGTTTCCAAAAAGATATCTTCTTTAAAAATTGCTGCCGCACAGAAAAAAATAGTAGGTCGGTTATGGATAGCAACTGAACTTCAGTTGCGTTGCCAGCCGGCAAGTGGAAATTTGTGGTTGCGAGAAAAACACTATATAGCAACTGAAATTATCAGATCTCAGTTGCCAGTTGCCATAAATAATACAATTTTTAGCAACTGGCAACGCAACTTATATTCGGTTGCCATCCATAATCGACCCATAAGTTTCGTTTTTGATAACAAAAATCCCGGTATTCAATAATGTTTTTTTTTTCAAATTTCCTGTGGTAAAGAATTCCGCTATATTGATAACAAAATTATTTCAAAAGAAAAAAATATAATTTAAAAAAAACGTGCAGATGGCTGGAATACGAACCCGGGGCTCCCGGACGTAAAACATACTCGGTACACCTGATCCATGTCCCAGTTATTTTTTTTGTGAGATAAAACTTGTTTTAAGTACGTATGTATGAAAAGAAAAGAAATAACCGGCATGGGAAAGAAATGCATACAACGAAATATTGTTATAAGTGACAAATGTTATTGAAATTCATATTTTTTCAATAACATGGTGTTATTGACCATAATTCTGGTCTATTTTTTGCTGTGCGGTATCAATAAGCTGCATACATTTTTTTTAATTAGAACAAACAAACAATAATTTTGTTATCTGCAACATGACTTTTCCTGACAAAAGTTTGTTATCGATATCGACAATCGATATTTTGTTGCAGAGAAATCTTATTTTGATAAATGCAACAATATTTTTGTGACCATAATTAATTACAGCCAAACGGCAGGACCGATTCAAATAATTTTTTGACATCGACTAAATAAGACCCGTGTGATTTTTTCGTCAATAAAGTTTTGTTTAAGAACATTTTTTTAACGACAAAGGTAAACTTTTTTTGTTGACAACTAGATTTTCTTTACGAAATTTTGTTAGCGGCAACAAGATTTTTATTGAGAATTCTTTTTGTCGATAACAAGATTTCGTTAAGATAAATGTTCTCGACAATCTTACCCTACGTCTATACCTGATATATTTTTATCATTACAACTAACAAGACGTCGGCAGAACAGATGTAAATTTTTTGTTATTGTTAGTATACATGCGAATACGTTGTTGTTTTTTTTTTGTTATGATAAATCACAATTTGTTTGGCGTTGTGAAGGTAGTTTGTCACTATTAATGCACTATTTCACTTATTTTTTCATTAAACTGCTTTTATTTGATTAAAACATTCTTATTTTGCTTTATTCCTATATTTTTTCTTGTAAAAATGTTGTAAAAATTTTTGTTTTTGAAAATAAATTGTAACGTCCAGCAGTTTGTTTACGTTTTTTATCAAGACAAATTTGTCTGAGCTTGAGCTCTGACAAAATTGTCAAGACACTACAATAACACTAATAAATGCAGTCTATACCTGATAAATTTTTATCTTGATAACGATTTGACATTTATTATGATAAAAACTTATCAGGTATAGACTCACTCTTATATTTCAAAGAAAATATTATTATTGACGACAGGATTTTTTAAAGAATATTGAGTTATCGATTGCAAAATTTTCTTTAAGATAAGATAACAAGTTAATCTTTATTAAATATTTAACAGATTAACTTTAATAAGAAATAATAATTTTTATTAACAAAATCTTTTTATCGATACCAGATGGTTATCGATAGTATGATAAATATGATAATATGATTTTTTGCACGAAAATTTTGCATCAAAAAAATTAAAATTTTTTTAAAGAGTTTTACTATCTTTAACAAAATGTCCTCTCCGATAACATGATTAACATCATACCAAAAAAATCTACATGATACAATTTTGATTGGAAATCATATTAAATTTACATAAAATAATTTGTCGTTTAAGTGTGTTAGTGTTTATTTGCCTTGTTCATTGCTACAATTCACTGTTGTGCTCAATTATGTGACTTGTTGTTGTTGCTTATTCTTATATAGCCGACGAAAATCGAATTACCTGCGCAAAATTTGCTGCAGCTGGTTTAAAATTACCATTGTTTTATATTAATTTTAAACGAAAAATTATTAATCTAAGCTTAAATCTTTTTGATTTAAAAATTTTCGCTGTTAAAACAACTTTGTTATAAATATTATATTTCATTTTAAATCAACTTTAATTTCAAATAACTTTTATGTTGAATAATTATTTTCATTCACAAAAAAATTATAAAACGAATTTTTGTATGAAAATTTGTTTTATTAATCTGTTATAAGTCGGAACAGTTTTTTGTGAATTAAGGCATTAGTGTATATCTAAAGTACAATTTTAAACTGTTGTGGCTGCAGTGGTTAGCGCGTGGACTATCAAGCAAGTGGCACGAGCTCAAATCTTGGCTGGGGCACCCATTTTCTGATCGCTATTCCAATACACATAATATAAAAAAATAATTATTAAAATAGCTACATTAAAGTCATGTTGTTGCACCTTGATATAATTTTAATTGAACACGATTCATACTTTTATTTCAAAATCAAATTGAAGTTGCTTAAAATTTACATAACTTTGATTCAAAATGATTCTTCGTGTTGTTCCAAAATCAAATTCCCGTTGTTTCAACTCGAAATAACTTTGGTTAATATATTAAGACAATTTTGTAATCGGTGGCCATTTTATTATCGATAGTATGACATTCCCTAAAAGATATTGTTATCCATAACATTTTGTTTAAGACAATTTTTAACAATAAATTTTCAGAATTATAAGTATGGAAAATTTTTTTTTTAAGTGTTCTTTAACATTTCTCTGGAATTGAATGAAAAACACCTACTTTGCTTGAAACCACCACTTACAGAAAGAAAACCAAAAAAATAATAAAAATTAACGCAAAAAGTTCCAAAAAATAGATGCCATATGCACACACATGCGCGTCAAATTAAAGCATCAATTGAAATCAATGTACAACGTTAATCAGGCAGGACCAAATCAAAGGATAATCACTAACTTGCAACAACAATACAAAACATACACACACACACACACACAACAAATAATAACAATAATAATGATGACAACGATAATAACAGTGATGGTAACGATAAAAAAAAATTACGAACCCATTACGCACGCCACACTCGTGTTCAAACGCATAAAAACCCCGCTATGGACCACATTAATTGCAACCGAAAGGATAAAACAAAAATTCTTTAAAAAATCACAAAAAATGGGTTTAATTTTTTTGCAATGACAAAACAATAAACACTTTTAGTTTTTAGAGAAATTTGGAAAAACTTTAAAGTAAAATGCATACAAAGTGTGCAAACATATAAATTTATATATGTATGTACATACATACATACTCAAGGATTGCTAAATGTAAGGGAATCACTTTTTGTAATACAACAACAAAATCTGTGTGTTAAAAAATTGATATAATTTTTTGATGAAACAAAAAAAAAATAGAAATTGATTTACCAACAGTTTTTGAAAATTGAGCCACTGACAGGACTACAAAAGGACACAAAAAGAGAAACACAATGAATGAAAACTGAAATTCGCAACTCGTGCGTGGTTAATTGTTGCTTTTGGTACAAATATATAAAAATGACTGATGTTGCATTGATTATAGGGTTGAGCATCAATAACTGAAAGGATGCTGGAAAAGGATAAAAATTTCCCACATGCCCAGCATTCAAACATTAGATGTACATTGAGCCACCCAGCCAGCGTACTTTGAACATGTGCCTTAATTGCAAAGAAAAGGATTTAAAATTTCGTACATTTTAACAAATTTTTAAAACTTTTTTTTTAAGGCAGAATCTTAAATTTTTAACGCATTTTTTTTAATTTAGAAAAACACCCTTTTAATGATGACAGTGCAATACGAGATAGAGCACACACTCTCACATGTTCAACTATGAAGTGCAAAAGGGTGTTGTTTATCCTTTAAAATTAATAAATATTTGCACAAAAAAATTGGTTGGCCTTTCCTTACGAAGCTTATAGTACAACAATGTTGGCAGGATTAAAAATATTACACAACATACTCATACGTACAAGTAGTGAGTGGATAGTAGTGAAGTTAAATCGAGTACTTTTTTCGCAAATAAAAAATTAAAAAAAGTTGCGGGTGCTTAAAGGGGTGGTTTCCAAAATTTGGTGGTGGTAATTGAACTAGTGTTTTCATTATCCTTTTTTTTATTTGGATTTGGATTTTGACTGGTGTCATTTAACTCTTATAGAAAATGTGTTTTTATATTCGTTTTTTTACAAAATATTGAGGGTGTTTGTTTTCTTGTTTTCTGTCTCTGGTTTTTGTATTAAATCGTTGAAAAAGTGGTAGATTTCTTAGTATTTTTAAAACTTTTTACCCAATTTTTTGTTATATTTTATTTTCTACTCAAAATATGTTTAACATTTGAAATTTGACATTAAGGTTTAAGGCACACGTGTGTTTATTTTTTCATTTGTGTATTTATTTACCTTTGGGTAACAATAGTTTCGAAGTTCTAATCTTCTTAGGGTTTCAATCAATACAATAAGTAATCAATAAGATGATTCTTAATTAAGATTCTTACATTTTACATACTGTAATATGTGCATTAGAGTGGTCGTAAAAAATTTAAAGGGTTAACCCCTTACGGCGCCATGTTGCAGATATGCAACAAACCATTCAATTGTCATAAAAATTATTAAGTAAAGGCAATTATTAATTTTATGTTAATGCAATAACTTTGGTAGAATATCTAGTTTCAAACTGCTAAATTCGTTCTTAAGCGGCTATTACACATCGAGCATGTTGGCGAACATTTTTGTTCGACCAACCGATTCGCTCGTGTAATAAGGCAAAAATACGTATTGTCGAGCATGATCGCCTGTTTTCAAAATTTGTTTTAATATTTTGGTTCGCCATCGAGCCATCAGACGTGTGTAATTGCTAGTTCGTCCAACACACACAAATCTTTTATTTCATAAAAAGTTTTAAACAGAAAAGATGGCAACTGGTGAGCGGAAGTTTTTAAAAGAATTTATAGAATGGTATGAAAGGATTTTGAAAAACAAGAAGTAGAAAATTAATAGAATAGAAATATTGTTTAATAAAATTTATAGATTTAGTGAAGCAACTCCAATATTTGCACCAAAACCCCACAGATTGCGTTACTTGTTTACTCGCGGAAGTAAAACTGCAAAATATTCACTATAAAAGGCTCGTTTTCTCGAAAATTAATTACAAGGAGATAATTCACTGTTACAATGAACGACACATATTATAAAGAGAGTTCAAAAAAACTTAACTTCACGAAAACAATAAAATGCTATTCATTTATTTCAATATCCGAATGAAATCATATTCTTTTCATTGCAACACTAACTACGAAACATGGTGGCGTTGCCAGTATCGAAACCTAAAATTCCTTAAAGCACACAATGTCTTTTGTAGTGTTTATGAATGCAATTTTATATTAAACATTTTTTAGCGTGAAACTGTTCAATAACAATTGTGAGTCTTAAACCTAAAATAAAATTTTTTTATGCATGTGGCTGTTAATTTAGAAATTTAATTTAAAAACAGAGTACCGAAATGTTCACTCATCCGCATTCATGAGAATGAATTTGTACGTTTTAAATTTTATATATTTTTTCATTCATGTTTGAGCAACTAGAAAAATTTTTAGTTTTGATTTTTTCATGAATGAAAAATTTTATTTACTTTTATTTTTAACAAAAGTGAAAAAATGAGAAAACATTTTTTTTTCATTCAATTGTTCATATATGAGAATTTTCAATTTTGTTAATTTATCATAAATGAAAAAATCGTAGTTTTTTTCAATTTTTAACAGAAGTGAAAAAATAAGAAAACAATTTTTTCATTCAATTGTTCATATATAAGAATTTTCAATTTTGTTAATTTATCATAAATGAAAAAGTAGTAGAGGATATTTCGTATGAGATTTTGTAGCAAGAAAAGATGTAAAACGGAGTATAAAGTGGAGGAAAATTACGCGTTTCGCTAATATTACGAAATTTAGCAAAAATCGGAAACACGTTCAAAATTTGTATAGAATCGTAAAAAAATATAAAAGATGACTAGAACTGGTAAAAAATCTACTATCTATCGCGGAAATTATGAAAATGTCAAAAAAAAAGAGAAAATCACTCATCTGAAAAAAGCGTCAGAATTACTTTGCGCGTATATCGCGAAAATTCTGAAAAACTGCAAAATCCAGAGAAAGCTTCAAAATTCGTTCAGAGCCATAAAGAATTTGAAGCAGTTTATATATTGGTTCAGAAGCATTAAAAAATGTAAATGTAAGAAAAGCAAAAATGTAAATGTAAGAAAAGAAAATTTACACCTATCGCGAATTCGCCAAAAATTGCAAAACTTTAAACAAGGTATAATTTTGATTAAAAATCGCAAATTCTTGCAAATTTTCCTAATTTTCGCTTTATATATACGCAGTATTTGAAAACAAATTAATTCGTTCCCTCTCATGTATGAATAACAAAATTTTTTTTATTTCTCACTCATCCATGGTTGATAAATAAAAAACAAACTTATACAATACATTCATGAATATGAAAACTAAATTAAAAAAATCCCAGCAAACACAGAAATACACTAAATGTATTGCCAAACGTATTGCCCAATTATTGCGGCAATTATCGATTTCGTATTGCGGAAGATACTTCCTTCGGGAAGAAACGTGTCTCTATGGCAATACTCCTACGCAATACGAAAGCGATTCTTCTAGATGATAATCTAGCAATATCGTCAGATAACCAGTTATAAGAAAATAGGAAGATATCGCTACAATATTATTAGGTAGATAGAAAGAAGATTTTGCATTTTAAAAAATATTCATTGCTAAACACCGATTTTTGGATTACATCTTTCCTCCTTTTCTGTAAAAATTCCATACATACATTTTACAGCTAAAATTCCTTTGTCGTGGAGTTACGCCCTTTTTTGTATATATTTTAAAAATAAAATTAATTAATATAAAATATTTCTCTTTATAGTATTGCGTAATTGTGTAAAAAATTATAAAACGAAGAAAATAAAAATATTACTTCGATTATATTCTTCTAGATGACAATTTGGCGATATTGCTAAACTATTGCCTAAAGGAATATCGTCAAATTGTTTGCAGGGATTCTATTTTCTCATTCATGAGAAATTTCAAAAATTTTAAATTTCAGTGTTCATTTATGAATATAAAAAATAACTAAAAAATTTTAAATTTTTCATTCATGAAAAATATCAAAAATGTTAAAATTTTAGTGCTCATACATGAACAATTTTGATCTCTGTTTAAAAATAAAAAAGAAATAAAACTTTAATAAAATAGAAATCTAATTTAATGGAATAGAAATTAAAAAAAATCAAAATAATTAAAATTTCTTTGAATATAAACCCATATAGTTCGATTAACCTCATAACTTAATTGTTAAATTCTAAAAGGCACCTAGCAAAAGGATGTACATATATGTTCAAATAAAACTGAGCAAGCAACTACACTCACTAGTTTTTGTAAATATCAAGGATAATTCATACTAGAATAGAGAAATAAAAAGAAGCTTAACACAAGACAAAGAAAAAACTGAATATCAATAACTATCAAATGAAATACAGCTCTAAGAGTGACAGTATGAATTGATTAAAAGTAGATGATATTCAGCTCTTGACTGCAAACACCCGACTTTGATCGAGTGGTCTAAGCGGTAAAGAACTCTGATGAGATTAGCGGGAGCTATCGAAACGTCTGTTCAACCCTCCGCGCAGTCAAAATTTTCTTTGTCTACATGCTTCACATTTATCTCTAAATAAAAATATAATTTAATTGAAAAATTAAATTAAAACCGAACTCAAGCCAAAATAATTAAAATTTCTTTGAATATAAACCCATATAGTTCGACTTACCTCATAACTTTAAAAAAAATCAAATTTATCGTTTTCTTTTCGGTTTTACTTGCTTACACTCATTACACAAATTCATGCGTCATTTCGAAGCGTCTTCTTTGAAAATTTATTTATTCTGTTGCTCGCTAACATGTTCTACAGTGTAATAGTTCACGGACGACCAACATGCTCGACAACATGATCGCTGTATGATAGCCACTTTAATTAAAAAAAATTTTATCCGTTACATCACAACAGATTTAAAGAACCCTACGATTTTATTAAATCAATGTTACCGTAGTGCAATTTTTTAAAAACTTATTTTGCTCACGTTTTAATTCATTAATTTTGTAAATGTCCAAGTCAAGTATTGATTTTTATTGTTAAAATGTTATGAGTAAAACTATTTTTAATTTGAAGCTTTTATTGCTAAAATATTTGATCTTCTTCCCACTTTCTTTTTTACCCATTTTTACCACAACAAATAGAATTTGAAAAATATTCTAGAACAAAATTTTTATTTGTGCAACGAGCTCCTAGAAAAAAATTATTTTCTTGATGTTGCTCTTTAAAAAAATTATTTTCCTGATGTTTAAGGCACGAGAGTACCCGTGAAATTTCTGTTGAAAGTTTCACCTTGCCTAAAATTACATCGATTTCGTAGTTATTTTATTGAAGAAAAAACCTTTCAAACTATACATATTTAGTCCAAGTGGAAAAAATGTAACATAAAGTATAATACGGCTATGGCTGAATAGTAGATACGTCAGATTATCAGTCAGGAGGTCGCGGTTCAAACCTGCATGCAGCCAATCGCTTTTTTTTATTAAAAACATTTTGTTGAAAAATAATGTGTCTAATTTTAGGCCGACTATTATCGACCTAATTTTCAACAAAATAGTTTTAGAGTGTACAAGCAGATTGCTTGGCTGTGGTGTGTTTATGTGGAAATGCCTATATGTATATAAATTTAACATAAACTTGAGACAACTTTGTCATATTATCTTATTCGACGTAACAAAGCACCATGCGACGTCTTTCCTTAGGCACCTTATTTTTGATTTCACAAGTCTGACTACAGATTTTGTTCGATCCATAATATTGGTGGTATCAGAAGTTGGTTAGGATGGGTAAAGCTGATTCTTATGATATATTTATTTTCTATGCTCCGTCTTATAACGTTATTTACTATTATTTTTTACTCATATTAATTTGACTGTAGGTGTTCTTGTCTATTTTTTTAAATGTATCAAAATGTTATACGTTTAACTTTTCAACAACATTAAGCCACCCTTAACTTATCTTCATAAAAAAAAACAACCGTAATAGTAAATTTTCAACCTTCAACTTATCTTTATACAAAATAAAAACCGAAACTTGTAAATATTTGAAACATTACGCAATATTTAATTTCAGTATTTATCAGCATCCATTACCTCAGTTAATAACAATTTTATACTATAAACAAAAATAAATTACTATTGTACCTTAATGAATTTGCTTTCCTAATGTTTAAACAGCTTGTTAGCTATTGTTATGTACTCGTATTTGTGTATCATTGTGTTATAATGAAATAAATAGTTAAGATATTTGTCATTGAAAAACTTTTCAGAAAGTTAGTCATAAGCATACATACATACATATACTCGTATACGATTAGATAGAAACAGATTCAGCCGTCAAAAAATCAAATTCCGCAAATATGTATGTTTTCGTGAAGTATTAGGTGCGCGAAGGGGTGATAAAGTTATTTTCTTTTCTTGTAGGAGATAAACTTTTTAATATTAAAGCACAAACTTTTTCGATATCTCTGAAATTTATTGGCAGATTTATAAACAATGCTCTTGCTTGGCTTAAAGATAATTTTTTTGCGCAATTTTGGTTCTTATTTTTTACTGAATAGGATAAACGCCTCCAGTTATGCTAATATACATATGTCGTGCAATTGCTTTTAATTTTGACATAACGGTATATCTCTAAAACTAAGGATGATTAAAACAAATGGACTACAGATTAGCGTTCAGCATACAAAATAACTAGAGAAAGAGCTTAAGAAACGAAAAAGTTTACGGAATTTGTAAAATTATGGGGTTCTTTGAAGTTTTATAGGCTTTTTGATATTTTGCTGTTTATTCTATTAAATCTGCGATTTAGATAAAAGTCGTTAAGTCAAAAGCTGTTGAAAATTCCACAGGCAACTTTTTAGAATTTATTTGTTTGTAAGTACTATATTTATTAAGTTATGAGACATAGAAAACGGAAAAAAGAGCGTTGGATAAAACTTTTGTGGGCGTGCATCACGCCCAAATCTTAACTGATTGACCTGAAATGTTTTGTAGGGTAGTTTTTTATAAATATCGACTTGGCTTATGAGACTTGAAGACATTCTACTTTTAATGTTTTACGACTGCACGATGGGCCGGGATCCCAGAATTTCGGCCATAAATAGAATATTGGTTTAATGGTTTTATAAAATATTGCATTGGGGATTTTTGGGACCACTGATTTCAAATCTGAAATTTAGATTTTCAAATTCAAGATGGCGGATCCAATATGACGATAAAAATTTAAAAAAAAGTCAACTTCTTCAATTTAATCTTTCGATAAAATTTTATTTTTTTTATTTAAGAAAGAAATTTTAAATCATGTAAATATTGAACATTCAAAGAAAAATTTTTGGATGTGCGCAAGGTTGAACTGACAGCTGTTTCCAGACCAACCAAATTCTCATCAGAGCCCTTTACCTATACTACCAGCGACGGCAGCGAAAACCTTACTAATCTTAGTAAGCTCAATTAACAGATTTTGTCGCTACCTCGCGCCGAGTTGTACCTATTATTAATGAACTTTTTGTAAATGTTCGGAATTTCACTAACTGTCTTTTCTTTTAGCATGTTCAACTATTTTAAGCTTTTTAGCTTTTCAGTCTTACCAGCGGGGAATATTAGCGATATTTTCAATGCTGGGATTTTTGGAAGTTTTTTTTTTTTGCCCAATATTTTGGGCAATACTGATACTTTTTTAAGAGATCTTTATTTTCTAATTACTTTAAGACTAGGAGCGACAGAGGTTAGAGATTAGAAATATGGAGGCTTTTAGAGTCGAAAATTACTAATGCGATAATAAAGTTTACAAATCCAATATAAGTTACTAGTTATGATAATTTGAAGAGTATCAATATTGTTGTTGTGCAGTTATAGAAAAAGTAATAATTACTCTCCCTATCAAGACACATCGCGAGTATTTCGTTGATTCTGTCCAGCTAGATGTTTATTAATAAAAACAACGAAAATCTAGATTTAATTTTCTTTAAAACTAAACAAAACGTACTTAAATATTTGGTTTTTCTCAAAAGCTAAAGGGAAATTTTGGAAACATTTTCTTATATCAATTGTTAAGTCCATTGGAAGTAGTATTGAAGCAAACATTATCATAATTATCACAATGACAATAACAATAGATATTGTTCATTTTTTAAATTCTTTCCACCGCACAAAACCATATGCATATCGCACCCTAAATACAAAAGGGTCACAACTCAAAATTTTCCAAAACTGACTTTTTTCCATAAATTAATTCAGAGTACACATCTCTAACTACTGCAAAAATTTCTTTCACATCACTATCTTCTTTAACTGGAAAAAAACAATTATGTCTATTTTTATGTTAGTGTGTTGCTTCTGCACGATGAACTAAAGAGAATTATTTTGAGTTGCGTTAATGTGCTCAAGAGCAACTGATTACTTTTATTACACATAAAGAGTTTTATTTTCAGTTCTGCCTCTATTACTGTAAAAAGTGATAAATTTCGTGGTATATTATTTTGCATTGTGCTTCTTTAGTTGGAAAAAGTGAGTTCAATTATCAGTTGAAGAGGCACAACCTGAGATAATATCACTAGTTAATCGAAAAATTTCAGTTAAAGAGTGATAAATCAAAATTTTATTTTATTTTCGCAAACATAATATAAAATGTAAAAAAGTATAGCAGAACCTTCTTCAATATTGAATTTTTTCATAATGGAACAATATTTTCTTTAAATATTACAATCATTTTTACATAAACAGTTTTTTGTCTCTCCTGAAAATTTTAGTATTTTGAGTTGTGACCCTTTTGTATTTAGGGTGCGATATGTTTGAAAGAAGCCTTATAAAGTCCGAAGTTATAACTAATATATTAAACAATTTTAAGCAAATTTAAACAATTTTGCCTAAAGCTGGATTGGCGTATCAACACATGTTTTTTAAGGATGGGAAAAATTCATTTCGCAACCCATAGAAAAAATATACAGTGAAATAATAAAAATTGTTTAAAATGCCACCCCAAAAAGGTCTACCTACGCCTATGCTTGGTTGATAACAAACACCATTTTCTTGGCCACAATTATTAAATTCACCAAGAGACAGATATTTTATTTAAGGCTATGACTATAATATAAAAAAAGATTTAACTGCAATTTTGGCACCAAGAACAGCAACTTCATGATGATGCTGCCATATATGTATAAAACTATAGAAAGATACTTGCCACATATTTAGTTTGAAATGTAGAAAGCACGAGTATTTACTATTTCATTCTTTTTTCTTTTATCAGGAAACACAACAAATTATATACGAGGAATTTCCACAATAATATTTTCATTTTTGAATCATTATTAATCATGATCATTATTATCATTTCACTATAATTGCTATAATAATATTAGAATGTGTTTTTTAATGAAATGCATTTCCTATTTATTTTCTTTTTTTTTTTAATCATGCAACAATAATAATTGTTTGCAACATTAAGAATATTGTTAGCAAGATTATCATGATGTTGGCCAACAACAATCACAATTAGAAAAAAGTGCAATGTGCTTGAAAAAACGTCAATTGTTGGGGACAATCTATTAAAAATATTAATGTGGATGGCTTAAATAAAATTAGAAATAATATTGGTTAAGAATGAAAGTAATTTCGAAGACTTTTTTGCTTGAATTTTTATCAAGTCTATTTTCAAGTTACTAACTCAGCTGAATGCTTTTCTTGGCAACCTAAAAAATATTCGTGTAAATCCTGTCTTAGACAAAAATCTTTTTTCCAAGTTCTTTTGTTTGGAAAACAATTAAAAAATAAATTCTGAAAATTTTCAATAATATGTGTCAGAAAAAAATTTTATTTATTATGATTACTTTCGATTATATTATGATTCAATAATAACAATATGATAAAAAAAAGTTGTTCACATATTTTGGAAAATGAAAACATCTAAGATAATATTTTTTCTTTTTTCCAAAATATGTTCGAATTTACATATTAGCACGCTAGATGTTTCATGACATTACAGTTTATCAAAATTTTTTACGATATGTCTAACTTTTCATACAAAGTACTAACAGCAAATGTAAAGTTTTTTTGGTTTACAAACTGTTTATTGTGTTAATTGCAAATTTTTGCTAGTAAAGCATTCATTTACTTTTTCATATCTGGGAGAGTAATTTTACAAATTTCTGCTTTATTCTTTCGTTGCTAGTTTCTGATAGGAAAGTAAATGAACAGACCTATTATAAATAAGGCCCTCATTATACTATATTTCAAATGAAAAATTGTTGGTCTTTTTCAGATTTAAAGAGAATAAAAATTAGAACTTCAGTAAAAAAAATAATCTGCTATTTTATGGAAAAATTATGTTGCTTAATTTATGTTTGCAAATTTGTCGTTGCTTTCAGAAATCGGCAAAACCTCAATTTTTTCTTCATTTATGACAACCAATAATGTCACGATAGGATCCCGCCCGGTGGTAGAAATTCGACCACATTTTCCGTAACCGGGTTTGTTTTTAATCGGGTTTGTACCCGGTTTTTTAGGCAAAAAATATATTGTGCTTATGTAGAAAAAAAAACAATACTTCAAATTTAGGATCATATATTGTCTAAATTTGTGTTGGAAATTTCTCCTTGTCTAAAATTACATCGATTTCGTAGTTATTTTATTGAAGAAATAACCTTTCAAATTAAACATATTTAGTCCAAGTGGAAAAAATGTAACATAAAGTGTAATACGACTATGCCTGAATGGTAGATACCTCAGATTATCAGTCAGGAGGTCGCGGTTCAAACCTGCATGCAGCCAATCGCTTTTTTTAGTAAAAACATTTTGTTCAAAAATAATGCGTGTGTAATTTTAGGTCGATAATAATCTATAAAGTGTTGCCGACTATTATCGACCTAATTTTCAACAAAAGTGTAGGTTTGATTAGGGTATTTATTCGATTAACCGTTAATCGGTTAACCGATGTATTTGTATTTGTATGTATTTGTTGTGTCTTTATTCATTTGTTTCGTCTCATATACAGAAGGTACACAGAAAAAGATATCATCAAACTGCAACTAGCAATTCGAATTGTAAATGTTTCATTTAAATTCAAAAATATATTTAGTTACTATAACCAGTTTAATTGTTTATACGACAAACACAGAATTTTTTTCAATCATAAACTGAACTAACCGAAATTTTTGTTATGCATGGCGCAAAAGCTCAAAAAGTTTTTAATATTTTTTTAATTAAAAATGTCACCTAAAGTTTTTGTGGAAACTTATGAAAAAATTAACAATCATCATCGTTTATATAAGAAATTTATATTTTTCTAGTCAATTCAATTACTCAACAAAACTGTTTTTTAAATCATATCATAACGGAATGCGCACATTTAGAAGAAACATAAGAAATCAAGTTTTGTGTGTATTCATTATTTGCATATTTAATAACCAATTGCACTATAGCCGACAGGTAGGTACGTTAGTCTATTAGTCCAGAGGTCGCCGGTTCGATTCCGCCCAAAGACATTTAATGTTTTTCGCAGACAAGTAACAGTTTCTACCGTTGTGAATATAACAATTATGACAATCAAAATTTGTCCGGAAATTCACATTGTTAACATAACAATAACTTTAATTGAAATAGTTTTGTAATCAAACAAAAAAAGTTAAAATAATTTATTTTTTGTTTGGAAAGCGCAACAAATGTTAACAAACAAGTTTGTTGAAAATGTTTATTGAAATTGGCAATAAAATTGCCTGAAAAACGGTCAATTTAATTGAAAATATATGAGTTGAAATTTTTTTTCTTAAATTACAGTGTTTGCATTTGCAAAAATCATTATAGGCTCATTTCCAGCGAAAGTTTTAATTGTGTTTACTAAAAAATTAATTCTATTTACAAATCTTTAGAATACTTTTTGAAAACAATTCGTTTTTTTCTCATGCTGTAATTTGAAATGAATAAATGCAAAAAAATTTTAATAAAAATTATTTTAAAAAAGTTCGAATACTTTTTTTTATTTTAAATTTAAAAATTTTGTTCGTTCGAACAAAAATTAAAAAGAGTTATTCGTATGTACGAATAATTGTTATTCGAAATACATCACTATACAACTCTCATTTTCACCAATCATAGGCCAAGTACGTGGAAGATTTGAATTGGCGGTACAGGCTGTAGAAAATATTTTGTTGTTAATGGTGAAAGCTTTAGTAATTTTAAATAATTATGAATTCCGACAAATATCCAAAAATATAACCTCAAAACATTTCGTGTTCACAAAACACGACAAAATTGCAAAATCATTTTCAAAACATACATAATATTCTACATAATGATGAGCAAAATTTCCAGGTCTATAAACCGCACAAACGCAAATAAATAGCATAATAGAAGACTAATATTGAATGTTAATGCTTGTGGACATGTAAACCATGATATAAACCTTTTCTTTCATTGACAACAAACCCAGTAAAGGAACACGAAATATTTAAACGTCAATCAAGGAATACTCGTAATGAAATTTTATTTTTGATAAGAAATGAAAATTCATTATGTATATGTATTTTTTTTTAGTGCTAGTTGATTGAAGAAAAACAAAATCCTTTGCCAACTCATGATGAATGCAAACAGTCAAACAGGATTCTTATAAAGAAAATAACAATCGACTTTAATGTTTAACAAATTTTGCGTAATTTTGTGTATTTCGTACGAAAATAGACATAAATTTGGCGCGAAACTGTATCTTTTTTTGTAGCCTTTCAAGGGGATCGTTACAAGTAGCGACCAGCTGTTGTTAATATCTGTGAGTAAATTTTGTTTCATTGTTAGAATGAACGTTTAGCCACTGTCCAGTTAAATCAACACAAACAAACGCAAATTGTTATGAAGGTAGAGGAGAGGTAGGGGTAGGGGTTGTATGAACAAGAAACTAGCCAGATGATGATAAATAAGAACGATGATATTTAACAGTGAAAAGGTAAATTTTTACCAATATGATTATTAAAATAGGAAAAACTATTTGTTAAATAAATATTTCTGTCATAATCCGGTTGAAGATGTTCATTTGTTGGAGAATTTTTGAGTCTAAATAAAATTCTGCTAAACTTTATGACTGATTGGTAATGAACGAAAGAGGTTTTCATCAAATCATAAACCAAATTTTATTAAATGCCATTAAAAATTTATCAATTAATTTTCTTGAACGAAAGAAAGAAAAATTTTAATTTTTTATAGATTTTTTACAATCGCCAGAAAAATTGCTGATCGCTTTTAAACTCAACAAAAATGTTCGTGCCAAATGCAGCTGCTGATGGTTGGCTGCTTCATTATTTCTAGTTTTAAAACATTTGTTCACATCACATTGTGTCACCGTGATAACCTTTGGCCCGAGATTTTTTCGTTTCTATATTTTGTAGTTTTTTTATATGTAGCACGTAGTAAAAACCTTTGTATACTGTTTCAGTTTGAAAAATACAAAAGGATTTCAATACAATAGAAGAAGTACATTGGGAGACCGAAATACTATTGTACCAGAGTATTTTATTTTACTGATGATTTTTGGGGGTTTTTAGCTATAAAATAGTTTGATTTTTTTTTTATAAAAATAAAATTTGTTTTAGAAATCGCTATATGTGGTATTGTAGCAATTAATTTCAGTTTAGTTAGTTTCTCGTGGTTAAAAAGATTTTTTTAATGACGTCAAAGATTTATTGTAATAACTTTAAGCCTTAGAAATTTATAAGGAAACTCTATACATAACACGCTGTAACAGTGAAGATACTCGTGAGAATTTACTTATATGACCATTTCACCATTTTACAAAATTCAAATACATACATCCTCAAAATAGGAAGTTATCGTTAAAAAAAAACTATTTTTGGACTTCAGGGACAAAAGAAGTTTTCACTGCGTTGTCTCTGCAACGTTTTTTTTTATTTTTAAACGGTTTCGAATAGAGGAGGACTTAAGCTTTCCATGTATATTAAAAAAAACACTCCACTCTTAATAAAATAATTTGAATTTACATTAATTCAAATATTGAAATGTTAAAAAATCTATAATGTTAAACTACTGTTTAGATTTATTTGAAATTCGACATATCAATAGATGAAGACCTATACTTACACAATGTAGTTTACAAAAATTTGCAGAATGTACTAACGACTCTACAGTGGGTTAAAACTAAAGGCATCGCATGTGGAAAGCTTTACTTTCAAAAATTTTTACACATTTTCGCTTTGAAAAAGGAGGATAACTACTATAGTTTTATAAAACATTTATATTCTAAGACCGCGAAAATATAATAGCTAAGTGTGCAAAATAGATTTTTGCACTGAAATATCTATTACATTATAAAAGGTAATACATAGACTATATTGTACAAGTTTTTTCTTCGTACTTTTCAGCACGCCAAAAACATATAAAAAGTTTAAAAATTTGTTGAAATTTGCGAAAGTTACAAAACTTCTAAAATTTTTCACATGAGGTGCGTTTAGCATTAGCCGACTGTAGAATGATTACTACATATTATTCAAATTTTCGCAAACTATATTGTGTAAGTACTAGGGATGGGCAAGTGAAAAAAATATATCGATATATATCGATATCGATATATTTTCAAATATCGATCGGCATCGATATATATCGAATAAAAAATATCGATATATCGATATATCGATATTTTTCAACAATGATAATTCATTCATAGTACCCAAAATTTTTTTTTTTTAAATAAAACAAAAAAGTACCTTTCTTATAAATAATTAAGTTGGAAAGAGTTAATTTCCAAGATCCTTACTGTTCCATCAATATTTCATGGAACATACATCAACAAGATTATACTCAAAATATGAGAATTTTTCGAATAGACAAAATATTATAAATAAAACAAAAGATTTTGTTAGTAATACTCTATTTGATGAAGACTGCCGAATTTTTTTTTAAACTGCATAAAAAACAAAACCAAAGCTAAAAAATATCGAATTTGATACTGTCGATATTTTTGGAAAAAAATATTGATATATCGATACATCGAAATTAAAAATATCGACGATATATATCGATATATTTTTTAAAAAACATCGATATATCGATATTTTGTGCCCATCCCTAGTAATTACAGCCCATCATCAGTGTGACAAGATTTTAAAATAATATAAATCAGGTTTTAAATAGAGCTAAAAAGAGCTAAAGAAGGAATTTTAAAGCCAAAAAATAAAGCTAAATTCGTCTACAGCTTTGCAATAGTAACTTTTCATTATTTTTTAATTTTTTATAGTTTAAATGGTGTTTATGAAAATATATTTTTGGCTCATTTAAATGAAAAACATTCTATCAATAACAACAACCCAAGTGCTGAAAATAGCATTTCGCAAAATAAATACGAAGTCACTAAACTGCTGTGTTGGAAATCGCAATCACAAAAAACTTAGCTACATATTTCAATTCGCAAGCAAAGAGGAAAGCGAAATCTAAGTGAACTTTCCCCTTTAAAAAAATTTGGTATCAAATTGCAAAAATAAAAGCATTAAAGTAAAATTTAAACTCTTTCTATTTAATTTCTTTTAAAAAAAATTAAATTTTTATACATTTTAATACAAATTAAAAAGTATGTTGCTTTATTTCCACTATTGTGTTACTTTTGTTTACTTTAAAAACAGATAATATGAAGCAAAAATGGTAAGGGAAAAATCTAAAAATAGTTGAAAATTTCTGTGTTGGATACTATGGTTTCAAAACACATAGAGCATTGATAAGAATCTTTTTCGAAGATTATTTCGAAAAATAGACAGAACGCGCGACCCTTAGCACATGCATAAGTGTGATTTGCGATTTTAAACTCACAAGTGATTTTTGCCATTGTAATTCCAAAAGAGTAATATCACCTACGCTAAAATTTTACATTTCTTCTTTAAAATTTTCATACAATTTACTTTTGTATTGCTTAGACTGTTTTCTAATGAAAAGATGTTTGTGATTTGTAAAGTTGAGAAGTTATTTGGCAAACGTTGTCGTAGTTGGTATTTTTTCTAAATTTGTTTAATAAAATTACGGCAAGTGTATCTAATTTCTATTTCTGTTACAGAATCTATTATGTCTTTTTTTTAAATCAGATATTGTTCAAACTTATAGTTAAAATACGGAGTTGGAATTAGAAAACCGTATAAATTTGATTTTAAGCGGCCAAAAATGTCGGACTTCAAAACGATTTGATTAGAAAGATTTTTCAAAAGCAAGTGAAGTTCTGAAAACAATAGCATGGGATCCACGTCGTTACTTTCGAACATTTTATTTACTTTTTGAACATCAGAAAGTAATGGCTTTAAAAATTTCAAATAGAGTAAATATTTTTCAGTATAAAAAATGTTCAAGATTTTAGCTTGATGGCAGGATTCCGAAATAGATGCAAGCTTAAACTGAGTTTTTAATTCCAACCATTGTATACTTATTACATTATGATGTCGATCAAATCTGCCGCAGTGAATGTTTCTGCACTGCCAGATTATTATTATTATTATTATTATTATTATTATTATTATTATTATTATTATTATTATTATTTTTTAACTTCTTTATATGGTTACGGCACATAAATTTACTCTGATGAACTGTTTTATTTATTTTTTAATAGAAATTAATTACACGAAATTGAAATTAAAGAAAAAGCTAGAAAAAGCTAAATGAATTGTTGAAAAAAGCTGAAAAAAGAGCTAAGAGCTAAATGAAATATTTCGAGCTAAACATTAAAAAATAAAGCTAAATTTAGCTCCAAAACAGCTAATATGGCCACACTGCCCCTCATCTATTGATATGTCGATTTAAAATAGATCTGGGAATTTATTGCATGTATAATTTTACGCTGAAATGTTGTTAAATAAATTGTAACTTTACCAGTTACTAACCGATTTTAATAATTTAGGGCTTATTGTAATCGCTAGAAGATACACTTTTTTAAGAAAATAAAAAATTAGTAGGTTTTTAGACAAAGAAAGCGGGAAAAAATTAAATTTTCTTTTGATAATATTTCCACTATATATAAGCCAAAGTTTTTTTTATTTAGTTAGCACGTATAAGATGACTACTACTCCAGAGAAGGAGGTTCTAGCGATACAAACGTAAAAGAAAACTACACTGAAATGAAAACCATCGTATATATCGTATATATAATCGTATATATAATAATTTACGTTACAGCAATGATTTTGTCATTGCTTTTCAACCAACGTAACGTTTCATTCATGTTACGAAAATTTCTTCATTAATAATAAAAAGTTCATAATTAAAATGAAACTTTTTCGTTCACATATTTATATAACCAAGCGCCACCAGGCGGCTTTTTATATTTATTTCATCCTGTCAGAGACTTAATTTAATATTTTTACGACTTGAAAATTAATTAATCTTATTTTACTTCCTATAAATATATTTTTAAATGTTAGTCTTGAACCCTTGATCTCATGTTTATGAACCAACACCTTAACTGCTTCAGTCATGTCATCATTTAAAATCAATAGTACAAAATCAATATAAAAGAAAACGAAAATTATATAATAAAAAAGAGTTCATTTCCGATATCTGTATATGAACTTGAGTCATATTTTTATATTTTACTTTTTCATTTTCCAAATGAAAAATTAATGACAACACAAAATGTATAAAATATGCCTGAAAAAAGTTGCATACCGTTTATGTAGTTTTTCATTGCTGATATGCAAAATTTCATGCCATTAATGAAATTTTTCGTTGTATTAATGTAAGGGGTTAACGTAATGGTTTCATTCCCATTGCGAACGTTTTCCTTTCAGTGTAGTTACATTGAATATTTTAGTAATATAATAGTAATATAAGTAAAGAAAGAAAGAGAAGTAAGGAAACGAAAGTAGTTCTGATGGGTTTGTGTTCATGGAAACGTGTATTCGAAGGCTCTCCATCTGTGTCTGTCTTGTGGCATATGGCGGATTTTGTGGTCACGTGAATCCTCGTTGTCGATGCTCTGCTTCTACGGATCTTCTCCATGTTATTCTTTGGCATCCAACATTCCGTTTTCCTTAATGGTTCCACTGTAAGCTGGCCTTTGCTATGTTCGAGATGTCCTTACGTAGCGTGTAGTGTGTAGCCAATCCAAGTCCATTTTCGACAGCGGATTTCATGGTCGATAGAAGCTTGATTTCTGACTGACAGAAGATTGGCGTTTGTGATGCGGTTAGGCCAAAATATGTTTTTTTATTTAGCGCAGACATTTGTTAACAAACACCTGTAGCTTTGTTGTTATCGACTCAGTTACTTTTCACGTTTCCCATCCGTATACTTATTTATTTATTTATTTTTTTATTTATTTATTACGAATGACTTTCTAACACAACTAGATATGATATCTTATGATTTACAGTATTAGAATCAGATAGGTTATATTAGACCAGTTAAAATAATAATAATATAATAAATATAATATATATATATATATATATATATATATATATATATATATATATATATATATATATATATATATATATTTTTATATTTATTATATTATTATTATTTTAACTGGTCTAATATAACCTATCTGATTCTAATACTGTACATATATATATACATATATATATATATATATATATATATATATATATATATATATATATATATATATATATATATATATATATATATATATATATATATATATATATATATATATATATATATATATATATATATATATATATATATATATATATATATATATATATATATATATATATATATATATATATATATATATATATATATATATATATATATATATATATATATATATATATATATATATATATATATATATATATATATATATATATATATATATATATATATATATATATATATATATATATATATATATATATATATATATATATATATATATATATATATATATATCGATAATAATACTAGATGATAATAATAGTGATAGTGGCAAAAATAGACAGCAACAATAGTGATGGTATATTCGTATATAACTATGTATTATTATCCCAGCATTATAGCATTAAAAAACAGTAAATAAATAAAATAATTGACAATATACTAAACAAATTTGATAACATTCATTAAGAAAAGTGTTCTGTAAGTAATTTCCTAAATTTTATGGCGTTGTAGGTTGTCTGCAAATGATTTGGAAGTTGATTACAGAGACGTATACTAAATAAAAAAAATTGACCCTATGATGCATGATTTCGATGACGAAATTGTATAATAAATTTTCCTCTACGCGATCTTGCAAACTGCAAACGGTCGTAAAGGTATTTCGGTTCCTTAGTTATTATAATCTTGTGTAGGAGTATAATGTTTTTAAATTTAAGAAAATTATTGAAAGGTAAATGAAGTAAACGGCATGAATACGGAATTATTCTATCGAGTTTTTTCAGACCAAAAACGTAACGAACGATGTTATTATACGTAGTGGTAAGTTTTCTCATGTCTTGTGAGTTGCAGCCAGCATATATTTCCGAAGCATACAATAGTGTCGGTAGTAGATAAGTCTTTGCAATTAAAGCTCTAATTCTTGGTGGTGTAAAATATTGTGTGACCCACAATCCCCTTAACATCCCATATATCTTGCCACAAGGCTGATTTATGTGATCTGACCAAGTCAAAGTCCTATTCATGGTTACTCACAGATTTTTAGCCTTGCAAACAATTGCAATTCTAGCGTCACCAATGTTTATACATATTTAGATCTTCTTCTATTACCACATTTCTTTTGCTTATCACTAAACATTTTGATTTTGCCGGATTGTGTTTTAAGCCATTGGCCGAAGCCCAATTGAAATTTTTCTCTAAATCGAAATTTAAATAGTTTATACTTGTAATGTATGAGTGCTTAGGACTGCTGAGGTATAGCTGAACGTCATCAGCATATATTTGAACTTTCGAATAATGCAGATGTTGTGGCAGGTCATTTGAATATAATGAATATAAAAGTGGTCCAAGAACCGATCCCTGTGGAACACCATGTTTAACTTTCAAAGCACGAGAAATGCACCCATTTTGCCAGACAGATTGTGTTCTTTCAGACAGATAATTAGCGATTAGTTTCACCGCAAAAGGAGAAAAACTGAATAACTTCGAGAGTTTAAGACAAAGAATAGAATGGTTAACCGTATCAAAGGCCTTAGAGTGATCTAGTAAAACTAAAAACGTGATTTGATCGTCATCCAAGTTTGCTCTTATATCTTCCATTACATCAGATATCGCCGTAATGCAGCTACGCTAAGGTCTAAAGCCAGATTGACGATCAGTCAATAGATTGTTGTAATTCACATATTTGTATAATTGTTTATGAATAGTGTGTTCAAATAACTTTGAAAAATAAGGTAGAATGGCAATGGGACGAAAATCATTACCCGCTTTTAATACCGGAATGGCCTTGGCGTATTTCCATTCTTTAGGATAAATATTGGTTATGATAATAGTATTAAAAATGTTCTTGAAATATTTAATTAACCGTGGCAGAATAATTTTGACAAATTTCGGATCAATATTGTCAAATCCTATTGAATTTGATTTAGTCGCATAGAAACCTTCAATTACCTCCAAGTCATCAAAACATTGGAAATCAAACTCTCTAGTAGATAAACTATTGAATGAAGAGTGCTCATAAAAATGTGGGCTTGCATTGGGCGAAGAGGCATTCACAAACGTATCGTTCAGCAGATTTACATCGACGTCTGCCGTACGAGCAATTGATTTGCGAATTCCAATATCCTTTATATGCTTCCAAGTATTCTTAATGTCCATAGGCAAATTTATTAGAATAATAAGCACACTTATCAGACCTAATTTTTGAAACTACTTCCTTCCGGGCTATGCGATATTGTAGTAAGTAATGAGGAGTTCTATAACTGTTCCATATATGATACAATCTATCCCGGCGCTCAATCAGTCTTAGTTCTAATAGGTACATTACTATCGTATAGCCGTAAAATTTCTTTATTCAAAAAAGATACTTTCTCATTGACCGTAGGAAAATTGTAAATATTATTCCAGGCTACGTTTATAAAGTCATAATACAAGGACAAGTAATCAATGTTGTTAAAGTCGCGAAAACTATAGCTCTGTAACTGTTGAGCAATTGAAATATCACAAGTGATAAAAATAGCGTCATGCCTGGAAAACGCAGGTGCTACCAGCTGCTCATAATGCAGTACTTTACCAATATTGCCGACGAAAAACAGGTCAAGCAATGTAGTTGATGATGATATGAAATGTGTTGGTCTTGTTGTATTCATAGTAGATAAGTTAATCGACGACATAGTTGTGGTTAGTTCATTAGTCATTAGTAAATTACTATTAAAATCTCCAGCTGTAATAACTTCAGAGTATGTCACTGATAGAAGTTCCAGTTTTTCAATTAAGGTATCCAATTTCATGTACCTATCCGAGTAAAATTTTACCACCACCAGAATTTATATCAATAAATATACATTCAATATCGTTATGTTCATTATATGAACAAACCAGCTGACTAGAGATGTTAGTTCAATTTACAATTGTAGATTCAATAAATAAATTTCAAAGTTAAAAAAAAACATCCGTACAGAAGGACTGACTTTTCACTGGAGTTGATGATATTCACTTTGTACCTCTTAGAAATTTGGGAAGTCGAATGCTTTTTCAAAGTCTACAAATACTATATTATTATGCGCAATGTGTTGATTTGGTCTACACATGATCGATTCGGTCTAAATCCACTCTGTTCATTACGTAAAGACTTTTCAACGGTTGGTGGGATGCATTCTAAGAAGATCATTGTTATAATATTTTGGATAGTGTTCAGCAGAGCTATGCCCAACCAGTAAGTCAAAGTATTTATTTAATATTTGCCCCGAACGCGTTCGGCGCAAATATTTGCATCTTATTTTAGGTAGTGTGGCCGTGTGCGACGCACAGAAACAACGCAAGAATTTCCGTCACATTCAACGCACACGATCCGTACCTTGTTGGTTTTTTGACGAACATTACAAAAATTTGCAACGCAGGCTGTTCTGATGTGGACGCATTTGAATAAAGAGGGCTATGTTTTGATAAGAAAATTTTTAAAATAAATAATGTATGTATGGTTTGTCTCTTGAAACCATTGAAATTCTCAAAATAGAGTGACAATATATCACGTTTCGCTTTGTTAAATAGTCTTTGGCATGATTAGTAGACTTTCCCTGATGGTTGCACTACTCACATGATGCATGATCTCTGCTAGGGCAAAAGTATTGAAGAGTCTTTTAGTCTTTCCATGCTGGCTAATCTTTCCGTTGCTAGAGCTACTATAAAATGTTTCCAGTCCGTATTTCTGCGGTTTCTGTAATGGTTGTCCATAGTCGATTTTAGTTCAAGTGTGAAAATAATCCTAATAGAGTCCCTATAACTTGTCAAAGTTATATAAATGGCCCTGTTCCTATTGAAAAACGTTGGTCTCTCTCTCTATCTCTCTCTCTCTCTCTCTCTCTGTTGGTAATGTCGGTGCTGCCCCACAGATTATGATGGACACTAGCATCTCATACTAAGATGAGATCTTCTGTCGCAACAATCTATAAGGTTACGAACCGCACATGAAGGATGGCCATCTTTGCGATACGGTAGATATGACGATGATACGATTACCGTTGGCTAATGCCCTTCCTAACCAAAATACAGCTAAAGAGGGGAGTGTAAAATTACATGACCGAGGACTGGAATTTTATTGACTACTAGCTAAGGTTTTTGAACTAAGGCAACGCTTATGTTCTCCCTCTCCATGAAAGCGCGAGCCGTTTCATTACCGCATTCAAAGACTTTGACGGAATTTGATCACTTGGCGCCATCTAACACATCAGTTCTGAGTTTGTCATCTAGAATGCTTAGGATCCGTTCTATCATTAGTCATTTTTCCCCCACGCTGACTACAAATCAATGAAGGCTACTTGTAGCTCAAGAGGTGATGTCAAGCTAGTTGATGGTGTCAACCGCTTGCTGTCAAGTACCTGCGTCTCATTGGATTTCTACCGTTTTCTCCAGAGAAAAAGTACTTCGAACTTAGGTGAAAGGTATTTAAATCTCCATGATATTAGCAACACAGCCGGTTCAAAGCACCCTAATCTTGTTCAAAACAGAGTCTACGGACCGTAGTCAAGTACAAAGAGATATTACATGGATTTCCTGTACCACTACCGAGCTCAGCATTCTGTTTGTCACTTTTTTTATTTCGCCTACATCTTATTAGTATCATTTTATTTTGCTCGAACTGATAGCCGCATTACCAAGCATAACTATTTTCCTTTACTTTCTACAATTCTTCTAAAAACAAAGTATATATTTTTTAATTAAATTACTCTCCTTATCCTTTAATGGCTGACACAGGACCAGGCACACTTCTTCTGAAAGAGAACTTAAGAAATATTCTTCAAAAATAATTTTGAAAATTTTGCACTTTAACATAAATTGATCTTAACAAAAAGCAAGCCAGAGAAGGCTGCTTATTATTCTAGTAAATAGATCCATGCCCAGCATCCCCTTAATAAAAAATTCATAAAACCTCGATATAAAAACATGTAAATTTTACCTAAAATAAAAAAATAAAAGCGTGTGCTATAAATGCATTTAATGTTTTAAATAAATTTCGTCGGCATATGCTGCCAGCGCCTGAAGATAATTAAAGACGACACGCGTTGATTGTATCAAAAATATAAAAAAAAAACGAAATCATCAAAAAAGGCAGGCATCCCTAAAAAATGAAATGATCTTTTTAGTTTTTTCATTGGGTTTTTATAAATAAACAAATATGTAAGTAGGGAAGATGCTTGTTCGAGTATTTTATGCATTTCATTTTTGACTTGTTAAAGGAACGTGGTCTTGTCTTTTCTTATCGAAGAGTTTTGTTGCTTCATTCCTTTTTAAGTTTTTTTTTTATCTTTTTTAACACTGGCACGCGTTGAACAGCATCTTCTTTTTGGAGTTTCGATTTAAGGAAAAGTGATCTTTTTTATTACGTATTCGGTTGGTTATTTTTAGTTGCATTGTGAATATATAAATGTGTATGTTTGTTTTCTTGTTCTTTAAGGGGAGTCAACTTATTTAAAGTGTTCATTAGTCGCACATTTACATATCACATTGTTAGCATAACTTTACTTATAATTTACTTTACTTTTTTGTTTGTTTTTTGGTTGTTTGCAGTAGAGGGGGATTTCAGGAGGATTTTTTGAAGTGACACATACTATATATGTAGTTCTTATCGCGTATTAGGTAGCGGTATAAATACTTTCGTTGAAATGAAAATTTTAAAGCAGCTGTCAAAGCTTTAAATTATAAAGTGTGAATGAAATTTTAATAAACAATTTTGATTTTATACACTAATAGAAAAATGTATCATCAAATTGACAAATGTCATCAATGAAACGAAAAGAGGCATCAATTTAATGACAAACGTTATCACAGAATTTTGTCATAGTTTAATGTCATCAATGCTATAACTGGAATGACATCAATACGATGACACTTATTATATATGTATTATTAAACTGTAAAATATTTATAAAAGAAATAAGTAAACTATGTTATAATGTTTGTAGTTTGTAATTTGTATTTTAATTCAAATGTTATTGCCTTATTTTTTATTTATGTGTTTCAACGCATTTTTAAAAAGATAAAAAACATGACATTGCATTGATGTACACTTACACTTATCATCATTACTATGACAACGCTAATAATAAAATCGGCAAGTCGGCTTAGAAACTAAGTACGGCATACATACATGTACATACAAAACATTTAAGCAAACGACAGTATGACACCTTTTCATCATATTGATGCCCCTTAGTTATCATATGTTGACTTTGTGGTGCCAATGTTTTGGATGGTGACAAAGCTGAAATGGTAGAGGCGTTAGTTTATAAACGTTAGAAGAAGGCATAAAGTAAAAATAAAATAGAAACAAGTAAAAGTAAGAAAAATATAAATATGTATAATTATTTAAATAATTCGACTGATGACAGGTGGTGTAAAGGTTGAATGATGTAATTGGGTCAAAAACGAAGACAAATGACATAGCATTGATGTCAAATTACATCAGCGTTAAGATGGTTTTTCTATCACCGACATGATATTGATCACATTTTGTCATGAAATTAATTTCAATTAGTCATTTCCCTGATGACGATGTGTCATTGCATTGATGACACTGGTAATTGGCACTGATGACCAGGTGATGTAAAGGTTGTCATGGTGTCAAAAACGACGACACTTTAAATAGCATTGATATGAAATTACATCAGCTTTATGACGGTTTGCTATCAGTGTACAATCCAACTTCGAAATGGCCTTAGCTCCAATGGTCCTTGTGCAGTCCTAGGTTCAGAGCAATGCTCAAGAGCATATCCCTTTTTGTGATGTATTTTTCTCTTTCATCTTCTACCATTCAAATGTATAATTTTGCTGAATTTTATTACACAGTACAACACACAAAAAATAACATGGTTCTAACAACTGATTCTAGGATTCATTTTAGTGGGAGTTCTTTATTTATTTGTTTATTTGTGTACTTTTAAAGTATAAGATGTGTTAGCACTTTAATTTATAAGATGTGCTCAACACTTTTATATAAAATACCACGAGGAACAGTTTAGTAAAACATTTCAGCCAGCTATATCTTCGATGAAGACAAGTTTTGGCCTCTTTTTAAAAAATCGACAAAAATATCCCTACAACGAGGAGTTAGACGGTTAAAACTTTCCACAAAAATGTTTGTCATGGTGTTTTACATAAAAGTGCTGAGCACATGTTATACCCTAAACGTAAGGCTTGCAAGATTTCCTATGCCGAGTCACTATAACTTGCAAAATGGGGGTGGGTAGTGGGGGCGAATTTAACTACCCCTTAAATGAATCCCAGATGTAAACTTCCAAAACTCCGATACACTTAAGTAAATATATTTTTTGGTGCCCTCTACTAGAATCAGTCGTTACATCCTTGTTATTTTAACAAATATGTATATTTTGTTGTACAGTGTTATCAATACCTTGTTTTGTCTCCGCATAGTAACTAAAAAATGATTTTAAGCGCTTAACAAATGCACCTAAAAATTAAAAATATGTGGAAAAATATGCATTTAGATACGAACAAAGTACCAAAACTAAAATAATATGAAAATATATTTTTTAATTTTTTATTATTTTTAGAGACAAGAAAAATAAACCAAACATAATTGGGTTTATTATACGGATGTGTGATTAATCGATTAATCAAATTTTTGATTAATCAAAATTATGATTAATCAATTAATCGATTAATCACGAATCCTGATTAATCAAAATGCTGATTAATCAAATAGCTTTAAATTTTATTATTCAAAATATCCTGATTAATCATGATTTTGAATAATTTATATTTTGAACAATTGAATAATTTTTGTTTTTAATTTTTGTCTTGTGTTTTTTTATTTTATGCTTTTTTTTAGGTTTTTGTATTTTTTTCGTTTTATATTTGTATGTGTTAAATTCATTTTGTTTGAAATATTGTTGTTTTATTATTTTGAATAAAATTATTCAAATTTGAATAATCAAAATTTATATTATTTGATTAATCAGCATTTTGATTAATCAGGATTCCTGATTAATCAATTAATTGATTAATCAGAATTTAGATTAATCAAAAAATTTGATTAATCGATTAATCGCACTTCCCTACTTTATTATTTAATGCAACCGAGCTGTAGTTACGTTGCCAGTTGGGAACTGAAAATTAATGGTTGCCGTAAATACACTAAATAGCAACTGGAATTGACATATCTCAGTTGCCAGTTGCCATCAGTAGTATCATTTTCAGCAACTGGCAATCCAACTGAGGCTCGCTCGGCTGCCATCCATAATCGGCCTATTAATATTTTTTTCAAAAATTGGTAAATATGCATTAAAAAAATTTTTATTACTCCAAAAATATGCATTTATTACCAAAATATGGAAAAATATGCACTTACGACCAAATTATGATTCGCATAGATAATTGGTCAATACCCCTTTATCTATCACCACAAAAAACAAGTATTTGCATGAATGTCCGAGCATTGGTAATGATTAATTTTGTCTTGTATAGCGCTACAAAGACATTTCCATTTTTAAAAACTATAAAAAAAGTCTCACTTACACACACTCAGAAAAAAGATTGGTTGGAAAACGGTAGGGCCGATAAAATATTAGTTGAATAAATTATATTTCAACTCACGCTATCAATTTTCTATGAATCTAAAACACTATCCATGTGCATTACCATACGAGCACAATTGTAATAAAGATATGATTCTGACAAGTATTTAAATTAATTAGATCAACCGATAGTATACTTTTGTCATGAATAAGTAACGGATATGACGAGCACAACCGAATAAAATTAGGTATGAATTGAATTTTAGTACCAATTATTGGTATTTGCAACTACATATAAAAAATTGTCTTTATTAATTTACTTAACTTTTTATCGGTTGTGGCAACTAACTAGTGGTTAATATTATAATTATTATCATTTTATATTATTTTCATTGATACACTTACTTAACCGTTTAAACGGTTTTCATTACCAATTATTTATTATTGTAAAATAGCTTCTTTTTCGATAAGAATCTATGATAGTTGGTGCAACTACCAAAATTCGATTGGAAACAAGTTCGGTAGTCACAACGAATCTTTTTTCTCTGTGCAGTTAGTCAACTAACAGAAATTACCTCTCCTCACACCTTATACAATGTACTCGTACCTAGACAGATTCCTCTGAACACAGCCCAGCCAATAACACCCGCTCTTTGTAAATGAAATAAAAAACAGAAATAAAAAATTGTTTGTCATTTCAGTGTTTTAATTGCTGTCACTCGTAATTTTTTCTTTTCTTATTTTTTCCTCAAACACAAGAGAGGGGCAATCAAAAGCAGTTGAAATGAGGGGGATTAATGTGTTGCACACTTCATTTGACATTTAAGTGCAGGATTGTGGCACAACTTTAAGCATGTCCCACCACCCTCTTGTTGCACTTTCAAAATACAATTTGCATTTCATTGGCATTAAACATCGGTGGTAATGTTTCTTTAAGTTTTGTTGTGGGGTTTCTTACATGCATCTTTGATGGCATTTTTTTGTGGCATTTTTATTGTAAATGTTTATTATTTAATGTCGTCATTTGATCAGGCCTGCAGTTGTTTTCAAAGATTAAAATATATGTATATTTTTCACTTAATCGATAAAGTGGTACTATAGTATATTATTGTATATAGAACACGAAGTGTTGGAATTTATTACAATACTCGTATGTGGTTTCTCTAATTCCGTTTATTTAAAGATTTTTTTTTTTTTGTCGAGGGTGGGAGTTTTATTTTGAATTATTAAAATGAAATATGGACCCACGTGCCGCCATTCCAAAGGCTATTAACAGAAATATATTAACAATATTTGAAATGAAAATTTTTAGTTTTTTTTTTAATTAAAGACGATGCTTTCGGTTTCAATAAAGGTAAAGGAATACATTAAAATAACTACAAACTTTTAATTTGTAAATGATAAGTAATTTCACATAGAAAAATTTCATGATTATTTCATAGGTGTTTCAGGTTGATTCAACATGACTTTACAATAACCTTCAAAGGACACTGCTCCATTTGAAATAACCATATTTCATGTTGATTTCATATTCCAATACAGTTAATGCCAAATGAAGTTGATACTGAAATAATACGAAGAATCGTGTTAAGTCAAAGTTTTTTAAGTTGAAACAACCTGAATTTGATATTGAAATAATACGAAGAATCATGTTGAATCAGAGTTATTTCAAGTCGCAACAACGTGAATATTTGTATGTCCACAAATACGAGAGCTTACGAAGGAAGCAACTTCTAAAATTAAAATAAATGAAGTGCAAGAAAAATCATGGGCAGATTTTGCAAATTATTAATTAAGTTTTTTTTTGGAAACAAAAAAGCTAAAAACTACCAGGAAAGCATTTAAGAACTTATTTCTGCACACAGAAAAATTTCCATGTAAAATCGTCGAAAACCAGGTTAACTTAACATTTTTCGGTAGTGATTTTGCTTCATAGGTGTTTCATGTTAAATCAACATGATTTACAATAATCTTGAAAGAAAATGTTTCCTTTTGAATTAACTATATTTCATGTTGATTTAATATTCCAGTACAGTTAAATCAAAATGAAGTTGATACTGAAATAATACGAAAAATCATATTGAATCAAAGTAATTTCGAGTTGAAACAACGTGAATTTGATATTGGAAGAACACGAAGAATCATATTGAATCAAAGTTATTTCAAGTTGAAACAACGTGAATTTAATATTGGATCAACACGAAGAATCATGTTGAATCAAAGTTATTGCAAGTTGAAACAACGTGAATTTGATATTGGAACAACACGAAGAATCATGTTGAATTAAAGTTATATCAAGCTGAAACAACATGACTTTAATGTAGCTATTTTATTAATTATTTTACTTACGTTATAGTCATCAGAAAACTTTTCGTTGTAGCTGACTGCCCCAGCCAAGATTTGAACTCGTGCCACCCGCATAATAGTCCACGCGCTAACCACTGCAGCCACAACACCTTCAAACTTTTCTTTACTTATACACTAAATAAATACCATCGTATGTAAAATGCATTTCATTTTAATTCAACATGATTTAAATGATTATTTAACATAAAACTTATTTGAAATTAAAGTTATAGTCATGTCGATTGAAAATAAAACTTAACGTTTATAACAAAATTGTTTTAACGGTGATAAGGTTAGATTAATTATTTTCCGTTTAAAATTAATATGAAACAGTGGTAATTTTAAGCCAGCAGCAGTAAATATTCGCTGGTAATTCGTTTTTTGTCGTATACATAGACGACACATGTAAGAATAAACAACAACAAGTCACACAACTAAGCAGAACAGTGAATTGTAGCAATGAACAAAGCAAGTAAACACTAACACACTCAAACGACAAACTATTTCTTGTAAATTTAATATGTTTTGCAATCAAAATTGCGGCATGTGGATTTTACATTACTTTTTTTCTCTGTGTGTGTCTATAAAGCTATGATATCTAATATAGCTCTTTAAATTAATTTTTATACTCTCAAAAGTTTGGGGTAGTATCAGGTGAAAATGGTGAAAAGTTTCGCCAAGTCATGTGGCATATAGAAAGGCATTGCAATGAAAACGGTCAGAGAGAAGGCTTTTGCACACAGAATTTAATTTTCAGTATATGTTCTGTACATAATCTATGAATTGTTTGCTTGTTTGCATTTATGAAATTTCACTTCGTTAAATGTGTACAAGTCTGAATGTTTATCTAAAGACTGAAAAGTAATGAATGAGAATTAAAGTAACGACATTAACAAATTGATTTACTCAAAAAGCTTCAGTAAACCAACTTGGTACAATCGCATTCCTTTTGCCATCATTGTTGTTTTTGTTATTTGTGTGCATGTCGTCATCGGGGTTGCTTTTTTACGACACAGCTTTTCTTGTTGTTTTTGGTATTTGCATCCTAAATAAGAGCCAAACAAAGAATTCATTGATTATATAAAGAACATTTACTGAAAATAAAATTTATTTTTAGACAAACTTTTGTTTGAAAAATTTTTGGTGATAATTTTTTCTGTGCAGATTCAAGACAAAAATTTACATTTTTCCCGTTTTAATTTTTTTATGAATTTTTTAAATCAAAAAAAATATTTTTCATTAAAATAAATGATTTGCCGCTATGTCTGAATAATTCCGAAACAGATAAAAATAATTATTTAGTTATGATGAAATATATAAGCAGGGCCGTCTTATTTTGGGAGTCATATTGGGCAAGCCCATAAAAAACTTATACGTGAAACATATTTAAAGGTGATTTTTGTTGCAGCACTGGTTTCAGCGTCTACGCAGAACAAAAAATGTAGATACAAAAAATTTTTTTAGTTTTTTTTTTTTTCTAAAATGTGGGATTTTTTAAGAGGTTGCTGCAGCGATTTCATCATAACTTGGGAAGGGTTAAGTCCAATTGAACTACAAAAAAACATTAAAAAACTTGGAATAAAAGATAATTTTAAGCCGTTCTCAATTTATTTTTTTTAATACTCAATGGTGTCGGAAGTATAACTTTGGGAAAAAGGTGGTGGGCATTTAATTCCCCTAAAATGAATTCTAGATGTAAACTATCGAAACGGCAATACATGCATGTATTTTTTGCTTGCCTGTGGTAGAATCAGCCGTTAGAGCCTTTTTAATAAAAAGAAAACTGCTTCTGTTGCACAGTGTAAATATTCACAATTTTTGCAAAAATCTGGCGATTTCACTTTATTAAGGGGCCAATAAACTCACATACATGAATGGCATACTTGAAAACTGACAAACATTGGTATTTGTCAGTTTTTCTCCTCACACTGTTCATGGAAACTGACAAACATTTATTTAAAATTTTTTCAAAAGAAAACTTGAAAATTTTTTTCAATTTTCAATCATATTTAAACTAGATAAAATTTCTACAAAACTAATTGTGATTTCAAATTTGAATTGAAAAATATAAATAATTTAAAAAAATATGTCGCTGCATATGAAATAAATCTAAATTTTGTACGTTTTCCTTTGATATTTCCACTCAAGTATGTCGCTCTTCCCCTTACACCATATGAAATGTGTGAGCAAAGAAGAAATTATTAATGTGCTGTTTATAGAACCCAAACAATCGAATTGAGTGAACAATTTGTATGAAAAGCACTCAGTTTTTCGAGTACTTTCCATACAAATTTTTTACTCAAGTCGATTGTTTGGGTTCTAAAAACAACACATAAAACTTTTTAATATTCGTCCAACATGTATGTCATTCTAAAAATTTAACCATACACAGTCAGGGAATCTGTCCAACATGGCATGTATGTCATACAAATATGTATGTACCCTTTAGGAATAAAATCAATATTTATCCATCGATTTTTATGAAATAAAGGTTTTTTTTTTATTTTAAGTACACAGAAAAAATTATCATCAAAAATTTTTCAAACAAAAGGTTGTCTTAAAAAAAATTCATTTTTAAAATTTACATAATCAATGAATCAATGAAAATAGTCCCGATGACGGCATACACACAAATAACAACAACAACAACAATGATAGCAAAAGGAATGCGATTGTACCAAGTTTGTTTACTGATTTTTGAGTGAATCAATTAGTTAATGTCGTTGCATTAATTCTCATTCATTTTTTTAAAGTCTTTAAATAAACACTCAGAGTTGAACACATTTAACAAAGTAAAATTTCATAAATGCCTAATGGATGATGATGATAATGACCAAGACAAAATTTTGTTTGATATATTACAAAAAATCCAGTAAATATTTTTGTTTGATTAAAGCCCAAATTTACAGTCATTAGTTCATTATTAGTAAACTAAAATGATAACTATTGTTTAACTAAAACTTCATATTTACAGTGTATTGTTTAACTAAAATTTTTAATATGGGTAAAGACTGATAACCTAATCAGCTATAAATAAACAAGCAAAAATAAAGAAATCAAGAATATTTCACATCTTAAGGCGGCAATTTAAAAATTTTTAAGCACACAAAGCAAATGGAGCAAATATATTTTGTCGCTCCTAAAAGTATGCTATATGCATGTAATAATTTCCAAAACATGGTGTAATAAGTATGCAGGTCCAACAGATATATATATATATATATATATATATATATATATATATATATATATATATATATATATATATATATATATATATATATATATATATATATATATATATATATATATATATATATATATATATATATATATATATATATATATATATATATATATATATATATATATATATATATATATATATATATATATATATATATATATATATATATATATATATATATATATATATATATATATATATATATATATATATATATATATATATATATATATATATATATATATATATATATATATATATATATATATATATATATATATATATATATATATATATATATATATATATATATATATATATATATATATATATATATATATATATATATATATATATATATATATATATATATATATATATATATATATATATATATATATATATATATATATATATATATATATATATATATATGTATATATATATTTATATTTTTATGAAATAAAGCCCGTTTCCGTCATAGTATATCGATGGCTTAATATAAAAAGGGCGTATCTCGATTTTTTTTCGAAATCGAGTTTTTAACATTTTCTGGTAGCCAACTTCTAAATACATCCTCCCTAAAGAACTAAGTAAGCCACTTTTGAAACTAAAGATGTTATGGCTACTTAAAAATTATTTGTTGCACGTAAGTGTTCTAGTTTGTGCTTTTTTCCTTCTTCTGTAAAATAACGAAAATTTGAGTTACGCCTTTTTTATATTCAGCCATCGATATGTGGCTTTATGAATAAAGAATAAAAATGGTAACATTTCTTAATGCACTCTATCCTTGTGGAACGAAAATTTCGTGTGAGAATTTATGTTAAAAAGAATAATAAAATACGAAAATATTTTTTTGTTGTCAATATAATTTCTCACACGAAATTTTCGTTTTGTTTTACAAAAACTGGCTGTTAAACTCCGCACACA
Organism: Panzeria rudis; assembly: GCA_956483635.1. NCBI lineage: Eukaryota > Metazoa > Arthropoda > Insecta > Diptera > Tachinidae > Panzeria > Panzeria rudis. The sequence goes on from OY101450.1 coordinate 31,492,497, forward strand.
ATTTTCCCCCAATTCGCGGAGTTGAAAATATAAAACTTTTGTAATCGAACACCAGGAAATTTTCAGCATTGCGAAACAAACCAATGAATATTTTGAAAAAAATTTGGTGTACTCAATTAAAGTAAACTTTTTCAATTTTCTATCTTATTGTTATTTTACTTCACAAAATAATCGATCCTCCCCTTTTCGAATAAAAAAAATAAACCTTTTTTCCCATTAATTTTGCATAGAAAACTGTCAGTAAAATTGCAGACCAAATAAAGCGAACTGAAATTAATGTCCTGTCCAACAAATGGCCATTATTCATTTTCGTACTCTTATGTCACATTTATGCATAAAACACATATACAAAATGGGGTAAAATCTAAATAGAAAAATAACCCAAAAAGGATAATATGCATATGCAAGAAGCTAAAGCTGTGGCAATATGCAAAAATACATGTGTCTATTGAAAAAATTCGTTATACTTTCAATTAACAGCATTTCAATAAAATTTGAATTTAGGTTTTGTTCAAAGAAAAATGCACCCTTAATAGCCTTTTACAATAAATCCTTTTATATTGTATATAATATACTGTAAAAGGCAGTAGTAATACATATAGTATACATATGTATATTAGAGTGGTCGTTAAAAACTAAAAGTTGGATGTTCCTTTTCTGTTTTTTATGTCTTAAAACTTAAAAAATGGCTTGAGTCCGGCTTTAATTTAATTATTAAATTATATTTTTATTTAGAAATAAATGTGAAGCATGTAGACAAAGAAATTTTTTATTTAGAGATATATATGAAGCATGTAGACAAAGAAAATTTTGACTGCGAGGAGGGTTGAACTGGCGTTTCGATAGCTCCTGCTAATCTCATAAGAGTTCTTTGCCGCTTAGACACAAAAATATAATAAAATTGAAAAACAAATTCAAACACAAGCGTGTTAAAATAAATAACTATGATAATTTTTTCTGTATACTGTCAGTCTTAGAGCTGTATTTAATTTGATTTAATTTGATAGTTACTTTTTTCTTTTGTCTTGTGTTAAGCTTTCTTTTATTATTTCTCTTTTCTAGTATGAATTATCATTGATAATTACAAGTACTAGTGTGTGGGAATAATTATAATCACGAGAGATAATAATCCTGAATCACCACACGACCTTATTAATAGGGTAGAACGTCAGTTCTTGCCGCTACCAATGACTAGTGTGTGTGTGAATGTTTATTTGTTCGGTGTATTTGATTATGTTCATCCTTTTTGGTAGCTGCCTTTAGAGTTTAACAATTAAGTTATGAGTTTAGTCGAACTGTATGGGTTTATATCCAAAGAAATTTAACTGCAAACCACCGGCTTTGGTCGAGTGGTCTAAGCGGCAAAGAACTCTTATGAGATTAGCGGGAGCTATCGAAACGTCAGTTCAACCCTCCTCGCAGTCAAAATTTTCTTTGTCTACATGCTTCCATTTATCTCTAAATAAAAATATAATTTAATTGAGAAATTATATTCAAACCGAACTAAAGCCAAAAATAATTAAATTTGTTTGGTTATAAGTCCATACAGTTCGACTAAACTTATAACTTAATAATTGAAAAAATTTTTAATTTGTAGGCTTAAACTTTTACGATGTATCTGAAACTAATGGGCAGGTTTAGAAACAATATTTGCACGGCTTAAAGATAATTTTGTTGTCGAGTTAATTTATTTTTTACTGAATTTGGCAATCCCTTCTCCAGTCGTGCAAGTGCCTTAAATTTTGACATAACGGTATATCTCGAAACTAGAGGTGATGAAAAATTTTGTGCAGATTCGCGTTCGCGTTCAACATCCCAAACAACTAAAGAAACAATCGAAAGTTCTACACAGAAAAAATATCATCAAACTGCAACTAACAATTTCAATTGTTAATATGTAATTTAAATTCAAACATATATTTTGTTAATACAACAAATTTAGTTGTTGACACGACAAACACAGACATTTTTTTCAACAAACTGAACTAACCAAATTTTTTGTTATGTATTGTGAAAAAAAAGAACAATCATCATTGTTGATATAACAAATGAATGCACACATATAAATGAAACAAAGCAAATCAAGAAATGTTTTTCAACAAATTGAACTAACCAAATTTTTTGTTATGTATTTTGAAAAAAATTAACAATCACCATTGTTGATATAACAAATGAACGCACACACGTAGATGAAACAAAGCAAATAACGTTTTTTGTGGATTCATTATTTGCATATTTAATAACGAATTGCTCTGTAGCTGAGAGGTAAGAAAGTTAATCTATTAGTCCAGACATCGCCGGTTTGATTCCACCCAAAGAAATTTAGTGTTTTTCGCAGACAAGCAAAAATTCGCTTCGAGGATTGTGTGTAAAAAATATTGTTAATACAACAACTATGATAGTTAAAATTTAATCTTACAAAACAATAATCTTAATTGAAATAAATTTGGAATTAACAAAAAAATTGTTAAGAAATTTTTTCTGAGTTTCCTTTAGCTTAGAATTTCGTAATTGTATTTACAAAAATGGTTGTAGGCTCAAAATCAATTAATTATTTAACTGATATAACAAAAAAATTAATTGTATTTAGAAATTTTTTTTCTGTGTAGAGAAGGAAAAATATTACCGAAATTTGTAAAATTATGGAACACTATTTTTAAGCGGATAACCTAAAAAGTGTTTGCCGAAATTTCTTGATATATAGTTTTAGTAGTTATAAATGTGTATGCACACAAAAATATATATTTTTGCATGACGTCTATTTGTCGAGTGTCGGGTGTGAAAGCTATTATTTCCAACGAGAACAAAGTAGAACAACAATTAAACAATTAAAATAAGTGATTCTTATAAGAAATCGTCAGTTCTTTTCAAAAAAATATTTAATTAAAAAAAAATTTCATGATCAAAACCGGAAATAACCACTTGAAAGTAAAATTTTTCTAACTTCGACCCATTTTATTTTTTTTTTACCCAAATTAGCCTATAGTGTCCTCATTATACTGTACAAGTTTGATAATGGGATCTCCATAGGCTTAAAATCTATGGATATTTCTTTACATATACCCCACATTTTGGTCATTATTATAGAGAATCGGTACAAGATATCGTGTAAACCTTACGTTTCATGTATTAGGAGTGTTCCGCACTTTTATATAAAACTCCACACGAAATAATTTCTTGGAACATTTTAACCCTCTACCGCTTTGCTGTATAGGTCTTTTTTTACCCTTTCTTAAAAATGGGCAAAAAATCTCCCCTAGGCTAATTTTGATAAAAAATAAATAAAAGTCCAAGTTAGAAAAATTTTAATTTCAATTGGTCATTTCCGGTTTTGATAATGAAAAAATAAATTTGTTAAATATTGCTTAAGAATCACAAATTTTAATTTTTATGTTTTATTTTTTTCTAGTTTAAAACATTAATTAAAAAATAAATTCAAAAACGGCAACACTTCCCGACCCCATAACGCGACAAATAAACGTCATACAAACAAAAATTGTGCTTACACATTTATACCTACTAGAACTATAGTTATGTCAAATATCAAGGAATACCGGCAAACAATTTTTTTGGGTTTTCCGCTTCAAAAATAATGCCACATACATAGCGTATTCACGAGCCATTGATTTGTCTTGACAAAAATCAAAGTCGATATGAAAAAATAGCACTAACATTTTTCTGATGTTTTTATGTATGAAGTTTGACAAATATTAGAACAAAATTATGTCTCGTGAAGACGGGGTGTAGTTGCTGCTTTTGAAACATTATTTTTAATGTCCTTTTTTCGATATTGCTGCTTATTTTGTTAAAAATGAGATTTAGATAAAAGTCGGTAAGGCAAAAGATGTTGGAAATAGGGATGGGCAAAATATATCGATATATCGATATTTTCTCAAAAATATATATCGATCGTCTATATTTGTATTTGCAATATATCGATACATCGATATTTTCTTCTAAATATATCGGCAGTATCAATATTTTTTTAGCTTTGCTTTTGTTTTTCGTCCAGTTATTTAAAAAAAATTCGACACAATCTTCATTAAATAGAACATTATTAACAAATTCTTTTATTTTGCTCATAATCTTTTGTGTATTCGAAAATTTTTCATTCTATGAGCATGATCTTCTTGATGTACGTTCCATGAAATATTGTGGAAACAGTAACGGAGTTAAAAATTTACTATTTTCTGGTTAATTATTTATAAGAAAACTACTTTTTGTGTTTAAGTTTTAAAAAATTATGGTACTATATATGAATAATCATGCTAGTTGGAAACTTCACAGACAAAAACTTTTTAGGAGAAACTGTTATGTAAATACTATATTTATTAAGTTTTGAGACATAAAAGACAGAAATAGAACATTTGGTCAAACTGTGGTGGGCAAGCGACACGACACGCCATAATCTTAATTGATTCATATCGGATATAAATTATTTGCTGGGTTTTATATAATTTTCAAAGCCTGTTATGCTTACTTTTGAAAATCATTTACATATTTGTGAATTCTTAAATGGTTTTTGAAAGTTTGTACATAAGATAACGGGTTTGTAACAGTTCAAAATTCTGTTTGAAGTCTACTGACGATTTGGCAAAGCACCAAATAATGCATATAGACAATGCTTGAAGCAAATAAATTTTATTTAAAATCTAATTATGACAATATGGCAAATAATAAATTTTTTAGTATATATTTATAGTATATATTTATATGTAATATAAATACCTATTGATTTGTGGTATTAAAGAATCCCACTTTTAATTTCTAACGACCACTACGCTGCAGAGGAACTAAACTCTAAAACACTTTTGTTGAAAATTAGGTCGATAATAGTCGGCAACACTTTACCGATTATTATCGACCTAAAATTACACACGCATTATTTTTGAACAAAATGTTTTTACTAAAAAATGCGATTTGCTGCGTGCAGTTTTGAACCGCGACGTCCTGACTGATGGTCTGATGTATGTACCCTTCAGCCATAGCCGTATTATACTTAATGTTAAATTTTTCCCACTTCGACTAAATATGTTTTATTTGAAAGGTGTTTTCTTTAATAAAGTACACTCTAAAACACTTTTGTTGAAAATTAGATCGATAATAGTCGGCAACACTTTACCGATTATTATCGACCTAAAATTACACACGCATTTTTTTTAAACAAAATGTTTTTACTAATAATAAAAAAAACGATTGGCTGCGTACAGGTTTGAACCGCGACCTCCTGACTGATAGTCTGATGTATCTACCCTTCAGCCATAGCCGTATTATACTTTATGTTACATTTTTTCCACTTGGACTAAATATGATTAATTTGAAAGGTTTTCTCTTAAATAAAAATAACTACAAAATCGATGTAATTTTAAACAAGGAGAAATTTTCAGCTCAAATTTAGACAATATAAGATCGTAAATTTAAAGTAATGTTTTAGAGTGTAACTACAAAATCTATGTAATTTTAGACAAGAAGAAATTTTCAACACAATTCTAGACAATATATGATCCTAAATTTGAAGTAATGTTTAAGAGTGTACACGACATTTTTAGTATATCGCGACGCGATACTTCGCTGCAAAATTTTTATATTATGTACTTATATTTAACCCTTTAAACAAGATGGATGTAAGTGAAATTAATGTGCTAATAGTTTAATTTTTATGCGACGAAGAAGAAAAATTAGGACAAGAGCGCGAGCCAGAAAAAGGCAGAAGTTATGACAATAATAGAAATAGAAAACTTGCCTACCATTTACCGCCAATATTCTTTGTAATTTCTGCCGAAATGTAATTTTACCTTATTTTAAATATTCATGTAATTTTCATTTGTTAGGTCATCAAACGACATTTTTGCACTACGCGGCAATCGAAGTATGCGACGCGGGGCGATGTGACATTTTTGCCTAGTTGCTCAACTTTGCCGCGTAGTGTCGCGTCGCGCAGCTCAGTTGCCGCTTAGTGCGGTATGCTCCATAATAATTAATGTATTATTTTGCTATCGGCTGCACTGTACTATGTTAATACTTACATATGCATTGAAAATAATTTTATTGTGCTTTTATACACACTTTTGCACTCCTTTATGTAAACTTAAGACTAAAATAAGCATGGCATTAAAGTAACTTTAAGCATAACCGTCGTATAATTTTTCTTTAATTGCAACATGCAAATATATTTCCAAATTGAAAGTGATGGGCCTTTTAATTTTTCTTGTATTGGCGTGTTGCCAAAAAAAAATTATAACAGCTCCTTTAAATAAAAAGATAACAAACAGCTAAAAAGAATATCCTTTCATTGTCATTTGTTTGGTTTTTATTTAAAAGGACTGTTATAAAATTGTGTCTTTTGTTTAGCATAAAATATTAAAATTTTTATAAACAAAATGATGATGAAAATAATAAAGTGTGTAATGGTGGTGATTGGTGATGGCGGGAAAAAGAGAATTTTTCAAAAACTGTACATAATGTGAAGAAAACATGCAATGTGCTTAGACATTTATTTCTATGCATATGAGTATCGACCATATAAAAGGCAGGATATGCAATCAGTCACAAAAGAGAGACACATAAAAGGACTCATAGTTTTAATGAAAAACTAACGTAAATACTTTAGAGTATAAAACTACAACAAAACAACACAAAAAGGATGAATGACTGAATGGCAAGAGGATTGCATAGAGTTGTGTGCAACATTATAACTGCCAAAAACCCCGTCAGCATAACGGTCTTGGGTTGGGGTCATTCTAAAGGTCATCAACGGGATTTTTCCCAATTTTTTTATTTTTTTTCAACATTTTTACATTAAAAGCAGTATAATTTTTAAGGCTTTTGTTCAAAATATGTTTGCAGCTACTGCCATACTACTGCAGCAGCAGCAACACTTCATATAAGTGAGTGCCTGTCTGTCTATATGTGTTTGATTTGTTGACAAGGGATGCAAAATTGCATATAAATCGCTTTAAAAATGTTACGCAAATCAAAATCCCCTACTTTTTAAAGGGAATTTTCTTAACAATCTAAAAAATGGGGAGGATTCTTTTGTTTCTTTTTCTTTGTTATTTAAAATGCAAACTAGTTTAAATTTGATTTTTTATATTTATTTTTTAAGATGACATGTTTGTATCTTTTAATGTTTTTTTTTTTGCTTTCATTAAAAAAGCAGATCCTTATTTAAGGATACTTTTTAACCTCTGTCTTAAGGTTTTTTTTTTGCATGTTCCTCCAGAGATCTTAGGCAAACAAGATAAGGATGCTGGCTGCTGGTTATTTTTTTGCATGCGTTTGCCACACTTTCTGCAGACTGATTTTTTGCGGCAATTTTTTAAGATGTTTAAAAAATAAGAGGACACGAGCCCTTTTTTAATAGTTATTTTATAAATAAACATTAAAAAATATCGTGTATATGGAGGGTAAGTGTGTTTGTTGCAACATAATCCTTATATCTTTAAGCGGATTGTTGGGTTGCAGCTTCTGAGGCAGGGGTTAATAGTTGGAATACATAGAATATATATATATATTTTGAATTACATTTTTTTTTGCATATGTTGCATGTAAATTGATATGGCATACTTTATGCATACACCCTGTCAATATTCTATACATGGGAACACAACACATGCATGTGTGTTACTTATTTGGTTGATGAAAAGTGCGCCATTTTTACCCCTGTCCATATGCACATATAACCTCCTCACATGATTGTTTGTAAGTATTTACATCAATGTTTTCTGCCTGGTAAAAACTGTTAGTCAACAAAGCACGTGTATTTTGCTTTAACATGTGGTCGTCCAGTTTTTATAAAGGGGGTGTTTATTACCATCAAAAAATAAATAACAGAAATTGTTGTTAATGCGTCATTTAAAACTCTGAGGAGCTTATGTGAAAGGGTGCAGCGATTATATAAGTATGTACATACTTATATAAAAAGTACATATACATGCATATCGTACATACACATAATATAGAAATGTCCTAACTCGCATTTTTGCCATATTGAGTGTTTTTTATATTTCGGTAGATTCGATATTCACCTATCGAAGTATGCAAAAAACCCGATTTGAAAAAATACATGAGCTAGGGCCTTTCTATATTGAGGTAACGATATATGTACATACAAAGCTTGTGTGTGAGGTAAATATATACATATATATGTACATATGTATATACAAACATATAAATGTATATAACAATGTGATTAAAATATATATTATACACAGTTGCTTTTGATTTTATTTTAAAAAATTCTTCAGTCGTAAATGCAGTACTGCGCTGCAGTACCCTTATAGAAAACCCGTCATGACTCTGATGTTATTTGAAATTAATGCTATGTTAAGTGTCTTCGTTTTTGAGCCCATGACACTTTTCATCATTGTGATGTCAAACTTTACATCAGCTGGCCATCAATGCCAATGATGACAAATCTATCATCAATGCAGTGACACATCGACATCAGGGAAATGAAATGATTAATTGACATTAGTTTAATGACAAAATCTCATCAATATTATGTCGCTGATAGAAAAACCTTCATAACGCTGATGTAATTTGACATCAATATAATGTCAAGTGGCTTCGTTGTTGACCTAATGCCACTTTTCATCATTCATCAATGGAATGATAGAAACAATTATACATAAATGAAAAAATTATACATAAATGGTGGAGTTATGCTAGAATTAATATTTTGGATTGTGGTTGGGGTGATTGGTAAAAGTGTCCCACAGATTTTCGAGAAAAAAATTATGGGACCAAGCTGCAGGCACACCCCTTCAAACAAAAAAAAAAGAATTTTGGAAATCAGTCCATAAATGGAGGAGTTATGCGATAATCAATATTTCGGAAGAAGAAATTTCCCCACCGGTTTCCGAAAAAAAATTTAGCACCAAACTGCAAGCAAACCCTTTAACACATTCAAAAAGAATTTTGAAAATTGTTGCACAAATAACAGAGTTATGAGTATGGGAGCAAATCTCTTCAACGTTTTTCGAAAAAAAAAATCATTTCCGTAAACTACAGGCACACATCCTTTCAAAAAGAAAAAAAGAATTTTGAAAATCGGTTCACAAAAGACACAGTTGTGGGGAGGAGGCAAATCTCCCCACCGATTTTGGAAAAAAAAATTACAGGACCAAACTGCAAGCAAAGCCTTTCAAGCAGAAAAAGAATTTGAAAAATCTGTTCACAAATGACAGAGTTACGAGTGTGCAAGCATAAAAAATACACACGAATTCATAACTTTTTTTTTGAGGTCGGTTAAAACATTTAAATAAGTTCCAAAACATTTCTTACGGTTTTATTTCATTTTCATTGTTTTTATTTCAAAACTGATATACATAATTCAAAAAAAAAATAATATTCTCAAAAAATGTGTAATAATCCAGCAAAAACTTTGCTTACTGGTAGGGCAAAAAGTATATGAGGATTTAAGTTGTATCTACCTACAATTTGACTCGATAACTACTTATTTTTGTTTGAGAAGTCCAAAAAATAAGGGATATCCCTTACAAATGTATTTACATTGTCACAGCAATTAACTAGTTATTATTTGGCTTACTTGAAGCTAAAAAAAGTAGCCAAATAAGCAAATTAAAATTTAAAAAATTAATTTACACAAATATAAATAAAATATATTTTTTTCAACCTTTTTATTTTTTTGACCCAGCTGGGATATGAACCTGTGCTGGTTCAGATTTGAAGACAAGAACTTTACCCAATCAGCTATTGTTGACTTGTAAGTTTAAGTGACAAAAATTTGTTTTCATATACAAACACATGTTGACTTAAAAAGTGTTTGTCTACATCTTTTATTAATACACATCAACAAATTGTAACTACTTTTAGATAACGAGAAAAATACGTACTAAATTTATTAAAATTTAGGAAGTAGCTCTAATTTGAAGCATAGTAATAAGATAAATAAGTACCACTCATTACTTTGTAACCCATTAATAAAGTACTAGCCATTACAAAAATCACAAAAGTTTTTGCTGGAAAGTCCCAAAAATTTCGAAATATTTCATAATGAAATAAATAACTCCTAAGATGTATATGTATACTAAAATGTATGTATAAATTCTTGAAATTTATTTCATGTTTTTTTTTATTTTTTTTTTTTTTACTATTTGAAATGTTTCTGCTTCATTAATTGATGTGGCATGAAATAACTTCTCATAAAATAACTCATCGAAATGAAAATGAAATAACTGATCAAAGAACTGTGCATTTCGCAACAACAACGACTTTTCGGGACGGTATCTAATTTTTTACGGACTTATTTTATAATCTAATAACTTACCAAAATGCATAGGCAGCCGGAAAAAACAGTTTGTATATACCGAACACTGAAATAAAAAAGAAAACCAATATTCAATAACGTCCAAATTTGAAAAAAATCTCAGAAAAATAAAATTTGAATAAGTCGCCCAAAGGAAACAAAAGCAACGAAAAAGTTATAAAATAATAATAAAATATAACAAACCCACGGTGGTGGCAGGAATCGTGTCTGCTGCCTCCAGAAAATATTGTACCGATTGTCTTCAACGTACTGGTTCTATGGTTCTGTGGAAATAGGAGTGGTAGAATATGTTCCCGAGTCGTGAGCCTCTTAACTAGAACGAAAATGTTAACAAAATATCCTTATTGTACAAGAAGATTTTTTCCAAGTCAAAAATATTTGTTTATGGTACAATAATTTGACTAGTATTAAAAAAACCACCAGAGGACAAGTTCCTTAAGGTTGGATCTAGAACTTATCACTGAGAATACATGTCTATTGACCCTTCCCACATAGCATATGGAAGATTTTTTTACCAAAAATCAGCAAACGGAGTCTTTTAAGACTAAGACTACCTTAGATGATCAAAAAGTGATTAATCAGTTGCGGGCTTAAAACAAGACTCGAAAATTATTCCTACAAATGACTAGAAAACGAATTGTGCGCAATCATAAATTGATCATGCATATGTTCGAAATTTAATCTATTAAGAACAACTTAGACGATCAAAAAGTGATTAGCCAGTTGCGCGCTCAAAACACGACTCGAAAATGAGTCCTATAAATCCTTAGAAAAGGACTTATGCGCAATCATAAATTGATCAAGCATATGCTCGAAATGTGACTGTTTTGAGTATTGTTAGAAAACTAAGTTTATGTTAGCTCTGTGCTGTCGATATTCTAGGCAGTACCTTAGCTGAGTGGTTGGTACGTTTGGTTGCAAATCCGAAGGGGCTTGGTTCGATTCTTAGTTAAAATGAATTTTTTATTTTTTTTTTTTGTTTACTTTCTCGACCAATTCTGAGTCGTAATTGACTCAGAAATGATCACAAATCTTGTTTAAAAATTACTAAAAAATGAGTCAAAAGTGATTTAAAAGCGTGTAATAAAAGACTCTTCAAGAGGAGTCGTACGTAGGGTACCATTTGCTACCGACAAAAGTATCTTTTATGATCAGAAAATGAGCGCATAAATGATTATTTTAATCGAACTGAGGAATCAATAAAGACCAGAATATGATCAATAATTTCATAAATTGCTAGCTGGGTTCCAATGACAACGCGATGTAAAAGTGACAAATCTCTCTCATTTAAGGTTCCATAGCCCGATATTTAAAAACGCTGCAAGTCGGAGAAATATCCAAAACAGAAAATAATCTCTAATATTTGCTATCATTGCAGAATATAATTTTGCTTTTATGTTTACAATGTAGTACATGCCCTAATTAAAAAAAGTAAATATTATTAAAGTAAATTTCCTTTGGTAGAAACTTCAAAGAGTTTGAAGAGTTTGACTTCTAAGAACATTTAAAAAACAATCGCATGTTAAAATGTAATTTTAATAGAAGAGCAATAAAATAAAGAGGAAATTCCACTAAAACTAAACTTTGGCAATCAAATTTTGATTTAAAAACTTTAGGCTTTTAGATTTCATAACATACACGCAAAATGTATACGAAAGAACCCAGTAAACAATATTTTTTTTACTATTCTAATATGAGAAAGATGTTGCCAAGCTAGCAGGTTGCATAGAAATGAGATGGTGTTGTACCTATCAAGAACTTGATCCTCATTTCGATCTCAGTACTTTTTACGGCCGAAATTTTTCGACAGGAACTTGTTGTTGTTTTCACATTTATGCTTTTGTGCGGATATATTAGACTCAAATAACTGCATCATCCCGGTAAAACTTTATCTCAATTAGCAAAGCAAACGTTTGAAAACAAATTTTCAAATAAGTTGAGAACTATGAACAAAAAGTTAGAAGTTAGTTCAAATTGAGAAATATATTTATTTGTTCCTCATTAATTTCAAAAGTTAATGATATGAGAAAACTCCTGATGTCAAATCATTTTCAATGTGAGAATGAAACGCTTTTTTCACATTTATGCTTTTTGCGAATCTGACTTCTTTTTTCTAAGTTTATATTTGGTACAATCAATACCTATCGCTATAATTTCCCATAATTTCATAATTGCCCATTAGAGTGCATCTTATAGGCGGCACGCTTTCCCGTTACGACGCGATCAACCTATTATTTGGTGCAATGTATTTAGTGTTGTTTACTCAGAAGAATATTTCCGAAATTTGAGCCATATACGAGTACATATGGGGCATTCAACGCCAAAATCGGACAGGTTGGAAAAAACATTTTTTATTGCCCTAATTTTTTTAGTACCCCTCAAAAGAACTTTCCTGGTAAATTTTAAAAGATATTAAATCTTTAAAAAAAATCACTTTTTTACCCGACTGCGCGACGCGAAGAAGGGTATTGTGTTTATCAGTCTATGTATGTATGTATGTGTTCCTCTGCGACACTATATAAACCGAACTCGTAGGCCGATTTTGATGATTCTTACATCAATCGATTTGTCTTAATCCCGGGAGTGTCACTACAAATATGACAGTAGTCAAAATTTAATATGGCGGCCAGCAGACGCCATTTTGTGAATACAAAAAAATAAAAAGTCGGCGAACAATATCAAAATGGGTAGCATTCGACAGGTATTTGAAAACCATCTTTAGGTTTCTCTTATGATTTTTAATTTCGAATGACCATTTACGATCTCTGACAGTTTAAAATTGTTTTCTTTTATTTTTTTATGCAGTTGGGTTTTTTTGATTTTTTAAATTTATGTCTTGTTTAGTTATTTGCTCATAACTTTCTTGATAATGGTCCAAAGTGGAAAATTTTTTTTTTTGAACTTTTTGCTTTTCAATATTTTTTCAGAAAAAAATTTCAAATTTTAAATCGTGTTTTTGAACATGTGTGTATCATTCGATTTTTTTGCAAATTTCTAATTTTTAACTTCTATCCACCCAACAAGTTTTAAGGCCGTCCCGGTAGTGGGCCTCCCATTAATAATAACTACATACTATTTTTTCGATTTTTCAAAATTTTAAAAATTTTGAGAGTTGAATGTCCTTAAGAACCTATAGTAGAATTTTTTTGGCAAGTATTTTTGTTGAATTTCTTAGCCCGCTACATCGCTGCTGACGGGGAGTTTTGTGCTTGTTGGAATATCAAAATTATTTGGAACCAAATTACTTCTCAAAAGTCAAATGTATGAAAATTATTTTAAAATAAGCAAAATAAAATTTTTTTCTCAACTTGAGAAATGTATTTATTCTGAACTTTTAATTCAACTGTTGAGTGCACAGGTCAACACGATTTCTAACGCCCGTTTTTCTTAGTCAATTTGACTACTTAAAATTTTAAACTGAAGAAAATGTAAAATTTTATTCTTAATTGCGATAACTTCATATGTTACAAATAAAATCAGCTACAATTTATTAAAATCCGTAAAAATAATTGATTTTTGCTTTAGTTTTAAATGTTAGGGGGTTATTATTTCGTATCTTTAATTATTTTTTTTTATTAGATTTATATTTTTACTCACTGTTTGCTATCTACTGGGAATCGAACAAAGCTCGTTCATGTTTGAAATCCAAAGTAACAAAAACTCAGCTAAAGCCTAGTATAGAAATTTGCTGCACGAAGACAACATAGACTTACTCAATTTTATGCATTTAACATTACAAATTAAAAAACACACGCATGGTCTTGGCTGAAATTGAACATGTGACGTCTCGTTTAATAGCCTAACGTACTAACCATTACACCATTGATTTTAAATGTGTATTTATATATTTTCAATTGCAATTTCAGCTAATTTTACGTACAGAATATTTTGAGTATTTGTGTGTGTGTTATTTCTATGCATGAATTTTTTTGGTACTTATATCATAAACAACGGACAATATTAAAAGAAACCGAAAATCCTTATTACGTGTACTTAGTTTTTTTTGTTGAATGTTAGAAGCAGTTAAAAATAAGATTGCTTAGAGTTTTAAATATTTAATCTTTTAAAGACGATTACACGGAATACTGCTTGAAAAAAATATATTCCGTTACTGTCATATGTAATATTTAAACAAAATGTAATCGGTAATTGCAATTGTTGTCTCTGTTTGGCAGTACCAAAATCAGAGTTTGTGGACTATAGGTATACAGCAGCAGAATGGAATACGTATTTTCTATGCCGCAACGCACTTCGTCAACATTCAGGTGTCTTGGGTTTCGTTGAAAGCTAAACAATATTGTGAGTGTTGTTTTGTTTCTTACCGTTCTGTTTTCTTTTTTTAATTTAATCGAAGAACCTTACATAAAAAATTTAATTTTGTTGGTCTGTGTTGTTAATAAATGTGTCACATAAATAATTAAAGTTTTTTTTAAATATGAGTAGTGTTAACGGTTGAATAACTTAATAAAGCTCTGCTTGTCTGACAATATTTTTGCAAATGAACGTCAACTTGAGCTCAAACTTTCTCTCTGCAGGTTCAAAAAAAAAATGCATATTAAGAAGAAATAACCAATGCGAAAATAGGCCTTGACAACCGGAGCTAACTACAAAGTGGTGGGTGTCGCTCGAAATAAAAATCACATTAAACATGAATATCTGTATTGGATTTTAAGTGATTTAAACGCTTTCAATAGAACACTGAAGATGGCACATAGCCGAAACCGGTCTGTTTTCAAACCAAATTTGACGTGGGATGACGGAAAATCGTTTCAAATTCAAAAAAACCCCGTCGGAAGAAAAACACAACGCTTTAACTTGTGTTTGTTGGGTAGTCTCCCTTTTTGTTCATATATACGAGCATTTAAAAAAATTACAAGTCTCTAAAAATCTGTCTATATCCACAACAAATTAAGTTATTTTAATTTATTTCTTTTTTAAATAAATGGTTTCAAATCAAAAACAGACATAAAATCTTGTGCTTTTTTAAGTAATTTTATAAATTTGGTTTGGGGTTTTCTTTGGAGCATGTGGCCATTAATCAAATAACTATCTCACGGGAACATCTTAACAAGACATGTTAGTAAATGGTAAGTATTTCCATAAAAGTTTTTATATGTTGGCATGTGATACGAGTGATAAAAACTTAGCACTGATATTTTATTTTTTATTTTCATTCAAGTTTTTAGGCTAAAAAAGTTGTTGATTTACTGACAACATTAATGAAGTTGGCAATTTTATTTGGCAACAAAACGCAACTTGAAAGCCTCTAGAGATTTGATTGCTTTTAAAATGTTTTGTTATATTGATTAAAGATTTCTTAGAAATAATGTAAATTGCGAAAAGTCATGTCACATAAGTAAGAAAAATAAAAATATCTTATGCAATACATATTGTTATTTAAAATATTAAAAAGTTTACGTTTACGACACTCTTAAGAAATAATCTGCTGTCAAAAGAATAATTTTAATGTATTTTAGATTCCTTGTAAAAAAATATGGAAAAAATATATTAAAAATTTAAATAACCCAATGACCTTTAAAAGTCAAAATATTAATTCTCACTTCATGTTACTTTTATTTTATTAAAAAAATTTTTCCTTCTTATCACAAAAAAAACGTGAAAAAGGTCCTGTTCAAAAAAAAAAAAGAAATCAGAGCATAACGGTTACGGAAAATATGCAACAATAGATGACCAACTGAGATGAACTTATTTTATGCAATTTGATATGCTCTACAATAAATTATGCACTGCGTGTGTAAATGTATGCGAAAAAGGAAACAAAAGGATCACAACATATGTAAATACATAACAGGGATCTGACAGCAATAACAACAACGCAAAAACTCTATATGACAGGACATTTCTTTGAAAGTAAATTAAAAAAGAAATTCCTTTCATTTTTCTCCTTGCAAAATTACAAACACACAAACAAAGACCTTTACTTTGCGGGTAGAAGATAAGAGTCTTACTAAAGTATATATGTACAAGAAAACTGTCAAGGATATATAATTTGCATTGCTGAGTATAAAATATTTGCATGCAAAATTATGCATTTCAAATATGATTTTTTTTTTGTTTGAATTATTCTTACAAATCTTCTACATCAGAAAACAGAATCAAGTCTTAAATATGAAAAAAAAATATTCACACATTTAAAACACAAACAATATTTGCAAAAATCTTGAAGGACCTTTTTCCCTCTTTTGTGTAACAATTATTTATGTAAAGCAACAAAATTATGAATATGAATTTTTATGAAAACAATGAATTTGCTGAAAATTAATAAATTTTTCTTTAAAATATTTTCTGTACCTAAGTTATTAACAACAACAACAAATATATATATGTTTATGTGTAAGCAGTTTCTTTATCCTCAATTTTAATTGAAGCAATTTTTTTCTTTTAAAAAATCCCTTTTTTCTATTTTTTATCTTTTTAAAACTTGGAAATTTTGTAACAATATTTTCTTTAATGTCTTTAAATGAAAACGTGGGTGGTTTCTAAAAATAACACAAGTGCACGAAAAATTATAATTCAATATTTTTCTATATTTCCTTTTTGCGAATCCTTTTAAATTTTCGTTATATTTCATAACAAAATAAGAAAATTTTCTTTTTTAATTTCTAAAACAAAAAAAAACTCATTCAGTAGGGCGTATTTATTTATCAAAATCCTACAAAGTCATTAGTGTAACTGTGGAAAAGAGAATGAAAAGGATAATTGAAAAATTGCAATAGATAAAGGATTAAATTTCTGCTGGTAATGTTCCTGCTTCATATAATTCCCAGATGGATTACAGATATTGACTAAAATGTATTCTCACAGTTTACCTTTTTTAGGTAATTAATGATTTATATTTGAGTTATTTTACCAGCAGACAGGCTATGAGTAAAATAGTGTGAGGTCCAGTTCCTTATAGCGAATAAAATAATTTAGCTAAAAAATGTATGGTTTTCTTAAATAAACACTGATCCAGCAAGAGATTTCTCAACGTAAACTTATGATCTACGATGAGATGAAATAAACATTTTAAGAAATGAATATTAGAAGATCTAATCAACGGACTAGCAGATCAGATCGGTACCACAGATGGAATTCATGGTACATTTGTACTTTTTTGTACATTTTGCACCTTGTGCGGTACAATTTATGTTGTGTCGCTATAACCTTTATTTTTTGTTGTCTTTAAATAGGACAATTTCCACGGTTGCCCAGGCAGAAAACAATAATCAACACGGCGTACTGTGGACCATATTTTGAGAAGGCGGCCAAAAATTATATTTTTGTGATTACCAATTTTAAAGTTATAGCAGTCATTCGAAAGTATATACTAGTGAAACTCGGGAGCTAAAAAATTACAGTTCTATTTTAACTACACAGAGAAAAATATCATCAAACTGCAACTAACAATTTCAATTGTTAATATGTAATTTAAATTCAAACATATATTTTTTTAATACAACAAATTTAGTTGTTGATACGACAAACACAGAAATTTTTTTCAACAAACTGAACTAACCAATTTGTTTGTTATGTATTGTGAAAAAAATTAACAATCATCATTGTTGATATAACAAATGAATGCACACACGTAAATGAAACAAAGCAAATCAAGAAATTTTTTCAACAAACTGAACTAACCAAATTTTTTGTTGTGTTGTGAAAAAAATTAACAATCACCATTGTTCATATAACAAATGAACACACACACGTAGATGAAACAAAGCAAATCACGTTTTGTGTGTATTCATTATTTGCATATTTAATAACGAATTGCTCTGTAGCTGAGAAGTAAGAACGTTAATCTATTAGTCCAGAGGTCGCCGGTTCGATTCCGCCCAAAGACATTTAGTGTTTTTCGCAGACAAGCAAAAAGTCGCTTCGAGGATTGTGTATAAAAAATATTGTTAATACAACAACTATGATAGTTAAAATTTTTTCGGAAAATCAACAATTCACATTGTTGATATAACAATAATCTTAATTGAAATAAATTTGAAATCAACAAAAAAATTTTTTAATCTTTTTCTGAGTTTCCTTTAACTTACAATTTCGTAATTGTATTTACAAAAATCGTTGTAGGTTCAAAATCAATTAATTATTTAATTGATATAACAAAAAAATTAATTATATTTACAAATTTATTTTTTCTGTGTATATCACAGCGAACAGGGTAAAATTTTAATTTTTAAATGACTATAACTTTTTTGTTTTAAGAGATTTTTAAGCAAATAAAATTTTGTGTAATTATTTTTACATAATTAAACGGGGAGACTAGGGTGCTCCTTTTTGTATGAACCCCTACACCATATCTGGAGAGCTGAAATGTGGTACACAGATAGGTCTTAATGAATAAGTAATCATCAAAACCTGGAAACGAGAACTGTGTTTTTAAGATTTTGATTGTAAGTCTTTCATGTAAATTTCTTCTTAGTAAAAACTTCGTTATGCTAAATAATAGATTGATGACGTAAGGGGAATTAGAGAACATGCAATTAGGAAATTATGGAAAATTATAGTAATAAGAATTGTACCAAAGAAAAACATAGAAAAAATAAATTAAATCCACCACTGCTTATCCCAAAACTCCAGCCGGTAAAATTCCACAGATCAAAATGAGGACCAAGTTCTTAATAGGTATAATACCATCTGATTTTAATGCAACACTTTACCCCTAAATTCTTTCCCATATTAGTAAGCTAAAAAATATTGCCCAGTGAGCAGCTAGCCTATAATTGAGATGGTATTGTGCCTACCAAGAGTTTGGTTTCTCATTTGGATGTTAATACTTATAACAGCCGACGTTTTTGAATATCAACTTGGTTTTTTTTAATTTATGTTCTTGTTCGAATACTATTGTTGCTTTTGAGTTCTCGTTTTTATATACATAACAATTTGTTCTTGATTTATAAATTTATATTAGTTACACAGAAAAAAAAAAAGATTTGTAAATACAATTAATGTTTTGTTATATCAATTAAGTAATTAATTGATTTTGAACCTACAACAATTTTTGTACATATAATTACGAAATTGTAAGTTAAAAGGAAATCAGAAAAATATTTTCAATTAAAAATATCAACAAATAATTTGTTGAAAAAAAAATTTTTTTTTTGTAGATTTCAAAATAATTTCAATTAAGATTATTGTTATATCAACAATGTTATATCTACACAATCACAACCCTCAATCGACTTTTTGCTTGGCATGGACATGTCATAATGTCCAGTAACATAATGTGCACGGACATTATGCCACTCCAAAAAGTTTCATAAAGTCAATGGACATTATGACACTTTTGAAAGTGTCATAATGTCCATGGACTTTATGACATTATTGTTATTATGGAAGTTACGATACTTTTAAATGTGTTATAACGTCCATACTTTTCAAAATGAAAGCAAATTTAAATATACATATTTATACATATATTTTTTTATCCTTGAACCTGGTCACAACAAAAATTTGGAAACAGCGTCAACAATATTTAAAGTGTGTCGACTTCAAGAAATATTCGGAAATCTATTGGAAATTTGACTTTTATTGCTAATGATTAGCTTTGTTTGTTTAATTTTTTGTAGTAAATGTAGTAAAAGAGAGACTTTTAAAATGGTGCACTCATGAGAAAGAAAATATTAAAATATAAAAAACAGAAAATGTGTAAATGTAGTAAAATTGTTCATAGAAATACTGCTGAAAATAATAGCGACAAGTAAAACATTTTATTATATAAAAACGGCAATTCTTTTTATTTCATAATTCTGTAAACTAAAATTCTTGCTCATACAACAATGTTCGCTTATTTCGTTCTTTGTTAAAAATAGGATGTTAAAACTTATTGGATTTTTATTTAATACCCTTTTTATCCAACCGTGCTTTAAATTACTTTTAATAGTCATTTTGTCAATTCTTCCAGCATATAGTAGACATAAAAACAGTACCCATGTTCTGTAAGTCTGCTTTTACACTGATCAGTTTTTCGTGAAGCAACTTTAATTTTTTAGTGAGAAAGAGCGAGAGAAGAATACATAAAATATATTCCTATCTCGCTCTTTGTCACAAGAAAATAAACGTTGCTTCAAGAAAAACTGATATGTGCAAAAGCAGACTAATTAATGTAAGAACTTTTCTATGCGAGTAAATTGTTGTCATCCTGTAGAACACAGGGTAAGTAACAAAAAACTTCAACTTTCTTTGTTTATTTTAATGTATCCAGTTTAATTTATAATTCACCCTGCAAAAAACGGGATGACTAATATAATTATTAAATTTTTCTTGATGCGAGAACTTTTCACAAGTTACAGAACATGGGCACAGTTCTAAACCATGCTGAGATCACGAACACGTGTCACGTTCATTTCGGAGTCATATTAAGATATCGTATGCGGTATCCAGCAAGATAATGAAGCAAAGCATTTGTCACTGGACTTAAGCGAAAATTCAGAAAATATATATGATATATGAAAGGGCATCACAAATAGATCAAAACATGTATTGCTTCGGTCTCTATAAAATGTATTCGAAGGAACTAAAATATTTAAAATGTATAAATTATTTTGAGCACATAGTGAACAAATTAATTTTCTTCTAAGAAAGAAAAAAATATTTGTTTTGTATCTATAATTTTAATCATTTCTGTATTTTTATTTAAATATTTTTTGTATTTTCTTATATTTTCAAATTTGACATAATTTTTATATTTACCTAGAAAAATTTTTCCAGCAAATTGTAGTAAAAGAGAAACAATTTTTCTCTTAAATTCGTTGCTACTTTTACTGTTTTGGAGTAAAAGTAGTAAAATATAGTAAATGTAGTAACTTGTAGTAGGTAATCGAACACAACTATTCTTTGCGTAGTCGGCCTTCGGTCGGGCTTAAGAATTTCTTCCTCTCAGTGTACCGAAAAGCGCTTTCGCTGAGTAAAGATTTTTGCATTGCCGGCCTTTGGCAGGCTTAAGGATTTTCTCCTGGCTAAGCAGAAAATCTCAGCTCAGTGAAGCCGCTTTAGATACCAAGACGGAAAATCCTCCAGCCCGGCCGAATGCCAGCTATGCAAAGTTCTTTACACCTTAAAACGTGTCAAAATGCCCATGGACCTTACGACACTGCAGTCATGGACATTATGACACTTCTTGGAGTGACATAATGCCCATGGAAATTATGTCACTGCACATTATGAAATGCCACCATGTCTTTGAGCGGAATCGAACCGGCGACGTCTGGACTAATAGACTAACGTTCCTACATCTCAGTTACAGAGCGATTCGTTATTAAATACGCAAATAATGAATACACACACAACTTGATTTGTTTTGTTTAATTTAAGTGTGTACATTCCGTTATGATATAGTTAAACAAATAATTTTGTTAAGTAATTTAATTGACTAGAAAATTTTAAATTTGTTATATCAACAATGATGATTGTTAATATTTTCACAAGCTTCAACAAACACTTTAGTTGCATTTTTAATCAAAAAAGTATTCAAAAATTTTTGAATTTTCGTGCCATACATAAGAAAAAATTTCGTTAGTTCAGTTTATTAAAAAAAAGGTGTTTGTCGTATCAACAACTTAATTTGTTGTATTAACTAAATATATTTTTGAGTTTAAATTACATATTAACTATTCGAATTGGTACTTGCATACTTTTTCTGTGTAATCATTATGTACTTATTTTATAAATTTACAATAAAAATTGATATAGAAATATAAAAAAATAATTGAATAAACGTTAACTAAAACAGAAACACATGACTTTTTCATTAAAACTTATTTATGTTAGCTGAATTTGACCCAATATCAGGTAAGTTTTACTTTCGCTTCTAAAAAATTATATTTTAAGTCGCGCTCTTTCAAAAATGCCAACCCTTGGCCCTTATGGATATTAGGACTTTAGTCCTACGGGCTAAAGATTAGCATTTTTCGACCAGGTTTAAGTTAGAAAATACATAATCAATATTAGTTTTAACGGTAACCAAAATAATAGACAAAATGCTTTTTGAAAATATTTTAACACTTCAAATTGTACTAAAAACTAATATGTATTTTAAAACCTCTATAACTTGTTTTCTGATCAGTAAATTTTTACGTTCTAAAGCAATACTTAAAGGCTCCAGTCCCACCTACTAAATATAAAAATTCTTATCCAATCAAAAGTTATTGATTTTTTACCGCCATTATCAAAAAAAGTAAAAAAAAATTATTTTTGCCATATTCAATATAAAATTATGTAAACTTATAATTGTTATACCCATCATAAGCGCACTTTGTGAGTTAGTTTTTACATTAATTCAAAAAAGGAATCTTGGTCCTGTAAAAAGTCCTTTGAAGAAAATATGCTATAGCTTTTACAAAAATAATTCGAACTTCATGGAAGTTGGTAAATTTGTAAAAATCTAATAATACAGAAGTGCGCGTGTCTAATTTTAACTTAAGGGGCACGTACATCACGATGAGAATATATTTACTCACTCACGTGCGCTTGACGTGTTTTTGAGTCACGGTCACTCACACTTCTAATCAGAACATATTTACTACCGCATGATTACGCAAATTTAATTTAAAAATGTTGTTCTTTATGACAAGAGCTACAACTTTGCCTCAGAGGGTAAATCAAAATTCCGAACGGTTTGCAAGATATGAGCCTGAGAAAATGATCAGTTTTTCGTAAAAATTACACCGAGGCCCCAAATCGTTGGGGGCCCAAAAAAAAACTGCATGACTTGGGGTAAAACTGAGAGACACGGGTCTTTTTTTTGTTGTCTTTTATCATGTAGTGGTGGTGTCCGTATATGGTTATATTTCCGGGACTTAAAAAATTACACACAGTGTAATATTATGTGTAAGTGAGAAAGTTTGGATGGTTTCTCTTGCCATCTTTTTAATATAATTAATACAAATGAAAAAAAAAACTTAACAAATCCATCATTGATAGCTGCAAACAAACAACCATTCCAATGTTTTAATTTTTAACAGAAAATCTATAACGATAACGTATTGAAAAGTCCATTATTTATATGTAACCAAGGACAACCTTTATCAAATTCATCATTATCTGAAACATTTTATCCACAAATCCACCTTTATTTAACTAAAATTTTCCAAAACCGTTTAACTTTTTTTTTTTCTTTCGATGCGAAACTTCCCCAAGTGATTACTCAATTTGAATGGAAAACTTCTATTCAAAAAGCTGAATTCGCATTAAAACAAATGCGTGCGTTTTCGTAAGTGGTCATATTAGCACATTATTATCATTTGTGTTTAGGAAAACATAAGTACTCATGTTTTGTTTGTGGTGTTTTACTTTATTTTTTCTTTCTTTCAAAAGTTTTTTAACATTAATATTTTTTATTTACACCCTTATAATGTTATCGGTCAATCCAATTTCACTTTTTTTCTTCTTCTATATTTGTTGGAGTTTGCAACATTAAAATATCCAAAATAAATGGATATATGCTGTTTAAGTATTTGAGTGTTAATATGTGTAGGAAGGCATGTGTGTGATTGGTTGTATTGATAAAAATCTTTAACACAATTGTCTGTCACCCAGTTTTTATGTGATTTTTTTTTCCTACCACAGCTTCTGTAGTAAGTCATCTAAAAAATTAAACCAAACTTAAGTTAAATAGAGTACAATCGTTTGAAAGAGGACATGGTCGGCTGTGAAGTGCTGGTACATTTTCATATGCGTGTGTGTATAGGGAATCAAGTAGCTCTTCATTGGTGTAGAAAATCCTTTCTAGTAGGTATATGCCCACCTCAGAATTATACGCTTTGTTTTTAGAAATTGTAGTATTTTAAAGTTATTCCATAATTTAAACAACAACAAAAAGTCTAAAATTGTCAGCAAGCTTTTTATAAAAGCAAAACTAAGAGGTTTGTTTGTCAAACTTAATGTAGGGTACAACTAAGCAAAAAAAGGTCATCACAAAAAAAAACAAACTAAATTTGCTTAAAAAATGAAATAAGACTTATACTTATACTCATACAAATAATATGAACATAATTCCTTGATTTCGATATTGAGATGATGTTATTTACATCATGTTGTGCTGCTACGTTCTCAGTGAAATAATCTTAAATATATGGAGGGTGACCAAACTGTATGTCGGTCTATAAAGTGGTCACTTATAAGTATGTATATTCTATTTAATATAAGAGTACAAGAAGCACAACTTAATATAATGAATGTATTTTTGTATATAAAAAGTCTGTTGCCAATATTACTAGAGTGTCCGCTGATAAAGCTAAAAATCCCATTATTGTTGCCTTTAGACTTGAAATGATCATTTATAACTATATTTTTTCTGTTTTTGCAAATTTTTTCCTCAAAATTGGTAAAAAAAAAATAAAAACGAAGACAACAACGTATGTTTCTAATGTGTTTTTTCAAATGTTATTTTAGTTTTTATTTCTGTTTTTGAAAGTGAGTTTCTCTTGTGATATATGAAGTTAAGTTGTTTTAATATCTGATTATTGAAATGATATAATTTTTGTCTTTTTGAGAGGAAAAAATAAAACACATTATTTGTGTGCTTGATTGACATCGAAGAGGATGTGTCAATTGCCTGAATTTAAGAAAGTAAATAAACGATGTATTTGGAAAACATTTGACATTCACACACATTTTATAATTTAAACGATTAATCAGAGATGATAATACTATAGTTAAATAGCGCTTGAGTATGGCTACACAGAAAAAAATAGACAAGAATTATGTTCAATAAAACCATGTTATTGAAAAAAATACTAATTTCAATAACATTTGTCATTAACTTAATACAATATTTCGATGTATGTATTTCTTTCCCATGCCGGTTATTTCTTTTCTTTTTATACATAAGTACTTAAAACAAGTTTTATCTCATAAATAAATAACTGGGATATGGCTCAGCTGTAGAGAGTGTGCTTTACGTGCGGGAAGTCCCGGTTTGTATCTCAGCCATGTCAATATTTTTTTTAATTTATACAGTTTTTTTCTTCTGAAATAATTTTGTTATCAATATAGCGGAATTCTTTATCACAGGAAATTTGAAAAAAAAATTATTCAATAGACGAAACTTATTTTTTTCTGTGTACAATAACTAATAACACCGTACAACAACAACAAAAATACACGTGGTTCTAACAACTGATTCTGGCAGAAGACAACAAACAAATTTATACGTGTATCAGCGTTTTGAAAGTTTACATCTGAGATTCACTTTAGGGGGAGCTAAAGTTACATACACAGAAAAAATAGACAAGAATTATATTCAATAAAACCATGTTATTAAAAAAAAATATGAATTTCAATAACATATATCTTTAACATAATAAAATATTTCGTTGTAAGTATTTCTTTTCCATGCCGGTTATTTCTTTTCTTTTTATACATAAGTACTTAAATCAAGTTGTATCTCATAAAAAAATAAATGGGATATGGCTCAGCTATAGAGTGTATGCTTTACGTCCGGAAAGCCCGGGTTCGTATTCCAGCCATGTCAACATTTTTTTAATTTATATATATATATATTTTTATTTTGAAATAATTTTGTTATCAATATAGGGGAATTCTTTATCACAGGAAATTTGAAAAAAAAAAATTATTGAATAGCGGGATTTTTGTTATCAAAAACGAAACTTATTTTTTTCTGTGTAGTGAGTCGGCGCACAGTTGTTCCAATTGGAAAAAAGGATAATAAATCAGTATCTTTGAAACTTGCGAGCCGATTACACAACGATGTGGGAGGAAATCATAGAGAAGGACCTGAGCTTTAAGAGCGTTGAACATTGGACCACCCAGTTGAAAAACACGTCGAGCTACATGTTGTCAAAGTTGACTACCTCGGGCATCGGGGGCAAAGTCCATAAGCAGATAAAGGAAATAAAGTTTATTTCATCTTAAATATATTAAATATATATTTGGCTTTGAATCTTAAGATTTTGGATTTTGGCCTCGACTTTGTTCTCTATTTCGGCAATATCTGCGGTAATGGAATAGCCAAAATTTTTAACAAAATATTTTATGATGTTTAACACAGTCCCTGATAGCATGTAAAAAAATTTTTTTAGTTATCTCAGTTCATCTAGTCGTGAAAAGTAATGAAAGTCAAAACTTTGAAATGAGAGTGGAAAATGGCTAAATTTTGACAAAAAATAGAGCTTAATTGTTCGCCGTTTCTCTAAAAAGCTTTTTTATATTGAAATTTTTTATTTTTAATATTTCAAAAGAATAGACTTTAAAAATGACTGCAGGTGAAACTTTAAGTCGATTAAAGGATGACCGCTACATCCAGTATTGGACAAAAGTGGCGAATTTTTCTACGATATTTTAGTAAAAAGACGCCCATCGAGTTTGTCAAATTACTTTACAAATTAAATTAGATATATTTAATGTAATAAATCTGGTCAGAAGAGTAGATTTTGTAAAAATAGTCGAGCTTTTAGAATCATGAAAACTTTACTAAACTTAATTTTTTTATTTTTATTTCTTTACTATTAGTTAAAAAATATAACAATCCCCTTATGTTTAAAAAATTTTAACGACATATTAAACTATAATTTCTTTACGAGTTTTTAATTTAAAAATATGTTAAGAAAATATAGAATATCCAATATTTTCAGGGCAAAAGGTTACGTATGAATAATATGACGGTACCATCATATTACTCATACACGCTACACTAAAAAATATTGGATATCCGCATTTTCTTCTCATATATTTTTTTAATTAATTAATTGAATGAGTTCTGGCGTTCAAATTAAATCTGGAGTTTGGCAATCTTTGAAAGCCTACAATGGAATTTTATGTCAAATATTTTTGTAGAACATTTTAGCCCGCTATGTCGCCGCTAAAGTGGACTTTTTGCCCCTTTTTTAAGAAAGAGACAAAAAGACTCATACAACAAAGTTATAGCGTTTCAATATTCCCTGAAAGTGTTCCTCGTGGTGTTTTACATAAAAGTGCTGGGCACATCTTATACCTTAAACAAAAGGCTTACAAGATTTCTATATCACTATAAATATGTACAAAATTCTTCCTTAAATGACTCCCAGATTAAACTTTCAAAACGCCGATACACTTACTTATGTATACTTTTTTTGTTGCCCTCTGGTGCGACAAAAAATTAATGTTTCAGCAATTTAGCTAATCACGATTTTTCGTGATTTGAATTTCTACAAAAAAAAAATTTTCAATTTATAATTTTCAAAAGTCCACAGAATTTCATTGTAGAAATGGATGCAAAAAATTATAATTTTTTTATGTGCGTGTCTACATTTCTAATCACTTTTCTGTCCACTTTTCTGATCAGGGTAATTCAATGTGTGTGTGAGAATGTCAGGCAGTGCCAACTTTATTAATCTGGAAGTTCTATAGTTGGAAAAACACAATGGTGCTTAAAGTTTGATAAAAATCGGTTAGAAAAAATAGTCTCAAATTAATATACATATATCTAGTATGCAGGCGCGGATCCAGTTTAAACTTTTGGGAGGGGAACTTTTAAATAAAACGTACCATTTTGTAAAATTTCTTTTACGAACTCCATAGAAATTTGCTTTATTTTATTCATTTTGGAGGGGGAAATATCCCTTTTCCCCCTCCCCTGGATCCGCGCCTGCTAGTATGAGTGTGACATAGGTTGTGTCACACAGCCCACTTTTCTAACTTTATATTTATGTATATTACCCTTAGCATCAAATATATGTGTAAAGCTAATAAAACTGCATTAAAAATACATTCAACTTACTTGAATTTTTAAACGTGTTTGATGTTTATTTTATTTAATTGAATTACGCTTTGTCAAGTCTAGTTGGCAATCGTCTTGTGTATGTGAAAAATACCGAAGTTTCTCGGACACAGCGATATACTATAGATATAACAAAAAGAAGGAAAGTTACTGTACATCTCCTATTTTCACTAGTCATTAGAAAAGTACTAATACACACATAAAAATTTCATATTAAAGTCGTCGGAAACAATGTTAATTTAACATTTTTCGATAGGTGTCCAATGTTAAATCAACATGATTTTGTAATAACCCTCAAAGAACATTTTTCTTTTCGAAATAGTATTGTTACTGAAATAATGCGAAGAATCATGTTGAATCAACATTATTTGAAGTTGAAACAACTTGAATTCGATACTAAAATAACACGAAGAATCATGTTGAATTAAACATATTTCAAGTTGAAATAACGTAAATTTTATATTGAAACAACACGTGGAATCATGTTGAATCAAAGTTAATTTAAGTTAAAACAACATGAATTTAATGTAGCTATTTTTTAACCATTTTATTTACGGGATATGTATTTGCATCATAAAAAGATGTATTGTAGTTGGCTATCCCAGCCAAGATTTAAAATGGGGTCACTTGCTTGGTACTCAGTGCACTAACCACAGCAGCCACAACAGGTTCAAATTTTTTTTAGATATACACTAAATAAATACCATCATAAGTAACATAAATTTTATTTTTATTTGGCATGATTTAATTGAGGATTTAACATGAAATTTATTTGAAGTTCAAGTTATAGTCATGTTGATTTAAAATGAAATGTAACAATGTTATTTTAACAGTGAAAAATATTAATCCAGAGAGATTTAAGATTGGATTAATAATTTTTCGTTTAAAATTAATATGAAACAATGGTAATTTTAAATCAGCAGCATGAAATGTTCGCTGGTAATGAGAAGTTTGTCGACTATTTGTCGGTTATTTACATTTACAACACGAACAACAAAATAAACAACAAAAAGTCACACAAATATGCAGAAAAGTTCATCATAGCTATGAGCAAAGCAAATAAACACCAACACACTTAAACAACAAATTATTTCTTGATTTCAATATTTAATATGATTTCAAATCAAAATTGCTATATGTTGATTTTACATTGGCATCTTTTTCTGCGTACAGGACAATTGATGCAATATTTTCCGCAAGAATTTTGGTAAATTTTAAATGAGGGTGCTGTTGGCTGAAGTACACTCTAAAACAATTTCGATGAAAATTAGGTCGATAATAGTCGGCAACACTTTACCGATTATTATCCACCTAAAATTACACACGCATTATTTTTCAACAAAATGTTTTTACTAAAAAAAGCGATTGGGTGCGTGCAAATTTGTGTTGAAAATTTCTCCTTGTCTAAAATTACATCGATTTTCTAGTTATTTTATTAAAGAAAAAACCTTTCAAATTAAACATATTAAGTCCAAGTGGAAAAAATTTAACATAAAGTATAATACGGCTATGGCTAAATGGTAGATACTATCAGTCAGGAGGTGGCGGTTTAAACCTGCACGCAGCCAATCGCTTTTTTTAGTAATAACATTTTACGTAATGTTATTTTACGTAATTTTATTTTTGAACTGAATAGGTATAAGTCTGAAATTTTATTATTTCGACTGAAAAACTGAAAATACAACTCTAAAAGTGACATTATGAATTGATCAAAGGTAAATGATATTCAACTACTTTGGGAACTTTGGAAACTACCGACTTAGATGGAGTGGTCTAAGCGAAAAAGAACTCTGATGAATAGACTAAGAATTCTCGAAACATGTAAGTTCAACTCTCCGTGCACTAAAATTTTTTTTTCAACATGATTCAAATGTTTTTCTATATTTATATTTATAATATATAATTTAATTGAAAAAATTAAATTAAAACCGAACTCAAACGAAAATTGTTTGATATTTTAATCAGACGACACCTACAAAATATAAATGGAGCAGTATTATAATTGCTTAAATTTAACTTTAAATTGTCTAAAAAAAATATATGTATATTTTTTCTGAATTTTATCAATAAAAAATATTCCATTCAGTTGACCGTTTCAGTATACTAATACCTTTGAATAATTATTTGTTGCTTCGAATTGCACAATTTCGTTAAGGAAAATATATTAGAAAAATTTTCATTACCAATTTTGAGCAAATGCTACATGAAACCCGTGCCAAATGTTACCATACTTTAGATAAGATTATGGTCACTATACCTGCACTAAAAATAACAAGAAACTGATGCATAATTATTTCTAAAAATTAACACACACACACACACAGATTGACTTGACCACTTAGAAAACCACTAAAGAAGCATATGCCACCTTAAATGGAAAAAAAAACTGTCCAATTTATCCTTTTAGAAGATCTATTCAAAACAATAGGACACACACATACCAAATACTTGCAATCAGCTACAGAAAAAGGATATTTAATACAGCAGCATATGGTAAAATATTTTTGTACGATAAAGAAAATACAACTTTAGAAAAGAATGAGTTATGTATTGAAATAAAATTTTTGGAAATAAGAAAAGAAAATTATACAATTGCAATTACAACTTGCATAATCATTGCTTTTCTAAATTCGAATGTTTGAACTGTCTTTCGTTTTCTTTTCATGACCAAAAATGCATTTTGCATTGTTTAATACTTTCAGCGCTTGCATACTTTTATTTCTGCTATTGTTAATAGCTTCCCGTTCTATGTTTAATCTTCATCTTGGAGTTTTAGAAACAAAATATTCTTTATAACTGATTCTTGTTTTGTGGAGATTTTGATCATATAAAAAAAAATTATATATTTTGTTATTGTCACAAGGACAATAATGAAATCTTACGTTTACTCAAAGGACAAAAATTTATTAGAGATCGTATTGTTTTTTTAATGGATTGTAGTTTTTGGTGACATATACAAATAAGTTTTTCAATATTGTGTTGTCATTCAGTAGCATAAATATTGGTACTGCTGGCAGGGAATACATACACACCCTGCAAATTTTTACTGGAATAGAAATTAATGCTGCAATATGATCATCATAAGAATAGAAAGTTCAATCTGGAGCAGATATTTCACTCCGCCGAAGCTTCTGTTCCTGTTCCTTTTATCTCAATAGCGGATATACCACTATAAGCTGTGAATTCGGGGAATAGCACAGAGAATACATGTAAATTAAACTTAATCCCCCCTTATGCTGTAGCTATTTGTCAACGTCACGTCAAGACAATATTAAAAATAGGACACTTACGTACTCGTTGTCGACAGTAATTGACTACTTTTAACAGTGTCTTCCTATTTTCTAGACCTTAGAGAATAGTAATAGACTGTCACCGGTAGTCAATTGTTGTCCACAACGAGTACGTAAGAGTCCTATTTTTGATACTGTCTTGACGTAAAATCGACAGATAGTTACAGAATAAGAGGAAATCTATATATACGCAGAGGAAAATGCCAGTATAAAATCAACATGTCGCAATGTTGATTGGAAATCATATAAAATTTTTGCAAAAGTACAGACTTTATTTAAGAATTTTAAAATTTATTAGTGCTTATTTTGTTTTTTTAGCAACAACGCACTGCTGTGCTTTTGTTGTTTTTTATTTTGATGCCCATGTTGTGTAAATGTAAATAGCTGACAAGCATCACATTACGTGCAAATTGAAATCTCTTTGATTTAACATTTTTCACTATTAAAATAGAATTGTTCAATATTGAATCGATAAAACCCTATTTTATAGTAAAATAAATTTTTATCATGTTAAATTAAAGTTGGATATACTTTAGGGAATAAATGAAAATTCAACGTCACATTTCATTTTAAATCAACATGACTATAACTTTAATTTCAAATAAATTTTATGTTTTTAATTAATTGATGATTTAATTATATAATGTTGAATTAAAATTAAATTCATATTACTTAAGATGGTATTTATTTATCCCCATATTCATAAAAATTTATTACATACATATTACATTTACTAATCATTTATGAATATGTGTTTTTATGAATAGTGTTTATCTAAAGTATATTTGAAGCTAAACTATATTTGAAGTTCAAATCTTGGCTGCAACACAAATTTTTCTGATACCTATGCTAATACACATTGAGTAAGTAAATAATTAATAAAATGGCTACATTACAATCATGCTGTTTAAACTTGAAATTGCTTTGATTCAATTTGATTCTTCGTGTTATTACAGTATTAAATTCATGTTGTTTCAACTTGAACCAACTTTGATTCAACATAATTCTTCTCGCTATATGATTATCAAATTCACGTTGTTTTAACTTGAAATAGTGTTGATTCAACATGCCTCTTTGTGTTATTGCAGTATCGAATTCATGTTTAGTGAAGTTGAGATAGCTTTTATTCAACATGATGTTTCGTGTTATTTCAGTATTTAATTCATGTTGCTTCAGCTTGAAATGACTTTGATTCAACATGATATTTTTCGTTATTTCAGTATTAAATTGATCTTGTTTCAACTGGAACTAACTTTGATTCAACGTGATTCCTCGTGTTATTTCAACCTAAAATGAATTTAATTCAACATGATTCTTCATGTTATATCCTAGTTCTCACCTCTACCTGAAATTTAGCCTGCCATAAGAAGTGTGTGTAAAAAAAACAAACTGAAATTCAGGATTGAAAAATGTTCAGGTAACTTTCCGTTTGGTAGTACGCACCTGAAAAAATAAATCAACACAATTTTTGTTGAATACTGTAGACTTTTTTCCATCAACTGAAACTAAAATTAATGTTCAGACAATTGTTTGCTGAAGAAATTTTTGATATTTTGTGCTTTTGTTGTCTTTTAAATAATCTTACGTTTACTCAAAGGACAAAAATTTATTAGAGATCGTATTGTTTTTTTTAATGGATTGTAGTTTTTGGTGACATATACAAATAAGTTTTTCAATATTGTGTTGTCATTCAGTAGCATAAATATTGGTACTGCTGGCAGGGAATACATACACACCCTGCAAATTTTTACTGGAATAGAAATTAATGCTGCAATATGATCATCATAAGAATAGAAAGTTCAATCTGGAGCAGATATTTCACTCCGCCGAAGCTTCTGTTCCTGTTCCTTTTATCTCAATAGCGGATATACCACTATAAGCTGTGAATTCGGGGAATAGCACAGAGAATACATGTAAATTAAACTTAATCCCCCCTTATGCTGTAGCTATTTGTCAACGTCACGTCAAGACAATATTAAAAATAGGACACTTACGTACTCGTTGTCGACAGTAATTGACTACTTTTAACAGTGTCTTCCTATTTTCTAGACCTTAGAGAATAGTAATAGACTGTCACCGGTAGTCAATTGTTGTCCACAACGAGTACGTAAGAGTCCTATTTTTGATACTGTCTTGACGTAAAATCGACAGATAGTTACAGAATAAGAGGAAATCTATATATACGCAGAGGAAAATGCCAGTATAAAATCAACATGTCGCAATGTTGATTGGAAATCATATAAAATTTTTGCAAAAGTACAGACTTTATTTAAGAATTTTAAAATTTATTAGTGCTTATTTTGTTTTTTTAGCAACAACGCACTGCTGTGCTTTTGTTGTTTATATTTTCGTAAAAATGTTATAGTTTTCTTTTTTTTCTTTTTGTGCTTAAACGCATTTTTGAAAAGTTAAAAAACCTGACATTGCATTGATGTACATTTATCATAATTGCTTTGACAGAGCTTATAATAAAATATACAAGTGTTTTTAAAAACTGATCCAGTACATCATACATAAGCAGACAAAACATTGAACCAAACGGTAATATGACACCTTTTCGTCATATCGATGACATTTACTCATCATATGTTTTGTTGATTTTGTGCTGCCCATGGTGACATTGCTGAAATGGTAGAGCTTGGGCTCAAGAAACATTAGTAGAAAAAATAAAATAACAAAACGTAAAACTAGAATAGAAACAAGTAAAAATAAGAAAATAGCAATATGAATGTATAATTGTTTCAATCATTTTATTGATTACAGCTGATGTAAAGGTTGGCATCACAATGATGAAAAGTGTCATTGGGTCAAAAACGAAGAAACTTGATATAGCACTAGTGTCAAATTATTGCAGCGTCATGACGGTTTTTCCACCAGCGGAATCATATTGATGGCGTTTTGTCATTAAATTGATTTCCATTAGTCATTTCCTTGATGTCGATGTGTCATTGCATTGATGATAGATAGAGTTGGGTAGTTCATGAACGAGCTAGTTCAATTGAACTACTCACACAAATGAACGGAGTGAGCTGCTCATATCATTGAGCTCTTTTCAGCTCCCTAGTTCATATTTCTTTTACGCTCATATTTCTTTTTCGTTCACGTTTCTTTTTAGTTCATATTTCTTTTGCGCTCACTCTCACAATAATCAGATCACATTTTGTAGTCAAGGCGCATCCATACTAGTAAGCTCGCTATTACAACGAGTACGAAATCTACAAAAACCACAAGTAATTTATTTTTGTAGAATCATTGCACAAAGTCAGAAGCACAAAGCAAGTAAGGAAATTTTGATATTCAACCATGATATTAGCACAAAAAAAAGTTATCAACTGTGCTGTCAACTTTACCTGTTATGGATATGATTGCCCAGTGCACATGCGTATACTGAGCAACTGAACTATTGAACCAACTGAACTAAAAGAGCGTCATAGTTCAGTAAAGTGAGCTGAGCTGAAAAGAGCGCTCACTCAAAAGAGCTGAAAAGCACAACTCTAATGATAGATTTGTCTTGATCGTCCACTGGCTATTTGTGGCGTGACATTAAATTTAGTTTGGTGGCATCTGTAAGACACAAAGTCATGACAACAAAAAAAAGATAAATATTTAATAATGCTGTGCAGATTATCAATGAGAGGGCTTAATTAGCACATTTATATTTTATACTCACGGATGCATGCACCCGATAATTAAATAGTCGGGTTTTAGTTACATGTGACTCATGAATTTGGCGGAAATTGCTCTCGTGAGTCATATATGACTCATTGGACAGAGAAGTTGTTAATTTAGCCTCAAAAAGACTAAATTTTTTCTCCACATTACAAAATTTTATTTTTATTTTTCTTATTTTTAAGGCATTTTAATTATAACTTTTGCAATAAATGAACATTATTTTTAAACTGGACAATTTTCTCTATAAAATGGTACCAAAATTTTTTAATACTCCTTTTAGTTAAAGAAAAATATGTGTACTGCATAACATAAGCTGTGAGCCACCATATTTAAATTTATGTACCTTTGTTCGTTTTTCATTATCTACTTGAAATACTTTCTTATCTAATAACCAAGGCTCGGACTTTCGTGCAACTAAAAATTGATTTTAAGCGCTTAACAAATGCACCTAAAAATTAAACATATGCGCAAAAATATACACTTACCTACGAACAAAGTACCAAAACTAAAATAATATGAAAATATTTTTTTAATTTTTTATTATTATATCTATAAAAAAACAAACATAATTGGGTCAACAAAAAATTATATGGCTCCAAAAATATGCATTTATTGCCAAATATGCAAAAATATGCACTTACCACCAAGACTCTAAAACATTACTTCAATTGTAGGATCATATATTGTCTAAATTTGTGTTGAAAATTTCTCCTTGTCTAAAATTACATCCATTTTGTAGTTATTTTATTAAAGAAAAAATCTTTCAAATGAAACATATTTAGTCCAAGCGGAAAAATTTAACATAAAGTATAATACGGATATGGCTGAATGGTAGATACGTCAAGCTATCAGTCAGGAGGTCGCGGTTCAAACCTGCACGCAGCCAATCGCTTTTTTTAGTAAAAACATTTTGTTCAAAAATAATGCCTGTCTAATTTTAGGTCGATAATAATCGGTAAAGTGTTGCCTACTATTATCGACCTAATTTTCAACAAAAGTGTTTTAGAGCGCACTCTAAAACATTACTTAAAATTTAGGATCATATATTGTCTAAATTTGTGTTGAAAATGTCTCGTTGTCTAAAATTGCATCGATTTTGTAGGTATTTGCAATAAAAAGACATAATTTGTCTAATTTGACTTCACAAATTAAACATACATATTTAGTTCAAGTGGATAAAATGCCTATGGCTGATAGGTTGATACGCCAGACTATCAGCCAAGAGGTCGCGGTTCGATTCTGCAGGCGGCCAACCGCTTCGTCGCAAATTTTTTATTTGTTTAAGTGAATATATTTTGTTCAAAAATCAACAAAAAGTAATGCGTGTCTAATTTTAAGTCGATAATAATGAGTAAAATGTTGCCTACTAAAATAGGAAAAACTGAAATTAGTTGGAACCATCTACTGAAGAGCTAGCTGGCAATTATTTTATTCCATTGCTACTAACGCCTTGAACTTATCTATAATGTAATATCTTCAACTGAAAAGTTGTAAAAGTTGTTTTGTCAACTTGTGACCATCGTTAATAAACAATAAAGGAAACACAGAGTTTTCAATAAAAAATGTTTAGCCTTTTTTAGCTTTTATTTTTGTGCGATTTAGCCTTTTCTATCCTTTTAAAAAGTCTGATTTAGCTCCGTTTTTCGTCCAGCTGCTGGCAACACTGAAAAAGATAAACCTTTTGGGGTTGCCACATGCATTCCCTAGTGTGACCCAATATGTATTGGTAAGATGTCTAGTCCAGGTAGTGTAATTTTTTATATTTATTACAAGTTAAATCAATTTTGGTTCGTACGAAATTCCCCGTCTCTGATGATCATTTATTCCACATTTTCATTTTCTCTCTTCTTATTCCAAAGCATTCAGCTGCTTGGAGATAAAGCTTTGGTTGAAACTTTTTTGTTATGATATTTTTCTGTGGATCTACACGTATTGAAAAAACTCATATGTACATATAATTTGCTCCGTCTTGCAAATTAAAGTCAACTCTGTAAACCCTTCATATTTTTATAAAAAACTTTAATTTATTAATATATTAAGAGTCGCAAAATAAGCAAACCAATCATTCTCTTATATATTATTATTTTGCTTTGTAAAAATGCCACTGATATAAAATGATGGCAAATAAATGCCACTAGAGAAATAAATGAAAATAATGAAAATCATTCATATAAATTTATTTACAACCCCAAAATATCTACACATTCCATAGTACGTCCCTCTATGCTTGCTAGTATATGAAGGAAATACTAATAAAAAATGAAGTATGTATGAAAAAAAGCTCACCACATATGCTAATATGCTTAATCTGTAGAGTTGAAGTATATCCATTCTTTCGTTTATTTATTCATTTTTATACACAACCCCATCCAATCATATACACAATAAACATAATGAATTCCCGATAGTCTTGCTGCATGACCTAATGTACAGTGGGTTTCGTAAGTAGACACTATAAAATTATTCAAAAATTTATTTGAAAATTATATAGAATCTTAAATACTTCAAAAAATTAGACAATTAAAATTGGAAAGTGCTTTTACAAAAATTCTTGATATTTTGGTTACATGCAACATAATTATGAGGTAAATTCTATCTCATTTATTGTAGGGTGCAACACATTTGGCTGTTTACATTAACATTGAAATGCACAAAACGCTTTTAAGTCTCATTCGGTGAATGAGAAATATTGTATAAGTTATTAAGTTTTGCAATTTATCGGCTAAACTGCAATTACAAATAAAAGAATAACAGCCTTTGTGAAGTATATAAAATAGTATGTACGGAATATCATAAAATATAATAGTTTTTAAGAACTAAATATTGTATCAAAGAGAAATGGGTAAATAAAATTGAAATCGAAATCGAAATCGAAAATTTATCGGGGAACATGTAACGACCCCGTTCGAGCTGTAGTGGCAAGGCCGCTTAAGCTGTATCTCGAAGACTTTATCGTTTCTTGTTTCGATATATGTATGTAATTAACTCGTATTTATCCGAGTGCACGATTCTCTGAATTTTTCGTATGTTTGTAATTGTCTTGTATTAACAGGACACTGCCGGGCAGCTTCGTATGCTGTCAAAATTGAAGAAATACTTAATGGCACCTGCAGGAAATAATTATAAGGAATAAATAAGACTGCGCCATTGTCCGGCTCTAAAGGTACGGTCACACTTGGCAAATAGTTGCCGAAAAAAACGAGACCAACAGACAAGCTAAAATTTTATTTCCTTTAATTCCAATATTTTTTTTAGATATTGGTTCGCATTTATTAAAAATATTATAAAAATAGCTTTTTGCAGCATAATTAACTTTATTTTGTAATACAAAAACCAAGTTAAATCGCATTAACCCTTAGCAAAAGTAGTGGTTACTTTTTTTGAGCAAATATTTGCCAAGTGTAAACGTACCTTAAGCCGGGCAAGATATGACATTCTTGGTGCTCACACTTTCCGGATTCTTAAACTTGTATCGAGGGTGGGAGTGTGTAAACTGCTATAGTTTATTAAATCCATGAAACTAGTCTGCCGGTGGCGTGTAATAATGTCCATGGAAATATGGCACATGGACGTTATTTCATGGACATTAATAAAAATAATTCGAATAAAAATAATTCGAATAAAATTATTCGAATACAAGTTATTTCAACACATTTTATTATTCGAATTAAGATTATTCGAATAAAAAAAGTAATCAAATACGGCTATTCATGCTAAACTATTCAAAGAAATTAGATTATTCGAATTGTTATGGTTTGTATGATATCATTTGAACACAAATTTTTCGAATAAAATTAGTTAAAGACAAAATATTCGATTAGTTCGAATATAATTATTCGCAAGAAATGTTGGTATAAAATTATACCAATTAATACTGCTGTACAAATTTTCTTTGAAATAAAAATAGGTAAATATGAATTATTGTATTGGAATTATTCGAATAAAAGATATTCGAATAACATTATTTAAATAAAAATTTTTCGAATTGCTTCTATGCAAATAAAATTATTCGTATAAATCTGAGTTGATCAATTTTGTTCGAAAAATTCGAATAAAGAATATATGAATATAATTATTCGAATAAAAATTATTCAATTAAAAGCAAAAACGTTAAAAATGTAATATGGAATTTTAATATCTATTCCAAACTGGCTTCGGATAGTCGAATATTTTTAGTATTTTCATCACATTGCATATGATAAAAATTACCTCTATGAATAAAAAATATGTTGTAACCCACTGTGCATCATCCACATCATCATCATCATAATTTTCTTCATAAAAAACACAAACATAAAAGGGGTGGTCTTTTATTTGGGTGTGTGTATGTTTCCAACATGGTCTCTGCTCTCATATGTAGTGCCATTTAATTATACAGACTTCATGCGCGTCTGCTGCCATTATTTATTTTATTTTTTTTTCAACTCATTCATATGTAAAAAACAAAAACATAAAAATATTCCCCCTTTTAAAGGTTTAATTTTATCATGTGCATAAATAAATAAAATAAAAAACAGCCTCCAGTATCGCATCTATACATACTCGTATTCTTTGCCATTTTTGCGTCATCATGGCATCTTCTTCTAAGAAAAAGTATAAAAAGAAGGAAATTTCATTTTTGAAAGTTAACGCATTGCAAATACGCACATGTGGGAAGCAAGATAGATACATTCTGCTAAAGATATTCATATAAAGTTCAATGTTTGGTAGGAGTATTCTAAGGGGTTTTCTCAAGTGTATCAGATCCCTTCTTTACATCTTTTGACATTTCCATTCATCATCCAATGCTGCCTTTCTTTGTGTGTTTGTTTGGGTGCAAAAATAAAAAAGCTAATGGTAACTTCTAGGGTATTCATTCGGTTAACCGTTAATCGGTTAACCGGTTAATAACTATCCGATTAACTGATCGGTTAATTTAAAATTGACTATTTTCTATTAACGGCTAAGCCGGTTAATTTCAGTCGATTAACCGATTATCCGATGTAACAACATTTTTCATTTTTTGTAGTTTTATAACATATTTTTTGTTTGTTTAATTATTTGTTTCGTTCGTCTCATATACAAAAGGTATGTTTAGAAATTATTTTTTCATACAAAGAACGAAGTGTTTTTCAGCGATCTTAACTTAAGTAAAACTTAAAAACCACGTCCAAGTGGCTATAGAAGAGCTTAGTAAAGACTCTGCTACTTTGATTGAACTTGTGGGAGTTATTAAATTAATAACTCAATAAAAGCCAATAATACTATTGCCAATGATTTAATTAAAAATCTAAGGATTTGATTTAATGAGAGACGAATTCAAGTTTTAAATACACTTATTTTATATCTTTACTTAAGGATGATGAGGGGTGCCCCTGTGGCTGAGTGCTAGCGATGCTAGCCTGTCAGTCCAGAGGCCTTGGGTTCGATTCCCGCCATAGACCCTGGGTGTTTTCTGCAGACAAGCTAATCGCTTCGCGGGTTGTGTTTGTTAAAAAAAATTTTTTTAAATAAATGTATATTTTGTAAAATACTAAAAATTTAAAATAAAATATCAAAATGGAAACTAGGGAATTCGGAATAAAA
This sequence comes from Panzeria rudis, assembly GCA_956483635.1. Classification (NCBI taxonomy): domain Eukaryota; kingdom Metazoa; phylum Arthropoda; class Insecta; order Diptera; family Tachinidae; genus Panzeria; species Panzeria rudis. Next base: position 31,533,043 of record OY101450.1, read on the forward strand.
CATTTTTGCAGAATGTTACGTGCTGAGCTTTACCACGGTGAGTCAGATGATGACCTAACAGAAGAAGAAGAAACTATCGATATTAATACAAACAATCTTTTAATAGAAATAGCCGAAAAAATTAGAAGTGTTAAGAATGTGAAAAAATTAAAACAGGACTTTAATCATTACATGCTTCACATTTATCTCTAAATAAAAATATATATTAATTGCAAAATTGAATTAAAACCGAACTCAAGCCAAAATAATTAAATTTCTTTATGGAAAAACATTATTAATCACTTAACGCGAAATTAACCGATTATTAACCGATTAAACCAAAACCTCGATTAATTAATCGAGCCATTATCCGATTAAATCAGAAACCCGATTAAATGAATACCCTAGTAACTACTCGTATATAAGAATTAACTTGATTATTGGGGTTTGTTTTATTTTTTTACTTTTTCATATTTAAGTGAGTGAACTTTTTTAAATCCTAAGAGCCGTTCACTTGTAACTAGAAATGGAATCGTGAGTAACTCTTCACTAACGATTATGCTCGCTAAGATCAGAAAAAGTAACTCATGAACGGATTTTTTTTTTTCTTTGTTCAAGTCTAGGCAATCTGACGTGAGCAGAGACAATGTTCGTTTATCACAGACATCATTTGATTGATTTTTGTCGTCTATTTTTTAATAGAGGTTGTAGCCTCAATATTTAGATGAGGGCACAGTTGTCTGAAAATTGTGCACCTAGTTCTTGTCACCCATGTTCCCTTTGTTCTCTCTGCAGTCTTGTTAAGTATTTCATAAAAATTACTTATTTTAAGAAATTTATTATTTGACATATTGTCATAATTTTATTTTAAATGAAATTTATTTGACATACATATTTATAAAATGACGTAAATGACCGACTGCCAAATTTATTTTGATTCATATAAGAAATTTGTATTATAATCCTGTTTTTCTTTAATAACAAAATTTTCAATGTCTTTTTAAATATTACAAAAGTTCGTTTGAAAAAATTGCATGAAATTGAAGTCATACCATTTTCCTTAAGCCGAGAAAAATTATTGCTTAATTCGAAAAATAGATGCAAGATGAATTTAATAATAGATGTCGTTTAATTAATATAACTATCAATGATTCTCTAACCATTTCCTAAAGTAGATCACCCCTATCGTGAATATTTTTTCCCTCGAAATGTTTTCCCCTTTCCCTTCTTTTGCAATCGTTTTTATTCACTTTATTTCAGCAGGCGAAATGAATAAATACATCATGTAATTGCTATTTTATCCTCCCAATTAATTATTAAAGCTTATAAATATTTATTTTCAGGATAAATTCAATAAATAGTGGTCATTTATCTTAATACTAACACATTTATCTTAACACTACCTCCATGCAACACCTTCCCGGCACACATGAACTAAGTTTCGCGATGATGAAATAGTGAATGATTTTTCCGCGTCCGTACAGAATCATTAATCGCGTCTAAAATATATAAAAACCCAGTTTTACTTACTCTTGAGAAAATTTAATTTAATACCAAAAGACTATTTGATTGAATTAGGCTGCCTGCAAAGGCTCGGGTACTCCATGCATTTGATGCATCTAGCAATCCTGGACGAACAATTCGATTTTGTTTAGATTCTTCATGGAATAAAAACATAATTCCAATTCTTAGCACTTCATTTTTTTTTATTTTTTAACAGAAATGTTTTTGATTTTTAATTTATTTTATTAAGCTTCTTCCTTATTTACATTCACTAAGAACTGATAGCGGGAAAAAAATGTTCACGGGAACTGCACGATAGCAATTTTTCCTCGAAGGGGAATGAAAATTTATGGGAACACAAATTTCACTTGTTATTCGCGATATTGGTGAATAATTCGATATTAAACGAACTTTGAGTATTTTTCCGCAGAATTAGTGAACAAATTTTGGAAAGGGTAGGGAAAATTTTAAGCTCATAGATGCTGTAAAAATTTTGAGTTGTCACTACTTAAATTTTTATAGCTCTGTTTAATAACTGAAAGTTGTTAACAATTGTTAATAGCTATTACTAAAAGTATTCGGTGCGTGAACACTAACTTTCTGATAAATGATTAAAATGCAAAATTTTTGCCCTCTTAAAGTTCAATTTTGCATTAAATAAATTTTTCGCCGCTAGTTTCTGAATAACTCCGAAACTATTAGAAAAATAAAAAAATATATATGGATGACTTTAAGGTAGTTTTATTCCGCATCTTTTGCTGGTTTGTTTATTCCAATCGGGCAAGCCGTTCTTGAGTTATGGTAAAATATACTGAAGTATCTAGAGGAAATATTAGTCAAGCCCATTAAAAAAAATCGTACGTGATAAAAAAGAAAAGAAAAAGGATTTGAGTTTAGCGCGTTAAAATTTGTATATTTCACATATTTTTACTTAAAGACAATTTTTCCTGCAAGCCGGTGTTATCGCCCGCATATGTACTTGTCTTTTGTTTCATATCCAAAAGATATCCTTCTGTGATTAACCCTTAAATAAATAATTGTTCCATAAAAACTCTTCCAACAAGCAAACCCTTTCATCAAAGAACACATCAATGAAATTTAATGTTGATACCATAATTTATCAATTAAAATGAAACTAACAATTATGATTATCTCCTCACGTCATCGCATGCATAAAAAGGCCGCCTGATAAAATTATAAATTTTCTTTGGACACCAAAAGTGTAAACATGATCATTGTGTAAATGTAAAAAGTATTTTAACCCCTTCGAGAAAACTGACGGGTATAATTTTAAGGAAGCCTGTCCTTAATAATGATACAGAAATAACGAAAAATATTTTAGTTAAGAAAAATGTTGACTCACCATATGGTTGGCTAGCAATGTTATCTTTACAAACTTTTTTTTATTTATTTTTTATATCGATAATTTCAACTGAATATTAAAAAACAATTATAGTAAATTTTATGGCATATTAAACATTTAAGTGGTGGTCAATAATGGAAAATGTCTACAACTGTTATAAGTAACCCCTTTCCTTAAAACCGTTATTTAAACAATAAAGCAAATTTAACCCTAATAAACCCCTTTAAGTGTTCTGTGTATTATTCCAAATTATTCTTATGTTGAGTTTATTCTCATTTAAATTGATTATAAACAAATTATTTCTTTATTTGTTGGCCATTTGTTGTTTACTTTTGTTTGTTCTGTATTTTATTGCCAACAGTTTTTCCTGTTGTTCCTGTCGATTCATATGGTGGAATCGTTTCATTTTTCATAAGTGGCGCCATATGTAATATGAACTTTTTGTTAAATTTCTTTGTTTTGGAAAAGGGTTGCTATACTGGTATTAAAATATTTGTTTTGGAACACGCAAACACTTCATTAATTTTATCTGATGGCCAATTAAAGGGTTAAATGACATTTAGACATGTTAAGCAAATAATGAAAATGTCAATAATTTGTCAAGAAACAAAAATATATAGAATTAAGAATATTGAAAAGGCAATAAAGGTTTATCCGGTTGTGCTGAAACTAAGATATCAGTTACTAAATCTCAAAAAGAATGTACAGAGAAAATTAAAAAGTAATGTTTGAAACAAGCAATCTAATTTGTAATTTTGCACCTATCACTAAAAGGATTATATCAATTATCGGAATTGTAAAAACTTCACATGTGAAGTTCTTTCCAAATAATGATAGTACATATCTAGGTTTTCAACTCCTAATTCGGGCTTTTCCAAATCAAATTCAGGTTCTTAAAAAATAAAATTAGAATTCTCCAAATCAAATTAAGCATTTTCAAACCAAAATCGAATTTTAAAAATCAAAATCAGGCTTTTTCAAATGAACTTGATTGAAATTAGGCTGATTTAAATTTTTTTTTAATGCAGAATGTGGTCTAAAAATGCTGAATTTGATCGGTAAAATATTCTATTTGAATAAGAAAATTCAGAATTTAATTTTTAAAACTGAATTTGATTTGAAAAGAAACGAATTTTAAGTTAAAAACTTATATTAAATTTTGATTGCACACATATATAATTATACAATTTGCTTAAAACCAAACAACATATTTAATTTAATGAATTAAAATATTAATTAACTATATTTGTGATTCTCATTCTAAACGTTTTTATTTTTTTCTTTTACCAATGTAACTAATAGAAATATGAGGAGGTAGGATTCATGTCATAGACTTCGGCACTTTCAATGGATCCTGAAATAAAATTATATTATTCGTTATTTTTACGTAATTTTTTATTTTTGAACTGAAAATTTTTTATTATTTCGGCTATCTAGTTCAATATTTTGAATTAATGTAAATTCAAATTATTTTTATTAAGAGCGACGGCCCGCGGAAAATACTTATATGCATGTTAACTCCTCAGTTGATGCCATCTACTCTATAAAAACAAAAAATTATAATAATCGCAGAACGAAATTAAAAGTTATGACCACTTTTTCAATTTCGAGTAGGGCTCACAAGGAAAAACAAAGAATTTTTAACTTTTAAAATAACTCTTTACAAAGATGTATACATACATGAACGTAGGCTAACTCTTCTTTCAAATAAGACTAATTTTAATAAAATGGATCAACAATGTTAAAAGTTATGTCAATTTCAAATAATTATTCATAACAAAATACGAAATTCAGAATACATTATTCGAAAATATAACAAGGCACAGTATGTTAGAAGCAAACTGATTTCAGAGCAAATCAGAAATTTGTAAACAGATAACACAGGTCAACACGATTTCTAAGGCCCGTGTTTTCTTAGTCAATTTGCGTACATATGATACTGAGTGCCAATGCCTATAAATTACTTTTTTTGAATTGACTCTGTATCTCGAGATTTTTCGTTATAAAGAAAACAGAGGATGCTGCATCACATAATTTGCATTTACTCGAGAACTAGCGAGTGAAACAAAATTTACGTCATAGCTTAAACGCATAATTTTAAAAAGATATATTAATTTTTAGTACATTCTAATTATAAATGTAGCTAAAATTTAGTTTTTGATAAAAAAAGGATATATGGAAGGTAGTCATGTCCTTGCACCAAGTAAAACAAAATTTACAGCAGAGCTAAAACGCACTCTTTTAGATTTTTTCTCAGTTCTTAGTGCACTCTAATCATAAATACAGCTAATATTTAGTTTTTGACAAAAATGAAACTTGGGAGGTAATCATGTCCTTGCACCGAGTGAAACAAAATTGACAACAGAGCTTAAACGCATAATTCTAAAAATATATACTAATATTTAGTCCATTCTAATCATAAATGTAGCTAAAATTTAGTTTTTGAGAAAAAGGTTATATGGAAGGTAGTCATGTCCTTCCACCAAGTAAAACAAAATTGACAGCAGAGCTAAGACAAATACTTTTAGATTTATTTCCTAGTTTTTAGTGCATTCTAACTATAAATACAGCTAATATTTAGTTTTTGACTAAAAAGGATATATGGGAGGTAGTCATGTCATTGCACCGACAGAAACAAAATACAAACTTTTAAATTTATTTCTTAGTTGTTAATGCATTCTAATCATAAATACAGCAAAAATTTAGTTTTTGACAAAAATGAAACTTAGGAGGTAATCATGTCCTTGCACCGAGTGAAACAAAATTGACAACAGAGCTTAAACGCATAATTTTAAAAATATATACTAATTTTTAGTCCATTGTAATCATAAATGTAGCTAAAATTTAGTTTTTGAGAAAAAGGATATATGGAAGGTAGTCATGTCCTTCCGCCAAGTAAAACAAAATTTACAGCAGAGCTAAGACATATACTTTTAGATTTATTTCCTACTTTCTAGTGCATTCTAATCATAAATGCAGCTAATATTTAGTTTTTGACAAAAAGGATATATGGGAGGTAGTCATGTCCATGCACCGACCGAAACAAAATACATACTTTAAGATTTATTTCTTAGTTATTAATGCATTCTAATCATAAATACAGCAAAAATTTAGTTTTTGACAAGAAGGAAACATGGGAGGTAGTCATGTCCTTGGATCATGTGCAACAAAATTGACAACAGAGCTTAAACACATAATTTTAAGAAAATATATTAATTTTTAGTGCATTCTAATCATTAATGCAGCAAAAATTTTGTTTTTGAGTAAAAGGATATATGGAAGGTAGTCATGTCCTTGCACCGAGTGAAACAAAACTTACAGCAGAGCTAAGACAAATACTTTTAGATTTATTTCCTAGCTTTTAGTGCATTCTAACTATAAATGCAGCTAATATTTAGTTTTTGACAAAAAGGATATATGGGAGGTAATCATGTCCTTGCGCCAAATGAAACAAAGTTTTAAAGAAAGCTAAAACCCATAATTTAAGAAATAGTTATTAATTTTTATTGCATTCTAATTATAATTATATGGGAGGTAGTCACACCAACAGCGCTAGAGTGCTAAATTTTAGAAACAGATAGGAACTTTTTCTACATTCTGGTAATAACTGTAGCTAAAATTAAAATTTAAAAAATTCAGGATGTATGGGAGGTGGTCACGTCCTTGCACCGATTTTTCTCAAACTTAAAATTTTTCTTAGTTGAGTCATTAAGTACCAGTATAGGAAATTTCATCTTTCTACGATAACTACTCTAGTTTTGCCGATTCACTACAGAGGGACAAAGCACTGTGCGACTGGACCCATGCAGATAGTTAAAACATTCTTGCAATTTATTATTTGGGACTTCATTGCGAACCAGTAAGTTATTTTTTTCATAATTGTTGCAACGCTTTTCTACCCAAGTAGTTTTTGAACTATCAAAAATATTTTAAATGAAATTTATTTGCTGGAGTTTAAGCAATTGTCTATATGCAGCATTTCGTTGGTGCTTTACCAACTCATCAGTAGACTTCAAACACAATTTTGAACAGTTACAAACCCTTTATCTTATTTACAAACTTTTAAAAACCATTTGAGAATTTGCAAATATATAAATGATTTTCAAAAAATAAGCATAATAGGCTTTGAAACTTATACAACACCCAGCAAATAATTTTTTATTCGATATGAATCTATCAAAAATATGTATTGATTTATACAGTTTTTTTTATATATTCATAAGCTTTGCAAAAAAATAAAATCGCTCTAAATTTGTTGAAGTTACGACACCTTAATGGATTTCTGAAAGCCTAACTCCTCTTCCATGACTTTTTCATACATCGTACTTGAAAAGATAACTTTAAAAGATACAGATTTATTACCATTATTTTTGCAATCGATCCCACTGTACGATTCAAGATAGGTAAAATTATGTTATATTACAAAGGCACTCCCATAATGATATCCTGTAGCTTGTGAGAAATAACCAGGGCTATAGGAATTGTATCACCTTCTCATCAAACCATCCAGTGTATCCCTTATGATATCAAGAGCTGCATTACCCGTATTCTAGCTAACTGGTAAACTCTTAGAGCCGAAAATTATATTTCTTACACTAAATAGCGCAGGACATTAGCACAAAAGATGAAATGTTTCTGTACAGACTTTCAGCAAGCCATGGTTTTTCCATTTTTTTTTATATTAAGAGAATCACAAAGTTTTTTCATTGATTTCTGTACATATTATCTAGACAAGTTGATGATCGCTTGGATTACATAAACACTATTTTAATCCTGTATATCCTTTCATAAGCTTATTGAACTATTCTCGCTTACAAAGCAAATAATATTAAAATCCTTCCTCACATCTACTTAGTTTAAATTTATGCAAAGTAAGTACATATCTACTAAATCTGATCATCTCTAAGGATTACCTTTATTTATTCAACTAATGAGTAAAATATTTAAAGCAAGTGAATGCTAATGATTTACGCCTACTAAAACGCCTAAATTGCTCATATTTTGTGTTTCACTCTTAATACCGTGTTTTAACTAAACCATGATTTACTAACTTAGTTCTTATACACTGTTTATCTGAGAAATATATTTAGATATGTAATGTGCCTTAATCTGATACGAGTTTGTTTCTAAAAATTGTGGTGAAACATTTGCAAACAGTTCTTGTCTTTTGGCCTTAACAATGGCTTCGTTTTACTTATGCTTACAGTCTGTTTTTCTTTAAAATACCTTTAACTGGACTTATGCAAAAAAAAAGTCTGGACTCCTTTTTCAAAGGGCTTATACCGGTCTTATTATGCTGGCTATCCTTTAGTTTAAAATTGTTGCAATCGCAATGATACAAAGACTGTCTGTCAGATCTAGTTTTAACAAATACTTTTTAATCTAGAGCACACGCGCTATTGTTATTTTAAGCATCTTTTTAATCATTTGCATCTGTTTATTATGCACAATTCTTGGAATAGTTTTAAAGATTTCTTTCAAGAGATTTTCTTTGGCATATTTTTTTTTTTCTTAACGCAGTCAATGAAAGTAAGAGTTGGGATTATTCTAACAATTATCCTTTCTCCTGTTTTATATATTTTTGTGTTATTTTGCGTGAGGTCTATTGCATATTGCATGTTGATCTTGCATTGTTTAACTAATACTTACTTCATAAGGGTTACAAGAAGTACTGGAGATTAAATTCAGTGTCCATTGCAAAAGGATTTTTTTTAACAAATAGAATAAAAAGAATTTTTCAATTCTGTTTATAAAAAAAAACAAATACAGATCGAAAGATAGACGGAAAGACATGCAGAAAATCGGACATACATCAGACAGACATCAAGTTAAAAGTTTAAGAATTGATTGGCGCATTTGCTGCAACATTGTCATAGTCGCAGCTCCAACAATTAAATATTTGAGATAATAACATAGAACCAATCACCATATCGTTCTTCATTTATCTATCTATCTATCTATCTATCTATCTATCTATCTATCTATCTTTATACAGACGGCTGATTCTCATTCTAAACGTTTATATAATTTTTTTAACAATATAACCAAATGAAATATGGGAAGATAGGATTTTTATTACAGTTTTCGCCTCATTCAATAGATCCTGAAATAAAATATCTTTTTCAATTTCTTAACATTTTTGTGTATTGAGCGTTACATATACTTTCGCTGTTATTCTGGGAATGATTTTCGCGAACAAAAAATAGACCATAAAAAATTAGTAAAGAGTTTGAAAGCATTATACACTATATATAAAAGTTTTGACCACTTTTTCAGTTTTGACTTGGTTCACATGCAAAAATAAAAAATTTGTATCTTCTGAAATAATTCTGGACAAACATTTATGCATGAGCAAATATTAGTCTAACTCCTCTTTTAAATAAGAATAATTTTAATAAAATCGACCACTTTTGACATTGTTTATAGCAAAATACGACCTAGATAACACATTCTTCGAAAATATGGCAACCCACAGTGCGGTGGAAGCAAAATGTGTGCAAAGAAAATAAAAAAATTGTAAACAGATAATGTTCTTTATATACTTTCTATCTACCCTTCAGCTGTTGTAGATTTTGTTTAACGTCCTAAAATTTATAGATAAATTATATTTAAAAAAAACATTTTTTACGTAACGCTCAATACATTTTTTTATGAATTCAATATTTTTTTCAGAAAACACACCATATTTTGAATTCAATACAATTTAGATGTATTATCTGCGATATATTTTAACATTAGCTCCTTAGCTATTCACTAAAAAATTGCAATTAAATTACAAAATATATCGATAACACTCAATACATTTTTTTTTTGCTACAAACGATGATTGATTGATGAAACGTTTTGCAATATAATATTATTTCACAAAGTTCACAAAACTTTTAAATATTTAGAAGTACACACAGAAAAATTTCAATGTAAATTCGTAGAAAATCAGGTTAATTTAACATTTTTCGGTAGTGATTTTGCTTCACAGGCGCTTCATGTTAATTCAACATGATTTACAATAATCTTGAAGGAACCGTTATTCTTTTGAATTAACTATGTTTCATGTAGATTTAATATTGCAGTACAGTTAAATCAAAATGAAGTTGATAAATAATACGAAATATCATGTTGAATCAAAGTTATTTCGAGTTGAAACAACGTGAATTTGATATTGGAACAACACGAAGAATCATGCTTAAACAAAGCTATTTCAAGTTGAAACACCATGAATTTGATATTGGAAATATTATACTGAATAAGTAAAGTATTAATTTTGGGAAATAGTGCGATTATAAATTTAAAAACTTAAAAGATAAGGCCGATCGTTTTGAAATTTTTGGATTTTTGTTACTGACGACTGGGAAATTCAAATAGGCAAATTTTTTTTTTATATTTTGGGGGGATAGAATACCGCTCATACAAAGAAATGTTTAATATCTCTATATCTGCATAACTACAATGGTGAGACTCTCCAAATTTAATGCAGGTAGCTCTTAGAATAAAGTGCAATTCACGGAAAAATTCTTAAAGATATCGATGGGGGCAGACGGGTACCCGCTTCAAAGTAATAGTCAGTTTTCCTTTATCTGGACAATTATAATAGTGACGCTCTCTAAATTTGATGTGAGTTTCTTTTGGAATAATATGTAATTTCGAGCGATGTCTTGCAGGTGTATGAAGGGGAAAATGGGTACTCCCCATAAGAAGTAATTATTAATTTTCTTATATCGTCCCTAACATGTCAAACTATCTAATATAGAAACTTATTTTTTTAGATTCATTACCAAAATGTTGAATTTCTCATAGAATATTAAAAATTCATTCAGAAATATTTTAAAACTTCCTTTTTTGAGCATACGCAGATTTTGAGTTTATAATTGACGCGTTTTTCCGCTCTTTTTAAAAGTACTGATTTGCAAATTGGATAGTTAGGCATGATAGGGACGATATCTGCACAACTACAATAGTGAAGCTATCTAAATTTAATATGGTTACTATTAAAATTAAGTAAAGTTTCCAACAAAATCCAGGAGGTATATGAGGGGAGAGACAGGTACCCCTATATACCTTACACAACGCGTAGGCAAAATTTCTTATTGAAATAAAAGTTGTTGATATTTAACATTACTAAAATTTATATTCTTAAACAAATTATAATAAAAATGTTAACGGAGATAAGCATAAAAAACAAAGGTCAAAACTAACTATTTTGTAACACCTCAAAACTTTATAACGATATACCAACATAATTTTAACAGACTCTTTAAATCCCTTAAATACTTTTAATTTAACACTCTTCCATTGCTTTCGCCTTTTTAAAATAGAAAAGAAACATTCTGAATCCTTTAATACAAATTTTATAAGATTACAAACACATAAGATAATTTAAATTCGTTTAAATTTTTTATCTATACAATTTTTTATTAAACAAACGATTGGAAGCCGTACTTAAACAGGAATTCCAACACACTTAAGGGTTGTTGCCATTGTTTACTGTTTAACCCTTAAGTAGGGGAACAAATAACTATGAAGAAATATAAACGCAACTTTGTATAAAAGTAATTTCTAAGGATCTTTGAAAAATGAATTACACGTTTCAGGCGGCAAACTATTGACACTTTTTATTATAAGAAAATAAGTTATTGAAAGAATCCTTTTTTATAAGAATGTATAAACACATCGAAAGATCAAAGAAATTGTATTATCATTATTTGAAAAATACAATAATAAAATATAAAAAAAGGTTAAGACGGCTAATGTGACCTCAAACATTTAACACTTTTATTAAATTTTTTATAAGAAAAATTGTAAATTGTTTATAAAAGTAGTAAACAATTGTGTTAGTTTTGCACAATAGAAAGATTCTTAAGACGTTTGAAAAATTTGTTACACTCAATTTTTTAGCAGGGTTATTTTACAATAAAAAGCAGAGAATTTATAAAGAAAAGCATACAACAAAAGAAACACCTTGGTAAGTGTTTTGATTTATTATTTGATGTGTCATTAAATTGTTTAGAAAATAACAGCATTTGGCTTTTTTTTTATTTTTATATTTCATTGATGAAAATTTAAAGTGTGTGTGAATGTTTATATCAAACCAAAGTAATTTTTTATAATAGCTAAAGTTCGTAAGTTTATCAAGAAAAAGTTTAACGATAAGTTAATAATTTCCATCGTACAAGGCAGAACATAAAAACATGCTGTTTTCATCAGTGTCCATGTGTATCCATATTGTTGTTGGTTTTGATTGTATGTAAATTTCACAGAGTGTGCACACAGAAAAATTTATGATAGCTTTTTTTTAAACAAACATGTTTTTGAAACTGATTTTAAATCTTAATTATTGTCTCTATTTAGTTTGATAAATAATTTTTCTCTAAAACATTTTTTGATTGAAACAATTTGTTTATTGAAAAAATCCGAATTTTTTTCAAACAAATTATTACAAAGTTTTGCATTTGAATTTACAAATTTCTTTATAGGACCTAAATTGAACAAAATTTACATTTGATTCAGGGAATTTGGTATTTGAAGTGAAAAAATAGTTTTTTCTGTGCAGGAACGTACGTATGAAAAAACACGGCTTGAGTGAGTGTGCATGAATGAGCAACGTTTTTATATGATTGTTTCGTGATAGAGAGTTCTGGAATAAGTAAGTTTAGACCAGTCAACAAATAAGGTGAAAAAGTGCTAAATCTGAGAATTTTAGATAGGACGCTGAAATTGTTTATATATGTTTGTCTTGACGTTGGATAAGCTCTTTCGAAAGACTCATATAATCTCGTGTACGTGTCACGAGATGTTAGAAGTCACAAAAACCGATTTTCGTGAATATTGCGTTTTCTGTCTTGAATGCGCCTTATGATGTTACTATGAATATTTTACAGAACAACCCATTTTTTGAGCGCAAAGAGTGATATAAAGCGCTCTCCTTATGATAATTAAAAAAATCAGTAAAGTGATCCCGGGACGTACCGGGATTTTTCGTGATTTTTATACATAAAAAAAAATCAAATAAATTCATTGTTAGAAGTAAAACCAAAGTTATCTTATGACAATGATATATAAAAATCTCTTAATCGGATTTCTATGACCCTTTTCGCAGTTGAGTTGAATTAACAAATAAAATAAAAACAAACCAGCTAGCGTCCCCAATCCAAAAATTACAGCTCCAATCAATACCACTTCTTATGGGCCAAGGAAGTTTGTACTTTTAAATATCTTTGGTTCGGGCGCTTACTTTCCATCTTGTTTTGTAGCCGAATATCGAATATTCTAAACATTTTATTTCAAATATTTATCTGACAAAGTATACTTACATAAATATGTGGCAAAAAAACGTTTATTAGAACTCCCTGAAGTTTTCTGAAAACTTTTGCACAAGTTGTATTTTGAGTGTGATGACCTTGTAGCGTGACATTTTTTCTTTTGAAGTCGCTACCCAGCTAAACGTCTTTTTACCCCCTTTTTCCATGCAACAAAGTCGACGTGTAAATCCCGTTCTGATTTTTTAGCAGTGTAACTCATGTTTACATATTTACTAATATAGCATAGTTCTATTTAATATCAAAAATAATTACGCTATCTTTTTATAATCAAACCCCCAGGACTTTCACATGAAAATCCCGAGAAGCGGGACTTAATTTCTTAGAACAATCCCGGATTTTCGTTATTCGGTATTTCGGGACTGGGATCCCTAGTACGTTTTTCCATTTTTCATTTTTGGCGATTTTTATTATTTTTTATTATTATTAGCGAGATGTTTTCCCTTTTGGCAAACTTTTTCGGTTTTGGCTATTTTTGTTAGTTTTTTAGTTTTGGCGAATTTTTCGTTTTTGGCGTTTTTTTCGTTTTTATGCGATAGTTTTGTTTTTGGCGATTTTTGCAGTTAAGCTATTTTTTGTGCTTTTTTCCTTTAAGTGCTTTTTTCATTAAGCCACCATTATTATTGAATTCAAAATCTAAGCAGTTCTTAAATTTCAAAACTACATTGACTGCTGAAAATTTCATTAAAGTCGATTGATTTGATCGAGAGATATCGTTGCCAAAATATTACGAAAAACTTTTGTTTTTTTGTAATTTACTCTAAAAAATTCTGTCAAAGCGATTTTCTAGATTAGGTAATTTTTCTAAAATTTAAAAACTGCTTAAAACGTCGCAAATATGATCAAAATCGGTTTATATGTTCGACAGATAACGTTAACGAAAATTTTTGAAAATTTCGTAATTTTATCAAAATCGTTTAAGTGGTTTGGCTGATATCGTTGCAGAAAATTTAAAACATTTAAAGCTCTTTGTTTGACCTTGATATTAGCGGGAAGTTCCTGCCCTACATGGTCAACCATATCTTTATTTTATTTTTTTGCCTAGAGCTATAATACTCGCAATTAAGTGACGAAAATTTTTTTATTACGTACAAAGATTTTTCTAATGGGCCTGACTATATTTCCTCTAGGTACATCCGTATACTTCACCATAACTCAAGAACGGCTTGCACGATTGGATAAACCATCCAAAGATGCAGAATAAAATTACCTTAAAGTCATCTATTCATAATTTTTTATATTTCTAATTGTTTTGGAGTTATGCACTTTTTTCGTTTTCAAAAACTCATAAAAAAATAAAAGCACGAAAATTTTGCATTTTTATCATTTATCAGAAAGCTAGTTATATTAGAAACAAAATATGCCATAAATCATTAAAATCGATAGACATATGTCGATTCTATTCAAAATTAAGTAAGGGAACTTAATTGACTAAAATTGCGATTTTTCATACATGAAATTCTGATTTGATTTTTATCAATTGAGTTTTTTCACTTAATTGTCAATATAATCAACATTTGTCCATCGTTTTTAATAATGTATAGTTTATTTTATTCCTAATATATCCAGCTTTCTGACAAATGATAAATATGTAAAATTTTTTCTCTCTTAATTTTTTATGAGTTTTTGAAAAAAATGTGCAATTTTGCATGAAAAAATTTTTTTTCGCCGCTAGTTTCTGAATAACTATAAAACAGTTGGAAATATAACAAAATAATGTAGAGATGACTTAAAGATAATTTTATTCCGCATATATTATCTAAATCGAACAAACCGTTCTCGAATTATAATGCTTCATTTCCTATTATCACGCCCATAAAAAATCTGATCCTGATAGAAAAAATCTGAAAACGGATTTGAATTTAGCGCATTAACCTTAGTATATTACACATAATTTTATTTAAAAGCTCGATAAAATTGTTTTTTTTTTGTTTTGAAAAACAGTTTTTATTTGTGAATTAAACTTTAAATTCTTAAGTAAAACTTTAAATTCTTAAAGTAAATTCTTTCTTTTTTACTCCTTTTTATTTCATTTTTGTTATACAGGCAGAACTCCTTCTTAAAAGGATACACACAAAAAATACCATTGTAAAATCAAGATATCGCAATTTTGATTGGAAATCAAATTAAATTTAGAAGAAATAATTTGTTGTTTAAGTGTATTGGTGTTTATTTGCTTTTGTCATAGGTACAAAGCACCATTGTGCGCAGTTGTGTGACTTGTTGTTGTAGTTTATTTTGATGTTCGTGTTGTGTAAATGTAAATAGCCGACAAACTTTGCGAAATGTATTGATTTAAAATAACCATTGTTTCATATTAATTTTGAAAGAAAAATTATTAATCTAACCTTAAATTTCTTTGATTTAATATTTTTCAGTGTTAAAAAAACATTGTTATCAACGTTACATTTCATTTTAAATCAGCATGACTGTTGATGATTTCTTTTCTACAAAATATGTAAAAAATTTTAATTTTTATTTAAAAAATCGTAATTTAGCATACCTTTAAAGCAAAAATTTACCTTCGTACGGTATGGTACAATAATTTCTAATAAATTCACGTCATCGAAAAATTATTATACTTGCAAATTTTTATTGAAAAGTGCAAACAATGCCACATTTTTTTGTAGAAAAGAAAACGCCATATAACTTTGATTTCAAATAATTTTTATGTTAAATCATAAATTAAACCATATTGAATTAAAGTGAAATTCATGTTACTTTTGATGGTAATTATTTAGTGTATATCTAAAGTAAAGTTTGAAGCTGTTGTGGCTGCAGTGGTCAGCGTGTTGACTAGCAAGCAAGTAGGTCGAGTTCAAATTTTTCTGATGCCCATGCGAATATATATCACGTAAGTAAAATAATTAAGAAAATAGCTACATTTAATTCATGTTGTTTCAACATGTTTCTTCGTATTATTTCAGTATCAACTTCATTTCGATTTAACTGTACAGGAATATTAATTCAACATGAAATATAGTTATTTCAAAAGAAAAATTTTTCTTTGAAGCTTATTGTAAGATCATGTTGAATTAATATGAAACACCTTTAAAGCAAAATCACTACCAAAAAATGTTAAATTAACCTTGTGTTCGACTATTTTAATATGAAATTTTTCTGTGCGTAGATATTCGATCCTTATAAAATAAAAATTTAATTACTATAATTTTATTTACTAGATTAATGACGCCCTAATTAAATCTCCTCACATTAATTCGAAGTTCAAAGCGTCTCCTCTAGGATCTCCCATAGAGCAACCATATCTAACAAATCTTAATCTAGGAATTACATGCGACATCACGACATGAATACACATAACATCAATGCTAAAAACTCTTAATAAAATGTGTTTTAAATGAACCAACTTTAACCCATTCAGCACAGCAGGCGGTCAACATTTTCAGGATTTGACATTATACGCATATTTTATTGGTGCTACAAAAATATAAAAAAGTACCCAGCAGCGGCCATTAATTTCACCAACTAAAACTGGTTATGCTTCAGTAATATTGAGTCAAGGACAATGAAGGAATTTAAACAAATACAAGCACACAAAACGAGTGAAAAGGGGAACGATTGCATTGAAAGGGTTTATATATTTTAGCACATTCATAAATAAAATTTCGTGCGCTCACAGTTGGCCACCGATGTTCCATGTTTGATGTTATACAGCCATTGGTTATGTTTTTGTTGCAGCGTTAAAGCATGTTGTGTAATAATGGCTTTAATATACAACCCTTTTATTGCTGGATGTTGTAAGAGGTAAACTCTGAGTTTTAGAGACATTTATTTGTTTGTTTGCATCCTGCGGCGTCAATGAATACTAAAAGTCAATGCGGTAAATCGAACACATTTAAATGGAGCATTATACATGTCGTCCTTTGTTTTCACTTTATTGCACGTGTGTGTTTTAGGGTTATTTATTACATTTATTTGGTTAGAATAACTGATTTGTATTTCTAGTTAATATTTTCTTAAGAACCTCTATGGTTTTTGTTGAAAATAATAGTAATTTTGATATTTTACTATTTCCTTAAAATTTTTATTAAGCAAAAATATTGTACTTAGAATCTTTTAATTTGTTTTCTTTTGTGTTCATTCATTTGTTAAGCTTAATTAATTCAAGTTTGTTTCGCAATCTTGAAAATATTCTTATGGATTTACTTTTATGAATATGACTGTTGTCGTGAATAATTTTGTTAAGTCCTGCTGTTTGTTTGTTGGAAATAAATTCATTTGTGAGTTTTACAACCCCATTATTAGGATTTACCTGTACATTAAGTGGGTTTTTGAAATCGTTTTCGAAGCTTACGCTGGTATGCGACGAACGATTTGATTAAACGTATAAAAATTGTTTAATTTCTCTTTAGTAGCAGATAAAAAAGATTTAAAAGACTAAATAGTAAACAATACTTAAGTGAAACTAAACCGTTAGTTAATTAGGAAATACGTGGGGATTAAAAGAGGTTCCAAAACAATTGTGCACAAGGGACTAAAATGCTGTTTTAAGTCAGCTGTGACAACTTACTGGCGTTCAGAGTTTATTTAGTGATCTAAAAACCTGCATTTCACCAATGAAATGCAGGCATGTACACACAGAAAATGTTCTATGTAAAATCGTCGAAAACAGGATTAATTTAAGATTTTTCAGTCGTGATTTCGCTTCATAGGTGTTTCATGGTAATTGAATAACCTTCAAAGAACATTTTTCCTTTTGAATTAACTCTATTTCATGATAATTTAATATTCCAGTACAGTTAAATCAAAATAAAGTTTATACTGAAATAAGACGAGGAATCATGTTAAATCAAAGTTATTTGAAGTTGAAACAACGTGCATTTGAATTTGAAATAACTTGTAGAATCATACTTAATCAAAGTCACATGGACACATGGTTGGTAGTCAACGCGATAATCATTCAGCCACAACAGCCTCAAAAAAACTTTAAGTACACTTCAATATAAATACCACCATAAATAATATGAATTTGATTTTATTTCAATATGATTTAATTGATGATTTAACATAAAATTTATGTTAAATTAAAGTTAAAGTCATAATGATTTAAAATTATATACGACGATGATTTTTTATTGATTCACTATAGTAGATCCAACTTTAATTTAACGTAATAAAAATTGATTTTTCTATAAAACAGGATTTTATGGATTCAATATTGAGCAATGCCGTTTTGACACTGAAAAATATTGAATCAACGAGTTGATTTTCAATCAACATTGTGACATGTATGTTGATTTTATTTTTGGTATTTTTTTCTGTAGGATTATTTCACGGAAAAAGATTTATGGAATATATCCATAGTCTTGCTGAGATTTCAATAAAATTTTGTTGAAAAACTATAAGCTATATTTTGAGACTTATGTTTAAAATTTTCTTATGTCTGAGAGCTTAATTTAGCTGTAATTGGAATTTTAGAGAAAGGATATATGTATAGGAGGTACCCACATTCTTGCTGCGATCGCAATAATATCTTCTATATAAATTATAAGCTATATTTTCAGACTTTTCTTTAAACTTTTACTCTGTTTGAGAGCTTAATTTAGCTAAAATCAAGTTTTTTTAAAAGGATATATGGGAGGTAAACATATCCCTACTACAATTTAAAAAAAAAATTTTTTGTAGAAAAATGTTAAGCTATATTTTCATATTCAGAGCTTGATTTGACTAAAATCTTAATTTTTTGGAAAAGGATATATGGGAAGCATCCATATTCCTTCTGCGGCTTTAATAATTTTTTTTTACATATTATAAGCTATATTTTTAGACTTTTGATTTAAGTTTTGTTATACTTGAGAGCTTGCTTTAGCTGAAATAATAGTTTTTTAAACAGTTTTTTTGAAAAAGCATACATGGGAGGTACCCATATCCTTGCTACGATCTCAACAAAATCAAACAGATTTTGGGGCTTTTCACATTTTTTGTCATTGCTGAGGGATTTATTTAGCTCAAGTCATATTTTTTTGGAAAAGGATATATGGGAGATGCTTGCTGAGATTTTAAAAAAATCCTGTACAAATATTTTAAGCTGTAATTTAAAACTCTTTACATATTTTTTGTCATTCTTGAGAGCTAAATTTAGCTCAAAACATAATTTTACGGAAAAGGATATATGGAAGGAACCAATGTCCTTGCAGCGATTTCAATGAAATCTTGTACAGAAATTATACGCTATATTTTTAGACTTTTGACAGATTTTTGTCATTCTTGAGAGCTTAATTTAGATGGAATCATAATTTGGCGGAAAAGGATATGTTGGAGGTATCCATATCCTTAGTACGATTTTAACAAAATTTTTTATGATTAACTATAAGCTATATTTTTTACTTTTGTATAAATTTTTGCCCTCCAGATTTAGCTGAAATCATAATTTTTCTAAAAAGGACATATGAGAGGTACCCATATCCCTGTTACGATTTCAATAAAATCTTGTACTCAAATCAAGTGCTATATTTTGCGACTTTTTCCATAATTTTGTTGCTCTAAGGAACTTAGTTTAGCTGAAATCATAACTTTCCTAAAAAGGATATATGAGAGGTACCCATATCCTTGCGATTTGAATAAAATCTTGTATACCAATTACTCGACTACAGAACACAGTGTAGAACGTGCTTTCAATTTGCCTACATCTATATTGTTCAATTTTGGCCGATAGATGTGGCAACGTGCTCGTTGATAGCCTCAGCAGTATTTCTATTTCTCCTGTACACTTCCACGGACAGAGGCGATATTGATTAAAATTAAAAAGCGATATATAATAATCTTGTGATTTTTTAATTAACATTAAAATATTTTGACTTTTCTGCATTAAAATTCAGAACCTTTGGCGAGAATCGAACTCGCAAATCCAAACTAATAATCAAGCACGCTGCTACTACTGCATCATGGTTTTTGCAATAGCGACTTTTTCACTTGATGAAAGCTTCATAAATACTTTTACGTTTACTGTGTTTGCCAAAATATATAATTATAAGCTGCATTAGAGAACCTCTGCATCTTAAAATGCTCTATACAAAGTGCTTCCAAACAAAAACTATTAAGAAGATTTCAACAACCAATGAAATTTGGATTAGTTAACAAATGAAAAAAACAACGCACAAAATCTTAAATTTCTTACTTTTATGTCGTACGAAAAACACCAACTTTTTTGTTATTATCTAAGAAACTAGAGCAGGTCATAAAACAATTCATTGTTAAAAAAAAGCAATAAATAAAATGTTTACTCTCATTTCATTTTATATGTATGTATGTATGTATTCCTTTTCTTTCACTCCACTTTTTTATTATATGGATTCTTTTGCTTAGCTGTTACACCTTAATCACTTTGTTTAGTAGGTGGAAGGATTAAAAAGTATTACGTCCTTTTTCGTGCACAAAGATTAAGAAACCTGCTATTGAGTTGGAGAAAGAAGTTCTTTGATCATCATGCGACATTGATTTGCTTTAACGATTTTTTTGTGATCTATATACTTTAGCTGCCTTTCAATTCCGGATTTATGTGTAAAGTCCGAAAGGATTTATTTGTTATTTTTGAAAATTTTATGTAACCAGTTCACATGTGGTTTTCAATTACATTTTTTTTCATTCTTTTACTTTTTTACATTTTTTGAGTTGAAGGTGGTTTGTTAATTCTTAAGCTTCTGTGTAGGTTTATTTTAGAGTATTAAATTGTTTTTTTTTTTTTCTTTTAAGGAACTAGATATTTGTCGGCAGTTTTGTTTAATATAAATCGTTTTTCTTGTAATCAGAAATTTGACCCAAAACCTTTGGGTTGAATAATTATTTGAGATTTAGCCGAAAAGTTATGAGGAAATTTATTGCAACAAATGTCTCGCATGTACTTATTTGATATGCATTTGTTGAATATCACTGCTTTAAAATGAAGTTGTTGGACGCATTGAAAGGTTAACATCGCCCATGCGGGGTTTCAGAACACATTTTTGGATCAATTTGCGAATAAATATGGACTAGCGGTAAATAAAACTTGAGCCTAAATGTCAACCACTGTATATATTTTTTGTCTATTTAGCTGTTCGTCTGTTTGTATGTTTGAAATCTATGGATTACTAAAACAGTGAAACAATCTTGATGAAATTTTCACAGTATATTACTCATAGAACAAAATAATAGAATAGGGGAAAGATCTGGTCTACACTCCGACACCTAATGGGTCTTTTCTGCTCTAGATCTCTAAATTAAATCAACCTCTGTATGACTCTCCTTATGAAAGTCAGCCCAAAGGCTGGAGAACTCCGCCTTATATCATGCGAACACAGAAATTGAGAATGAAAAACACCCCTTCTACTATTACACAACACAATACATTCACATAGAATGTGTGTCATTCATCATCCTCTTCTAAGCATAAGCGACACAAGGGTGAACGAACTTGGTTACTTTTCCACAGAGAATAGTTCAGTCCAAAGTGATCAAGGAGAAAACAAGTAACAAGCCGTAACCCACTCCTATTTGAGTTCAGGATGCCACTGTATGCAAATGGCTGCATCAATGCTTTTGCCTGCCTTAAGCCGGAAGGAGCCAGCTACACTTCCTTTGCGGTCGAAATGTAATTTTCTCCGATTAGAGACGGGACAGTCCACCAGTTTATGCTACAGAATGGCTCTGGGCCCATAAGAGGGGCAGCAGAGGCTATCGTGGTCAATTTATCAGCTTCTTCATTACCCGGACGACCGCTGTGGCCAGGTATCCAGTAAACGGAAACCTTGTTCCGTATATATAGCTTCTGTATTGAGACAAACAAGCTTGGAATGTAATTCGCAGCAAAGGAGGGACTTAAGAGCTGACTAACTCTCGGAAAATATAGCTATATGCGCACCTTTAACGTCCCTACTTAAATTAATATGAACACACTTGATAATCGCCTGTATTTCGGCCTGAAATACCGTAGGCCATTTGTCCCTGGGCACAGAGACTTGCACGTTGGGTCCACAGACTCCAGCGCCAACTCCTGCTTCCGTTTTGTATCCAACCGTATGCCAACATAAGCTTCTGGAATCTACAGTGGGATATTGAACATCCTTTCGAACTTCAGTTCACAGTTTATCATGTCACTAGGCATTCCTAGCAGCCTTCTGCAGGGTATTGTACTCAGGATCGATGAGTGCCCGTTGGCGGACAGAATTCGCAAGACCCATCCTATAAGCAACCATTGCCGCAGAGGATCTTATAAAGATTTGTATGGGAGTTAATCCAATCAAGGCCTCAATGGCCAAGGTTGGACATGACCTCATTGCGCCTGTGGTAAGAAGCCACGCCAATCTCTGAACCTGGCAGAGTTAGGTTGTAGCCGCAACCTTTCGAGTCGTCTGCCGCCATACAATCGCGCGGTACTTAATGATTGGCCTAACAATAATTATATAGATCCACATGACCATTTTTGGGCTCATGCCTCAGGTGTACCCCGCACAACGCTTTACCGGCCAGATCACCCTATTGGCTTTCTGTGTTATGTAATCAATATATCGGTTTCACGTCAACTTTCTATCAAGAGAAGCCGCCAAGAATTTGACGTCGGTCGAATAAGGTATATTGCACCCATTCAACGAGATTGTACCTAGATCAAGTTTTCTCCTGAGAGAAAACTCTACCAGAATACTATTGTCAAAGTTGGCCGACAGACGGTATCTTGCACTCCATGTCATAAAAGTGCACAAAGCATCTTAAACGACGTTTGAGAGAACGTTGCCGAATTTGCCAGTTGCCATCACAACGAAGTCATTGGCGTACCCTATAACTTCATGTCCTTGATCACTACGAATATGAAGAAGTTCATCTGGGGACACGTTTTGACTGCATTAATAGTAACCATGTCGTTAACCATAGATGCAGTTATGTCCCTGCTCTTAAGCATAGAACTAATCCATCTCACAGAAGCGTGGTCAAGACATTTTTGCATTATCAAATGAGTAATCAATGTCTAAAAAGGCACACAACACGTTTTCCACCGACTCATGAGCCCTCTCAGTCTTTGTAACAAGATGATGTAAGGTATGTTTAGTCAATTTGCCTTTAGCATATGCATACTGATATACATGCAAGGGGACGGTACTCAAAACCGTAGATCTAATGTGCAGATTAATTAGTATCTCCATCGTTTTCAGCAAAAAGGATGTTAATCTAATTGGTCTGAATAATTTGACCAAGTTTTCTGGCCTGTTGCCCATTTTAGGTATAAATACAACGTTACGTTTACTTATAGTGTGGAAGGAACTATAGGCTATATATTTTTTAAATATTTTAGATGGGCGTGGCACTTCCCATATATACAAAATTTTTATTTTTGGATATTTACGGAAGCAATTTAGCTAAAGACTTGAAATTTTGTGCCAAAACCCTTTTTATAATGTTTTTAAAGGAGTGAACAAGTGGGCGTGGCATCTGCCATATATGGCAAGTTTTTATTTTGAAATATCTTGGAATCTAATATGGTATAGCACTTTAGATTTTGGGGAAGATACACGATTAATTTTATGAATTCTTAGTAAGAATAAGATAAATGGGCGTGGCACCTCCCATATAGACAATACTTTATTTTTGGAATATCTTTGGAGCTAATGCAGCAAAAAACTTGCAATTTTATGACAGTCATTCTTTCTATAATGCGCGTCGTCTTAGAAAAAATAGTTGGGATTGGACATATGGGTGTTGCGGCACGCCCTACAAGGGGCAAATATTTATTTTGAGATATTTTGAAAACAATATAAGGAGAAAATGAAATTTTGTAGGGATAGCTCTGTCAATATAGTGCATTGCCTTTGGAAAAAGTTTCAGAATTAAACAAGTAAGTGTTGCGAATCAAATATAGAACCAATTTTTATTTTTATATATCTTCAAAACAAATACCAGATAACCGATCTTGCGGAAATGCTAACAGCGTGTTACTGATGGTCTGGAAGGATCAAGAGGGCATTAATTTGTAATGTCTTATGTAAGCCTGATATTTCCCATATTAGAACAACATTTATTTTAGAATATCTTGAGAACCAAAAGCTGCAAGATTTTATTCTATTTGCATAACAGTTTAATTAAATTTAAGTAAACAAAATTAAAACTCAATTAAATTTAAAAGTTTTCTTTTTCTTTTCAACGCAAATGGGAAATTGTGTAACGAAGCACATGGGTTTTATTTAGTGTTAATATAAAATTAAATCCTTGATTTAATTTTCAGCAAGTAAATTTAACTTGCAAATATTCAAACTAAACTTAAAATAACTTTTCATTAACAATACCATCAATTCATTTTAATCCCTCACTTTTGATATGCGAAAATATCAGTCAACCTTTAAACAGTCATTAATCATATTATTTCCCATACAGCTAAAATTTCGGCTGCTTGCAACACCTTAAAACACAAAATTCAACTAAATATTTTAAAATTAAGATAATACAAACACCATCACCAGCAGCAGCAGCAAGCATTTCTTAGAAATGAGCTTCATATATAAAAATTTTTATTGACTTTTTGACATTTTAATAAATAAAATAGTGTCCGTTTTCTAAATTCTATATCTAACTCAAATCGTTAAATATTCCCACGGATTAACAATTTCAAACACAAGGAAACGCAGCAAGTTGAATATCATTAATAATTAAATTTTGCTGGAGCATATCCTGTCACAACTTCGACATGTTTTTAAAAATAAAAACACACGTATACTTCATACAAGTTGCTGTGGTAAAAACGTCATCTTGCACTTCAGTTTAACTTTAACCTTTCGATACAATTATCGTTTACTGGCCGTTTGTAGCATAGAGTATTAAGAATTTGCCTTTAATAGGTTATGTATCTGAGCATAGAAGGCATCCTTTAGCACTTTAATGACTCCCAAGTGACAGCTCTTTTAGTAACATTATTAATTTTTTGTTTTTCGAAAACTATTTCCCATCATTTGGCTGCAAAACACTGCATCTGATTAGAGAAAAAAAACTGAGTTTTAGTTTTCCTTCAAATTTGTCAAAATATGAAATTTAATATTTAAAATAAATTTCCGGTTTGTAAAGGATAATTTTAAAGAAAAATGAAATTTCTTTTTTGCGCCTCAAGTGCTTAAGAAGTGATAAATGATTAGTTTAATAGATAATGATTTACATAAATTCATTAATTTTTAAATAATTATTTGAATACATGTGTGTACTCCGGTAGATTAGTAGGTGGTGTGCTAATTTACTACCTTGTAGTCCAAGTCTTCGAGACATTATCGATGCAATTTCGAAACAAGCATATATCACTGTCGTTGATAACAACGTTGGTAACATGCTACTCAAAAAACTTTATACAAAACCACGTTTTGTGAGTAACTTAAACTCTTTAATATTCACCCCGTAGGCCATGTCTTCGAGACATCATCGATGCATTTTCGAAACAAGTATCTACTATAACCGACGACGAATTGACGACAAGCCAACTATTGACGACATTTTCAAACAAAGGGTACAAATGTCGTTGACGACAACGTTGGTACCATACTACTAAAGTTGTCGTCTATGAATAATAAATTTTAATGATAATAATAATATGAATAATAAAATTTTAAAATGTAATAATCGAATCCAACCCACAACCTCTGCACTGATAGGCTAGCGCGCTACCTACTAGCCTACCGAAGTATTTAAAAAATTTTGTACAAAAGCACGTTTTGTGGTCAACTTAAACCGTTTAATACATAAACGGATGCACGTCAACTTCGATACACGACAGCTTCGATGTAGTTGTTACTCTTATTGTCATCAATTAAACTGTACTGATGACAACTTCGATGCAGTTGTTACTCTTGTTGTCATCAATAAAACTTTACTGACGACAACTTCGATGCAGCTGTTTCCTATCTTGTCATCAATAAGGCTTTTTAGCATATATTTTCATAATATTGTCAGAAGAAATTCTAAATACACGACAACGTATACCACCTTGTCCCCTAACTTATTTCGAAATGTGTTTTATAGGCGAAAAATCATTAATTGTCTTGCAGACATCATCGATGAAAATGTGGTCGGTAACAACTGGGACTGCAGGGCATAAATGTAAGCACGGCAACCTCGATGCAGTTGTTGCTCTTCTTGTCGGCAATAAAACCGTATACACGACAACTTCGATGCAGTTGCTACTCATGTTGTCGTCAACATTCGCTGATGATACAGCTTTTCTAAGTGTTCACAGAAGCCATCAAGAAGCTTCCCGCAAACTGCAAGAGTATATATGCCAATTGGAAAGATGGCTAAAACAATGGCGGATAAAAATTAACGAACAAAAATGTCTACATATTACTTTTACATTGTGCAGGGAAACCTGCTTACCTATACAAATAAATAAAAAATTAAGCCACATACTACTCATTTTGTCTGCAGGGTTAATAAACTAAAAAAAGCTTTTGTATTGTGAGTCTCATTTCTTTTTTGAGAGTCTGACTATAAGCATACGAGTTTTGAAAACTTTTCAGACATGTTTACATCGGCTTAACATCTAATAATTCCTCCATTGGAGGACAATAAACCTTAGGCTGATTTTTTAAAGATCTACTGACTAGTTGGCATTACCACCCAAGTAAATGCCGGCATATAGATTAGCTAACCACAACAACCAAATTTAATTTTTCACATTTCCTTTATAATACTAACAAAATGTATCAAAGACGTGTTTAAGGACTTACTGCCCAGAGTTGGTCTGGAAGGATATTCAAAAAAAAAGATTATTCCACAAAAAGTGAGTGGAAATCACAATATATCTACTGAAATTAAGAGCTATGAAATTTATTTTTTACTTAATTTTCAATTGGCGTAAAGTACATTACATATATACAAATTGATAGTTTCACTGCAGATCCAAATACATCTGACAAGAATAATATGGTCCGAAGAACATAATACGTAAAGAAACGTTATCTTAATTCAATCGAAGAAATAATATGTAGGAAGGAGTTTGGCTGAAGGTGGAATGTCTGTTAACGTCTTTAAAAAGGCAAAAGAAGTGATAGAATATATTAAAAAACGTGGTTTTAACGTGGTTATGCGCATAAAATTTTTTTATTCATTGTTCGTTAGAATATTCAAAAAGAAGTTTAAAATTATTCGGCTGCTCAAACCAGAAAAAAATTATGATATTTTATTCGAACGATTATAAAACCCGAATAATTGACAACACTACTCTGTACATAGTATGTTTTAGGTAAGCCATACACTTTGCAACCGTTGGTACAACTCAGCTAGTAATCACGTTGTATGTTTGTCGCACAAACGATACCATTTAGTGTGCGATCTCATGCACAACTTTATTTTGCAGCCTAGTTGTTACCAAGAACACATCTTCCATTTTATGTTGTAAGGTGGTCACAACAATACTGAACACGTATACTACATAAAATAGTATGCGACAGACACACAAACGTTGCGACAGTGTTGTACAACATGGCAAAAAATCAAATCTTTTTGATCTTTCGTACAATCAACACCATGGTGAAATAAGTATACAGGTGGCAGAATAACGTCAGCTGATTATTTTTTGCTCTGCTAGTTTTGTGCATAATCCACGTCCAGCACGTATATATTTTTGACAAGCATCATCTATTTTTTTGTTGTGTTGTTGTATTTGTTTCCCTTATGTGGTCACCTGTATACTTATTTCACCATGATCAACACACAGCTTAATACAACGAGCCCACAAACGTTGCAATTTCGTGTATAACTAACCTGACCAGACATACCAGGCAGGATTATCCCGCTTTTATGTGGCGGGATTATCCCGCTTTTATGAGGTCGATCCCGCCTAAAATTTGTTATCCAACTTTATCCCGCTTTTTCGAGTTTTAAAATTTATAGTTTAGTTTTTTTATTCCCAAAAATATCGAAAATGTTTCAACTGACCAAAATAGATCTTTCTTGTGTTGGTCGAATAAAAAGTCATTGAGTTAAAGGAACCTAAAATTGAAAAAAGTGTGTTTTTAGGCATTGCTTCAAAACTCAAAGCTTAAAAATTTCTACCCAAAAGATACTTAGCCTAGAGGGAGAAGAACCAATCACAAGACAGGTCACGTGAGTGGTTCCCAAGGACTAGCAACCGGTTCGAGTTCCGGAACTTTATATGAAAGGGACCGGTAACTTTATGGCGTTGTCATTGGATGGGGTCAATTGACATAATTAAGCTCCTTGCTGTGTGATGGGTTCTTTAATACTAGTTAAATTATTGTACTTTAAACATATATTTTTAATTTGAAAAAAACCTGCTTGTACAAGAATGTATTTTGCTAAAATGTTTGTTCTAGTTTTTTTTATATAATTCTTATCTATCTTAGTTTGGGGGTAGAGTCTAAACCCAAACTAATGCTACTTGTCCTGTGATGGGTTCTTTAGTACTAGCTGAATTACTGTACTTAAAACAAATATTTTTAATTTGGAAAAAATCTGCTTGTGCAATGAGGGTTTTTTCTAACTTTTTTGTTCTAGTTTTGTGATATATTGTGATATAATTCTTTTCACCGGTCACCACTCAGGAACATTTCGTATCATTCCCATTTTCACTAGTCATAGGACAAATATGTTCAAGACAATTGGTAAAACATTTCCCGCAGGGTAGTAATTCAGGCTTAAGTTCGTTCAATTTAATTCTTGAATTAAATTATTTTTATTAAGAAAGGATTTTTAAATGCATGTAATAATTGCAAAGACAAAGACAAATTCTTGACTGTTAAGGGTCGAACTGAAGACCATTATATTTCAAGATTAACCGCGATCTCATGATCAGAGCTCTTGTTATACCTTTCACAGTGTGAGGATGGTAAAGGCACGTAGTATTGAACACTATTGATTATTACAAAAACTAAATTTAATGACTTAAAAACCATAGTGTTCGACTAACATTGATTCCTTCAATTTAAATGTTTCTCCATTGAAATGATGCGAAAATCCCAATGTTGAAACTAACTTGGCACCGAACACATGATACATAAAATTTCATGTGTCATGTGTTAAAGACAATATTATATTTAGGCTTAAAGCAATTTATAAAATTTTTGTTTTATAAAAATTATAAATTTTTAAAAAACATCTAAAAATTCACTTTTTTAAATTAATGCATGTACTCAATGAACTACTTATGAACATATAGTTAGCTGAAATACAAAATTGCATCACTACACACACTGTTTTTAATTAGAAAGGAGAGAAAAAAGACTAAATACATAAAATACTTTAAGTGACTTAAGTAAAAAGTCTCTTCCTTTTCGTTTTTAATGCGACTGATTTTTATGATAACAGTTTTAAAATTTGTAGGGACAAGCGCTTCGTAAAACAAAAAACAAACTATATAAAGTTGCAACTTTAAATTTATTGGTTGTCATTTCGCCTTTCAGCTAACGATATGGAACTGTGTAGTTGCATACATTTATAAAAAATCATATATTATCATCAGTGTACATATTTACAACATCCCGCTTTCCATTAGATATTTTATAAAATCCAGCTTTTTTGGTCACATTTTCTTCAGGATCCCGCTTTTCAACCGTTCTTACACCGCTTTTGACAAAAACCTTCTGGTCACGTTATCTATAACCAAAGAATATAAATCATATGATTTATATTCTTTGGTATAACCTACTCAAGTTGTACCAACGGTCGTAACGTGTATGGCATGCTTTAAGTTTACTCAACTCTTAATTACTTAAATAATTTATAATTTATATTTATTAAATAACTTATATTTATTATTCATAATATTTAATTTACATACTGGCAAACTCTAGCACGCACTTTTTAATATGACTTGAAAAAACACGTGATGACTTGTTTTGTAAACAAAACACAAAAAAAAATGCTCTGCTTTTTCTATTGAGAATTTGCGTTTTTTTTCTCTTGCATTTCTTTTATGCTCAAACACAAAACAACAATAACACATACACAAATGCAAATGCAATTGACTGCCATCAGAAAAAAACACATAAAATACCACTTATAACAACAACAACGTAAAACTTTTGCATTTGGACTTTTAACAAGCAGGCATGCAAAACCAATTATTGTGTACATACACATTTCTTATTCAATGATTTATTAATAATAACACCTTTTTATTGCAAATTTTAATTGATTTTATATTAAATTATATTAATTCCAATTATTATTTTTACTTTGACATGTATTTCACACTTTCAACTTAATTAGCGAATAACTTTATCGAAACTAAAACATTTAGCGACTGATTTTAGCGGGGACCACGTAAAAACTAAATTTTTTGGCAATTACAGCAGAGTTACTACATAAGTATGTATGTAGTTAATAGAGGAATCGCTTGATTAAAGGGATTTTATTATTAAATTGTGTGATATTTTTACAAGGAATTTGAAACAGAGCCCTATGTACATATATGTATGTATTTTAAAAAGTGCTCCGATTCTAGTTCTCACCCCGTATAAATATTTGAGTCGTCTAAAAACTACTAGTACATACCAATTTTTAGACCGATTGAAAAATGTTTAGAGGTGGCTCAAAGCGACTAAAGTCTTGAATAATTCAAATTTTTTCCAACTTTTTAGGGTTCCGTACACCAAAAGTGTAAAGACCCCCTATTGCTTTCGCCACGCTGTCCGTCCGTCTATCTCAAGAAGCGTAAGAGCTACCGACCTGAAATTTTCAGAGAATATGTAAAACTTTGGCTACAACAACAAATACATGAAAGTAAAAAAATTAAAGGGTGTTCTAAAGCGAGCAACGAAGCATGCTGAATTACTAATGTAATATGCTGACACTTCTATATAGACACTTTTAATTTTAAAAGTAAGTGTAGTCTGTATAATAGACTACACCAATTAACGCTGATAGCTAAACCGATAAAAATTAAAGGGTGTTCTATCAGTAGGTGTAATTTTACCATGCAATTTAGACAATTTGCTGTATCTTGGAAACCGTAAGAGGAAAACTCTTGAAATGTTAAAAAACGCTAAAACTAAAAAATTGCAAAATTAAAAAAATATCAAAACGAAAAAATCACCAAATGAAAAAAGCGAACAAAAGTAAAAAATGATACAACGCAAAAAATCACCAAAACTAAAGTATCGCAAAAAAAACTAAAAAAACGTCGAAAACCGACAAAAGTCATCAAACAAAAAACAAACTTAAAAAATCGTCAAAAAAACGAAAAAGTCGCAACAAATTCAAAAAATTACCAAAAAGAAAAAAGCGCCTAATTTAAAAAAAATCGCCAAAAAATCGCTAAAACTAAAAAAATCACCAAAAACAATAAATATTTAAAAGAATGAAAGCCTTAGTTAATGTAATTTTGACTTTGCAGTTTAGACAATTTGCAGTATCTTTGAAACCGTAAGAGGTAAACTCTTGAATTAAAAAAAACGCTAAAACTAAAAAAATTCCAAAATTAAAAAATTACAAAAACGATAAATCGCCAAAATCAAAAAACGGTTAAAGGAAAAAAGCACCAAAAGTAAAAAAATCGCTAAAACGCAAAAAATCACCAAAACAAATAAAAAAAGCACAAAAACTTCAAAACTCGTTAAAACTAAAAATAACGTCAAAAAACGAAAAAATCGCCCAAAATGGAAGAAAATCACCAAAACAAAAAAAAATCGCCAAAAACTATTTATTTTACAACATCAAAAATGCGCAATATCATTATTTTGTTGTTTTTGTTGTAATGTGCGCATGATTTTGCGAAAGTTTGTGCGTCATGTAGATTCAAACAAATAAACTAACGGGTTGTGAAATGAAAGAATTTAAATATAATAAATTTGTTGCTGGAATTCTTCATTGAAAATAACATTTCAAAAAATATTTTTCTTTGAAAACATTTTTTAAGCAAACTGTACGTACGACAGACGTGGAAACTGTTCGCTCACAGTCTCAACGTCTTAACTATTTCAGCCAACAGCACTGTCAAAACATTGTGTCTATGAATCTATAATAATGAAAAATAGTTTGGAAAATCCAAAGGTGCATGCCTCATAATGTCATTTAGACCGTGAAATTAAATAAGCTGCTATTCCTAATTATACTGAAGCGTAAAAAAACAAAAAGGACTCGATTAGTGAAATCCTTCGGTCGTTATCGTGACCACATACAAGATCCGTACATACAGACAAACGGACGTCCAAGACAGAGCTTTTTTAAACAGTTTTTTAATTAGTTTAAATAATAAAAATGACACTAAAAATGTCATGAGTGTTAAAAATAGTATTTTTTTCTTAATATTTTTTACAAGTGCAATATATGATAATAATAGAACCATTTTAAGTTTGAAAAATCAGTAGTTTCGCGTGAAGTGAGAGTAGTACCCACCTCAACGCTTCGCTTATGAGACGTACAAAAGCATATAAAACTATTTTTGTTGTTCGCTTTTGGTTGTCAACTGTTGAAATAACTAAGGGTATGTTTTTTAAAAAAGAAAATATGTATGTGATTTATTTATTTTATAAAGTTAATGAAACTTTTCATCAAGACAATGAAATGCATTTTATTGAAATTATGACTTTCAAGGACATAAAATTTTAAATTTTTTTTATAATTTTTAATGTTATATATTTCAAGAATTTTAAGTATCAATCAAAATATTTTGTACAAACTTAAAGGCATTTCCATAAAATGACGAAACGATGTTGTCATAACTCCAATGAAATTTTCTAACGAAACTATGAAAGTTAATGAAGCAATTCCAATGAAATTCTTTCATAATATTCCTGAAATTTCATTAGAGTTATGAAATATTTCATTAGGTTTGTAGAAAGAATCTAACGAAATTGTTTCATTGGATTTATCAAGCGAAATTCTTTCAGTGTATGCTCACAAAAGTCTTTAGCCGATCCTGTAGTAGGATATATATATACATATATCTCAACATAGTTTAGAAAGCATTTACAAAATATTGCCCTTAACAAAGTTTCCCCTTTAAATTACTGCAAAACACACACATTCTTTCCAAAAAAAAATTAATTCAATATATCTTCGAATTTAACCTTAACACGCGCTACAAATGCTAAGTTAAAACCTTATCAATTTCAATATTCTATTTAATTAAAAACTCTTGTTTTTCAAAAAGCACTGTCAGAATTAATTAAAAAATCATCAGCTTAAAAATGACTTGGGAGTCAACCAGCAATACATCATTTCTAGCAACCAAACTATTAATATAATTTTCATTTTGTAAAAATCTTAACCCAGAAAATAAAAAAAATTCCAAAGGTAATGAAAAACATTCCCCTTCATTGAATTAATTTTAAACAGGAAATTACACAAAAATTAAAGAAGAAATGGAAACCATATGGAAATTTCTTAGAAACCCTAAGGATACAAAAGGATAAAAAAAAGGAATATTAACAAGGAAGACACATAGTAAATTTTAAGTGACAGTTTTTTCTGCGTTTATTTTTTGGAAATTGAGTGATACTGGGCGGGGTAAATGTAACAGATCATAAAAAATACACAAGAGTTCGGAGTAACTAACTATACGCAAGTAAAGAAAGTAGTATAAGTATGTAGGAATATTATAGTTTGGAATTTTAACGATATGTTTTTTATGAATAATTACAAAACAGTCGATTGACATAAACATGTGTCTTAATTGATATTATGTCTTGTTTGTTTTAAGGTAAATATGACAGAAAACAAAATAGCTTATTAAAAGAAAAATTTCAAATATTCATATACAGTTTTCTCTGATATGGTGTGTAGAATTGATATGGTGTGTAAAATTGTATGCACATTAATCGCCTGGTCTTAGAGAAAATACAATGCTTTAATCAGTATAGAAGCAAGTAGTTCCTCACTAGGTAAAACTGACAAAAATTGCAACAACAAAAAAATGAACAAAAATTTATTTAAGAAATCGCTTTTTGTATGTACAAAAAAACTTAAGTATAATTTCATGAAGAACTCTTTAAGATTTTTGTTAACAATTGAGTTATGATTTTTGTCAACTTTAAAGTCGATTACCTCAGAATATTTTTTTTTTGTGGCATATGATGTTATTGCAATAAGCCCTTCAATTGAACTTGAGGGAATTATTAAGCGTTCGGACTTCGAACAAAGATTCTTATAGTTGATATTATATATTTTTGGGAAATGAAATTGAATGATGTTCACAGTTTTTCAGATTGGCTTGAGTTTTCGAGATATTGTTATTTTACTTTGTTTCTTTGGATACCCTATTTATTATTCGTTATAAATCGATCTTATATGCAAATTATGTGAACAAAAAACGGTTATATATTTATGTTTATGTACATTGTATAAGATACAATGCAACAATTTTTTGTCCATTTTATTATTCTTTCGAACTATTTTCGATGTTACTTTTTAAAATTTTTACCTCATTTTTCTTGCTGAAGTTTTTGCTCCAAATCATATTAATTGCAACATAAACTGTCACTGCTTGCACAAATAACCGTATCAGATATTTTTGTCTGGGTCTTTCCTGTGTTTTATTCCAATATTTTATATTCGAATGTCAAATATTTCATATTCGAATATTTTATATATATGTGGGTGCTGTTGGCTGAGTGGTTAGCGCGTTTGACTACAAACCCTGAGGTCTTGAGTTCATGACTATTTTCAGGCAAGCCAACAACATCATGCATTTTTCTCATGTGTATTGATGTGTTATTGTGTTGGTTGTTGTTGGACTGTTAAATAGATGAAGGCGTAGCACTGATCACCTTGGCAGTACCTGCAGAGATTAATACTAAAATATCCTGAAGCACTTCACAGCACCCTCCTTCGTCGGCATTGTAGCAGAACCGTCGGCTAAGTAAAAGAACTAATAAAATGGATACACAGCTTAAACAAATCAATGCCTCTACTTGACACCAGAGGGGCTTACAACACTGCTCCACAAAAAACGCGCAATAGTAGAGTTGTAAATGAATTAAGTTTTCTATCTCTCTCCCACTTCACCACCTATTATCTCTACACTATCCCTTTCCCAAAGAAGTTAACACATTAATTAATTAACTGGTAGGCATTAATTGCCTGATTGTGTTACTTCTCTTTAAAAAAATGCAGTGACGATATGTGTTGTCATTATCTTGCAAATCTAATGAACTTTTGTTCTACAACTTTGCTTATATTTATATAGGAAAATTACTTGGTAAGGTCCTGGAGATGCCACTATTCATCTGGGCCTCAAAATTCAATGAAGTATATTTTTTGGCACTAAAATGGTTTTTAATACTACGATTTCTGCGTATTATAAGGAAAAATAAAATGTATGAATTTATATGATTTTGCAAAAGTAGGTTTTTCCGAGGTTGTCTCACACTATCGAATATTCCCCTGCAAAATAAAATTAGACTCTACCGGCGATCATATGGTAGCGCTTCCATCAAGAAATAAGTTAAAAGTCGTAGCGCAAATCTTAGAACCAATTCGTTGAACAAAATTAAAATTTTTTTTAGTTGGCTATTAAAAGTAATATTAATTTTGAGTAAAAATTTCAGTAATAAATATTGTAACAGTAAGAAAATATGTGTAAGAAAATTGTCAATATTAAAGAAAACATCGAAGATGACTAGCGAAATCATAAAAATGAATGGTATAATGCTTTGTTGTATTTTATATTATGTAAACATAGGGATATAACCGGTTTCTGTTCACATAATTTGCATATAAGATCGATTCTTGATGAATATCAGGGTATTCAAGAAATGTCGAAAACTCGATTTAATCTGCCAAAACGATGAACGGAATATATCCTTCTAGCAACAGTATTTTAAAATACATCACAAGAAACGGTAACCAAGGAATTCGGAAATAAACTTTTTTGCAAAATGTTCGGTGTTAAGCTTTGCTAACTATCGATAGTAATACAAACAATCTTTTAACAGAATTAACTGAAACAATCAGAAGTTGTAAGAAATTGAAAAAAAAAAACAATAAAACAGGACTCTAATGGCATAATGGAAGGTTTTATATGTTTAGAGAGATCCAGGAAACGGACTGAGAAATTATATATTCTGTGTTATGGGTTGCTTTCGATTTCTCCAACATCTATGATAAGTGAAAGGATTTTTCCAAGTCAAGTTTCATGAAAACTGAAGAAAAGAATCGCTTAAATATTTAGGCCAAATTATTTTTCTAACTAATAAAATGATGTCACAAGCTTGTTTATTTTTTCCCGACTTCAAAAAAGAAGGAGGTTAATTTAAAATTCTTTTTTTGTTCGAAGGGGTTTGCCTTCAGTTTGGTCCCATTAATTTTTTTTAAACCGGAGGGGGAATTTGCCCCCTCCCCCATACGTAACTCTGTTATTTGTCAAATGATTTTCAAAATTCTTTTTTTGTTTGAAAGGTTTAATTAGCTGGCAGTTTGGTTGCACAATTTTTTGTTTAAAAAATCGGTTGGGAAATTTGCTTTCCCCCCCTTCTCCAACGTATAACTTTGTCCTTTGTAATTCGATTTTCAAAATTTTTTGAAAGGGTTTGGCTGCAGTTTTGTTGCACGATTATTTTTTTAAAATCGGGGAAATTTCAGTTAAATCAGTTAAATAATTATTAGAATATTCATCATAATGAAGTTTAATTGTGCTTTTTTATGTAGAGACTAAAAAATATGCCAAAATTCAGAAATAATCAAACATGGAAAATCTATCAAATTGGAAGGATAATCTCTGAAACCGGTTAAAAATTCTAAGACAACATATATGTTTATAGTTTTTAATATATATTTTTTTAACTTCATCATGTGCAGGTTAATAGAGATTTCAGTTAGAGATACTTGGTTTTTTTATTCCAAGTTAAAGTACATATTTGTCGTTATATTTTCCTTGTGATACCCTTCAAATCCCTTAAGAGTTTCCTTCCTTTGTCAATAAACAAATATCCTTTTAAAACTGTTAATAGTAACACCATTAAAATATTTTTTTAACAAATTTTTATTTCATGCTCACTTCAAAAAGAAGAGAAAAAAATCGAATGCACTATCAAAACTTGACCTTTTGACTTGTTTTCTCGTAAAATACAAAAAACCAAAACCCTGAACAGATGCAGTTGTATGTCTTCCAGCCGTGTAAAGAAATCCTTTTTCTTTTAATTTATAGTCAACTAAATTTGACACATTAGCTAGCGGTGAGCGGGAATTACTACAAACATCCTTTCTTTAGTTATGTTATTTTTAAGACATCCCCAAATACTTAAACCAGAAAGTGTTTTTTAAGTTCTTATAACGTTTTGGCTACACCAACCAACGAAATAAATGTCTGTTTGTCATTAGAGTGTTTGTTTTTTAAAATTCATTACAATTTCCAAAACATACATAAAATGACAATTATAACACAAAAAACTATATTAATAGTGTTTTAAACTAGGATTTTTTTTAGTTTAATTTGTCGTTGACTTCCTGTCATCTGCTGTTGGAGTAGCAATTTTTCTTTGTATTTTAGTTCGGAGGGGGAAAATGTTATGTATTAAAAAGAAAGCACGTGTGGTAAGAAGGGAGCATGTGGGATTTTTAGGGGAAACTGTACATACACTTTAATCTTTTGCTTATTTACTAATAGACAACGCAAATAATATACATAATTAATAAACTTATTGGGCTTAAAATATTTATTCTAACGTCTCTTTTTAGGCCAAATTGTAAAGCATTGGTTGAAATGTTTACTACTAACAACATCAACAACAGCAACTAAATGCAGTCCAGAGCTTAATGCCACTTTTCCGACCACGTGGAAACCTCACATTAAAGACATATGGAAAACAGTGGACCTTGCAGGCCCTACCTGGAATTTCCAGCTATTTTCAAGCTCAGAGCTCTCGAAAATCTATAGATTTTTGAAGTATTTAAAAAAGCACTTTTTTGAAATTTTTCGACTACGATTTTTGATGAATTTTCCCATTTTCATTTCGCCACACTAATAGCAGTTTTTCTAGCGATATCATTCACAGAAAAAAAGCAAATTTTCGTTTTCAGTAAAGAAATTTAATAAATTAGTACATATTTTGTCTAGAAGCGGACCTACAAACAAATTTGTATATACAGGCAAAAATGTCTCAGCAATTTCATTGAAAAAAAATGCGGATTTTCAGTAAAGAAATTGTCCAAATTTATAAAACAGTTTGTCTAAAAGTATCTACAAACTCTAAACAAAATAATTTACTGAATCAAGCAAAAGTAATTACCGGATTTTCTGTTATATGTACGAGGGCGGATTGATATTGAAGCTAACCAGCGCTAGATGGCAGCACAAACACAAAAACTTTTTTTTTAGAAATTGCGATCTGTCAAACGTCAGCTGTTAAAATTTCACCCAAATTCATCGATTAGTTTATTTGTTGTAGTCGTTTGAAGTAAGCAACTTTTGTGTTTCTTGAAAAATGGAAAAAAGTGAATTTCGTGCAGTGATTAAACACTATTATTTGAAAGGGAAAACGGCGAAAGAGACAAAACAAAAGCTCGATAAACATTACGGTGAGTCTGCTCCGTCAGATTACATGGTAAAATATTGGATTGCTGAATTTAAACGCGGCCAAACAAGCACTGCAACAATACCATCAACAGGAAGGCCAAAAGAGGTGGTTACTGAAGAAAATATCAAGAAAATCCTCGATATCGTTATGAATGATCGCCGAGTCAAGTTACGTGAGATTGTTGAAATGGTAAAGATATCATATGAACGTGTGTTCAACATTTTGCATGAACATTTGCATATGAAAAAGCTATCGGCTAGATCGGTGCCGAGTTTGCTCAGTGTCGAACAAAAACGAGTTCGACAGACGACTTCAGAGCATTGTTTGGACATGATAAAGCGTAATCCTGTTGATTTTTGGCATCGATTAATAACTGTTGATGAAACGTGGGTCCACCACTACACACCTGAAACCAAAAATCAATCGAAACCATGGGGTGGAAGCTGAAGTGCTCCGAAGAAGGCGAAGACAGTGAAATCGGCTGGCAAGGTTATGGCCACTGTATTTTGGGATGCACAAGGAATATTGCTCATCGATTATCTTGAAAAAGGATCCACAATCACAGAAAAGAATTATCGTACATTATTGCATCAATTGATTGATGCAATCAAGAAAAAATGACCAGATTTAAAGAAGAAAAAAGTGTTATTTCTTTAAGACAACGCACCGGTTCACACAGCATTAGATACGATGCAGGAAAAAGATTCAT
This sequence comes from Panzeria rudis, assembly GCA_956483635.1. NCBI lineage: Eukaryota > Metazoa > Arthropoda > Insecta > Diptera > Tachinidae > Panzeria > Panzeria rudis. Next base: position 31,572,346 of record OY101450.1, read on the forward strand.
CTCAAACGAAGAAGTGATTACCGAAACTAAAATCGTATTATTCAGATGGTATAAAAAAGTTGGAATATCGTCTTACTAAGTGTATTGAGCTAAAAGGAGACTATGTTGAGAAATAAATGGTTTTTAAAAAAAAATATTTTTTTCGTACTTACAATATTTTTTATGAATTTCTAAGACAAGTTGTCTAAAAAAACTTACAAATTATAAATAAAATAGTTTACTGAATGAAACAAAAATATCTACTGGATTTTTTGTAATTGATATATTGACAAACTTTTTGTCTGAGTCAGTAAAAACTTTTTTTGAAAATATTTTGAAGTTTTAAATAATAACATCATCATCCATTAAGCATTTATGAAATTTCACTTTGTTAAATGTATGTTTATCTAAAGACTATAAAAAAATGAATGAGAATTATATGAACAACATTAATGAATTAATTCACTTAAAAATCATCAGTAAACAAACTTGTTACAATTTACGTTTGATACTAATTGTATGAATTCCGACATTGCATTCATTTTGCTATCATTGTTCTTGTTGTTATTTATGTGTTTGTCGTCATGGGAGTTGTTTTTTTACGATGCAGAAAACTGGCGTTTGCGTCCTAAATAAAAGTTTAAAAAAAGTCACTGATTCTGTAGTGAGCATTTACTGAAAATTAAATTAGCTTCAATTGTATTGAAGAGCTTCCTAAGAGCTACGTTTAGATGTTGATAGTTCATGATATATTTTGAAAAATTTTCCTCTCAGCTTCCAGACAATAGAAACAAAATGATATTTTAAGTTCACCGGGTTGACCAAGTAGTAGATATAATTAAAGTTTATTATCCAAATATATTTCTATAGCACAATATTAAACAAAAGATAGAGAAAACTAAAAAATACCTATACATCCTTTTCTTTTTCTTGCACGTTCCAGGAAATCATCATTACGATAACCATCGATCAAGCACTTGCTTTGCGGCATATTACACCCCCTTCAATATATCGTGGCAGCTAAAGGAACTAAACAATTAGTTAAAACCACGTAACTCCTTTTTCTTCTATATCATAACAATTTATTTCTCAATATCCATTACTATTAGTATCTTATATTGATTCGATACAATCTTTAACAAATCAAACATCTTTCACCGCATTAATTACACGTTATCAAATGTGTGGCATGCGTGTTAATACTTGCAACCTGCTGCTTTGCCAAACAAACGAATATAAAAAATGAAAGAAGAAAGGACTTAAAAAACTCTTCTAGCACCATCTAGCTTTATAAGTATATGTGTGTGTGCGCGTGTGTGTGTGTGTGTGTTGTTATTTCAATGAAAGGATAATCAGACACTTGAAACGAAATGCGCCTTAAACCAAAGAGAAAAAATGGAATGAATAATATTTTTGCAGTATGCGTTTCCAATTTAATTACAGGTTATGGCAACTGATTAAGGAACATTTTTCAAGTTGATACACTTTAACTGAAATAAAAACTATTGTGTCTGTTTTTTTTACAGCAGCATAAAACATAAAATTGTGGGCGTTTTTTAAGGCTTAAGCAAGGTCACTATGCAAGATGTGAGGTAAGTGGTTTTCTTTGAAAAACACTTCGACGTTGAAAATAAAATACTGATAAAATGTCTTAAATTTAAATTGTTTTTAGCATGGCATTATTTAACCGGCTTTTGTCGGTTTTGTGCTTATGCATCATATATTTTTTTTTATCGACTTTCGAGGCAAATAAATGTCATTTGTAGGAACTTTTTATTCACTTCTTTAATTTGAAGAAGTCTGCAGATGAAAACTTTCAAGAGCCTGAAAAAGCATATGTGGAGATGGCTCGAAGCGATAGAATTTATTTCGTAAGTTAACCAAATTTAGGCTTGAAGCACCGAAAGTGTCCGATGGCATTATTGACGTAAATTTTTTGCAAACGCATGGTCTAGGAGTAGTGAATCAATGAAAAAAAATTTTTTTTTCTCACTGAGAACACAGAAAAAATTATTCCTCAAAAATTTCAATAAAGACGGTTGTATTGAAATAAATATATATCTCGAAAACTAGAACCAATCCTGAAAAACGAAATCCAGATTGGGGTTCAGCGTCTCAAATAACATTAAGATTTGTACTCATCGGATCTGATCCAAAAGTTGATTGGAATTTGTAAGCTTGTGTTGATATGTAGGGTTTGGGACTCGGTAATTCCCGGGTGGGAACTTCCGGGAAAAAACTATCTAACATTCCCGAGAAATTATTGATATTTTCTCGGGAAATTAAAAGTACGCTATTCGTAGTCACCTGATCTCTCGGGGCCACCTGCTTTTAATTCGCCTTGCCTTGCCTTGATATTAATTAAATTGACATTTAAAATATCAACAGCAGAAAGTAAAATATAAAATTACTCTGAGAGCATCTGAGAGAGAGTTAAATTTAGTTGTGAACTAAAGTCACATTTTTGGTTTTACAGTATTTTAGTGGTACATGATTATTGTGAATATGATATTTCGACAGTTAAGTTATAATTTTGAATTTGCTATGTTGTGGCGGCATTGGATTACTATGAATGCAGTATTGGGAAATTAAAGTCATATTTTTGTGTAAACAGTACTATGGTGACTCAAAACTTTTTGGAAGAGGCGTAATTTTGTATTTACTGTGTTGCGGTGGTACATATTTTTTGCATAAAATCACAATTTCTGCCTGGGTAGCTACCCTAGATGCTCTACATATTGAGGTGTCATGTTAAGGGGTACAAAATGGAATTTCATATGTTATGATCATTTTTTGCAGTCTTCAGAGGTCAAATTATAGAGACATAAGGTCAGTAAAAATTTACCTCTGATGATTGAAAAATAAAATCATAACATATTATATTAAAGTCTATTTTGTACCCTTCAATATAATATCTCAATGGAACATCTCGGGTAAGTAGTTTTAAATATATGGCTCATTCTTATTTCAAATGCTTTTTTCGTGTCCGTTGAAAGTTTAGTAAAATATTTCATAAAATAAGCATGTAAATTTTAATATTAAAACTGCTTTAGCAAGATTTAATAGATTGTAAATAAATGTACATAAGTTTTTTTGTGCAAGACTGTCCATTATGAGTTAAAAACGAAAAACAAAAATACTGGTATTTTCTCCTCTTCGTACAAAATGGCGTGTCCGCAATGCATGCCGTTGATTTGCCAAATTAAGAAGATATGCATTTTTTTCGAAAACGAGATTAAATTTATAACGGTTTTGGGATATCTCCATTTGGTTTTCTTATTTCATACATCAAATTGTTTAAAAATATTAGAAATTATAATTTCCGTTTCTTAAATTGTTGGTGTCCGCAGTCATGTGTATTGAACGTTACAAGTTTGTAGTATGCTTCATTAGTCAGTTTAATTATTAATATATAATAATAAAAATGTATTGAGCGTTACGTAAAAAATTTTTTTTAATATTTTTTATCTATGTACATATATATATAACATACATTTTCTGTTTACAAATTTCTGGTTTTCTTTGAAAAAATTTTGCATCTTTCTCACCGTGGGCTTTTATATTTTCGAAGAATGTATTAGGTAGGTATTATTTTGCAACAAAAAAGTTATTTGAAAAATTCACATAACTTTTGACATTTTTGGTCGATTTAATTAAAATAAGTCTTATTTGAAAGAAGAGTTAGCTTACTTTTTGCTTATGTATAAATATTTGTAAAGTATTATTTTAAAACATAAAAATTTTGTATTTTTATTTTTCAATGTGAACCGAATCTAAAATTGAAAAAGTGGTCATAACCTTTAATTTCGGCCTGCGATTATTATAATTTTTTGTTTTGAGAGAGTAGATGTATTGTGCTTTCAAACCCTATACTCATTTTTTGTGATGTATTTTTTTCGCAAAAATCATTCCTGGAACAATCGCGAAAGCAAATATAATGCTCAATACACAAAAGTGTTAAAAAATCTAAATATATAATTTTATTTCAGGAACCATTGAATGAGGCGAAAACTATTATAAAAATCCTATCTAGTTATGCCAGGGGTATGATTCGTACCAAATTTTTTTTAGCTCACATAGCTAGGAATTAATTTCCAAGCTATAACGAAAATTATACGACTTTTTGCCGGAATATTAAAAAATCCTTTCCATTTCATTTCAAATTTCACAGAAAATTTAACAAAATAAATTAAATCAATTGACAATATCGTTTATTACATTTTTGGCTCAAAAACGATTATCACTTGCCACAATTTATTTAGAAATAGTTTGTCCCTTAATCTCAGTAAAATCGAAAGGATAATACAAAACTAACAGTACATTGTCTGGAGACTAAATTCATAAGAAATTTTGAAGAAAAAAGTCCTACCAGACGAACACACGCAATGCAAAACAATCAAGTAAATCTCAAGCAAACTAAATAAAAAGATAAACAATAATCATTTAACGATCAGTATCGATCATTGTCCAATTGATATTAAGCCAAATAGTTATACAAGTCTTAGCAACAAGAAGAGCAACAATTGAAAACAAAAAGGACATAACAAACGAAAGGGTGACAAAGGCTTCAGAATACGTGACAGTGATGTGTGGGAAAGACAAACATTACTATTATTGTACGAATAATAAGACAAATGTGCCACAAAATAAATAAGGCAACTGGTGGAAAATATGTCATAAATTATGCAACATCAATTATAGTGTTAATAATAGAAAGTTGCAATGTCCTGCTGTTTTAACCAAAAAAGGATTTCTTTATACACTAAAGAGAAAAAAAATACATAAAATCGATCAAAATGTAATAAAGAATCAAGACAAGCAAAGAACCAAATAAGAAAAATAAAATACATACTTGATTGTTTAATGATTGATTAAAGATAGAGCTAAAATAAATAGAATTTTTATAAAAAGATTGTTTATAAAAGAAAATACGAGTTCATTTTTAAGTCTTAGCCCTACGGTAAATGGAACTGACACAAAACAAGTCACGTAACCGGTCCCCAGGTGTTAGGGACCAGTCCGAGTTCTAACACTTCCTATGAAGCGGACCAGCCACTTTTACATGGGGATGGCCTAGGATGGGGTTAATTGATACTTTGTATGCACCTTGTAACTTGTCTCTGAACAATCTTATGGAGTCCTAATCGGTGTAGAATAATATAGATTATATATAAATATTATTCCAAAACTCAGCTGTAATTATCGATTAATTTATATTTTTATTGTTACAACTCCAAGTAGAAATTGTACTTTATGTAAGATTCGAACCGACAACCTGCAGCATGACAGGGTAGTACACTACCCACTCGACCACTTATATATCAATGTTATAAACACCAGTTAAGCTGGAGTTAATATCTGATTATATTTACGGAACAGGTTGCTGAGTGGCATGGCAGTCTCATTGAAGTGATGCAATTAATATTGGGCCTGATTGTGAAAGGCGTTGACGTAAACGCCTTTGTCGTTTTTTTAAGATTAAAGTAACAGACAACTTTTGTTCTTTAATCTAGTACAAAAAACGACTTAGGCGTTTAGGATATAGATACTATGTGATAGGCCTTAGATCTAGGTGCGTCCAATTTGTTCAGTGCCGTTTACTACAATACTAGTCGGAGTACCAACTAAATTGACTGAAAATTGTTAATATGTGACCATCTACACAATATGTATTTTTTCACCATTCAGTACTCCTTATTGTTGGTACTAGTCTCATTTTCTCAAGTCATAGGACGAGTACTTTTGGATCATTTGTCATCAAATTTTCCGCAGGGAGGGCTACACAGGCAAGTTCTCTTGCTTCAAACCAAGTTTTAAGAAAAGAGAGGAGAGGATTTTAAAGTGGTTTTTAGTTGAAAGTGCGCACCCAAGCAATAATGGTTCTTGTAAAAAACCGACTCTAAGTTAGAAAGATAAACGGGCGTTCGGACAGAAAGTACAAAGTCGAGGGTGAGCACTTTTTAAACAAAATGATTGAAGGTCCAATAATGGCATATAATATGGCTCAACCCACAACAAATAATAATTAATCTTTTTAATCTTTCTTATATTAATTCTTATTTGAAAGGAATGTTTTCAGATGTTACTTATTCTAGAAAATTAAATTTCCCGGAAAGAAATTTTTTAATTTCAGAACTCAGAAGTCCGGCAATTCCCAAATTATGGGTTCCATCCATAAAGTGAAAGGACGAGTCCATCTGAAAAAGGGTGGAATCATCGCTCAGAGGCCATGCATTCTGTGGTATAAGATATATATCAACACTTTACGGATGTAAGAGTAAGATTTTTGTGTATCCCGTAGCCGTAGGGTATTCAATTAATCGGGTTTTTTATGATTATTTTGAAATTATTTGCTTGTGAATCCAAATTGATTATTAGGCTAATTTTCGCAACGTTATATTCAGAAAGAATCGGCCATGATTAATATTCCAAACAACAACATCAACATCAACTTTCTGTTTATGTTTTAATCAGTTAATCGCTCTATTAATTAATCGAGATTTTGGAAAAGGGATAGTGTAGAGAGAAAAGGTGGTGATGTGGGAGAGAGATAAAAAGCTTATTTCATTTACAACTCTGCAATTGAGCGTATTTTCTTAAATTTTATAGAGCTATGTTGCAGCCCATCTGCTGTTAAGTAGAGGCATTAATTTATATTTTTAAGCTGTGTAGCCATTTTCATTAGTTATTTTACTTCGCCGACGATTCTGTTACAATATCGATGAAGGAGCGCGTTGTGATGTGCATTAGGATATATCAGTATTAATCGCTGGCTATGCCTTCATCACTTTAATAGTCCAACAACAATCAACACAATTATACACCAATGAACATCAGAAAAATTCATGATGTTAGTCTCGGCGTTTTTTTATTTTCATTTTTTTTAATTTGGCGATTTTTTTCGTTTTTTTGAAATTTTTTAGTTTTGGCGACTTTTTCCTTTTAGAGCTTTTTTTTTTTGTTGTGGCGCTTTTTTCATTTTGGCTTTCTTAATTTTTTTTACTTTGGTGTTTTTTAGTTTTGGTCACATTTTTACTTTGTTGCTTTTCCGTTTTAGTGCTTTTTTTCATAGTTTTGGTGTTTCTGATTTGGCGATTTTTTTACACAAATGCCCATCAAAGCAAAAACAAAAATAATATAAGCTTTTGTGAATGTTCTATTAAATCAGATAGAGGAGACTTCGGCTAACTAAATAGAGTATTCGGTTCATAAAATAAATTACGTAAAAGATTTTTTTTAGCTTTGGCGATTTTTGTCGTTTTGGTGGATATTTCATTGTAGCGTTTTTCTCATTTCCGCGATTTTTTTATTTTAGCTTTTTTTTAATATTGGGTTTTTTGATCTTGTGGTTTTGTTGCGTTTTTTCCTTTTGGCGTTTTTTGATTTTTTATTTTTTTGGAGAGTTAACTTTTTAGCTTCTTCGTTGCATTACACAGCGCAACACGAAAATATATAACCATATACGGACACCACCACTACGTGATAAAAGACCTCGGTGTCATTTTTGCAAAAAACTGATCATTTTCTCAGGCGCATATCTTGCAAACCGTTCGGAATTTTGATTTACTCTCTGTCATAAAGAGCAAAAATTGTGAACATATAAAATCAAAAATCATCTTTAAGATCAAAATCGCAAAAAACTTTAAAAAACTCGATTTTTTACTTTTGCGGCTACCTAAGCGCTACCTAAACGGTGTTAAGAATCATTCCTAGAAAGTTCATATGTTCTAGAAAGTTGTTTATTGAGATCTTAAGTACATTTTTGTGGTTGATGGTTACCTTGAATTTTGAACGGTTTGCTACCTATGGACCTGAACAGGGGAAAAAAGGAAAAAATTGCATTTTTTAAGTTTTTTTGCGATTTTGATCTTGAAGATGAAGTCTTATGACAAGAGCTACAACTTTGCCTCAGAGAGTAAATCAAAATTATAAATGGTTTGCAAGATATGAGCCTGAGAAAATGATAAATTTTTTGCAAAAATGACATCGAGGCCCCAAATCTTTGGTATAGTGGTGTCCGTATATGGTTATATTTCCATGACTTAAAAAATTACACACAATGTTACTTTAAGGGATACCATCTAATTATTAATTTTGCTTGTTTCAAGTGTCCAATTATTACGATTCACAAGATACAGCTTAATTTCAAAATTTCAAAGCCAAATAGCTTCGCGGGTAGTTATTAAAAAAATTAAATAAAAAATATTTAGTTATTTGTAGAGAATTGCTGAAAAATATATTAGAGATTCTATTAATATGATTATTTCGAACGTATTTGCTTTGTGAATCTAAATTGATTATTAGGCTAAGGTTCGTAACGTTATATTCAGAAAGAATTGGGTATGATTAATATTCCAAGGAACAATGGAAAAATCAACATCAACTTAATTTTTCAACGTACACAGCAGAACAGAGTAGCGCCACTTTCGGAAGCCGCTACACTTCCATCGTCAGTGCTCACGTGTATTTGCTATCACCACTTGTCAGGTGGCTCTGTTGAATGTGATTTTAATTCTTATATATACAACTTTTTCGCGAAAATTGAATACGAGAATTAAATCACTCTCAAGCTGATATTAAAGTGCACTTTCCCAGCGTTGCCATCGGTTTATTTTTCTTCATTCCCATTTTTCTGATTTTTGTTCTACTCAAGACAAACTTTTTTGGTTTGATTTTATACTTAAGTATATATGAACATGTAAACATGTGAAAAGCTCAAGCCAGTAGCTAATTGTTTTATTAATATGATTATTTCGAACGTATTTGCTTTGTGAATCTAAATTGATTATTAGGCTAAGGTTCGTAACGTTATATTCAGAAAGAATTGGGTATGATTAATATTCCAAGGAACAATGGAAAAATTAACATCAACTTAATTTTTCAACGTACACAGCAGAACAGAGTAGCGCCACTTTCGGAAGCCGCTACACTTCCATCGTCAGTGCTCACGTGTATTTGCTTATCACCAATTGTCAGGTGGCTCTGTTGAATGTGATTTTAATTCTTATATATACAACTTTTTCGTGAAAATTGAATACGAGAATTAAATCACTCTCAAGCTGATTTTAAAGTGCACTTTTCCCAGCGTTGCCATCGGTTTATTTTTCTACATTCCCATTTCTCTGATTTTTGTTCTACTCAAGACAAACTTTTTTGGTTTGATTTTGTACTTGGAATATTAATCATGCCCAATTCTTTCTGAATGTAACGTTACGAACCTTAGCCTAATAATCAATTTGGATTCACAAAGCAAATACGTTCGAAATAATCATATTAATAAACAATTAGCTACTGGCTTGAGCTTTTCACATGTTTACATCTTCATATATACTTAAGTATAAAATCAAACCAAAAAACTTTTTCTTGAGTAGAACAAAAATCAGAAAAATGGGAATGTAGAAAAATAAACCGATGGCAACGCTGGGAAAAGTGCATTTTAATATCAGAATTGAAAAGTTGATGTTAATTTTTCTTTGTTCCTTGGAATATTAATCATGCCCAATTCTTTCTGAATATAACGTTACGAACCTTAGCCTAATAATCAATTTGAAACCACAATATTTTAAAAACTAGAGCTACCAAAAAAATTTTAAGGTAGTTTTCGCTGCACCAAACTAATTGATAAAAATCACAATTTTCATACACCAGTAACACTTTAATTAGTGTAGGTACATTAGGGTCAATTAATTTTTCAAAAAAAAAGTTTACAAAAAATAAATGTTGCTTATGGAGTTAACAATAAAACGAGCTTTATTTTATAAAATCGAATTACAACTTTTAATATTATTCACAATTAAGTGAGCGAGCTCATTTGAAAAAATTTCGATTTCCATACAATACACACAAATTAAGATTTTACTGTTTGTATGAAAATCGTCACTTTTATCAATCGAGTACCATAAGTATCCAAATTGACTGAGAAAACTCAGACACACAAAAATAATTTGACTTTGTTAGCCTGCGGAATGCTTTCAATGGAACAACTTTTACTATTTCGTTACTACTTAATTTTGAGCTATACTTTTTCCCTAAAAAATATATATTTTAACCCTGGAAATCACTAAAGAAGAATGTTAATTTATTTCTTAGACATGCAAAATGAATAAGCAATAAATATCTTTTTAAATTATCCCATAAATAAAACTTCGAAGTAATAAAAAAAAATACGAATCAAACTTTTTAATTACCTCTTCAGTTCTTTCTACTTATCCCTTTTATTTTGCATAATAAAAGCAAATAAGTTGATCCTGCACTTGTTTTGCCTTTAATTATAAATTATAAAGTCAAGTTGGTAAGACAGCAACAGCAGCAGTAGCTTCACTGAACATGGCAAGAGTTTTAATAAGGCAAATATTAATTAAAAGGAAACTCAACTTCAATAACAATCAAAAACCAACCAAGTCAAGATAGGCCAAGTCAAGCCAACCATCATGGTCGTAACAAGCATCTTTAACATTTTGCTCCATTGAGTTTATCGTAAAAATAAATTGTTAGAGGTAGAGAAGACCGAACGCAGAGCTAAACGCCATGTTGGAAAAGGGCTTTATTTAAATAATTTCTATGTAAATTTTGTGTAAATTTGTTTTTCTTTCCATCTTTATTTCCTTTTCTTTAAATGTTGAACAGGCAAGGCAATATGTTGTAGATGAACCATCCAACCATGCAATATAATGGTGAATGTTGGCATATAAATGAATTAACAACGTGCTGAATAAATGAAAGGATAATAAGGATGCTTGACATAAACAACAAGTTGCATTAACTAGGGTTATAACCCCATAATAGTTACAACAATGTTGTAGCGCATCTACAACCGTAGGCAAGTAATGATGACTTGTCTGCATCTTTTGTGGCAAACGGAGATTGAGATTTTTCTTTTCTAGAAAAGTTTCTTGTTAATTTACGTGAGTTGCTTTGAGTACAGTAAAAGAGGTACTGTAGGGAAAGGAATATTAAATACATCCATACAGTGATTTTAATGATGGTGCCAAGTAATTTGGTTAAGTTAATTTTGAATTTATTGAAGTGAAAAAAGATGTTTGGAGAAAATATTAAGCGTTTTGATGTCTGTGACTTCTAATTGGTTTTTCGGTTTTAATAACAGCAATACATTTATATTTAATACTTATTTCAGTTTGTTTCGTTTATATACTTTAACTGACTAATGCACAACAATAAGTTATTATGATCTTGATTAATAACACCGGCACACAAAAATAAAAAAGTAGCGTGTATATTTAACTAGACCAACCTACCGACATGTATTTCGACTCGATAAATTCGAATGTGAGATCCGTTTGGCCAATGCACCTCAAAAATCTCGAGTAAATGCGAAAAACCTTTAAAAATCTCGAAAAACTGCAGCGTTTCGCTGTTTACTCCAAATTTAAGGGTAAACCAGCCAAACTGGCCTCAGATTCGGACTCAGCTCGTTAAGTACATGTAAGAAGGCGGATTTGATCAAATGTACAGCCCAATTTTTTATGTGCCAATGCAACGGTGCAGCGGCAGACAGTTTTTTCAATTGGAAATAAATTAAGTAAAGTGCGACTTTAGCTCACACACGAAGGGTTCCGTACGAATACACATATATCCCTCTTCGTTTTGCCCTTATTTCATTTTGGCAATTTTTTCATTTTGATTTTTCGTTTAATTTTAGTTTTTTTTAAAGCTTGTTTTGTGATTTTTCTTTTTTTTTGGTTTTGGCGCTTTTTTTTTCATTTAGGTTTTTTTTTGCAAGTTTTCGTTTTTTTAATTTTTGTTGACAATTTTTTTAGTTTCGGTGATTTTTTCGTTTTGGCGTATTTTTTGTTTCAACGTTTTTTTCGCTTTTGTACGATATATTTAGTTTTAGCGATTTAATTAAGTTTTGGCATCTTTTGTCAGTTTTGGCGCTCTTTCGGTTTTTGGTGATTTTTTTAGTTCGATCACTTTGGTGGCTCCAGGTACTTTCAATGTGGAAGAGTTTGAATTGAATCTCTAAACAATGATATCTCGGTACCCCTTGACATATTGTCCAATTGCATTGGAACAGGCCCAAGCTTTCAACTAGATCCTTGAACCCTGCAAATTATAAACAATATATTCAGTTGAATGGAGAGGAAAGCAATGTTTTAGAAAGCGTTTCGTATCATATAGATATTTTAAAAAGCTAGTATCGCGTTAAGTAAACTTTAGCTATCATTGATAGACATCTCACATTATCGATCATAGCACCTAAAAACGGCAAATATTTTAGGAGCAGAAAAAATTTTCAACTTCTTCCCTTTCCCTTTTCTTTAAATGCTTGAAGTAAATATTACTTTTGAAGTTATTTAATTTTAAAGCGAACAAAACTCTAAAGCTCAACAAAGCATCAAATATCAAGCCTATCAAAAAGGGTATCCTAGCAACTTTTTCTTTTTTATTATACTAACCAGAGTAAATAAATGTCCCATTTATTGTAAGAATTTTGTATGTTTTTCACAAGAAAAAACATCTTTTTAAAACACGCTTAAGGATAATTGAAATTGAAATGTAATAATGTAATAGTATGAACGAGGAGTGGAGTAGAGTATCGTCGTTGGGTGTTAGCTGGCATTAGACTGAAGATTACGTGTATGAAGGGCATTCGGCTATTGTTGATTGTAAACTTAAGCAGGATGATTACAACGAGTGCAAAATTTTGATAAGTTTTCCTTTTTATTATTTCAATACAAAGTATGGACAATAACAGAAGCTGAAGAAGGAACAAAGGCATTTCATTTAGCAGTTGTTAAATAACAAAATCGGTTGTTAGTAGATGCCAGTGCAAAAACAATTCAGGTTAGCAGTGCTGTAAATTAGTGTAAACAATTAATTTAAATCCTTTAAGTTTTGCTGAAGTCATTAAACTTCATTTAAACTTCAAAATGTTAGGTACAAATTTTTTACGAACAAATTCGTGGTAATTAAAGCAAAAGTTCAGATGTAAAAAATACTGAGCACTCTATCGCTATACATGTACATGTACATATACATATATTCATCGTCTTACAGAAACTGAATTTTAAAACAGAGAAATAGGAAAGAGATAAAACATCAGGGCTATTTTGTACTCCGCCATAGATCCGGAGCAGCTATATTTTTTCAAATACCGGAATTTTCGTTGATCTTTATGGTAAACCTCACTAAACGGATTTTACATTGGATTTGGGATTATACAGGCTCCTGCACAGAAAATATTATCACCAAAAAATTTTTCAAACAAAAGTTTGTCTAAAAATAAATTTAATTTTCAGTAAATGTTCTTTACACAATCAATGAATTGTTTGTTTGACGCCTATTTTAGGACGCTAACACCAAAAACAACAAAAAGAACTATGTCGTAAAAAACAACCCCGATGACGACATACACACAAATAACAACAACTACAATGACAGCAAAACGAATACGATTGTACCAAGTTTGTTTACTGAAGGTTTTTGAGTGAATCATTTCGTTACTATCGTTTAGGGAAGTGAATAAATAGTCGATTTTTATTTTAATCGATTTTTTTTTTCATTGTCGATTTTTTGTAATCGATTTTATTAAAGGTAAACATCGATTTTTAATAAATCGATTATAAGAACTACCAATTTTTAATCGATTTCTGTAAATAGTGCCATCTGTGCGATGGATAAAAAATGGGTAAGTTTACTGAACAAGTCGATTAAAAAAAATCAGCGCCATCTGTACGGACTAATATATAATTAGTTGTGAAGGCGAATTCAGTACCAGGTAAACTCGTCATTAAAACAAGTACAACAATACAAAAACATTATGCAGTTCGGCCATTTTGAACAACCTAATCTGTCAAAAACAGCAGAACAAAACAGGGATGGGAAAGTTAGTACAATTGACCATTCTTGATTTTAAAAGTACAATGGTACACCAATGGCTTATTTAGTACAATTAATAATATTTCTATTTTTTTTAGAAAACCTCATTATTGCAGTAAATTAAATATTCATAACATATTTTCACTAATACATCGAATAAGCATTTTTCGTATAAAAAAAATCTACTATTTTTTTAAATCGATTTTGCACAAATCGATTTATCTCTACGCAAAAAAATCAATTATTGAGTAATCGATTTTTTCGACTCGAGGTCACATCCCTACTGTCGTTGCATTAATTCTCATTAATTTTTTTAGATTCTTTAGATAAACATTCAGACTTGAACACATTTAATAAAGTGAAATTTCATAAATGCTTAATGGATTATGATAATGATCGATTTTTAATAAATCGATTATAAGAACTACCAATTTTTAATCGATTTCTGTAAATAGTGCCATCTGTGCGATGGATAAAAAATGGGTAAGTTTACTGAACAAGTCGATTAAAAAAAATCAGCGCCATCTGTACGGACTAATATATAATTAGTTGTGAAGGCGAATTCAGTACCAGGTAAACTCGTCATTAAAACAAGTACAACAATACAAAAACATTATGCAGTTCGGCCATTTTGAACAACCTAATCTGTCAAAAACAGCAGAACAAAACAGGGATGGGAAAGTTAGTACAATTGACCATTCTTGATTTTAAAAGTACAATGGTACACCAATGGCTTATTTAGTACAATTAATAATATTTCTATTTTTTTTAGAAAACCTCATTATTGCAGTAAATTAAATATTCATAACATATTTTCACTAATACATCGAATAAGCATTTTTCGTATAAAAAAAATCTACTATTTTTTTAAATCGATTTTGCACAAATCGATTTATCTCTACGCAAAAAAATCAATTATTGAGTAATCGATTTTTTCGACTCGAGGTCACATCCCTACTGTCGTTGCATTAATTCTCATTAATTTTTTTAGATTCTTTAGATAAACATTCAGACTTGAACACATTTAATAAAGTGAAATTTCATAAATGCTTAATGGATTATGATAATGATGACCCAGACAAGAATTTTGTCTGATATATTAAAGAAATCCAGTAAATATTTTTGTTTGATCAAGTAAACTATTTTGTTTAATATTTGTTAGTATTTTTAGACTATGAAATATTGTTTGATATTTTTCAGAAAATCCAGTAAATCTTTTTGTTTGATTTAGTGACTTATTTTGTTTACAATTTGTAAATCTTTTTAGACAAATTGTTTTATAGATTTAAACAATTTGTTCACTGAAAAAAACACGGTTTTTTCCAATGAAACTGTTGAGATATTTTTGTCTATCGGCCATGTTCTGTATTTCATGTGGAATTAAAATGTGCGGAATTATCAAAGCATTGTTGTTGTAAATTAATATTTATAACAACAATGCTTTGATAATTCCACACATTTTAATTCCACATGAAATACAGAACATACCCGTATATCTACAAATTTGTTTGTAGGTCCGTTCCTAGACAAAATATTTACTATTTCATTGAATTCCTTTGCAGAAAATGAAATTTAGTTTTTCCTGTGCAAATAACATTTTAATATCTTTCATCTAAAAATATATCGCTTCCAAACTGAATGTGAAATCAATACTCTCTTTTAAGACTCTGTTTTAAAATTTTATATAAAATCATATAGGGGGTTTGAACACCAACAGAAGCTCACATAAAAGTATTATCATCCGCCCACGTATATACATATGTTTTTATATGTATCAGTTAGTATGGTTGATTAAATGTAACGTATATTATATCACCCCCTCCCTCTCTTAACGGTCAAAATATCTATGTTTTTTGTGTTTTGTTTTTTCCTTATCATCAACATCGTCTTCATCATTTCGTAAGGACATCATAAAAATTGTTAAAATTCTTTTATTTGTCAATTACCTTAAATTTACACATATCTTTGTTAAAAAATAAAGGAAAAATTTTAATGAATGAAAAAAGGAATGACGGTACTACGTACGTACATACGTACGTACACAAGTCTTTGAAAAGTGAATGTGAAGAGATACACGAACTTGTCTTTTTTGTAAAACTTAATGAAAAACGAGAAATGTTTTCTTGATTAAAAAACTTGTTAACTGTAGTTTAACTTGTTAACAACATCATAGCCTACAACAACAACAACAAAAACTACAGGATATGAGTTTCCTTTTTTTATAAAAATAAAAAGCAATTTTTAAAGAATTTTGATTTAAAAGATTTTAAGTAAATAGTCTCAAGCAGAAATGGTAACATGTAAACATAGAAAAAAAAGGAATGTAAAATCAACATGACACGATTGTGATTTGAAATCATTTTAAATTTACGAGAAGTAATTGCTCAATTCACAACCTGTTGTAAGTGTTGTAGTTCGTAAAAATGTTGTTGGTAATTTCCACATAAGCGTGTTTCTGAACAAATGTTTACTTGGAAATTACCAACAGCATTTATACGATCTACAACACATACAACAGGTTGTGAATTGACCAAATGTGTCATTTAACTGTGTTAGTGTTTATTTGCTTTGTTCATTGCTACAATTCACTGTTGTGCTTAATTGTGTGACTTGTTTTTGTTGTTGTTTATTCTTACATGTGTCGGCTATGTAGACGACAGAAAACGAACTACTAGCGAAATTTTACTGCTGCTGGCTTAAAATTACCATTGTTTCATAATAATTTTAAATGAAAAATTATTAATCTAACCTTAAATCTCTTTGATATTAAATTTTTCACTGTTAAAACAACTTTGTTATAAACGTTACATTTCATTTTAAATCAACATGACTACAACTTTAATTTCAAATAACTTTTATGTTAAATAATCATTTAAATCATGTTGAATTAAAATTAAATTCATTTAACATGCGATAGGTATTTATTTAGTGTATAGCTAAAGTAAAGTTTGAAGTTGTTGTGGCTGCAGTAGTTAGCGCGCGGACTATCAAGCAAGTGGCACGAGTTCAGCCAAGTATAACACAAAGTTTTCTGTTGTCTATGCTAATAACCATCACGAAAGTAAAATAGTTAATAAAATAGCTACATTAAAGTCATGTTGTTTCAGCTTGATAAAGCTATAGTTCAACATGATTCTTAGTGTTGTTTCAATATCAAATTAACATTGTTTTAACTTGAAATAACTTTGAGTCAACATGATTTTTCGTATTATTTCAGTATCAACTTCATTTTAATTTAACTGTACTGGAATATTAAATCAACATGAAATATAGTTATTTCAAAAGTAAAAATATTCTTTGAAGGTTATTGTAAAATCATGTTGAATTAACATGAAACATCTATGAAGCAAAATCGCTATCGAAAAATTTTAAATTAAACTTGCTTTCGACGATTTTAATATGAAAGTTTTCTGTGTGTATAGTTTCGTAATTGTATACCAAACATTTGAGGTCGCTATAACGCCGCTTAGGGTAGTTCTTTGCTAATTTGCTTAATAAAGGCACAAAAAGACCCGTACAAAAAGAATTAGAGGACTAAAATATTGAGTTGTTTTTCTTCCGACGGGGTTTTTTTGAATTTGGAACGATTTTTCGTCATCCCACGTCAAATTTGGTTTGTAAACAGACCGGTTTGGGCTATGTGCCATCTTCAGTGTTCTATTGAATAGAACAATTCAATAGAACACTGAAGATGGCACATAGCCGAAACCGGTCTGTTTACAAACCAAATTTGACGTGGGATGACGGAAAATCGTTCCAAAGACTAAAATATTCCACAAAAATTTTCCATGTAGTATTTTACATAAAAATGCTGAAAACATCTTATACCTTGCAAGATTTACTATGCCGAGTACTTATTTTTGAATTTAGACTGATTTTTGACGTTCAAGTTGAATTTATAGCTACATAGCTTGTCTTTGAAGCTATAGTTGAATTGTATGGTAAATAATTTTGTAGAACATTTCAAATGGACAAAAAGTCCCACATAACGAAGAGTTAGAGCGCTAAAATGTTCCACAAAAATGTTTTAGTGATGTTTTACGTGAAAGTGCTGAACGCATCTTATACCTAAAACGTAAGGCTGACCCTGTTGCCCACTGCTAGAATCTGTCGTCGTAACTATGCTTTTTTTTTTGTTGTACAGTGTAATTAATCTATGAGGGCATTGTATAGGAAACTCTTTTATGGTTTCGTAGTCAATGAGGTGTGCGAAGCCCAGACCTTTGCGTAATTTAAGCTTACTATGGTAATTCTCATTGCAGACCCCTACTGAAGCTTTATTGGCTTAACTAGAAGATCTACTAACCGGGAAGCTGGCATTAAATAAATACACCAATAGAACGTAATTATTGGACATACATAGATTTGGAAATTATTAAGCGGCTTCTCTGAAGAATGATTTTCTGCCTGGCAGGTCTTCGGCCGGGCTTTATAATTTTCTAATATATGTATGTCCAACAGCGTCTTCGCTGAAGAATGCTTTTCTACACTGAAAATAGTGCATGCAACATTTTACGAAAAAAACTTTCGTAGTTACTTTTGTCGTATTATATACGAAGCTTTCGTACATTCCACGAAAAAAGTTTTAATCTAGAATTTTATTATTTTACGAAAGTAACGAAAACCAATCGTATTTACGAAACTTTCGTACGTATTACGAATTAGGTTGAGTCCAGAATTTTATTATTTGACGAAAGTAACGAAAACTTTTCGTAGTTATTTTTTTATATATACGAAACTGTCGTACATATTACGGAATAAATTTTTGCACCAGAATTTTATAGTTTTACGAAAGTAACGAAAGCATTTACTAGTACGTTTTTTTCTTAAAATATACTCAAATTTCGTACATATTACGAAATCAATTATGGACTATATAAGTTGTTCTTAAAATTATTGAATCACATAAAATTGGGCGCTAAGTGACCCGTATACATATAAGTTGTAGACGGCGTTACCGTTGAAAATTTTCAAAAAAAAAAGGCACAAAAAGGGGATTTTGATAATAAAAGGGACACAAAAATGGGATTTCTGAGAAAAGAAGGGACAACTTTAATAAGAAGAAAACTGTAAAAAAAGTTGTTTAATTTTTTCGTAAAACAC
This sequence comes from Panzeria rudis, assembly GCA_956483635.1. NCBI lineage: Eukaryota > Metazoa > Arthropoda > Insecta > Diptera > Tachinidae > Panzeria > Panzeria rudis. Next base: position 31,591,267 of record OY101450.1, read on the forward strand.
AAAAAATATTTAGTAATATTCTCTAAATATTACCCTAAACTATGAAAGTATTTCGTAAAATGTAAAACTTTTCTTCTCTATAACGCTTTTTGCGCTTTGTGGAAAATAATAAAAAATCAGTTACGTGTTGGCAACTTTTGACCGTCGATATATTGTTGCGACGTTTTTTTCTGAATTTATACATTTCTATGTATCTTCGTTTCTAAACAAAATATTTTCTAACTAATTCAGGCACAGGTCCTTGTACTTTGCACTGTGAAACTGTTACCTGAGTTACTGTAGGCCTCCTTTTTTTTGCAAGACTTCGTTTTTTGGATTTATGAAGATTTGCTTTGGTAGAACGAAACGTTTCGTTTCCCAGCAAAATAATATTTTAGTTCATTTGCCCCCTTTGATAGTGGAATAAAGCTTTCAATTCGACTACCGGAACGGTTCTTTGAGCTCATTATATATTTGGAACGTAATCGTTAGAAATAATGCTGGCAAAAAAAGCCGACTTCAATACAAAGAGCCAAATCCTTTACGCCATTTCATATAAAAAATTTTCAAAATTGGTCCATAAATGGCAGATTTGTGCGATAATTGCCCCGCCTATTTTCGAAAAACGTTATGGAACAAAACTGCATGCAAAGCCTTTCGAACAAAAAAAAAAGAATTTCGAAAATCGGTCCATAAATGGGGGAGCTACGCGATAATCAATATTTTTTTTTGTGGCGGGGTGCAGAATTTTGAAAATCGGTTAAAAATGCCAGAGTTATGCGTGTACAAATATGAAAAAAGAAAAAAACACACACGAATTGATAACCTCCTTCTTTTTTGAAGTCGTTTAAAAGACCCTAAAAACAAAAGGAATGCACTTCAAAACGGTGTTGCGATCCGTGAAGTGCATGAACGCTCACTTCATAATTTAAGGCTGCAAAGTTTAAAATAAATTCAGCAAAGTGCGAGGTTGGCTCGCACACCTAAGGGTTCCGTACGAATACACATATATCCTCTTTCCTTTTTCCCCTTTTTTTCATTTTGGCAATTTTTTCGTTTTGCTAGTTCGTTTAGTTTAAGTTTTTTTATTTATTAAGATTTTTTTCGTTTTTTGGCGATTACTTTTAGTTTTGCCGCTTTTTTCATTTTGGGGATTTTTTTCATTTTTTGGCGATTTTTCGTTTTCTGCGATTTTTTTCGATTTATTTAGTTTTAGCGATTTTTCAGTTTTTGCGTTTTTTCTTTGACGATATGTTTATTTTTAGCGATTTATTTTAGTTTTAGCGCTATTTTTCAGTTTTGCCGCTTTTTTCGGTTTGGGGATTTTTTTCGGTTTTTGGTGATTTTTTTAGTTTTAGCGATTTTTTTTATTTTTGTTTTGTACTTTTTTCGTTTTGGCAATTTTTTCTAGTTCTGGCGCTTTTATTATTATTATTATTTTTTTGGTTTGGCGCTTTTTTTCGTTTTTTGACAATATTTTTAGTTTTGGCGATTTTTTTAATTTTTGGTGATTTTTTTCGTTTTGACGACCTTTTTCGCTTTTTGGTGTTTTTCTTAGTTTTTTGGCGATCTTTTAGTTTTGGTGACTTTTTTTTTTTGTGAGTTTTAGCCTTTTTTTAAATTTCAAGAATTTGCTTCTTACTGTTTCCAAGATTCCGCAAATAGTCTAAATTACATAGTCAAAATTGCATTAACTGATAGAACACCCTTTAATTTTTATTGTTTTAAATATCAGTGTTAATTGGTGTACACTACACCAATTAACACTAACTTTGAAAATGTAAAGTGTCTATATATAAGTGTCTGTATATTACGTTAGTATTTCAACATGTTTCGTTGCTCGCTTTAGAATACCCTTTAATATTTAACTGTCATATTATTGTTGCTGTAGCGGTCAAAGTTTTACATATTCTGTGAGAATTTTAGGTTCTCGAGAAAACAGTCTGTGACAGACAAGCACACAGACAGACAGACAGACGGACGGACGGACGAACAACGTAGCGAAAACAATAGGGTGTCTTTACACTTTTGGTGTACGGAACCCTAAAAACGAAAATCTCTTCTTCAAATGGCTTATCCTTCTTCTTCAAATAGCGTTTCCCTCTGAAACTGGGAGTTTTTATAATAGTCCTTTTTGCCAAAATCATGTAAAATATATTTCAATTCGAAGTAAATTTCTTTGCTACATCTGTTTGCATCCTGCTGATTTTTCTGAACGCGTGGTCACTATTGATTTCATCTTGAATTATTTTTTCATAACAAATTTAACATAAAATTTATGTAGCATTGTAAATTCATTATTACATCATGCAGGCATGACGAACTCTGTCTCACCCTTTCTTACTTATTACAAGTATTAAAAATATCCTTTTTGTTATTCTCTTTCAACTATTCTGAGTTTTAGGTTCATTTTTTTACACTTTTACTTAATCAATTAAGGATTCTTATATTAGATTTATTTGTGTTCTTATATCCCACATACTCAAACTAGAAATAAACCAATCATTAAGCCAAGCAACCAGCCCATACGTCATCGCTTATGAGCATAGCAAATGAAATACCAGCAGCAGCATTGATAGCCTCTGTATTTAATCAAAATTTTTTTAAACACTTCAAAAGGCTAGTTATCCTTTTATTCTTAACCATATGTCCATTTGATCTTAGACATATTCTTGTGAAAGTATTTAAGAAGTTATCCACTTGTTAGGCGAAATACTTGAACTAATTTATCTCCATATGAAAACGATAAATTTATTTTTATGTGTAAATGTAAGTGTATGTGCTTGTGAATATATGATAGTATCCTTTCCTTATTCTTTGTGTCTAATCCCTTCTATTGTTAAGGGTTAGATAAATGATTTTTAGACAACAGTTTTAAAGCAAGGCACAGTGAAACCAAAGGCCGATAAAATTTTTATGCTAGAAAAACGGCCTTCTGCAGCTTCGTCTTTAGCCTGACATCCTAACCCTACCACTAATGATGTTCCAGCTTTCATATATTTTATCCGCTTAAGCCCTTATGACACTACATTTTTTCTTCATTTTTCAAGTTTTGGAGAACAGTGCAAATATAATATAATAGGAAATTTTACCAGGTGCAAAGAGTTCAGCTATATTAAGATAAATACCAAATTGTCAAAGCTTTTACTAGTGTTATCGATAAAAAAAGGGGGGGCCTGTCAAAAAAAATGTAAAAATGTTCAACTTAAAATTGACGTTTCATGCTTGAAACATTAAAGTGTTCCCAAGTTATCGCTATTATTCACGAATTCAGTGACTTAGCGCCTCGTTTTTTTCAACTTTTTTTTCTTTTGCCGTTTTATTATAAATAGAAAGTAGGCAGCACTTAAAGAAGCCATTACGTTTTGTTTACATTTTATATAGTTGTTTCCTTCTATCATATGCTATTTCTTTCTTTCAATCCTATAGCAAAACAATGCAAGAAAAATGTAGTGTCATAAGGGCTTTAATAGTTCAGACCATATAGATTTACTTCCACATATTTGGCGAGCTGACCCACTATCCCACTGTTTAATCTTCTAACAACGTGTTATAATTGCTATTTTAAATAAAAGTATTCAGTTTGAAGTAAAGATTTTTTACTCTTACGCATTGGCGTAGCTAGAAATTGCTAAAAAATTTCTGGCGGTGCTAAATCCAACATTAGTCTCTTATATTATCAAAATTACTCTAATACATATTTGGAATTTTGGGGGGGGGGGGGGGGGGGGGTAGGGGGCTCCAGAAGGCCCTATCTACGTCAATGCTTTTATGATTTTATATTTTATTTCTGCCCAATATTAGGAAGGCAAAAAAATATTTCCAAGCTAGCAGGTTGCCTAGAAATGAGATGGTATTGTACCTATCAAGAGCTTGGTCCTCATTTTCATCTCATTACTTTTAACGGCCGAAATTTTTGAATAGGAACTTGGCCTAATTTTCACATTTATTTTTTTGTGCGGACCTGACTTCTTTTTTCTAAGATTTTGTTTGGCACAATCAATACCCATCGATATAATTTCCCATAATTTCGTAATTCCCATTAGGGAAGCCCTAGTGCACAGATTTACATTTTTCCCTTTTCTTGTTTATTTCTTGACATTCACATAACTAAAGACCCAAATAGACTAGGCAAGCGGCTCGCCAAACGTGACCGAAATTTACGTTTGTACAAGCTGGTTGTGTAATCTGTTGCGGTGTTTTCGTGTTTGACAAAAGGCAACTCTATATAAAATATGAAATCCATTCTACATCACAAACCCAATTTTATTCCCCTCCCCTGCTACCACCTTATAAAATTAATTCGCATTTATTGCATGTTTCGCTAAATGTTGTTGAAAAACAAATACTTTAGAAAATCAACAGCAAAAGTTCCTCCAAGTTATAATATAGTAAAAAATAATAAAATATACAAATCGAAAAATATTCTACTAGGCCGGTGTTTTAATTTAAAAAAAACCGGACTATTCGACATTCGAAAAATCAACATTTTGAAACAATCGACAACCGTATTGCGGGAAAAGCCCGGTTGGAAAATTGAGTAGATCACTCTTCTCGGAACTGAAGATAGTCTGACACTATATTTGCTCTGGGATCTCCTATAGCCTCCAACAAGTTTCGATTTGACACCGCATCACATCACAGCTTTTAGCGCTGCCTACCTGTCAATCTTGAAGGATTCAGTCACATTTTTGCCCATCAATTCCGTGGCCTTTAGGATTGCTGGGATCCCAGTGTCCGATTTCTCAAAACTACAAGTTACAAATCTGCAAGTAAATACTCACACAAAAATATATTTTTTAAGTATTGTTGTTTTGTAGGTGTTTTACTTATAGATTTGTAGCTTGTAATTTTGAGAAATGGGCCCCACCCTGGAAAACGTTACATTCATCAAAATAACAACACCAGCAGTGTTGCCAGGAGCTGGAGGAAAAACGCTAAGTCTGTATTTTTAAAAGGTTAAAAAAGGCTAAATCGCACAAAAATAAAAGCTAAAAAAGGCTAAATATTTTTTATTGAAAACTCAATGTTTTCTTTATTGTTTAATAAGTAAAAGTAGGTTCCATGAAAAATGGCCCCAAACGTTTGTATTGAAAACAACAACACATATATTGGGGCCATTTTCCCTATATTTTGAGGTCACTTTTCATTTTTAAGTTTGGGGCCATTTTTCATTTTTAAATTTGGGCCATTTTTCATTTTTCATAAAATGACAAATGGCCCATAAGAAGGAAAAATAATCCCAAATTAAGAAATATAAAATGAAAAATGGCACCAAAATAGGAAAAATTGCCCCAATATTTGTGTTGTTCTCCTTAAGCCCGTCCGAAAGCCGGCTATGCAATACTCTTTACTCAGCGAAGTCGCTTTTCGATATACCTAGAGGAAAAAAACCTTAAGCCCGGCCAAAGGCTGTCTATGCAAAATTCTTTACTCGGCGAAGCCGCTTTTCGATATACCTAGAGGAAAACCCCTTAATCCTGGCCAAAGACGGGCTATGAAAAAATCATTATTCAGCGAAGCTGTTTTTCGCTAAACCTAGATGAAAAAACCCTTAAGCCCGGGAAAAGGCCGGCTATGCAAAAAGCTTTGCTCTTTTTTCCCTCCGCTCTTTGCGCTTGTGATCATTTTTAATACGCTTGTAAGAAGTGCGCAATGCGCGATGAGCAAAAGGAGTGCGCAAATCCGAACTTTGATTGTAAGATCTGACAATCGTCTGTACATAGCTTAAGCGTTCTTCAATAGATGCACATGTTTGATGAAATTGTTCAACATGTTCTTCGCGGATGCCTAGAACTACTGCTACGGAACCCTAGGTGTCCACGGACCCCCATTTGAGAATCTTTGCTCTGGACAAGACAAGAATGCTGGTTATCACTATAAACTCTTCTAAATATCAATTATTTTTGTTAATGATTAAAACATATGCCAAAAATAACAAAACAATGCAATACTTTTCAGTTGCCATAAAAAATTAATGTCCTGCTGAGTTTACACATTTCTGTATTCATACACTGATGCAGTCAGTAGTGTCCGTCCATTGGTCATTTATTCGTATGCCAAGAAAAATCATTTGTGTTTTCTGTCTTTACAGAATCCTTTTAACGAAATTGTATGTAAGTACTTTGTTTTTCTCTAGTTTTTTACAGCATTTTTACAATTTTACATTCATTTTACGAATGCGGACAAACATCTATTTGGGAAAAGTTACCCTTTTTGGAAATTTTAGCAACCAGGGGTAGTTTTGCATTAGATCATGTTACTCAAACAACAATAAACAAAAGGGAAAAAGAACTATTTGATATGATGGCAAATGGACAATGGTCATCATTAATTTTATTGAAAGAAGAAAAAAAAACGAAGGGAAAAGGGGTGCAATATTTCAAAGGTTTTTGTATTCTTTGGATAATTTTCTATTTCCAGTGAAATTACATCAAATTATTGTGAATTTTTTAGATGATTTTTTTTATTTTTATGGACATTTTATACTTTAAGGGTTGAAAAAGATAACTTTTTGTTTGTTGGATGAAAATGTGGGTGAATGCTTTTATGCAACCGTAAGAAAAATGAGAGGGAGCGAGAGAGAGGGAGAGAGATAAGTTGATATGTGGGTGTTCTAAATTTTGTGATCGAATCGATTCCTTAAATTAAAAAATTCTAATGAGGCTTTGATTTTCAAGAATTTCTGCTATTCGAATATGGTGTTATGTAATATGTGAACAGCCCCTACATTTTTTTTTGTCAATTTTGTACATTCTATTAATGTACGGTTACACTTGGCAAATATTTGCCAAAAAAAAACGTAACCACTACTTTTGTTCAGAGTTAGTGCGAACCCATATTTAAAGAAATATTGGAATTAAAAGAACTACAATTTTAGCTTATCTGTTGGTTACGTTTGTTTTCGGCAAATATTTACCTTTACATCTGTACATTAAGGTGGATCGTCAGGCAAGCCAACAACATCATGCATTTTTCTCATGTGCATTGGTGTGTTATTGTCTTGGTTGTTGTTGTACTGCTAAAGTGATGACGGCATAGCACTGATCACCTTCGCAGTACCGGCACCGATTAATACTAATGGTGTTTTCTTTTCTACAAAAAATGCTATATTTCCATGTAAAAACTGCAATTTGGTGTTCGTTTTTTTAATGTTTTGCTCTCTAAAATCGTGGTATGTTTTATTCTAAAAAAAATTAGCCTCACTAACGGTGGAAGATATTGCACTGTCCACATCTGAAGAATTTTCATCTTAACACCTAATATAACGCCGGCAGAGAAATTGTAAATTTTTGATGAATTTAGACGTTGATGAATTTATATCATGATAAATCATATTTTCTTCTTCGTCGTACAGCTAAGATCGAACATTTAGACCTTTATATGGACAATAATAGCCAAAAAATAAAAGCTATATATTTTTATTATAAGATTTACTTAATAAATATCATAAAATATGAGTTTTCATTAAAAAATATTTATTTGTTATAATTTTCACTAACTCTAATAAAGAAAATACACGATAAAGTAAAACCAACAATTGAAATGACGTTTCATATCATAACATATTCATCTGATCTTAAGCTCTGATGATTATATCATAACGCAGATATAACATTAATTAATTGAGTCTATACGTGATGAATTTTCCTCATGATATCAATTTGACATTCATCATGATATAAATTCATCACGTGTGGACACTATGTTATGCCCCGTATAAATCTACAGTGCTGTTATTGTCCTGTAAAATGATGGCTTTTGTTTATAAATCGTGCTGCCAGACGAAGTTGGGAAAAAGTCGCCTCGAACTAGAAAGTAAAAAAAGGAAAAAAGTTTTTAAAGACAATTTTTCTACTGTTTTATAGACCAATTATGAGAAAACATTATATTGTTAATTCTAAATTGTCAGTCATATAAAAATCACTAAATTCGGTGTTATAACATTTTTCTCAAAAAAAGTCTTCAAATAAAAAAAATCGTTAAAGTTTCGGGTCGATAAATCGGCAATCTGTCAGCTGTATTTTTATGTTTACATATATTTCATGAGAATAAACTAAAGAACTTTTTAAACTTTTTTAAAGGAAAATGTTAAAAGTATTGATAATGCATTACATGTGCAGAAATTACAATAAATATATTATTAAATTTGTCTCCGCCGTCTGATGAGAAAGAAATGTTAAACTTCTATGTCTGAATAACAAACTTATCTGTCTGCTGTTAAAGCTGTTTTTAGACTATTATACAAGCTGTTCGACTTCTGCACAAAATGCAACCCTGATATAATGTGTTGTTATTGCTTTTTTAAAACTTTCCATAAACTCATTAGATCAGGGTTGCATTTTCAACAGAAGTCGAACGGCTTGTAAGATAGTGTAAAACAGGTATAAAAACGGGGCAATCCACTTCTTCATGACTTGTGTTTTGTTGTCGTCAAAAAACAAATAGCATTATTGCATGGTTGGCAAGACATTTTATACATGCACCTTTCAATAAGGTGATATTTTTTATGTAGAAAAGAAAACACCATAACATATCCTAATGCACTTCACAGTACCCTTCTTCGTCGGTATAGCAGAACCTTCGGCGAAGTAAAAGAACTAATAAAATTTCTACACAGCTTAAACATCTCAATCCCTCTACTTGACACCAGAGGCAACACTGCCCTACAAAAAATGCGCAATAGCAGAGTTGTAAATAAATTAAGATTTCTATCTCTCTCCCACTTCACCTCCTGTTCTCTCTACTCTATTCCTTTCCCACAAAAGGTAACACATTAATTAATTAACTAGTAGGCATTAATTGCCTGATTGTGTTACTTCTCTTTACAACAAAAAAGTTATGAATATTCGCAAAACACGAACAATGTTGATGAAATCTTTTAAAGTACACAATTACAAATTTTGAAAGTTGTTAATAAACTAAGAAAGAATAAATTAAGAGAATGAGAAAAATTTTTAAGAAAATTTGGGAAAAAAATTTTTTGGAGTAAACTTTAAATTGCAAAAGAAAAAATTTTTAAATGTGCAAATGTTTGAAAATTTTTGGGAAATATTTGAAAATTTTTTGGATTATTGTAAATATGCAAAGAGGCGAATATTCGGCGATTCGAATACGAATATTCGTAACATCAATAGTACAGACCACTTTTTTGGTGTTATTAATTTTGAAAAAAAATTCTAAAAAATAAACTTTTCAGCTTTCGATGCATATGACTCGTTAGATTTTAGTCCGACCAACAAAATATAATCACTGTCTGAAAGAAAAGAAAAAAATCGTTTGAGCTGCGCATTACCTTTATGCTTTTTAGATATTTTTGGCAATAAGTAAAAAATGCAGAAATTATATCTTTTCCAATATTTTGAAAGGTGTTTTCTTAAAGAAAATTAACTTAATATTCGTGTTCAGTGACCTATGTTAATTTAAAAACATATTTTTTGGACTTCGTTTTCATTCTATGTAGTGTTATAGCTACAAATCGATATAAAAAAGTATATTTAAAAAATTCGAAAAAAATAGTAAAAATGAGATCACATCTTGAAATTTTGCTAAGAGTTGCGATGAAGTATTTTTGGAAATTTTTTTTTTTAATCGGAGGATTTTATAAGCAGTCTGCTATTTATTACTGCTTTGAAGGTTGTTGTCAAAGAAATGTAGATTTAATAACTAGGCATTGGCTCTTAAGCTATTTATTAGTGCTTTCAAAGAAAAAAATTAGTTTTATGCTTTAGAACCACCTTTTTCGATATTTTGGTAATAATTAAAAAATGCAGAAATTACAGCCAAAACCAACAATTTCTTTACTAGCAACACCACCCACCATGTATTTGTATCTACTTCTTTTAAATTCTTTAATACTGGCAGCTCTTTTAAATTTCTTATCTGCGTTGAAGGTGGCAATGTGTTGTACTTAGCTACTACAAGAACCATACACGTATATATGCTACTCACCATTCTTGCATTAATGGCGCGTTCTTCACCTTTATTGCACAACTTGGCACTACTTCTCTGCGTTCCCAGTTTTGGGGATTTGACCCCAAATAGGGGATTTGTTTTTGTGATTGGGGTAAAATTTAATGAAAATCCACAGGGGATTTTTTGGGGAAAAGGACTTTTTTTTCGCTGAGGAATTTGACGGATTTGAAATATGTATATTTTTTCTGCACAAAAATCATTTCAAGATGCCAATGAACCAACAAATATGTTCTGGTGTGTGGCTTACAAGACTTTGTTAAAGTCATAAAAAAAAACCTTAATAGGCATAGTTGAACACAAAAATAGGTTCGAATCGTTTTATACACTTTAAAAATAGTTTATGGGCAGAATTACCGCATTCGTTATCGAGTAGGCTTTCGTATCGAATAAAATTTCGTCACGTATCGAATGGATGGATTACCGAATTCGATAGCTAAAGTATGGAAATGTTTAAAAAGTGTACCAAGTTGATATTATTGCGGTTGTTGAATCTACTAAAAATTTGTAACACATTAAAGAAAAATTTTGTGTTTCTAGCAGCTAGTACAACAACCAAGTCGATTGGCCAACTGTAATAAGGTTTATAGGTAATGTTCCATGGTTTTTTGCAAAACAAAAAAAATAAAAATAAAATATTGTATTCGATCGATCTAGTGCTAACGAGTGGAATTTAAACAGCAGCTACTCGATTATCGTATGCCGTAATCACAAAAAGAATATTTTCGAACAATTTTACTCGAGCACGTATGCGGTAATTCGGCCCCAGTTTTCTTCTCAAACAATGAAACTATTTGATACAAACAACATGTACAACAAAATTTCATTAACTGATTATGCAGAAGAAGATTTTGATTCCGAAGTTATTGAAATGATATACATTGATACATATGCAATTGTTTTATTGTTGTGAGTTTTTTACGTTACTATTTTTATTAACATTGATATGTATGTATGTATGTATGTATGTATGTATGTATGTATGTATGTATGTATGTATGTATGTATGTATGTATGTATGTATGTATGTATGTATGTATGTATGTATGTATGTATGTATGTATGTATGTATGTATGTATGTATGTATGTATGTATGTATGTATGTATGTATGTATGTATGATATATTCACAAAAAAATAAAATGTATTTGAAATCTGTTTTAAGAAAATTTAGTATTAAAATTTTTAAATAATATATATTTCAAACTCATTTTAAATTTTATGGGGGTTAGAGCGCAAACTATGTCAAAACAAAATTAATTCTTTAATTAATTCTTAAAGGTTTGCCTTATAAATACTTTTATTGTTATCCAACGGATTTCTTCTTGTATAAAGGTGTTGAAAAATAAAATAGATTCATATCGAATACAAATTATTTCCTGGGTTTTGTGTATGCTTATTTTTAAAAATCATTTAAATAAAATTATTTTAAAAATATTCAATATAAATGGATTTAAAACAAGAAATGTACGCATGTTTACTTTGCAATAATATGATTTTATTTTTAAGGTACTGTGGTGATTTTTGCGGATGAGCTATTTCGGGGATTTTGGGGAATGAGAAATTGAAAACTGAGGATAGGATATGCAACAGAACTGGGAGCCCTGCTACTTCTTCTGAATCGGCAGTACTGTCATTTCCAGTGATGGGGACTCAGCGATTTACCTGTCAAAACAAGCGATATTGAAATCTGTTTAGGTGCTAAACAAGCGTTTTAGCTATTAGTGGGAAATCTCGAAATTTTTTGAGAAGCAATTTCATACCTTATCCTGTTTTACATCGCCATTTCAAAGGATTTTTAAATATAATAATAAACTTGCCATATATTAAGTCCTATCTTCTTTTGTAAGATGTATGTATACCATAGCTTCGTTTCTGTAACTAGTCAGAAGTTCTCACATGGAGAAAAAATTAATAATTATACTTGTTATCCGATTTTTTGTAGGGTCATTCATAGAATAATAGTTGAATTATTATATGAATCACCCTGCAAACCTAATAATAATACAACGGTATTAATTTTTTTCTCACTCGTCCTGTTTTTCACAGAATGATAATAAATTTTTTTATGCGAGAAACTCTCACATTATTTACAGAAACGAGGCACATGATACGTACGTGCTGTTTAAAAATAAAAGTGTTGACGCAAATGCCCAGAGATAACTTTTTATTAGCAAAAAAACATCGAACAAAACAGTTGCATATTTCTTAATAAAAGCATATACATAGATATGTATTGTTTTCATGGATTAAGAGCCTCAGACTGATATTTTTACACTTGTTTTCCCATCAAATGATGTGTAAAAATTTTAGGTGTATTTTTTTAAGCTCAAGGATAGCCAACATGGCTGTTACTTTACAAGACATTCGATAAATAATTTAAGAAATATTGCAAATGTTCCCTATATGACTCACTAGGTCATGGGGAATCAAATAAACATGTAGATGCCACATAAATCTGGAGATTTCGCTAGATGAAATTAAGTTTTATGCCTACATACTGCATTATGTAGTGAAACATTTTGTCATTTCATTTACAATTTATATGAGAATCATTTGAGACTCCATAATAGAGTATGAATTCTGGATTCTTATAGGTGAGTGCGTCGATTTTGTGATAATCACATATCAAAATGTTACTTACAGTGTAATATTAGCCGAATAAGTAGTATATACAGGTCTGTTCTGTGTTCCATTTGGAATTTAGTTGTTCGGAATAATCAAAGCATTGTTATTACAAACTTATATTTATAACAACACTGTTATAACAATTAAGAACATTTTCATTCCGAACGGCATACAGAACAGACCTGATAATTTCATTGTATACATTTAAATATTTTGAAAGCAATGACAATTTTATTTATAAATCTAATGTTTTATTAGCATTTATGTACACATATTGAAATAATTTTTGAAAAAAAAAATGTCAAAGTCTAAGAACTATCGCTAAAATTTTGAACGAGTTTTCCAGGCATAAAAACGGCGATTTATCGCTAAAATTTTAGTTTTGCACATAACTTGGCGGTTAGACAATCAAGTTTTGCTTTGTAAGTTTTTAACGAACTTTCTCTCAATTTGTCTTTCAAGTTGAGTGCTTCAATTTACTTTCAAGAAAACAGCTGATTACAATTTTCCTTTACATATATTCTGCCGCCATAGTTTCTTGCTTTGCTTTTTATAACATTACTTTCAACTTGCTTTCAAGTTGCGTGCAGCCTACGTCACAGCTATCAACAAAAATGAATTTTGGCAAGCAGTAGTGTGTATAATAAAATTGAAAGAAAAACTTAATCTGACTGCAGGGTAATCAAGCTATTTTGTAGGGATTTCTAATCCAAATTGAGCGGGTTTTGATGAAAAAGTTACCAGCACTGATCATTTCAATAAATGTCATATTACTTAAAACTTACATCTGGCAACAGCAAGCAACATGGCAGTCTAAAAGAAAATTAATTGTCGAAATTGTTTAAGAGGAATTTTAATTTTTGCGTAATTATTTCATGGAATCGAATTATTCCCACATAAGCTCATCGTTACAGCGACGAGAGATGTCTAGTTTCCGCAAAAGAGTCGTTCGACGACCAATACCTGGCACCAGGACCAGTCCTCAGACTGGCCAAATGATAACATCGAGTGGAAATCCCTCATTAGATGTAATTCTAGGTACGTAAAATATTATAATAGTCTCAAAAGAACTAAGAGAATGAATTTTTGTAATGGTGGAGTAGGGGTAAAGGGCTTATTCTGTTTAAAACCATACATTACACCAACACTTGAAAACACTGTTTGAAATACAAAGCACAAAACAAGGTGCAGTTTTTTTTCTAATTTCCGTTTAATACTTTTTTGTGTTTCTTAACAGGTGGAGGTTTACCAATTGGCTCAATATGTCTGATAGAGGAAGATAAATTTGTTACCTATTCAAAAGTTTTGGCCAAATACTTTATCGCTGAAGGTGTTTTATCTACACAGTCTATATTCTTGGGATCTTTGAATGACTCTCCGAAAGAGTTGATTAAGAAATTGCCCCAACATTGTGCAGTTGCCGTCGAAGAAGAAACACCTGAAGTCGCTAAAAATGGTTTGCGTATAGCCTGGCGCTACAACGATTTACCCATGGTAAATTCAGAACAAACTACTGAAGTAATTGGCCACAATTTCAATTTAATGGAAACTATGGACCCCATTTTATTGAAGTTTGCCAATACGGTTACCTGGTCCGATGATCCATTAGACGACGAAATTCCAGTTGAGCAAGATGAGGACGAAGATTGGTACATTAAAGAGCCTGGCAATGATGTTGACAATGAAAATGATGATGCCACCTTCGAAATGGATGCTAGTAAAGAAATCGACTTTGAAAATTCAAAAAAGTACTCTACACGAAATCCAGCACTATGTCTGGATGATAAACAAGATGAAATTGAGGATAAAAATGCTACTGTTTCTACTGAAACTTCAGCATCATCTTCAATGCCTACACCACCATCTCCTTTATGTAAAGAAACACAATTATTTAGTAATGCGAAATATTTTCGTCTCCTAAAAGAGTTGCAAAGTTTGTTGGGTGAAGAAAAGTTTCATTCGGGTGGCTTTCTGGTGAAGCGCAATTTGTGTCGAGTATGTATTACTTCATTGGGTTCACCCCAGTGGTATGATGAGAATTTCGGCGATGATTTAATCAAATTTTTAACAATATTACGAGCTGCTGTACGTTCGTCGGTCTCGGTGTGCTTTATTACAATGCCAATGCATCTGGTGGCTAAATATGTGAGTAATCTTTTTATGCGTAATTTTCTTTAAACTGCATAGGCTTAAGTTGAAAGTTATATATTTTATTTTGGCTTAAGTTAAACACTCCAGCCTTAACCGCAAGAAAATTCTAACCAACATAATTCTCAGTACTCGTTTTTTATGAAAATCCATTATTTACGATTACTCGAATCATATGTTATAGTTTAAAAATCGTGTTGGGTACCGTTACGGAAAAACAGCTAGACGTTGGCTTAATATGACGTATCTCAGATTTTCGTTATTTTAGAGGAGAATAAAAAAATAAAAAACAAGACTTTATAAACGCCACAATGCATTGCAGTTTACAACAACAAAGCACATAAGACTGCATCACTGCTATGAATTGTGGCGTTTATGAAGTCGGCCTGCTACTTTGATTCGCACACGAAGGGTTCCGTACGAATATCATATATATCTCTATATCCCTTTTTTATTATTTTAATTTTAGCGTGATTTTTTCGTTTTGCCGAACTTTTTCATTTTTAACAAATTATGTTTTGGCATTTTTTTTTTCCTTTAGGCGATTTTCTTTCGTTTTTTGGACATCTTTTTGTTAGTTTTGGCGATATTCCGTTTTGGCAATTTTTCGTTTTTTGATGATTTTTTTTTCGTTTTGGCGTTTTTTTTTTAATTTTTTGTCGACATTTTTTTTGTTTTAGCGTTTCTTTTTAGTTTAGAAGATTTTTTTTTATTTAAAGTGAAATTTTATTTGCTGGTGTTTAAGCATTGTCTATATGCATTTCATTGGTGCTGTACCAAATCGTCAGTAGGCTTCAAACACAATTTTGAACCGTTATAAACCCATTATCTTTTGTACAGGCTTTCAAAAACCAATTGAGAATTCAGAAATATGTAAATGATTTTCAAAAATAACCATAGTAAGTAGGCTTTGAAAATTATACAAAACCCAGCAAATACTTTGTATTCGGTATGAATCTATTTTATTTTTCTACATCTCAAAGCAAATAAATTTCATTTCCTATTTATTGAAAATAAGCATATAAATGTTATTAGAGGGTCACCCTAGTGCTTATACGCCAAATTTATCAAAAAGAGAAAAAGTAGCAAAAGTAAAATGATTTCTGTTTTTACCCCTTAAAAGTGCCCTATATTTGAATCTGGGCCATATCAGGTCTACCAAATTTCGTTCAAATCCATTAAGGGTATTTCACGTAATAGTGGAACAAACATTCAAACTCACAAACATACAAACTTTCCCTATAATATTATTATGATGTAAAGAATTGTATATTAATAAAATTATATTTGAAGCTAGTCTCAAATAAATTTAATCAATTTTTCCTTTTTCATAGGATGATGCACTGGTTTCAAAAATACGTAATTTAGTCGATTATTCTATAGAATTGGAATCATTTGCTGGCTCGGATAAAGAAACAAATCCCGCTTTCAAAGAATACAATGGGTTATTTCAGTTGCGTAAAATGGCAGCCGTTAATACATTAAGTGCCTACATGCCGGAAACAACTGATTTGGCATTTAAACTAAAACGCAAAAAGTTTGTCATTGAAAAATTGCATTTGCCACCGGGTAAGTAATACATGAGCAGCTTGCAAAATAAACAGTCTAAAATACAATAAACTACATATTTGCATTTCAATTAATTTAAATAATGGGTTTGTTTTCCTTTCTAGAATTACAAGATGATTCAACAACTGCTAATCAAGATGCAAAACCAACACTCAGTTGTGGCAGCAATAAAAGTTCAAATTCAAACATTTCTTTGGATTTTTAAAGCAAAAAGGAAAATAAAAAAAATAAATTAATAAAAAGTACAAGTTTTAAAACAATTAAATTTACACAAAACAAACAAACACAAAATCAGTTAACAATAGATTAATTTCAATATTTTTATAAAATACAAAATAACTGAGACAACTAACAAACAACTATAGGAAAAAAAGCATTCTCATTTAAACAAACTAATTTAAATCAAATACAACAACTCAAAAGCAATAAATAGCATGGAAATTATAATTTAAACAAATCTGAAGATTTTTTTAATAAATTCAAATTTTATTTTTAGTGATTATTAGTAATAAATTATATGCCATCATTTCAAAGAAAAGAAGAAAAAAACACGTAAGTGTTTAATTCTGCAAAACAATATCGAAAAATTTTTTTGTATGTATATTATAAAATGTGTTCATACTATTAAAAATAAATAAAAGAATAAGCAAAAAATATTTGTACAAATTAAAAAGAGTTGTTTTGTTTTTATACCAAATAGTGTGGTTTAATGTTTGGAATTTTAAAGCGCAAACTGTTATGGTTGAAGGATTTAAAGTGTTCAATTTGCTTGTTACTTTTTGTTATGGTCATTACATATATCATGGAAAACAGCTTGCTTTAACAAAACTGACCATAAACAATACAAAATTTATTAGCAACTTTCATTCAGACCTTTTTATTAAACTACGTTTTTCCACCCCTAAATAATTTACTGAAACTTTCTAAAAGTATTTTTAAAGCGCATAAAATATTTAAGTGTTTAAGTTGTGTAAAAAAATTATCAGTTTGAAGTTCTAAGAGTTAAACAAAGCTGAGTTATTTTAATTATAATCATGAAATTCGTTTGCGATTGAAACGATAACAAATTGAAAAAATTCAATAAAATCCACTGATCCGTTCGATATATCGTTATCCAAAAATGTTGAAAGCTTTTTTTAAACCACTCGAAATGTTCTTGTCAAAAACATTTTATAGGAAAAATGTAACATCCAGTAAAAAAATGCTTTCAAAAAGCAAGTTTTAACTATTATAGAGTAAAATTAGTGCTTACAAACCTGTCGATATCGCTGCTGATTTTTGTATGGCGAGTTCCAGGTTTGGAGTGCTGAATTTTTGATACAAAGAGCGCTTTTTGAAAACCATCAACAATTTTTAGCACTAAAACTGAAAATATATGGAAAAATGCTTCGTATACGTTCACTGCTCTGAAATAAGCTCTTATTTTAAAGCGTATTATCATGCGCATAACGAAATATTTCGTAATATGTACGAGCTTTTTCGTGCATATGTTGCATGTAGTTATAATGGATTAGTGCTTAAACGAACATGATGCTTTAGAACCTTATAGGAGCTATAAGGACACAAACAAGTTTTGGAATCGGGCAAGAAACAAAAAAGTTAGAGGCAAAGAAAAATTCTATTCGCCCAAAGTCGCCTAATTTTAGACTTAATAGCTCCGCTCCAGAGCACTAAGAGAAGTTTATCATAATTTAGATAGAAACACTCCTCTGCCATAGACTACTACCCTGTAAAAATTATTGGTCTACATGGTCCATTTTAGCTGATATGGACTAGTTACAACATGGTCCTAAGTAAAGCAGCTATGGATCACTTTCAAGCAAATGTTCGTGTCTTATCACGAAATGTAGTGTTGCCAAGAATGTTATTTCATAAAATATCATCAATTACTAGCAACATGGTAGCCCTGATGGCACAAAAGCTTATTTGTGGTTATAATGAATGTTTGTAATTAAAAGTTTATTTTTTTGGTAAAACCGACAAAATTAATAAAAGTGTTTATAAGAAATCAAAAATGCAGTGTAGCTCCCATCATAAAAGGAGACTTATTAAAGCAGAGGGAAAATTATTTACGTAGACTACAAAGTGAAAATGAAAACTAGTTTTCTGTAGGTGCTCCAAAGCTGGACCACGTGGTCCAGTCCTAGGACATCGCAATGTTAAATGCACCACGCCTAATGCATACGTTTGGGGTAGTTTGGGACTAGTCCTGGTCCATTATGGAGTAGTCCGTACACGCATGTATGGACTAGTCGCGACTTTTGCAGGGTAACTAGACCCGTCACTGTACAACAACATTACGAAGATTGTATGAAAGAGACAGCAAATCTTATTTTCTAATGTGGTTTCTAATTTGACTATCTCTTTCATATTATCATCTTAGTAAGACCATTTTGCATGTAAAACTGCATAACACATGATAACAACCTTTTTTAGCTGCCAAACGTGAGTATTCTGTTCCATATTATATGCCTCTGCTAGGTCCATGTGAAATTTTATTCTGACCGGATAGTCCGTTTAGAAATAGCTGAGTTATTTCAAAATATTTTTATTCTGCCCAACTGTACGTTTTATATTTCTGAAGAAAGTATTAGGTACATAGGTCACATTTAGGTTCGAAGAATTGCTTGAAATTGACGTAACGATGGTTATACGTTGACAAATTGTAACTGATTTTCATAACTTTTCATACAAAAATTACTCTCCGAAAATATTACGCCCCTGGGACCACGCCTTCCCGGCCCGACTTACGGTTGAAATTTTATTAAATTTCAATTTGTATGCCCACAAGTCGAAAAATATGACAATATATCATGAAAAATTTTCTTCTGAAAAATTGTTGTCTGTGAGTTTCCAAACAGCTTACCTTACCGACTATTATCTAAATCATATATTAAACAAAATAAACAGCAAAATATCGAAAAAGCCCATAGCTATTAATATAACGAAAAAAGATCATAAATTTACAAATTTCGGTAGACTTTTTCGTTCCCTAGAAATTGACGTTGTTTCTTCAGTTATTTGGGCCGCTGAACGTGAATCTGCACTTCAATTTGTTTTAGTGAAAAATGAAGGCACTTGCACGATATGTTATAGCATAACTGGAGAAGGGTTTGCCCTAAGCCGAGCGTATACGTTTTCTAAATCTGCCCATTCATTTCAGAGGTATCGTAAAAGTTTAAGCCTAAAAATTAAAAATTTCATAAAATATGCTAAAAGTTATCTCACCACACAGAAAAAAAAAATTATTATATCCAAGGAATTTTTTCATAAATTCTATGAATCTAACATGAAAATTTTTTTCCAAACTTTTTTCATTCACGTTAGGAACTTTTTCCTAAATTAATTTCTTAATTAATTTCTTAATAAAAATATTTTTAAAAATTCAAGTATTGAACTTGTATAGCCTGTTGTACTACACTGAAAATAATCCATGCAACATTTTACGAAAAAAAAAACTTTCGTAGTGACTTTTTTCGTAGAATATATGAAACTTTCGTATATATTACGAAAAAACGTTTAGGCAATATTTTTTTGGATTTACGAAAGTAACGAATACCTTTCGTAAACATTTTTCCTTGTTAAAAAATATATTTGAAATAAAAATATAAGTTCAAATATTTTTTTATAAACTGACGTATTTTTCAGATGTATGTAAATAAAACAAATTTTTAGCTCTTATAAAATAAGTAGAAAGTGGCTCAGTGGGTAGAGTTATGACTTGAAATATGAAAATTGCGAGTTCGTGCCCCGGTTGAACCATACTTTTTTCTTACTTTTATTTTTTAATTATTTTCGTACATTTCGTATATTTTACGACAGAATTTCGTGGTGCGAAATTACGAAATATTTTGTAATATGTACGAGCGTTTTCGTGCATATGTTGCATGGAATTTTTTCAGTGTAGGCACAACTCTTTCCTTTCTGCCAAACAGACTATTTGAAACTGCATTTGTACACTATATTAATAAAAAACACATTTCAGAATTTGTTGACAAAATATTGAACATTTTTTTTCAAAGCAACTTCGATTTCATAAATTTATTTATTAAAAACTAAATTCATACTGGGAATGAAAAAATTCCTGTATTTTATTTATAAATTACTAAAATATATGAACAATAGATTATGAACTGTGTAATTGTAAACAAAATCAAAAGTTGTGCACCAAGTCAACGAAAAATTTAATTTTTTGTGGAATTTTTTATTTTTAGGCTCAAACTTTTATGATATCTCTGAATCTAATGGTTAGATTTAGAAACATTATTTGCTCGGCTTAAAGATAATTTTGTTGTCGAGTTTTCATTTTTCGTTTTTACTGAATAGGGCAAACCCTTCTCCAGTTATGCAAATATGTCTTGCAAATGCCTTCATTTTTGAAATAACGCTATATGAAAATTTAGTTTTAAAAATTTTTATTCAAATTTTAGATTCACATATCAGATATTTATTATTCATGATTCAATGGATTCGTACATAAATGATGTGAGTAATGAAAACTACCGTTGAAAGCAAAAAAAAAAAATAATAATAATCTTCGTTATTTTAAATTTATCCAAAATTTGTTTATATATTTTTTTTTTATTTCTTAAGAAGCATGCACACTGCCGCTTCCACCCCTTTTGGAAAAAATTCACTTTTTAAATTAAGTAATGACCAGACATGTGTTTCGCATACATAAACACGAAACGTCCGGCTAAAACAGCAACGGTATTTATTTTTGAAGAACAGTTGTTATTTCCAAAATACATAAGTGACCGTTATTTACGCACAGTGGCATGAAATGTAAGCAAGTTGTAATAATTTCTAAATTAACTAGCCGATTTACATTTAGAAATTGCTGCTCAGTATCCTGCTTTATTACATTAAAAATAAGTAACATTAAATTAAACATTTTAGAAACCCCCGAAGAAGATATAGGAATATAGTATGTACATATGTATATTTTCCTTTCCCCTAATCTCAAAAAGTACAAGCTACAAATCTACAAGTAAAATACACACAAAACAACAATAACATTTGTAAAAGTTTTGTTGTTTCGTGTGTATTTTACTTGTAGATTTGTAACTTGTAGTTTTCAGAAACGGGCCTCAGGGGCCCGCAACTTGTACTTTTTGAGAAACGGGGCCCTGCTGTTTATTTTTTATTTACATTTAATCAAATTTAATTGCACCAAAAAAATCAATGCGACATATGCACGAAAACACTCGTACATAATACGAAATATACGAAATGTGCGAAAATAATTAAGAAATAAAAGTAAAAAAAGTTTGGCTCAACCGGGGCACGAACTCGCAATATTCATATCTGAAGGCGAAAACTTTACCCATAGAGCCACTTTCCACTTATTTTATAAGAGCTAAAACTTTGGTTTTATTTATTTACACCTGAAAAATATGTAAATTTATAAGAAATAATATACGTAATTTATCACATATGTATATATTTTTTAACAAGGAAAAATGTATACGAAAGGTTTTCGTTATTTTCGTAAATTTATAAAATTAATGCCAAACTTTTTTTTCATAATTTGTATGAGTTTCATATGTTCTACGAAAAAAGTAGCTTTTTCACGCCACTATGCGACGTTCTACAACAACAAATAAATTGTGAGTGCATAAATAATATACACGAGCGAATAGTGAATGCAACGACAGCAGACATTAGCAAAATGTCCCATATGAAATTATAAAACAATAGTGCGCTGTATGGCAGTATTAATATCCGCACAAAAACATAAATGTAAAATTAAGGCCAAGTTCCTATCCAAAAATTTCGGCCGTAAGAAAATACTGAGAGATCAAAATGAGGGAGGACCAGGTGCTTGATAAGTACAATACTATCTCATTTCTAGGACACATGCTAATTTGGCAATATTTTCCCCATAAATCTTTCACATATTAGAAAGATATATATTGCCAAGCTAACATGTTGCCTAGAAATGAGATGGTATTGCACCCATCAAGAACTTGGCAATCATTCTGATCCCAGTACTTTTTAAGGGCGAATCCAGGAAAAACTTTTGATAGCAAAGTAATGAGTTAAAATGATAATAAACATAAGCTTCACTACTTCTACACTGAAAGGAAAACCTTCATATATATGTATAATGATTTTTAACGTTACAGCAGTGATTTTGCCATTGATTTTCAACCAACGTCACGTTTTGTTCCTGGCATGAAAATTGCTTCATTAATTATAAAAATTTCTTAATTAAAATGAAACTTTTTCGTTCACATGCATATGTATATAACCAAGCGCCACCAGGTGGCTTTTTATATTTATTTAATCCTGTCAGAGACACTTGAAAATTACTTACTTTAATTTTAGTTCCTATAAATAATTTTTTAAATGTTAGTCTTGAACCCTTGTTCTCATGTCACATGCCATCACCTTTACACAGCGTCTTCACGAAACATTAACTTTGATATAACATGAGAGAAAACGTCGGCAGAATAATAAAAACAAAATGTCGATTTTTCTCTTAATCTTATACTAGGGGAAGACGTAATTTTCCTTTTCCTATAAGATTTCATTTTATGCAAATGCTCATCGAGCATGCACTACTTTTGCATAATTAGTTATTTTATTTTTAATTTTTCCCAAAAATTTTAATTTATAAATCAATTAAACACATTTATTCATTTATTTAACACAGAAATTTTATCAAAAACAGCGCTTTTCATTTATTTTAATAAACACTCAAACATACACACTATTTTATTTTCATGTACATGTGTTTTTTGACAGTTCATCTCATAAGATTGTTGTTATAAGAATTCTTATAACAACGCTCTCATAAAAATGTTTATAACATTGAGATAACACTAATTTGAAGTCTACACGTAACATAATTCTCTCTGCGATTGAATTTGACAATCTCATCTTACATATTATGTTACGTGTAGACCTCAAGTTACTGCTTCAGCCATGTAATATGCGATAAAAAAGTTTATTTCCAATATCTGTATTTGAACTTGAGTCAAATTTTTATTTTTACTTTTTCATTTTCCGAATGAAAAAAATTTCATATTAATAATGACAACACAAAATGTATAAAATGTGTCTGAAAAAAGTTTCATACCGTTTATGTAATTTTTCATTGCTGATATGCAATGTTTCATGCCACTTATGACATATTTCGTTGTATTAATGTAAGGGGTTAACGTAATGGTTTCATTCCCATTACGAACCGTTTTCCTTTCAGTATACTTTGGCATTTAACCAATTACTTTAACATGGCGATGTCATTGGAGGCAAATACTTAACACATTTGATTACAAATAACAAGTTATAAATTTCAATATTTAGAAGGCATTGAATACACAAAACACAATAAAAATTAAATGCCTCTGCTAAGCGTTGAAATCATGCCGTTTTCATTTATTGTGGTTTTTCATGCCAAGTGTTTTGCTCACTATGCTACTTACTGCACAAGTACTTTGTTACGGGCTTAGAACTTTTTTTTTCACAAATATGAACACAATTAAAAAAATATAATTTGCTTCTCCAGGGGTTGAATTGTTTATCGTCTGTATGATAAGCAGATACACTACTACTCTGCCAACAAGAGAAAAATTGTCTTGTTTAATTACTAGTAAGTAATTGATAAACTACTGTAAAGTAATTCAGATGGTATGTGGTTTGTGATTGAAAAATATGTTGTTTGGTAATGACAACACATTATCAAGATTTTGCTGGGAACTTGGCCTTATTTTCATGTTTTTGTGCGGATCTCACTTCTTTTTCTAAGTTCTTATTTGGTACAATGCCTATCACAATAATTTCCTAATTGCACATTATAGTGCATCTTAAATGTGGCAGGCCTTCCCGTTACGTGATCAACCTATTATTTGGCACAACATTTCCAGGAGAATTTATAATCCAAATCCTAAAAAAATTGGGCCATATGCATATGCAAGGGGAACCCTAGTCCCCCTAGATAAAAAGTTCTTTTTTTATATTTTGCTGATTACTTACTCACGACCTACTTGTATATGTACCATATTTCAGCTCTCTAGCTGTAGTTGAAGGGAATATAGGAATAAGGGACACCTTAGTCCCCTGTATAGCCTCTCACCAAGACCTACCTGTGTACGATGGGTCAGGATTAAAATATTTTGGGCAAAAGTACATTTCAGGTAAATGCAAAATTTATTTGCACTACCTAAAATAGGATAACTTAAGCTTTATTCCCCTAAAATATTTTGTGATTGTGGTCTCTGAAATTTTTTTGACAAGTGTTTAAACATTACAAATTTCATAAACTATGCCATTTTTGCACTTAAGGCTGGTCTCACTAATTTAAGCAATAATAAAAATAAACAAGCTGAGAATTATTGCATTAGCTTTTTTTTAAACAGCCAATGAAAAAAAACTAAAATATATGTGTATCACAAAAATTAGATAAAACTCTTCAGATATGGTCAAAATGGAGCTACACATTTTTGAAATCCGACTTTTTGTAACATCAAAGTGCACCAAAGTGCGATCGATACTGAAATGTTTGTTACGGCAAATAACTCCTTAATGTGTATACTATTTATATTTTTGCGACCGTTCATAAACGTTCGAGATATCGAAAATTAACCGAAAAAATACCCGTAAGCTTTGGGATTTAGAAAGTGATTATATAATTACATCGATACTAGGGATGGGCAAGTGAAAAAAGTATATCGATATCGATATATTTTTAATTATCGATCGGCATCGATATATATATCGAATAAAAATATCGATATATCGATATTTTTCAACAATGATAATTCATACGTAGTCCCCAAATTTGTTTTAAAAATAAAACAAACAAGAAATACCTTTCTTATAAATAATTAAGCTGGAAAGAGTTAATTTCCAAGATCCTTACTGTTCTACCAATATTTCGATATATCGAAATTAAAAATATCGACGATATGTATCGATATATTTTTAAGAAAATATCGGTACACAAAACAACAAAGTGGAGCTTCGATTGGATCGAAATTTCAAGAAAATTGAGAAAAACTGCAGTTTTTCAAAATTTCTTATTTCAAAAATTTTTAATGGCCTTCTTGAATTTGTAGTTTTGATTGCCCGATTCATAATCCTCGACTCAAAAACTCCCCTAATAGCTGATATCTAGTCTTTGGCGCTCCTAATCTTAGAGTAACTAAAAAATAATGATGATCTCTTAAAAATTTATCAAATTGTAGTCGCCATATTGATTTCACCATTTTAAGTTCAAAATATATGTTTGCAAAATACCTATCACGGACTCCCATAGTATTCTTCGTCTTCTTTAAAAAATTAAAAGGTTGATTTTTTGAAAATTTTTGACCGCCATATTGGATCCGATGTCACCATTTTAAATTTCAAATGCCTGTTTGTAAAATGTCTATCACGGCCTTCCATAGTTTCCTTTGTATTTTTTTTAATTAAAAGGATGATTTTAAACAATTTCGACCGCCATATTGGATTAGTAAATTTTATTATCGAATTAATAATCCGCGATTCCAAAAACTTTTATATGGCTGATCGCTAACCTCTGTCGTTCCAAGTTTAAAGGAATTAGAAAATAATGATGATTTATTAAAGAAGTATCAGTATTATAGCCTCCATATTGTTTTCACTATTGTGAATTTCAAAAAATTTTTAAAATATATCTATCACAAATCCCCAGTTTCTTTTTCCTTTTCTTAATTAAAAGGTTGATTTTTTTTAATTTTGTCCGTCGTATTGGATCCGCCATCTTGAATTTTAAAATTTAAATTTCATATTTGAAATCAAAACCCCAATACAATATTTTATAAAACCACTAAATCAATATTCTATTTATGGCCAAAATTCTGGGATCCTGGCCCATCGTGCATTGTACGGAATTTCAGCTCTCTAGCTATAGTGGAGGGACCTACATAAAAATAACCTAGTCACCCTAAATGAAAATTTTCCAATTTCAAACCAAGTTCTTCGTACCAGTGTTGCCAAGAGCTGGACGAAAAAGGAAGCTAAATCAGACTTTTTAAAAGGCTAGAAAAAGTTAAATACCACAAAAATAAAAGCTAAAAAAAAACTAAATATTTTTTATTGAAAACTCTATGTTTTCTTTCAGAGATAAAACTAAAATACGATTTCAATTACGAAAACTGCAAATTCAATTAATTATGTTGTTGAAGTTCAACCAACGACGAAAATTGTATATTCAATCATTGAAATTAAAATTTTTAATTACTCAAAATTCGAAATCGGTTTATAAATGGCGGAGTTTTGAGGGAACATCCATAAAATATATATACATGACGAATTGATAATCTTTCTCCTTTTTTTAAAGTCGATTACAAATAATTTTGGTATCATTTTATAGAGAAAATTGTCCAGCTTAAAAATAAAATGTTCAATTCTTGCAAAAGTTATCATTAAAATTACTTAAAAATAAAAAAACTAGAAATAAATTTTGGAGAAAAAATTTTGCCTTTTTGAGGCTAAATTAAAAATGAAAAAAAGCCAAAGAAGCCACGAAGCTAAAACGCTAATTTCGAGGCTAAAAGACAAAATAAAAGGCTAAATCTAGCCTCGAAAATGCTAAACTGGCAACGCTGCTTAGTACTTTCCCAGCAAGACCTACATGTATACCAAATTTCAGCTTTCTAGCTATAGTGTAAGTGGCCCATATAAATATGAGGTACCATAGCCGCCCCAGATCAAAAGTGCACATTTTCAGACTTTCCTGTTTAATTGATTATCAAATTTCAGCTCTATGATATTGATGAGTGAATGAGTGGGTCAGTTAAGAATTCTTGAAATAACTACGTACTTTTTACCCTTTCATATCTCGGGAAGCGTTTATGGTAACACTTTCAAACTTCACCTATGAGGTTACCTGTATGGAGAGACCGTATGTTACAAGTTTCATTACTTTATGATTAAGCAAAGTTATGAGGATGTAAAAGCAGCTCCAATGGTTTCGTGTAATATACACACTGTGTGGCCTGAAGATGGCCTGGCGCACTACCGTGTGCGCCTAGATACAACAATAAAATTTTATTGTGTAAATTAAATTCTACTTCCGAATATCTACTTTTTCTATAATCGTGTAATAGCTTACATTCTCACACCCTCCCACTATATATGTATGTATATGTCTCTTTTATACTTACATACATACAAATGTACTTACCCTGAAGGAAATGTCGATAGTAAAACTGTACTGATTCACTCACTATTGACTTTGTCCTCAGTACTGCTGACTAAATGTCCGTCAGGCAATGTTCTGTGCTATAGACATTTAGCATGTGCTTGTCATTTAGATTCCACCAGTGACCACGGAACTATTGACTTACTATAGACTAGGTGGTTCTTATGGGCTCATATTGAGACATTGGCACCAGAGATTCACTAGTATGTACCTCTTAATGATTCTAGTCAACACATATGAAACTTTTTTATTAGGTAAGGCAATTAAATTAGATTATTATTAAAAATTTTAGTTTTTCGTGCAGCAGCATTTATTTTCAACACAACAAAATGAGAGAATAAAAAATCATTTGTAGCTGCCCTCTAGTCAGCCAAGAACCATATGTCTCTCTGTCAACACTCTTTTCTCTAGCGACAATTGCGCTAGTTAAAATGTCGAAAACTTTCCTTTTATGCGGGAGTAGAGATACGTTAGAGACAACAGTTCTAGTGTATTTCTGGTGATATTGTCACGAAAGCGTCAATAGTTTGTTTTCTTTTTTTATTATTATGTGCAGTCAATAGCAGAGTTGCAATTGATATTTTTTTAAACTGAATTGATTTTTGGTATTGTTGATTAAATAATCTTCAGCTAACGCAGTTTATGTCAATAAAAAACTTTTTATTACATATTTACCCAACGTTTCGTAAATTTTTTGTTGACTTTTTCAAGGGCTTCGTCTATTTCAAAATAAAAACTTAATATTATTACAAATAATTTGTTTTTTTTAATGAATTGAAAATTTTTTCATTTCGAATAAAATTTTTTGATTTCAATTGATATGTTTTAAGCTACAACCAGAAAAGGTATATAAATTTTAAAAATATTTTGGCCTAAATAACTTAAAAATAATTTATTTAATTTTTTATATAAAAAATAATATTAAAAATATATATATGTGTTTAAGTGTAATGCCCCAACCCTTATAAAATTGTAGACGGGAGTCACTAAAATGTACTAGTGTATCTTTGGTTCAAATGTCTCCATTTGGTCGCAAAATAACTACATCGTCAATAGTGCTAAGGTCTATTGGTAGACTTGCAATGACAATCCTATGTTATATGTCAATATGCGATTACATTGGCTGGGGTACACCCGGTCAGTAGTAGCGAGGAAATATCAATATTGTAGACTAGAGCCCCAAAAATTTACTAGTGAATCTTCAGTGCCAATGTCTCCATGTGGTCCCAAAAGAACTACTTAGTCAGTAGTGCTTTAGTCTACTGGTGGATTTTCAATGACAAGCTAATGTTAAATGTTAATATATGATTACATTGACTGGGGTACACCTTGTCAGTAGTACTACTGACAATGTCACTAGTAAATCATTACAATTTCACTATTCGCATTTCCTGCAGGGTGTCAAAAACTTCAATTCCCATTAAAGGCAAAATAAAAAGTGCAGACGATTCGTTGACAATGTCACCAAAAAGTCACCAAACTTGTCGACAAAAGTGGTGACTTCGAAACACTTGGTCCCTGCCTTCCTTCAGGGTACGTACGGTTTTACTTTACAGAAATATGTTTTGTATTCCATTTAAGTTGCATGTTTAGTTTTAATTTTCAATACACCTATCCCACGCATTCATCATAGTTTTTATCGTGTAAATTGGAAGATTTGCAAGTTAGCACGATTTATGTGAATTTATATTGATTAATGTTTATCGGAAATCATTTAGCCGTTAGAAGAGTCTGAGTGGTATTTATATATCTTATTACTATGCTTCAAGTTAGAACTACTAGCTACACTCTAAAGCATTACTTCAAATTTACGATCATATATTGGGTACACTCTAAAACATTACTTCAAATTCACAATCATATAATGTCTAAATTTGTGTTGAAAATTTCTCCTTGTCTAAAATACATCGATTTTGTAGTTATTAAAGAAAAAACCTTTCAAATTAAACATATTTACTCCAAGTGGAAAAAATGTAACATAAAGTATAATCGGACATGGCTAAACGGTAGATATGTCAGACTATCTATCAGTCAGGAGGTCGCGGTTCAACCCAGCACGCAGTCAATCGCTTTTTTTAGTAAAAAACATTTTGTTCAAAAATAATGCGTGTGTAATTTTAGGTCGATAATAATCTGTAATGTGTTGCCGACTATTATCGACCTAATTTTCAACAAAGGTGTTTTAGAGTGTAGTATGAATAAAACAAAGTATTTGCTTTTTACTTAAAAATTTGTTTTAAACCAAAAATTCTTCGTTTTGTATTCAATAATTTTCAGAATTTTTTGTTTTTAAAAATTTTTTTAAGTAAAAAGCAAAAACTTTTTTATTCATACACTATCTATCAGTCTGGAGGTCTCGGCTCAAACCAGCACGCAGTCAATCGCTTTTTTTTAGTAAAAACATTTAGTTCAAAAATAATGCGTGTGTAATTTTAGGCCGATAATAATCTGTAATGTGTTGCCGACTATTATCGACCTAATTTTCAACAAAGGTGTTTTAGAGTGTAGTATG
Source organism: Panzeria rudis (assembly GCA_956483635.1). Taxonomy (NCBI): domain Eukaryota; kingdom Metazoa; phylum Arthropoda; class Insecta; order Diptera; family Tachinidae; genus Panzeria; species Panzeria rudis. The sequence goes on from OY101450.1 coordinate 31,621,245, forward strand.
AATAAAACAAAGTATTTGCTTTTTACTTAAAAATTTGTTTTAAACCAAAAATTCTTCGTTTTGTATTCAATAATTTTCAGAATTTTGTGTTTTTAAAATTTTTTTTAAGTAAAAAGCAAAAACTTTTTTATTCATACACTCTAAAACATTACTTCAAATTTACGATCATATATTGTCTATAAATTTGTGTTGAAAATTTCTCTTGTGTAAAATTACATCGATTTTGTACTTATTTTATTAAAGAAAAAACCTTTCAAACTAAACATATTTAGTCCAAGTGGAAAAAATGTAACATAAAGTACAATACGGCTATGGCTGAACGGTAGATACGTTAGACTATCAGCCAGGAGGTCGCGGTTCAAACCTGCACGCAGCTAATCGCTTTTTTTAGTAAAAACATTTTGTTCAAAAATAATGCGTGTGTAATTTTAGGTCGATAATAATCTGTAAAGTGTTGCCGACTATTATCGAACTAATTTTCAACAAAAGTGTTTTAGAGTGTAGTTTTTAATCAAATTAGTACGTATTTTTCTCATTATGTGAAAGTAGTTACAATTTGTTGATATATGTATATTAATAAAATAAATAGACAACCACATTTTAAGTCAACATGTATTTGTATATGAAAACTAATTTCTGTCGCTTAAACTTATAAGTCAACAATAGCTCAGTGGGTATAGTACTTGTCTTCAAATCTAAACGAGCACAGGTTTGTATCCCAGCTGGGTAAAAAAAACTTAAAAATGTAAATAAAATATAATGGGTATAAAATGTTTTTTAATTTTAATTTGTTTATTTGACTACTTATTTTTTAGCTTCAAGTAAGCCAACTAGTAACGAGTTAATTTCTGTGAAAATGTAACTACATTTGTAAGGGGTACCCCTTATTTTGTGGACTTCTTAAACAAAAATAAGTAGTTATCGAGTCAAATTGTAAGTAGTTACGACTTAAATCCTCATATCGAGGGCCTACTGAAAAAAACAACGTGGTTGTTAGATAGCACAATGAAAAATATATGAAAAAACCCTTTAAGAAATATTTTGTTTTCTTTCTAATTAAAATGACCGATGACAATTCAGTCAGAGAACACGTTGCTATAATAAACCCATTTTCGAGAAAATTGCAGATAGCACTATTTGAATATAGGCCTTCGATATACTTTTTTGCCTACCAGTAAGCAAAGTTTTTGCTGGGTTATAATGCAAAATTAACGTTACCAATTAGTTTTTAGCATGTATTAGTTAGTTTTATAATTAGTTTTTAGCATGTATCAATTAGTTTTTATTTTCGACTTCTCAGGAAAATCTTAGTTTATTTTCCTAAATCTCTCTATAGAAAACATTTGCTCGCTCAGCTACTCTCGAAGCAGTTTTCCGCGTGCTCATCCAGTCCTAACCGCAGGAATAGCTTAAGCGGTTTTGCACTAATTGTCAATATATTTTTCATTTAAACAAGTTTTATGTAAAACTCTTAAAATGTAAGATAGAGCTTTTTGCATTTTCTGTAACGATATGTATTATGGACTATTCTTATACAAATCATGAGGAATTTATTCTTATACGGGCTTACACGAAGACTTTTTATCTAGAATTTTTTAAAGTTTATGGTCGAACGAGGCGGGGCGTTCAGCGGGGTACCAACTCCAAAAGAAATTTATTTTTTGAGGCTGTTGCACGGCTAAACGTCTTTTTACTTCATTCGTCCATCAACTCTAAAAAGTCTTACTAAAAAGTATTCGTGCAAAACCTGTATTACTTTCGATTTACACAATTTTCCAATACAATTTCAAATTTGCATTTACAAGATGTTCTCAGGAACATACCTACCGTGCAAACCGGGGAATAGGTGTATATACGAGCATTTAAATTGTAACAAAAGACCGACCGCTGCCAATGTTTGACCCCAATGATTGTTAGTTTGTGCAGTTTATCCATACAGTCAGATCGTCACGCTTTGACGGTGCTTTTGTTGAGTTGTAGGCGAAAAAATTTAATAAAAAAGCACCTCATGAATCAAGGAATTTAGAGCAAAACGATTTTAATTTTTTCTTTTATTTGAAATGAGTACGTACATACTCGCAGTAAGTATGCATGTATGTATGTATGTACATACAATGAATTTACATTTATTTATTTGAATTTACATTTTTTTTTTAAATCCTGACTAAAGATCTTTAAAGGTCAAAGACTAAAGCTTAAGCAAAACTAACTCTCAAGTTATTACATTTCAAGAGAGATTTCATTCATTTCAAACCGTACTCAAAGAATGGGTAAAAGAAAAACTACTCGACTGGTCATGCCAACTAGTTGGTAGATATTGTCCGCAAGCTAGTCTTGCAACGTTCAATTTAAAATTTTGTATAATTTCGTCAAAACAAAACACATTACTCTTCGTATACCAGCAAATTAACTTCTTGTGGATATCGTCGCTCAGTCTGTCGCCAGTTTGAATCATTTTGATACATTCCTGCTTGCTAAAATTGGGCGAAATTGAGCTGATGAAAAGTTCTGTTACAATGTCTATTAAAACTTCTTGTACTCTCTGAGCGACAAATTCCTCTAATTGTTATTGTAGAACACGTATAGAAAACAAACGAAAAAATGTAATGGGGACATTTTTGAGGATGTTGTCTTGTTGTCATGTATGAACTTGCTCGAAAATGTCCTCACTGATCTGTTTAACTGTCACCAACAAGTCGTCGACGCTTTGACATTGTCATGCATCAGTCTTGCAAGATGTCTGAAAGACATTCCAACCGGGGTATGTAAAACAAACACACGCACATCAAACTTTTAAAACTCCTTTTTTTGTTGAAGATGAAAAAACTTTTTAGTCAGCGTTGCTGTTTCGAACTATTGCTATCAACTGAATGGTAAGCTTAATTGAGTACGATCGATAAATTTTAAAACATATATGTATGTACTTATTAGACCGGATCGGTCCCCATGCAAAAAATAAAGTTGTGCCAGTCACCCCTAGGATGAAAGATATGTCTATAACATGTCTATATAACAGAAGACAGCACATTTTCTTTTTTATAGCCCAATCGACAGACATTTTTACTTTCGATTTACACAATTTTCCAATACAATTCCAAATTTGCATTTACAAGATGTTCTCAGGAACATACATATCGTGCAAACCGGGGAATAGGTGTATATATTGCACATTAGGAGGGAAGGATCCGAAATGGCATAAGTAGTACCCAGAACATGATGTCGGCGATAAACAATCGGACTTTATTTGTCGGCGATGTATATAAAAACAAATAGTGCTGTATTTCGGGGCGTGGCAAAACTTAAATTTTACTTTTCTAGAAACGTCATTGATAACATCAAACGTATCCATATGCATATATACATCTTCTTAGGATTATTGGTTGCTACGGCGGAATCAGCTCGATTCTGAGTATCACCACCTCTCAACGAAACCAAAGCTTGTGGTGCCTCTAAAAACGATGCATTACTTCGAGATAGAACTCGAAAGTTAACTGAGAGGTTGAATTAAAATTTAGAACGAATTGGTATGTATGTGGATTTGTTAGTACTCCAAATAACTTGAGCGTAATTATACTACAAAAAAAGGGGTTCCGTGTTCTGATCTCAATTTTCATCCGAAAAAGTCAGTTAAGAAAAACTTCTCTAATAAAAACAAACAACCTTTGTCAGTTAGTATACTTAAAATTTTCAGTTCCAGCCTTTTGAAAATCTAAAGAGTGGCCTGTTTAAGCATCCCGGGGCCACTGAGTTCGACACCTAAAGTAAGACTGGAGGCTATGGTCAGCCTGCTATCCATGGATATCTATGTCAGAAGCTGCGCAGCTAAATTTGCTCGAAGAGTAAAAGAACTTGGTATGCTTAAAAACAACACGCTTGGAGTCAGTTCTTTTTTGGAAACATTAGAGATACATGGAAAGCTGGAAGAAGTATTAGACTATCAACGGATCCAAGATGAAGACGAGAACAACTTTAAATTTTAGAATTTCAGAACGATTACCAATGAGTTGCACAGCCTTTCAAGAAGAGATTTACTCTATAAATATTGCTGCAGATAAAATTTTGAAGATAAGTTTCTCTCCTCTAAGCTCAAAATCTATATAGTTAGCAGCATAGTACCACTGAAAGCCGTAAGCGGTAGGACCATTAAATCAATATGAGTACTGAACTATATGAATTTCCTTTCTCAAGTTCCCGCACATGATATCACGCTAATCTGGGTACCAGGACACAACAATATGGCAGATGAATGTGCATGGTAAGGCTCGGAAGCAACGGGCGTTCCTGAAATCTCCCACGTGCATACGTCATTTGTCGAATTACTGAAGTATATAGACGATATGGCAAGCATTGAATCGAGATCGCGGTCGGGAATCAATATATACTGTAGAATTACAAGAATCTTGTGGTCGAATATAAAGTAAAACAAGTAAAAATGCTATGCCGGTTCTTATATAACATTCTCCAATAACCAGAGATTTAAATCTTATGGCAGACGGGGACTTTTTTGCTGATGTTCAATACTAATCGATTTGAGACAAATCCTGACATTCCAACACCGAAGTCCGCAACTTTGCTAGGGGCTTCGGAAAATCGATTTCATGTGCAGAGAGACGGACATCGGTAATTCGACTTCCCTACCTTCCCAAATACTGCTGACAAGATTCATCGATTCAATCTTGAATTATTGATAGCTATAGAAGGTAGTTTACAGGTGCAAATTGATGATGCAATAAAACGAAGATACTTGATTTAGCGCATTTTTTATGCTTTCAAAGAAGCGCAGTAGGACATCGAGAGTAAAAATCATACCTGCAAACGCGTTTCCAACCAGGAGGAACAACAACAAACAGCACTAACTTAAATAAAACTGGTTTGGGCGATGCAGTAGTTTTTGCTTGTGTTCAATAATGAAAATAATTTACTCGATGCTTACAGCGTTGTATTTATATAACCAAGTCCAATGGAAAATTTAACGGCCAAAATTTAAAATCGACTAAAAGTACAACTTTTCTTAGAAACACATCTGTATGTAAACGTTCAGCACCAAATCAATCTCCAGAAATATATTTAATTTCAAGTTGTCATGACCGCCATCCTGTAGAGTGATGGAAACCTAGGACAGGTTATTGAACAGTCTAAGGAGTTGCACACACTGTAGTCGATTCCTGTCGAAATGATTTTTTTCTCTTTGCTAATTTCAATGACATTTTAATGGCTGGGCTTCACTGTTGAATAACGTTGGACAGCGATATCGGATTTCAATAATACTTGTCTTATTTGAAACTTCTTGGAATCTTCTTTGAGAATATTGCAAGAGAACAATATAAATATGTATGTATGTACATAGCTTCATTTTGCAACTAGTTATAATATAATGAAATGTCAAATCCGTAAATATCTTTTATTATCCATTGCTTTTTTTACATAGAAATTATATATGGATGTTTTCTTAAATAAGAGGTCCTTTCAACAGGAAGACGTGACCTTTTATTTGAAATATTGAAACGAGATTTTTTACTGGCACTTTTATAATAAAAAATTGAGCTTTAACCGCGCGAAAACGCGGGCACATCTGGTAAATAATCACCCCTATCGAGAATATTAACTGAAATTTATATTCCCATGAAATTTTCATTTCACTTCGAAGGAAAATTGCTATCGTGAAATTCCCGTGAACATTTCTTCCCGCTATCAGTTTTCTTTTTTGCGGAGCCAATTTATTATTACGCTTGCTCCGCGCAGTTATGTTCGCGCTGCGTATAAAGAGCAAAAAAGGACTATTTTCTTTTGCGCTTGTTTTGCACAATGCACAAAAAGATTCAAAAGACCATAAAATGTGCATTTACAGTAGTAAAAAACATGTTAGTAAAGGCAATGGACATTATTTCCATATACGTTATTGATCATACCGTATGGCTGAGGCCAGGTACAAATCTCAAATGAGATATATCAACAGTGGGATGATAGCACCGGTTCCGGACTTACGCTTGAAATGAGTCGGTAGTGCAGTTCGCACTTCCGGTTTAGGGACTGGATCGGAAGTTGGTTCGGTAGTGCAGTTCGCACTTGGCCAATTTAAAAATTGGGATCAAGAATAAAAAAGTAAAGAAGAACAATATAATGCTACAAATCCAAATGCCATAAAATTATGTCAGTACGAAAGATGTACTTTTCAGCACTGAATAAACCCAAACTAACCACTGTTGGTATAAAAAAGAGCATGCGCAATGTGCCGCTCAATATGCGCAAAGCAAAGCGCTAGATAAAAATATTAAATGCGCATTGGCGCTAAGAAAACGAAAGCGCTTGCGCAGTGCATACCAATTGCTCTTTTTTCCGCTCCGCTCTTTGCGTTTGCGTGCATTTTTAATACCCTTGTAAGCAAAACGAGTGCACAAATCTGAACTCTGGTTAGTATTAAGATAAATCAACACTATTTAGTGATTCTGCCCTAAAAATAAATATTCGGGTATGTTCTGTATTTCATGTGGAATTCATATGTGTGGAATTATCAAAGCATTGTTGTTATAAATATTAATTTACAACAACAATGCTTTGATAATTCCGCACATTTTAATTCCACATGAAATACAGAACATGGCCGATTTACAAGTTTTAATAATTAGTTGATGTATTTTTATCCAGTTCGCCTGCTAAAATAAAGTAAACAAAAACAGGAGAAAAGGGAAAAAGTCTACGTGAAAAAATCATTCATGAAAAGGGAATTTTTCGAATTTTTATTCACGATTGCAAAAGAAAGGAAAGGGAAAACATTTCGAGGGAAAAAGTATTCACGATAGGGGTGAATATGTAAATATGGAAAGTCAATGTATTTTGTATTTGAAAAGATACGCCACTGACGTACTCCACGCTACTCCATTCTCTGCATACACGTATGAATGTACTATGCATATATATGTGCATATGTATGTACATGTACATAAATAAATATTTTTTTATTGTTTTGATCAAACCTATTTGCCACACACACGTTCACCTTTTTTTATTTTGCTTTAAGCACTTGTTCGCAGCATAGTCTTTTTCTATAAACACTGAATATACCTAACACCATCATATGTACATATGTATGTAAAGCTGAATAGTATTTGTTTATTGATAGGCAGAATGTTTGTTTTTATACATATTGACTTTTGTTGTTGTTCAGCATTAAGGTTCCATTTGGTTAAATATCAAACAAACTGAGCCCAAACATTAAAAAAACTATTTTCCTCCAAAAACCCCTCTCAAGATCAACCAGAACATAATTGATTATATGTGGGTGAGAGTAGAAAGAGAATGATATAATATTTGGAGAAATCATATTTCAACTTTAGAGAGCTGTATTACAAGTACAAATGGATCATCATCGTCATAGGCATTGAACTCTATTGTGTTGCCACAAAATGTTGCTCGCTTAGTTGTAATAGTTAAACCGTACGATACATAACGCAGTATAATGTAACGGTTATAGTGTTAAATAAAAAAGCATAGATAACTGATAACAAAAAAAATTAAGTGCATATGAAGATAAATAAAAAAAAACAAGAAATACATATGTACTCGTACATAAAAATTTATAATCTGAAAAAAGTGATTTTGTAAATAATACATTAACTACTTAAATTTTTAACCCATATAAAATGTGAAAAAGAGATACTTTAATTGAAAAAATTACATTTAAATCCTTATTAACATCTCAAAAACTAACAATACATTGTTAATTAACAGTGTAATCAACATGGCTGGATTTTTTAATCATAAACTTTTGCTCAACTGTTGTAATTTTTTATTTTTGGTAAATGTTTTTTGTTAATTATATGTATTAAAAAAGTATTACGAAAAATTTTATTCGTTCAGTTTGAGTTCAATTCAATTATAACAATTGGTTTTTATTAAAACTAACAAAAAAAACTGTTTAAAATTAAAAGTTTAATAAATGTCGAAATCAACATGCATGAGTACAAAATTTTTGATATCAACAAACTCGTTATTTCTCTTAAATTTCTTAACCGATAAAACAGTTTTGAAAGAAAATAATATAAACTTGACCAAAAAAGTTTGACGTAAGAACAATCCTCTGCGAATTTTTTTACAAACACACATAGTGCATAAGCCTTTTTTGGCTTTTCTGCAGAAACACCCATGGTCTTAGCAGCAATAGAACCTGCGACCTTCCGGGTAATAGTCTAGCACAGTATCTACTACACTACGAACTTGTGATTGTGTTCGCTATAGAATTACCGGTCAATAACGATGTCCAACCATAGCTGTACGGATTCCGACCGTCACTAGACTAGCATACCATCAGTTGAAAAATGCGGCCCAACAAGTCAACCTATCCATTGACTATATTCGGAAGCTAGCCGCTGATTAATCATGCAGCGAACACCCTATCGATTAGTGAATTTTTCAGCCACTGAAAATTAAACACCTCTTCTGGATATCTTTTGTGTAACAACCAACCCGATTATCAACCATTTAAACAACAATCTCTTCCCGCAATTTTTTGAAGGCACAACCACCATGTGTACTCCCAAAGGAGCCCTTACCAACAACCATTTTAGAACATGTAGGCTTATTGGTTGCTATAGCAACGGGTGGGAATGTAGTCAGAAGTTAGGATAGTTTGGATTATAGGACATAGACGTAGTAGGGATATTTCTATTTTCTTAGTTGAGACGTCAAATGAGATTGGAGAGTGATATGCTAAAGAGTCGCTGTGGTAGTCCGCATTTAATACTTATGAGATATTCAAGACTCTCTGTCTAACCTTCACCAAAAAGAGATATAAGTATTAACTCCTTACCTTTGGAAGAAGTCTATTGTACTCTTAGATGACATCACGACGCATGCAACGTCGTCTAGGTTTCCCCTATAATGGCCACAGCAGGAAATGCTTCTACGAATAAGACTTCTACGAATAAACTGTCTCAGGGATGCAGCACTGGCTGGCCTGTTAGGCTTTCTGAAAAGTTTTTATTAGTTCTGGAGTTCCAGAGCTACATAGGAGTTTGTAGATTGTAGATAGTTCTATGTATCATTGGTTAAGGTACAATAGGATATTCGATCAGGATATCCGTATATCTACCGATAAGGCTGCGTTACATGCTCTATCTAGAGCCCATTTCTCAAAACTACAAGTTACAACACTTTTACACAATTTATTGGTGGCTTGTGGTTAATTTACTTGTAGATTTGTAACTTGTAGTCTTAAGAAATGGGCCCCTGGTGTTTACATAAAATCGGAGTTGGTTATATAATGCGGGAAATCCCTAAATGAGGTGGCGAGACATTCAAATCTGGAGCTTCTCTGGGTACCAGGATATGCTGATGTGCCTGGCAACATTATTGCGGACAAGCTAGTCAAGGCTGGTGCCCGCTTGAAAGAAAGGGACATTAACTGGTTAGTAGGGGTCCCACTGCAAATCTGCAAAATACAAATTCAGCAGCAGCTACTATTTGGGAAAGCACAAACCAGATGGACAAATGAAATCACATTTGTGGTTTCAAGATCCATCTGGCCCCAGAATAGCTTCGTGAGATCTACAACCATGCTGGGGTTTCTTCGTCAAGAGCTACTTACGCTCATAACGGTCACAACGGGGCACTGTCTTATCGGCGCTAATGTAGGAGATTATATCTTCCTTACAATAACTTCTGCAGGAGTTGTCAAAATGAAGAGGAGAAATAATCTACCAAGCATCTCCTCTGTCGATGTACAGCTATGTCTAGAATTATGGCGTTAAATGTGGGAAACTCGGCACTACCCGAACTTGAAGACCTTGGGAAATACAATATAAAGGGACTGAATTGATTTATTCGGCACTCGGATTGGTTTAATACCGACTCAGCTTCTGGGATAGACAGGACATTTTCATGAAATCTCTTTGTATTCGTTGTAGGTATCACAAGGGGACCGGTTGTAGAAACTGGCAGCATGTGAAACCTAACCAAGTCTAGTCCTCTACGCGCTACGATGGACGTAATGGGCTACCCGTTCACTCGCTGACATGCAGGCCACACAGTCGAGGATATCGGGGAGGAAAATTGGATATTCCCTCCCCACCCAAACAAATAAAATATACCTTATTTCTATAGAGTTTCTCAAAGAAAATTTTCAAAATAGTATGTTTCAGTTAGAATTTAACCCCTCCCCATAAAGCTCAAGCTGGATCCGCGCCTGGCAGGCCACCTACCCATCTAAAGTAACCTAAAGCTAAGGTATTGGGAGTACCCCTCTCAGACTAGTGTAAGTAAGCCTACTTCCTTTAGATACTTCTGTTGGCACCCGTTACTCAATAGGGTAGTGACATGCATATAAGCTTTTAGGGAAAACGGCGAAAGCTCGGGGTCCGTTCCGTTCATCTCGTTCTTCAGAAAGCATAGCAACAGTGTGTTGTGAGTCACCATTGTAAAACATACCCTGCAAGAGTATCGTTTCATTGGATATCAACATAAATAAGTCTCTTGCGGAGGATGATGACATGTCATCATCGAGTTTTCATTAAAGCTCGAATAGCTATTCTGCCTATTTTTACGATGATGTCCGTATTGCTGTATGTATAGAAACCTTTCATAACTTTTGAAAGATTTTGGCTTCACTTATGTAGATGTCATTTGAATATGAACACTTATTCCCATATTCATAAATGATTAGTAAAGTTAATGTGTGCATTAAAACCGGGTTTCCCATACAAAATTCGTACAGTAAACCAACATTAACTTTCAATATATAATTTTCGAAAAATTTAGAAATAAAATTTCAAAACTCGTGTCAAATCGGTTTTGTAGATTTCGTAAATTTTAGGGACTTGGAAAACGGCGTCGAACGTATCTAAATCGGTTACGTGGTACGAGAGATATCGTTGTCATATTTTAAAATCCAATAATCTATTTTTCCTGAAAATCTATTTGACAATGATGTTTTGAGTAATTAAGAAAAACTTGCAAAATTTTTCGATTTGACAAGAATTTTTGGAGCTATATAATAAAGAACTTTTTCGAAAAATTTCCTCAACGATATCTCTCGAACGCATCAATAAATCTTAATCAAATTTGCAGTAGTCGACGTTGTATTATGAGTTTAAGAGCTGATTCGATTTTCTACCCAACCGAATCGGTTCGTTATATTAGGAAATCTTCGGAATGCCGCATAATCGGTTACGCCAGTCTCCAGTTATGACGAGGTTTACCCACATACTCGTACATACATACAATCATACGGACATCATCGTAAAAACAGTCGGAATAGATTCCCATGACCTCTAACGTCGAGATCTGATGAAAATTCGATTTTCGAAAATCGGGATGAAATCAGTAACCTATTTTTGATAGCGCGAAGTTGAAAATATATACATACATATGTATATTTCATTTATATTAATAAAAAAGTTTTTGGCTTAGATATTTTTTTAATATAATGAAACATTTTGTGAAATCCATTCTTTAAAATTGTTTTTTTTTTTAATTTGCATTTACATACTACTTTTAATTTTGTATGCTCTGTTGATCAGTTTTAGTTGTATTTTTCGTTTAATTTCAAAAATGAATCAACATGATCGTATGCCACACGCTCTTCTGTTATTTAGAAGTTGTTTACTGTCGGTAGTAACATACAGCTAAACTTCGATATAACGAAAAACTCAATATAACGAACTTTTTCTGAGTCTCCCGAAAAAATCTTTTGATTACAAAGTTTTTCATACAAAAATACACTATAGATATGTATAACGAAGAAATTGTGAGCTTTAAATCCTCTATATAGCCAAAGTATTCATTCAAAAGCATATATACTACGAAGGCAGAATAAAGCAAAATTGTAAAGTCGTGGTACGCAAGTAAAGAAAATAAAAAACATGATTGATTATGGAGCTCATGTTTTAACTTTGATATTATAAACTTCTTATTAGTATGATTAGGAGTTTAATATATCTTTAGTTTTTCTAAATGCGCATAGGAACTAGTTAGTACCCCTCCATAATCAATTTCACTGTATGTATTTTAATTAAACTTTAATATTTCACTTAAAAAGTAAAATATTAATTTGGGAAAAAGCACGTTACAAAATTAAAATTAATGTAATTTAATAATTCCCAAAAAAAAAACTTTTTAATTATGAAACTAAATATGTTTGCAAGTGCATATGTAAAGCTCTACATATATAGTGAAGTATTCATTCAAAAGCCTCTATACAACGAAGTCACAAAAAGGCAAAACTAAATTTTAAGCAAAATGGTAAAGTAACGTTCTTAGAAACTATAGTTACGAGTATAACGAACTTTCTTCGTATTTCTTCAAATTTCGTTATATTTTACTTATGCATATTTACAACGAATCAATAGCTATAACGAAATATTTTTCGATTCCCTTCAGATTCGTTATATCGAAGTTTCACTGTACATACTCTTATGTATGATGAATTATATATTTAATGTTTTTCTTGATGAGTGTGTAATAATTATTTCACTTTCTATGCGTACTCTAGTCAGTCAATCAGCCTGTCTGCCAGACAGTTTGTCTTGTGTGAAGTAAAAACAAAAAATTTAATCGTTAAATCATCAATTCAATGGAATAATTGAAAGAAGCTTTATAAGTCTGCAATACAATACAATTTACATACTTAGTTATGTAGATAACAAATGAAATTGTTCTGATGATTTAAGAAGGGTTTTATTTCTGAATAAGATACAAAATATATTGCGTTTTGTAGAGTAAAGTCGGAAGAAAGTACAGTCCAATTATAATGTACACAAGGCAAACTCGGAGAACCGTGTACTCGGCTAATATGTCAAGTAATACATACTGCAATAGGGTGATCGATTATTCGACATTTTTCAGAAACCGGTTTTCGAATAATTCGACGAAATTTAAAAAAACCAGTTACGGTTTTTAAAATTCAGAAAAAACCGGTCGACCGTTTTTTTTTTGTGAGAAAATTACAATGCTAAGGTTTTGATTTTAATTTGATATAAAAAAAGCGAACAGTTCATGTAAATACTATCCGCATAAAAACATAACTTTGAAAATAAGGCCAAGTTCCTATCCAAAAATTTCGGCCGTTAAAAGTACTGAGATCACAATGAGGGTCAAGCTCTTGATAAGTATGATACGATCTAATTTTTAAGCTAACTTGGAAACATTTTCCCCATAATTCTTCCCATCATTAGAAATGAAAAAAAAATATTGCCAAATAACAGGTTGCATAAAAATGAGATGGTATTGTACTTATCAAGAAATTGGTCTTCATTTTGATCTCAGTACTTTTAACGGCCAAACTTTTGGATAGGAACGCGGCCTTATTTTCTCATTAATTGTTTTGTGCGGATCTGACTTCTTTTTTCTAATTTTTTGTTTGGTACAACACTATAATTTCCATCGCTATAATTTCCCGTAATTTCTCAATTGTGCATTATAGTGCCCCTTATATGCGGCACGCCTTCCCATTACGTGATCAGCACAGTTTTTTTACTAAAAGACCTTTCTAGGAGGATTTACAATAAAAATCCGAAAAAAATTTTTCTACACCTTCCCTAGTGCACAGATTTACATTTTTTTCTTGTTTATTTCTTGACATTCACGCAACAAGCATTTTTGTCTATGATGGATGGCGAACTCCATATAAAATATGAAGTTTGATATAAATTCTACGTCATAAGGCCAATTTAATTCGCTCCTGCTACCATCTTATAAAATTAGTTCACCTTAATTCCATGCTTCGTAAATGCTCTTGAACAAAATCAGCAGCAAAAGTTCGTCAAGTTTTAATATAGTGATAACTAATAATATATACGAATCGAAAAGTATTCGACTGGGCCGGTTTTTTAATTTAAAAAACCGGACTATTCGACATTCGAAAAATCAACATTTTAAAAAACCGACAGCCGTATTGCGGAAAACCCCGGTTTAAAAACCGGTTGAAAAACCGAGTCGATCACCCTATACTGCAATCAGGCCTGCCACTTTGTCTGATCAGACTAAAATTGGTAGATTTTTCTTTTTTTGATGAGTTGGTGGTATTTTTTGTGTGTTGCGTTTTTTTTATTTTTTGGTAGAAAAAGAACCTTCTTAAATTTAAAAGTCGAATTTAATATTTTTAATATAAACTACAACTCAGTAAAAATGTCATGTTTTTGAAGCACTGAGGCAATAAGGCGCATAATAATATGCTTTAAGAGCTTATTTCGGAGCAGTGAACGTTTATGAAAGAAACTATACAAAAAAGCTGATTTCTCACTGCTGACACAATCCAGTGCTTCGTTTCTGTAACTTGAGAAAAGTTCTCACATCGAAAAAATAATAATTATACTTGTCATCCGATCTTTTGTAGGACGATTCATATATTATTATTTGATTATTATGTGAGTCATCCAGCAAAACTAATAAGAGCACAAAAATATTTATTTTATTTCTCACTCATCTTATTTTTCACAGATAGAAACTCTCACATTAGTTACAGAAACCAGCCACAGATTTTTAAGCGTGAAAGATCCATATATTTTCAATTTTACTTCTGATAGTGATGATTTTCAGCGCTTCAAAAAGCACTTTTTATATCAAACCGGAAACTCGCCATATCAGCAGCGTTATCAGCAGGTTTGTAAGTGCTAATTTTACTCTATAATAGTAAAAACCTGTTTTTTAGTATTTTTTTACTGGGAAATGACACCCCAGCAAAAATTAGAGCTTGCTGGAATGAATTTTTGTAAGCGAGACAACAGCACGAAATCACTTGCAATTGCGCTTTTATAATGCATAGTTTTTGTTCGCGATGAGCAGCTTAGAACTGAAAATATATGAAAAATGGTTCAATGTGGATTGGAGAGGATGATGGATGGAAGTGTTCCAAATGATCTAACGTTATGTTGAAAGCTTATTATTTCTTATCTTTAAGTGTTAATTTTGTATTTTCACTCACCGTTTGTTGTATTAATTACAACTAGTATCGAACACACCCAGTAAAAAAATTTCATGTGTTTTGAAGCACTAAGGAAATAAAGCGCTTCATAATTTGCTTTAAAATATGTGCTTTTTCAGAAGCTGATTTCATAGCGTCACAACAATGCAGGTTTTGAAGCGAGAAAAGTATTTGCTATACAAAAAAGCTGATTTTATAGTGCTGATCCAAAGCAGGTTTTTAAGCGAGAATGAAGAGTAAGTTTATTTGAGTTTCTTGGTGCCGTTTTGCAATAGTGTTTTTGGTCGAGTGATTGGTACGTTGAACTTCAAACCTGAAGGTTCTTAGTTCGATACTAGTTGAAGTTAAAATAACAAACATTGAGTAAAAATATGAAATTAATAAAAATAAATAAAGAAACGAAATAAGAAAAATTCAAAATGGCGTTAACGACGCCAATCCACATCAAACCATTTTTTTCATATATTTTCAGTTCTAGTGCTGAAAATGTTGATGATTTTCAGCGCTTCAAAAGCGCTTTTGTGAGCAAAATTGTAGTACTCCAATCCGGGAACTCACCATATAAAAATCAGCAGCGATATCAGCAGGTTTGTCAGCGCTACTTTTATTCCATAATAGTAGAAACCTGCTTTATTGGAAGCAACTTTTTTACTGGGAAGCACCTTCAGATTTGAAATGCAACGCACCAGCCACTCCGCCAAAAACACTGTTTGCATGCAGACCGGCGACAATGTCGCCTATTTATTTATTTAATATTCCAAGGAACAAGGGAAAAATTAACATCAACTTAATTTTTCAACGTACACAGCAGAACAGAGTAGCGCCACTTTCGGAAACCACTACACTTCCATCGTCAGTGCTCACGTGTATTTGCTATCACCACTTGTCAGGTGGCTCTGTTGAATGTGATTTTAATTCTTATATATACAACTTTTTCGCGAAAATTGAATACGAGAATTAAATCACTCTCAAGCTGATATTAAAGTGCACTTTCCCAGCGTTGCCATCGGTTTATTTTTCTTCATTCCCATTTTTCTGATTTTTGTTCTACTCAAGACAAACTTTTTTGGTTTGATTTTATACTTAAGTATATATGAACATGTAAACATGTGAAAAGCTCAAGCCAGTAGCAAATTGTTTATTAATATGATTATGTCGAACGTATTTGCTTTGTGAATCTAAATTGTTTATTAGGCTAAGGTTCGTAACGTTATATTCAGAAAGAATTGAGTATGATTAATATTCCAAGGAACAAGGGAAAAATTAACATCAACTTAATTTTTCAACGTACACAGCAGAACAGAGTAGCGCCACTTTCGGAAGCCGCTACACTTCCATCATCAATGCTCACGTGTATTTGCTATCACCTCTTGTCAGGTGTACATGTTTATAATTTATCGCGCTTGCTGTAGAACCACCTAAATCATCGACAACAAGAGGTCGACATATTCATTTGTTTGACTGAAGACAAAAGTTACGACTTTTTAGCGCAGGCTGTTCTCAACAAAGTTTAATTAAAAACAAAACGTAGGACATTGCCGCAGACAATCGTAAAACGTAAAACATTGTTGCTCAGATTGTCCCCAAAAAAATTTTATTAAAGACAAAACGTGGGACATTGTTGCTCAAATTGTCTTCAACAAAGTTTGATTGAAGAGAAAATTCACGACATTGTCGCTCAGATTGTCGTGAACGACGATTTCCTTTAAATTGTCATCGACAGACGACATGCCGTACATTAATCGTCGAAGACAATCACCCATGTGCTGAAAAACGCGCGATTGTTAAATGACTTGCGAGTTTAAAATCGCAAATCTCACTTTTCCATGTGCTGAGGCTCGCACGTTGTTTATTTTTCGAAATAATCTTCGAAAAAGGTTCTTATATATGCTCTTTGTTTTTTGAAACCAAAGTATCCAACACAGAATTTTTCACTTTTTTACTTTTTTCTTGATATTTTACGTTTTATGCATCTGGCAACAATACTGGTTCAAATGTGATAAGTAGTTGTCTAGAATAATGACGCGTATTATAAAATCGCCATTTTTAAAGTAAACAAAAGGAACACAATACTCGAAATAAAACAGCATACTTTTTAATTTAGTATTTTGTATTAAAATTAATAAAAAAAAAATTTTAAGTGATATTAAATAAAAACAGATTAAATTTTACTAGAATGCTTTTATTTTTGCTATTTGATGCTAAATTTGTGTAATATGCACAAGTTCACTTAGAGTTCACCTTACTCTTTGCTTGCGAGTTGAAACAGCAAAATTTTTTGTGATTGCGATTTCCAACACAGCAATTTAGTGACTTCGAGTCGAAATCGTATTTATTTTGCGAAAAGCGGTTTTCAGCACATGGGCGAATAAATAATTAAATTTGGGAGACCTTGCATTATTCAAAACAACGGTATACTATGGTGTATCTCTAATACTATACAACGAAATAAAACACGACAATTTGTTCATGTTGCTACTAAAAATTTTGGTGCCTTACAATCGGCCTTTCCTGACAATTCAGCTCCCTCGCTGAAGTAATATATGTTGTATTTATCATCAAAAAGGCAGTAGAGAACACCAGGGCTTCGGACTATCGGAAGCATAAACATCACGGTAATATCGACCTTTTCCTTGAGGACATGGCAAATCGTCGACAATGTATCGGTCGTCATCTAGCAACTGGGATATTCGAAATGGCCCATTGAAACGTATTTCTAACTTTTTTGATGTTTCAGTACTTGGATATTCGATTCCGACGAGAACCAAGTCGCCAACAGTGTATCGTTTAGGGATCGCGTGAGCTCCGTCAAACCCTTCATTGGTCTTCTCCCGATAAGTAGCGATGTTCTGGTCTGCTTTTGTACGCTTTATTTCAAGTTCGTAAAGCAGTTCGTTCTGCAGCTACTGTTTTCACATTCATCGTGTTGAGTGATACCCAATTTATAATTGATTTCCTGCAATTTGTCGTCTTGCAGTGGCATGCTTTTTTTCATGTAAGACCAACACTCAGGGGATGACCCCTACACATGCAATGCATTGTGCCGGAATTAGGAAAATTGGTTATGGGAAGGAGGATAGAGGGAGTATTGTTTATGGACATTTATCTGAACCTTCCAACATTCCACATACGAACTGTTCGACCGAAGAACGAATTCTCTCTGTTAAGCGCCTATTAGACGATCATACTTGTGAGATATGTGAGAATGGTATGCCATCGTACTCGTTAAATAGCGAAAAATTCGTGTATGTCATACTTGGTATGTTAAAAATCAAA
Source organism: Panzeria rudis (assembly GCA_956483635.1). Taxonomy (NCBI): domain Eukaryota; kingdom Metazoa; phylum Arthropoda; class Insecta; order Diptera; family Tachinidae; genus Panzeria; species Panzeria rudis. Next base: position 31,639,435 of record OY101450.1, read on the forward strand.
AATTGTTTATATTGTACTCTCTCTCTCTCTCTCTCTCTCAACATACCACGTATGTCATACCAAGTATGACCGTCTAATAGGTGCTTAATGGGTAGTGCGATTCTCTGGCGTGTCGACCATAAAGCGGTGTGCTCTTAATGAAGAAGGTGTAGTTCGAAGGAAAGTGCGGGTTTCAGGAACAAGCTCCCTGATTTCATCAGAACACATCCCATTGTAGTAACGATAAAACAATGAAATACATCCCGCATTGCGTCGATGATCCAGCGAGTTAATAGAGTTAGCTACCCTGCTGTCGCCGATGAGCTTCTTCACCCTCTCCTGCACGCGGTCGAGTAACTTCAAAATAGACTTTGAAGCACCGCCACATGCATGAGAGTTGTATTCCATTTTCGGTCGGATATAGGTGGTATAAATACTGATGCAGTGAAATATCTTTTGAACAGCCTTAAAAAACCGAGGCACTTGAATGTTTCTTTTGAGACTTGAAAAATATCAACGTCACACTGAATCTTCATGCCAAGAACATCAAGAGCATCTGATTCCCCAATATTTACATCATTCATAATTACAGATGGAGCAGCAAGTTCGGTCATGCATCTGTGCTTAATAGCCAATCACCTTCATCAATTTCAGTCCTGTCAATACGTAAGGTTGCTGGTTCAACTGCCTGCGGCTCTTTACTTGAAACGTGGTTCAGGGCATCAACATGAGATATCTGTAGCTCCTGTCGGTGTTCCATCACCACATCAGAATGGAAGGCCTGTGCGGCTTCGTGCTTGGCTTTCTCAAAGCGAATATAGCCATCACCAACTACTCCTCTTAGGTTTGTTTCGACACAAATGTTCTAACCGATTAACTCATGAAACTCCAGCTAATTATCATCGACAACATAAAAGGTAGTTTTTATTTGTACGGCGTCAAACTGTTGAAGTATTTGTAGCCCACCGGATAGTCCCTCAATTGCCAATGAATACGGTTGTAACTTACGTGAAATACTATTGGCGACAATTTTGCGGATCCTGTTATGGATAAAGGAGAAGAGTTTTAAGCCGTTCAACCGAGTCTTCCGAATAAACAAATGTTTCTGTGTTCTGGCACTTCGAACATTTTGAGTTTGTCTACAAAAATTTTGAGGCTCGTTCCGAGGGAAATCTAGGCACCGTGGACATCGTTGGAGTTTCGAGCAGTCAGATGCAAAACAGATCTCCTCTAAACAGCTATAACATTTCCCGTGTTTCCTCACTGGTTCAACTGGTTCAGACTTTATGTGTTTACCCTGTATGTATGTATGCCTGTATCTTCATCTGTTCCCCCATAACGTCTAAACTACTTATCATAATTTGATAAATAAGGTATCGTTGAAAGCGTATGGATCATCTGCTGGGCCATGTGATGACAATATAAATTGAGTTTTGGTGCTCTCTGTTGGCACCCTCTGTGGGAAGTCATGGCAAAAAAATATAAAAGAATTTAATGATGCCGTGCTGGGTATCAAATGAAAGGGGTTAATTAGCACATTTCAAAAATATATGTATATATTGTTACATTTTGGGAATAACTACTAAAATCATGGCTCAGATATGATCAGTCAGGTTTTAGTTTTTTAAACTTAGTTCTCGTATTTTGGAAAGTTATTCCTTGGAGAATTATTTCAGGGCGCGAAAAATTCATTATTATTATTTGTAATTTTTTGCAAATTTTTCTTTACTATTTAATGTATGTACATATTTTTATGTTGTTCTTTTCTTTTGCTTTACAGGTCTGCGGAACAATATTGCTTTTATCCGGTTTTTATCTATTCAGCGATACAAAACGAATATTACTCTCCAGACTTTTAGCAGCCACCAGCGAACAACTCAATGATTTACCACAACCTTTATTTTACTACATATCCGTCGGTCTTGCCTTGGCCGGACTAATAGCAGTTTTGGCTGCAATGATGGGTTTTTGGGCATCCTGCCTTAACACTTACTGTTGCTTAAGTTTTTATTTTCTTACTGTCGTAGTCCTTCTACTAGCTGAATCTATTGTTTGTTTGGCCATCACTCTATGGCCACATTGCTTAGGCATTAGTTTGGATGAAACAAAAATGGTTAAAGCTTTACAGGGCAATTATGGAGTGCCGGGCAGAGAACAATTTACCATAGCCATGGATTTGGCGCAAGCAAAATTTGGCTGTTGTGCTATGAACAGTGATATAAATTATGATACTTCTATGTGGAAATTACAAGGTTATGGCCAGCGTGATTGGGTAGTACCCTTAACTTGTTGCGTTTTGGAAAATTCAGGTGATAAACAATCATACTTAGATCCTAAACCGGCTAATGAAACAATGTGCCAATCGCTAGAGAAAAAAGACTACAATCAATATCGTTTTACCACTCCTTGCCTGGATTTCTTAGATAATTGGTATCGTGAACAATATGCCATATTCTTGGCGGCCAGTCTAATTTTGGCTATAGTAGAATTTTGCGTTCTACTCAGCATCACCTTGTCCTGTACTAAAATTTCCAGTAATAAACTCAGAGTAGATAGTTTTGTAGAAATGCGCAAGCGAGTTAAATCGCGGCAAAAGTTAGTGGAAAATATTTATGAACCTGAGGTGGAATTGCGGGCAGTTGAAGAAAATACCAGAGGTGCTATACATGGTGTTCCCAGTGATATATCAGAAGATTTTAAAGAGGTTTATATACAACCTAGAGATCTATATAAACAACGCTTTAATACAACCTTCAAACCGATATCAAGTGATTACAGTGTACCACAAAGAAGTTATTTAGTTTAATATTCGAGTAGTATAATTATTTATAATGTATTGATTTTAGTATTTTTATACGTATGCTATACATACATCCCTATTTATAATTTAAATTAATATTATGCATTTTTTTATTATATCAAACCTTAGCCGCCAAAAGGGAAGTAAGTTATATGATTTTCAATTGTAATTTTGTCAAGACATTCGATATTTTACGACCAATAAAATAATTTCAGAATATTTCATAACATTCAAAAGTCCGGTTACAAATTACAGGAGCTCTATATATGTCTTACTCCAAAAGTTAGTTATTAAAAAGATTTCTCTTTCAATATATTTTTGCAATAATTGTACCCATGCTTTCTTTGTAACTTCTGAGTTTTCTCATCGAGAAAATTTTAATTATTATATCAGCAGCTATTTTTGAAAGTAGTACAAGTCTACTTAAAAAAATAGTTAACGACAATTTCGATAAGATATACATTATATCTTATTCAATTTACAATTAGCTAACTATTTTTAAAGTTGACTTGTGCCACTTTCAAAAGTAACAGCTTTTATTAGACATTCTATTTTTTGCAGGGTGATTTATAAAATAATTCCGCAGAATATATTCAAAAAAATTTTAATTTTTTCCTGTTACTCATCCCGTGTTGATAACCATTTTCTCACATTAGTAACAGAACATGGATACCGTGTCTGGTTTCTGCCACTAATATTATAGTTTCTCGCATCGCAAAATTTATTATCATTCTGTGAAAAACAGGATGAGTGATAAAAAAAAGTTAATATTTTTGTATTTTTATTATGTTTGCAGGGTGATTCATATAATAATTCAACTAATATTCTATGAATCGTCGTACAAAAGATTGGAAGACAAGTATAATTATTAATTTTCTCCTGTGCCTCGTTTCTATAACTAATGTGAGACTTTCTCGCATCGAAAAAATTATTATCATTCTGTGAAAAACAGGGGCGTTACTCTGTAATTCGAAACGAAAGAAAATGCTTTCGAATTGCAATGTAAATAACATACAAATTCGAACAGTTTTCTTCTTGAATCGTATTACAGAGTAACCCCTCATATTTTTGTACTTTTGATAGATTTTCAGAGCGATTCACATAATAATCAAACCATTATTCTATGAATCGTCCTATAAAAGATCGGATAACACGTATGATTATCAAATTTTTTCGATGTTAGAACTTCTTACAAGTTACAGAAACGAGCCACACTGATCTGAGAACTTTTCACAAGTTACAGAAACAAGGCAATGATTAGTGTTATTTCAACAGTTTTCCGTTCAGTTACTTTTAAATGATTTTACCTACATAATATTTTGGGTGTTTCTGTAAAATCTTGCTTTTGACACTTAAATCTTTTTGGCGGCTAAGGCCAAATATATGAGGAAACTATTTTATATGTTACTCTTTTTTATATATTTTAAATGAAATCCTTTATTAAAAGAAGCCAAAGAAATTTTTAAAGCAGTTGTATTTTTTATGGTATGAAACGTTTACATAAAGGTAAATCTGTAGAATTTGCTCTACAATCTGTCACTATTTAAAATGCTTCTATTTAAAGTATTATATAAATGAGCTTTTTTAAGCAGGGTGCTGTAAACTGTTCAAAATCTCACAATCGCAAGCCGGGACCTATAGGGACCCAAGTGGGCTGGTTTTTGAATCTCTAAACTGGCAACCTGTACAACCTAAGCCAGGTACAATATTAAAGTTTTAACGGAAACCAAGTATAAAAAACAGCGAGGATGATCACAAACAAGCAGTCCTTAGGCTTCTGGTACTTGTCGGCGTTCGTGACGCTCCAACTACATATCATTGTCTTAACAACAAGGGACAGCCGAAGCGTTGGAAGGCCTCGAAGTTGAAAACATCGAAACATCCACACGAAAATGTGCTCAACAATTGCACATTTCGCGAACACATTTTTAAATCAGACCTAGAAAGTTCCCAGACAAAATTCAAGTGGTCCAACAGTTGTAAGCAGTGTTGGCATTACTCGATTGATTTTTCGATCGATTGGTTAATTTGATTGATTGTCAATCGGATTAATTTAATCCTGATTAAAATAATCATGATTAAATATGGTAATCGTAAACAAATAATTAAATTATGACAATTTACATATATATTTTCTCATCAATGTGTATATGGATGTGTATAAAAGAAATTATATGAAAAAAAAAACAAAAATCGAGATCAAAGCCTGTAATTGACTCTAACGCGCAAAAACATGGAGAAAATTACGTCTATGACGAAAATAGCGGAAATTCGGAAAAATTGCAATATTGGAAAACGGCTCTAAATCTGATTAGAACTCGCTAAAACTGTAAGGAATATCCAGAACTGGGAAAAATCGCGGACACCACTAAAATTGGCAAAAACATGATAATATTTTAAAGATTTCAAACTTTAATATTGCCCCTACAAATGTAGGAAAGCCAAAGCCTTGGAAAATCACGCTTATCGCGAAAAAAGTGAAAAATCCGTAAAGTTGATTGAAAGTCGCTTATACTACAAGGAATGCGAAAAATTCAATAAAAACTGAGAAACTGGCGCAAATTGCTAACAGCGGCATGATAGCAAACTCTGACTTTGATGAAAATCGTTAAAACTGTAAAGAATCTAAAAGCCTACAAAAAAAACTGTATCATCGCGAACATGCCAAAAATTCGCGAGAAATCGCAATATAAACAAACCTTAAAATTGATTGGAAATAGCAAATATGGTAAAAAAAATCTTCTTCTCGCAAAGAACCCGAAAAACTCGCAAATTTGCTTAATTGCTGAAATGTTTTGAAGAAAAACTGCAAAGAATAACAAAATCTCAGATAATCATACAAATACCGAAAATGGTGAAAACTCGCAAAAACATGTCTGCAAAAGATTTAATGTTGAGCTTTTTAACAATTTTTTAATTTAATTTTGAAACTTCTATACATAAATTCCAACCGATTCAAACTACAATAATCAATCGAAATTTTTTAGACAGGATTAACGATTTTTGATTACGATTGATAATCGTAATCAAAAAAACGTTGATTACGATTAGTTAGTTTTTAATCGTTAATCACGATTAGCCCTTTTAATCGTTAGTTGTTAATCATTAATCAGATTAACGTTTTACCAACACTGCCCGTTAGCATACAGCCGTATGATTTTGGATCTCAACGACAAAGTGGATGATTTTCCATTAAAATTGATCATGAGCGATTATGCTCATTTTTATCTCAGCGGTTCTTATCGGTTTTGGTGGAGGGCAAATCCACGCATAATTTATAAAGATCTTCCGATTTGACTGCCGTGGACTTCTTCCTCTGCGGATGTTTAAAGTCGTTGTTACACGCGAACATGGCCACATCTTGGAGGAATTAAAGAACAACATTCGTGCCGAAATTGACATCGTGACACCACAAATGCTGCGCACAATTATGCAAAATGCATCCAATTATTGAAACAAAATTTATAAGTGAGAAGAAATATAATATTCAGTTATAAAAAAAAACTATAGTGAAAGAAAACCAGATGATGATTTTTGCGTCACCCTGGAGGCTGAATACTTGGGTGTTTTAATAGATAGTAAGCTTTCTTGGAAAAGGAAAAACATTCTATATCGATCGAAATTTCAATACAATTTAAATACAAATTTCGATCGATATCGAATGCAGTAATTTGCCCCCTAGATTTACAGACAGGTTGTCAGGCCGGTTATTTCCTATGGTTGTGTGGTATAGTGGGAGGCATTGAGGAAGGAGAGTCAGAGGGGATTACTTGCTAAGGTCCAGAGGTATGCATCACAGGTGCCCAAAGGAGCAAACCTCAGGCTGCCTTAGAGGTCAATCTTCACCTGCTTCCCATAAAGAACTTTCGTGGCGAGAACGTCGGCGAGGGATCAACATTGAATGAGATCAGTGTTAGAGGGCGGGTCTCCTTAACCCTGGGTTCGCAGACTTTAAGGTCGTTGAAATTGATTTTAGTAGGACACCGTCACTGGTAATTCCGGATAGGGACTTTTGGTTGCGCGGTCTTTACGGACGGGTCAAAAATGGGGATACGCACGGGCGCTGCTGTCCATATCTTGGGGACGGGCATTCGCAGTTCTTTCAGATTACCGAATGAGTGTAGCGTTTTCCAAGCTGAGCGATCCTCCAGTTCACGGAACTGGTGGCCAAATATGTGGCTGAAGGCGAGAAGATATCCTTCTACGTCGACAGTTAAGCGGCGCTAATAGCTTCGAAGGGGCACAGTGTCAAATAGAAACTATTTAGCGACTTTAGGAGAGCCCTCAACTTGCTTATGGACAAATATAGTGTCAGACTATGTTGGGTTCCTGGTCACTGCTATGTTGAGGGAATGAAACTGCTGATGATCTGGCAAAAATATGGACGGCGTTAGATGAGGAAATGTGTGACAGATCGGTTAAACTACCGATGGGTCATTACTTTAAGGAACTCAGTAATTGGGTGTTGAACAGGGCAAACCGTTCATGGGGAAGTAGAGAGGTTTGTAGTCTCGCGGGATATGTGGCCAAAACTTGACGTAGGAAGATCCAAATTACTACTAGTTATAAATAGGAAGGTGCTAATAGTCTTAATGGGCACGTTGACTGGCCACTGCTCGGTCAGAACGCGGACCAGCTTCTGGAAATCTGGCACTCCAGATTGCTGTAGGATGTGCGAGGATGAAGAGGAACCAGAAACCGTCGAGCATATTGTCTGGCATTGCACGAAGCTGCAACACCACAGGGTTAGGTGGCTGATCAGACGTTTTCATGAGAGCATTAGTGATATTCATTATGGGAATTAAGTGGTTCAATGACAGGTAATAGGGTTTTTTTGGGGTACATAGGGGGTGCAGTTTCTAATGGGTATAAGTAAAGAGAATCACAATGGATCCGATTTGGACTCCCGAGTGCAAGTGTGTTACAACACTACCCTTCATAACCTAACCTAGCCTCACCCTGTAGGTCAAATTGTGTCGATGCATATAGCATCAGAAGCAGGAACGGCAACTATGTAACGCATGTCTCTCGACAGCTGCGGCTAATATGTAGTTGTAGCTGAAGTTCTACTTAAATGTGATGGCACACACAGAGGACTAGATTTTAAAGGTGTCAGTGAAATGTCTATCTATGTAGTTACTTAGGTCGATGTTTAAAATAATGCATTACATATACCTATATTCCCAAAATATAAGTATTCTTACCGCAACAATTATTTTATAGTGAGAAAGGGAGAGAGAAAGTTGTAGGGATTGTTTTAGATATCATAATCTATGGGAATGATAATCCAAAGGACCGAATCAATAAAAATTATGGTGCTCTGTATTCATGTCACCTAAAGAGAAAGACTTAGACCTTAGATTACGGATGGATGTTACACAAGTATAAGAACTAACCGCTAGTGGCAATTGAGATAATTGTGAGCATTACTTATTAGATAATTGTGAGTATAGCTTATTAGTGTTTTCTTCCGGACTATACGCTGTACTTTTGTGCTATTTTTATTTTTACTTCCGGAACCCTCAGAGCAATTTTATACATATTTATTTGTACAAATAATACCATAATTCCAGAATGTAGAATACATTGTTAACTATGTTTAAGTACAATTTGCGAAGACTTCACGGAGCTGTATAAAGTCAACGGGGAAGGTGCCATTGCTAACAGTATCATATGATTTCTTTAGAATAAGTGGCAGCTCAATCTCACTGCTATTGAAGGTTAATTTTTGTTAAAATTGAATTATAGTGCCAGCTAAAGGGAATGCTGCTCTCGCGGAACATATGCTTATACTTATCTGAAACGTAAAGGATCTCTGACAAAAACTAAACGCTTAAAAGTACTTATACTTTTCTTAGGATTATTCATGAAGATAGCTTTAATAAAAAGATTTTTTTTTAATGCGGATTAAGTATATTTTTCAGTATAATGGAAACTTAAGTTTTAACTATGTACACACATATTATATATTATTAAGTTTGGAAGGAATTACATTTACATTTAAACAATTTTAACTATAATACAACAAAGTAAAAAATAAAAATACATACATACATTTAAATTGTCAATACAACTAACTATTCAAAATCATCATCCTCAGAACTCTCCTCAACTATTTGAATTTGCGCTTTAGGTTTAGGTTTCCTCTTGTTATAGTCCTTTTCTAGAAGACCCATTTTTCTAGCTCTTCTTCTTTCTTTAAGGATCTTTTCCGCTCTCTCTAGAGGGCACAATGACATTTCAGCATTGTCAGTAATTGCACTGTCTTCCTCTTCCACAACAAAAGAATCTGGCACATACTGGGAATAAGTGTCTTCTGGTAGCACAGCCTGGGAGAATATACGTGACCGATCATTGTATACGCGCGGTGCTGGTATTTTGAATGTACCTCTTCTTTGTTGGGGACTCCTACGAGGTGCAATAAACATTTTTTTACCATTGATTATTTTGTATATTTAACTTACTTTAAGGATCGCAAATACATAGCTTGCATATGTGAGGTAGATGCTTGATCGGGATCATCTTCATCACTGGGCACTACAACAGAATCGTATGCATAACAACCAATAGTATGCTCATCTTCATCATCACTTTGGTCGGAACCGCTTACACGTGCTTCTTTTTCTATAAAGGAGTTGAAATGCCGACGTTTCCTTCGTTGACGAAAAATACTCCCGTCATTAGGCTTAAAATGTGAAAATATAGGCGTGATAATCTGTGATAGCAAAATGATTTTTCTTATCTTAATATCTAAAAATCACGAGACTGTGTTCTTTTAATCTAATCTCCGATTTCAAAAATATTTTGTGAGTATGTATGATTGGTTCCAACTTGAGAAATAAGAACCGGTAGGTGGCGCTGATGTCTAGATATTTTTTTTTTAATATTAATATTTTTAAAGCGATCTAATGTCAGAACAATACCTACATGGGTCACTTGTAAGAATATAAAAAGACAATTAGCTTTACCAGCGCGAGATATAGTAGATAAAATTAAATTATAAGAAATCGGAGCAATTACAAAGTTTTTATTTATCGATGCATCAGAATAAAATTCTTTTGGCTTCCCCTTTAATATGTTTGCCTTATCATTGAGTTACATATCGCTAAGCATTTAGAGTCCTTTTGGAAGACTATTGGATAACAAGCTATATGGAAGCCTGGCATCGGGAAAAGTGCAACGAAGAAGATATCAGAAATCCATATATAACTTCTAACCAGGATGTTAGCACTGAATACATTCTTATAGTTGCATGCGACAAACAGATAGAAACATTAATACCGAATAGGTATCTATCAATGTTGCTCAATAGCCTGGCATATTGCTATCTAGGGCATGTGTGAGAACCAGCCCCAAAGGTTACTTACAGGATCAGAAGCTGAAAGAAGATTATATTAGAGGTCAATTTGAAGTTTGGGGCTTTTTTAAGCCCCAAAACTTCAAATTTTTAGCTCTAATGCTTTGCCAGGAAAAAGCACCAAGTTAGTTATTTATGTTAACAAGGTGCTAGAGCTAAAGAATTGAGTTTTTGGGGCTTAAAAAAGCAATAATAATACCGAAAAAAGCACCAAAATGGCATCGCTGTCCTGGACCTTAAGCAAATTGTTTATACAACATGTAAACTATTGGAAGATTAGGAGATGCTCGTGAATCTGGAGTTGGGACAGTTCTATGTATATGAAGCGGGCATGTCTTGGCTAGTTCATCCGCAATAATGTTACCGGGCACATCAACATGCCCCGGTCCAATTCCGATGTTGTGTAGACAGCAGATAGAGCGTGTAGTGCAGCCTTACTATCGGTACGTATACGGATATCCTGAAAAACCTTAAGTCCGACGTACTTTAAGCATTGTTAACGTTATTTCCATTTGAATAGGGAAATAAGGTTAATTACTTTATTTCCAAATTTTTGTTGACTTTATTTCACTTTTAAAAATTCTATAAAGTCAATTTACTTTATTTCCATTGACCTTATTACCTGTCACCCTTAAGGTGAAGGTACTAGCATGCGTTAAATACGCTAATGCGTTACAGACTTTTGTCAAAAAAGTTGAAATAGTGTGTTTCCATAAGGCAAGATACAAAGCGAAGTTTGCGACGCGCGTAACTCGCAAAAAGTTGAACATTCTTCAACTTTCACGCGTCGTATACAAAATGACAGGTAGTGCTGCCAGATTCATATGCTAAAATGTTTGTTTAATGGAAATAAATTATTAGAAATTAATTTTTTTATTAAAAAATGGATGAAAACTGCATTAAATATATAAAGAAAAATAAAACTTAAAGGCAAGACAAAATATAGCCGGCAAAGGCTTGAAATTGTATAAGCAGAAGAGCATCAAAAGCGTGGTGTGTAACTTGCCATTCTTAAAGCGTTAAAAGTTCGAAAAGTAAGAAAAGCGTTGCCGCGTAACGCGTGGTATGTACCTCCACCTTTAAAGTGTGTCGGGCTTAAGGTTTTTTAGTCTCAGTATATCGAAAAGCGGCCTCGCTGATTACAGATTTTTGCATATAATGGAAAAAAGTAATAAAATATGGTTTTTGGTTGATACCAATATTGACTTGGTACATTCAGATTCATTGCGAAGTATCGCGATGTTATGCAAATTAAATATTTGAAAGTGCTATAAACTCAATTGACGTTATTTCGTCTTTGAAAACGCAATAAAGTTTATGGTGAGAAATAAAGTTAATTGACATTATTGCCATTGACCTTATTATCTGTCACCGCGTAGTTCAGTAGAAACCTAACGGAATAGGAACAGGATGAGAGTGTTAGTTAATTATTGTAAAAACTTGATGTAACGGTGCTACGAATGTTGAAATCTTTAGAGCTTATTTTTTGAAAACGGTTTAATTTTTTTTACTTTATCTCAAAACTTCACTGGCAAAGTAAAATATGAATGTATATTTTTCAAAGAAACAAAATGTCACTTGAAGTGTTGATTTAGCACAACAGTTTATAACCCGAAAATGAACGCTGATACACGTATTTTTAACCGACTTCAAAAATGGTGGAAGTTATCAATTCGTGTGTATTTTGTTTACTTTTTTAGGGTTCCTTACACCAAAAGTGTAAAGGACCCTATTGTTTTCGCTACGCTGTCCGTCTGTCTATCCGTCCGTCTGTCTGGCTCTCTGTCTGTCACAGGCTGTTTTCTCGGGAACCGTAAGAGCTACGGACCTGAAATTTTCACAGAATATGTAACACTTTGGCCGCTACAACAACAAATATATACTAGTTAAAAATTAAAGAATAGACCACCAATTAACACCGATATTTAAAACAATAAAAATTAAAGGGTGTTAATGTAATTTTGAATTTGTAATTTCGACAATTCTCTGTATCTTGGAAACCGTAAGAGCTAAAATCTTCAAATTTTAAAAAACTGAAAAAGCGCTTAAAGAAACACAGCACCAAAATTAAAAAAAATCGCTAAAACGCAAAAAATCACCAAAACTAAAAAGATCGCCAATAAACTAAAAAAACGAAAAAAGTCGTCAAAGCAAAAAAAACAACACAACCTAAAAAAAATCGCTAAAACTAAAAATATCGTCAAAAAACGAAAAAAAATTGACAAAAATGGAAAAAATACACCGAAAACAAAAAAGCGCCAAACAAAAAAAAAAGCGCCAAAACTAGAAAATCGCCAAAAACCGAAAAAACTGCTAAAACGAAAGTGTCAAAGCCAAAAAAAAAATCGCTAAAACTAAAAAAAATCACCAAAAACCGAAAATCGCCAAGTGAAAAAAGGCGCCATAACTAAAATAAATCGATAAAACTAAATATATCGCCAAAAAGGAAAAAAACGTTAAAACAAAAAATACGCCAAAACGAAAAATTCTCCAAAACTAAAAAAATCGTCAAAAAACAAAAAAAAAATTGTAAAAACGAAAAATCGCAACAAAAAACACCAGAATGAAAAAAGCGCCAAAACAAAAAAAAATCGCTAAATCTACAAAAAAAAACTTAAAAAATAAAGAAACTTAAAAAATAAAAAACTAAAATTAAACGAAAAAGCAAAATGAAAAAATTGCCAAAATGAAATAGGGGCAAAACCGAAAAGGGAAATATATGTGTATTCGTGCGGAACCCTACGTGTGCGAGCTAAGGTCGCACTTTACTTAATTTATTTATATTGTCATTTGTGAACCGATTTGCAAAATTCTTATTTTGTTTGAAAGTGTTTGCAGGCAATTGCAAGCAATTTGGTAACATAATTTTTTTCGACAATATGTGGGGAAATTTTCTTCTTTTTTATTTATTTGCTTATCTTTAAATCAGATGAGAATTAAATATGTAATGTAAATGATGCTTCATAAATTACTTTAACTCGAAATAAACTGCTCAAGCTTTAAAAGAATTTAATTTTTGTGAAAATTCTTTTTACCATCGATTATTTCATACCAGAAGCAATGCTAACTATGACACAAAAATATAACTTACCCTTTGCGTGGCTGCCACTTCTTCACAATCACTGTCATCATCGTGAGCGGGCTGCGAATCTATTGCACTCGCACAACCATTCAATTGTAGCTCATCGCATTCATGCTCCGAATCACTATCGAATATTTTTCTTTTTGAAGCTATACCTTTTCTGTTTCTTATCACTATTACACTTTCATTTTGCTGTGAGGCTGGAATAACTGCAGAGTTCCTCGATGGTTTGGTTGAATTATTTGACACGCTTACAGACGATGTTAACGTTGAACTGTTGGTCAACAATTTCGGCAATTTTCCTTTGCCTTTCGTACTTTTCAAATACATATCGAAAAGACTAGGAGATCTTTCATATTTTTGTTTATCGGTGGGTAAACGAGAGGAAGGAGAAGTTAGTATATCGTTGGGGTTTTGCGTACTTAATAACGGTTTATGTGGAGAGGTTGCTGGATTAAGAGATGATTGACACTTTTGTATGTTTAGATTAGTAGATAATTTTGAAGCTAAAGAAGAGCCTTTACACGCTATGGGTTTTTTAATAGGTGATCGTATGTGTTCTTCGGCAAAAAGATCGGGAGATTCCCTTACAATAACTGAGGTTGGGGTGCTAAAAAGGTTTTCTTTTAAACTTTCTCTTCTAATAAAAGGCTGGGTATGTTTAATTAGTTCTTGTTCTTCTGGAAACGGCTCCATAAATGCTTCCATATCTATATCTAAATCTTGTTGTAAAGACAATTCAGCTGGTGTTTTAAATACTGAGGATAGAGATGGGTTTTCTGATTTTCTTATACGACTAGAGGATAGATCTAAGTCTGGTGTGGAGTTTAAAGAAGGGTTATTTAAGTGTTCTTTAATGGAAAGCTTATTATTTGTTAAGTTTGCTATTTCAGGAGTCTTATTAACATCCTGTGACGAAGTTCTAGTATCATTTTTGTCTTCTTTTGATTGACTTTGACTAAATTTCAATTCAGCTTCAGCAGCTGCCATTAATAAATCGTCTTCATCGGGTAAACTAAAATCTTCAAAATGGTTTATATTAGTCTCTGCTCCTAACGTACGCATTTCATTGGGTTTAATTTTTGTTTTAAAAACATTTTCTACATCTGCTAATTCATGTTTAGGTGCTGCAGATTTTGTTGTATTTAAAGAGCTTTCTTTTAGTTTATTCCCTAACATGAATAACATATTTTGAGCCATCTTCGAGTCGGTAATAGTATCTGCAGTATCACTCTTTTCTTCATATATTTCATGCTCTTCTTTAGTTTCTTCAAGTCTGCTCAGCAAGCAGTTCTTTTTCAATGACTGTTCTCTTCTTAGTGTTGTTGCTCCCTGTATAGGTGTAGACTTGAAAGCTATATCTGGTTCATTAAAGTCTACCCATTGGCTGCAGTATTTCGACTCGGTTATTGAAAAATCTTCAAAATTATTCATAGTGTTTTCATCTTCTGGCTCCATAAAGTTTTCATATACCATTGACTCTTGTACATTGCTTTGCATTGCAGACTTTATTTTATCCTTGTAAAAGTTAGTTTCTTTAAAACGCTGCTGTATCCAGTCGTAATTATCATGTCTTTTGCCATCGCCATAACCTTCAAGAATGTTGTCCAATTTCTTTTGAAAATTGTCCATTTCTTGAGGATTTTCTTCCTCGGACTCACTATCACTGTCTAAACATTCTTGCTTGTACTTCTCTAAATCCAACTCATCTATAAACTTTTCAAGTTTCTCTAAGCCTCCAAATAGATCTAAAATTATTCCGTTTATTTCTCTAATGGATTTCTCTTCTTTAGAAAAATTTTCGGTTTCGTTATCATGTAAAGTACTCAAAACCTGCATTTGTTCTAAATTTTCTTTAATATATTCCGGCCTCATTGTTAACAGCAATGTTTTCATTTCCCTAGACAATTCTTTAGATTTCAAATGATATGCCAGATCACTTATTTCTGATCTCTTCAAAACTTCCGGTGTGGTTATAGTTGTTTTAAGAAATTCTTTAAGTTTACCCAAACGTTCCGCATCAGTTTTCTTAGTTGAGGGTTTATCGTCCACAATTCCCGTAGGATTTTTATCACTGTCATCATCAATATCACATAAATCAATTGTGTCATTAGAAAAATCTTTAACAGTTTTTTGACTGTCATTCAATATAGCGTTTAAGAGGTCTTTAGTTTTACTTTTTGTACTAGAATCTTTAAAGAAATTTTTGATTGAGCCCTGACTATTGTATATTTTATTTTGTGCATTTTTAATTGTCCTTTGAGTTTGTGTAGCTATAGGAGATTGTAAATCTTGAAAAAGATTTTTCATTTTATCCAATTTGTTGACAATGTTTTGTTGCGTTTGTAGTCCAGGTTTAGCTTGTGTCATGTTTGTATCGTTTTCAAAAAACTCCAATTCTTCTTTATCGAGTTCTTTAGGTTTCTTTTGAAAAAATTTACGCAAATCCTGAGCAGCTTTCTTAGGAGTGACTTTTTTGTTATTCGTCGATTTTTTGCTTTTCGTGCTGCTTGCAATTTCTTCATCATCCGACGGTGGCTTAATAAACGTTTGTATACATTTCGGTTTAAATTCAGTGGGAACTAAGCGGGGAGAATGTTCATATAAAGACTGCTGTACTACACTTGATTTCAAAAGCTTTTTATTAATTTGATCCTTATTGGACAATACCTCACGTAGCAATTGTTGCTCTCTACCCTCTGTAACCATCATTATAACATGACCAGTTTTCTTGCGACCAGTACGGCCAATACGTTGGACAAATCTCATAGGATTAGAGGTGCTTATGTCAAAACATATAATTAGTTCCACTTCACCCACATCAATGCCTTCTTCTCCGATTGATGTGGCTATAAGAATGTTACTTTTACCCGAACGAAAATCACTCATAATTTGAATCTGCTGTTTTTGTGTTAAAGCTCTTAAAGAGCCAGTGCCACCTTGGCCTGTTAAAAAAGGGGTTTAAAAAATAAAATACGAAATATATTTAAATGTTCGTTGCTTACCTACAAAACATCTTGGTTTAAGAAGAGGTACATGTTGTAACAACATGCGGTAAATTAACATCACTGATTCACGATATTCACAAAAAACTATGGCACGAGAATCTTCATTTCTCTGAAAAAAAATAAGTTATATCATTGAATAAATACATTTAATATGATTATTTCGAACTTATTGGCTTTTGAATAAAAATTAATTGTTTGGTTACGGTTCGTAACGTTATATTCAGAAAACAATGTTGTTCTGTTCTGCTCAGCATGTTGAAAATTGTATTAATATCATTTTTCCCTATTTCCTTGGAATATTAATCATGAATGTTTCTTTCTGAATATAATGTTGCGAACCTTAGCCTAATAATCAATTTACATTCAGATAGGCAGTATATTTTTGTAGCTCCCGATCAAAAAATAGGGATGTAACAAGCTTGTAGTGTGTATATGTGTCTGTCTGCGCTATCGTAGAGCCCAAATGGATGTACCGATATTGATTTCGATTTCTTTCTTTGAAAGCTGAGTTGATCGAGAGTGGTATTAGCTATTTTTGAAGAAAATTGGTCCAGGCGTTTAGAAGTTATCACTTCTATACTCCCTGTATTCTCTTGAGTCTGTGTGTCTAAGGCACCGTACATCCAAATTTTTCTTTGAATGTTCAATATTCACATGCTTTGAAATTTCTTTGTTAAATAAAAAATAATTTGATCGAAAGATTAAATTAAAAATGAACTTAAGCCAAACTAATTAAATAACTTTGGATAAAAACCACACAGTTCGACTAAAAATTCATAACTCAATTATTGATGTAAAAATTTTAACCAAATTGACAATCCTTAATTTTCAAAACAATGAAAAGTTTATTATGAAATATTTACCTCGAAATGTTTAAGCAGACATTCACGAGTCTTTTCAAACTTTGGGTGTCCAAAATCTAAATCCTTGGGTATTTCAGCAATTTTACCATTTGTCATAGGAGCAGCTGAAAACTCAAATGGATTCGGACCCATTTCTTTTTTGAGATTCTCAACCAAATTATATAAGCGAGGATCCATTTTTAAAACGAATTTATTTTTACCATCTTCATCTTCTTCGAAGTTGTTTAGGAATACTCTTAAACCGTGCCGTTCTAACAATTCCAGGGCATGATATATACTTATACAAATGGAAAAGTTACTACTAATGGCCGAATGCTGAGGATGCCGACCCATATGAAAAGAACGATCACGGTAACGTTTTTGTTCGTACAGTAGAAAATTACGATTGATGTTTGTTAACGAACCAGATAAAACCTCGGCCTCTGTTAGGTGTCTGAGATAGGGATCTACAATCACTAATAGTTGTTCACGTAATTCTTTAATTTTTTCACCCAATGAGACAATCACAGTGTCCATAGTTCTTTTGTGAACATAAGGCAACACATCAATCGATGTTTCCCAGCGCACTTCGAGATGTGATATTAGAAGATTGCGGCATACCTCAGCTACATCTTCCATAGTGCGACCAGGTGTAGCAGATAAGGCCAAAACGCGAAAATATTTTGAATTTCTTGCTAAAGCTTGTGTAACTTCAGTATAAGCATATTTGCCTTTAGCCTTATGGGCTTCATCTATAACAATAAGTTTGACATGATCAAAATTAAAAGCAGTCTTATTCGCTTGGTCCGCTTCTTGAAAAGATCTTTCATCTACGCTGCCAACTTCTTGTTGTCGGCCACCAATAATATCTGATTGAACTACTTGAGGCGTAGCGAAAAACACTCTTTTAGTTTTCCATATTTCATTTCTTTTCGATCTGTGCAATTTGCCCGTCAATTCTATAGTATCTTTTTTGGGAAATGGCATAATTTTTTGGCATGCTTCGATTTGTTGTTTCACCAAAGGCCTAGTCGGCGCCATAAATATTATTTTCCCACGTGGATACCAACGATAGAAGTTGTACATAACAACGGCTGCTATAAATGTCTTACCCAAACCTGTTGGCAATACCACTAGGGTATTGCGGTACAAAGCTGCCTGTACAATACTCATTTGATACGAACGACAAGTCAAATTGTTGGGATATATCCAAGAATCGCCCATATTATTGTCAAATCCCTCATGCTGCGTGCCTTCTCGTAGTCTTGATGTATTTGGCTCTTCCAATGGATTGTCTAGTAAGCACTGTAAGGCAGTATCATCCAAGCCTAGCTCTGCCCAGGCTTCTTCACCTTGTGTATTTATTTTATTCTTCGACATGGCACTTGGAACGTTTCAACATTAATATTTATTAAATTAAGTAAAATAAAAAAAGCCCCAGAGAACTAAAACAAAGTTTCGCAAACAAACAATTTTTTTATTTTCAACAGCTGTTAATTGATGATCGGGGTTGGCAACTGAGACTTTTAAATTGTAGCAACTAAAAAAATAATTACATATGGGATATAATTGTACCAAAACAGATTTTTGAAACCAGAACCAAGGCTAATTCAGTACCAGTTAGCCTTATCATCACAGATGATCATCAGCAGAATACACCCCATCAGTCAAACTCTCTATAAGAAAAGAGAAAAACTTTAACCCGAACTGTCAAAGCACAAATAAAAATAGTACTACACCTACTTTGTATGTGTGTTATTTTATTGATAAGGTCACTTGAACTTAATTCGCTTTGACCAGAACATGTACTAACATGCAATTCATACGATGATATTTTCCGTGTTTTTTAAAACAAGATATTTTATGAATGTTACCGAACGGTGTAGAGCAAGGCGAACTCAGTACTAGGTAGCCTTATCATCACAGATGATCATCAGCTGATTACACCCCATCAGTCAAACTCTATATAAGAAAAGAGAAAAACTTTAACCCGAACTGTCAAAGCACAAATAAAAATAGTCCTACACCTAATTTGTATGTGTGTTGTTTTATTGATAAGTCCACTTGATATTAATTCGCTTTGGTGTAGAGAAGCAAACGGTGTAGTGAAAAAATCACATTTTCAGTTCTCGGTGATTTTTTTTCATATATTTCTTTAGTTCTATTTGCATTTTATCTGATTGTCTCTCTCTCTTATGTGATTGTGTTGGGTTTTTTATTGTTGTCAAAGAGCATATAAAGCAAATTTTGAGAGTAATAAATAAAAAAAGGCATGCAACTAGAAATCATCGTACGAATGCAAAAGGTTTTTGGAAGCAACTTTTAAAGAGAACTAAAAATAAAACTGTTTGACTTTTAAGGTAATTTTTGAAGTTTGTTTATTATAAATATTATATAAAATAAGAAGAAATTTATTATTCAGGCTTAAGGTCGCTCAATTTAATTTTTACAATTAAATCATTTTTATTGAAAAATAATTTTTCAAAGTCTACGAAGTGCCAGACTTGAGCACTGAACTTGTGTAGTGTATAGTTGACATAAGCAATTAGTACTCAATTTTTCAATAAATTGAGTCAAGTTCGAAATGCAACCCTTTCTCACAAGTATGTTTACTGCAAAGTATGTTCAGTGAGAAGCGAAAATTGTATACAGTGGCAAGACCATGGTGTAATAATTATACAGATGACAGTATAACGTCAGATGATTATTTTTTTCTCTGGTAATTTTGTGCATAAGCTACATCAAAAACGTGTATTTTTGACAACCATTATCCAGTTTTTTGTTGTATTCGTTGCCCTTCGTTGACAAGTCAAACGCTAATTGAGTAAGCTTAATTTACTATGTGTTAACACTAAATTTAATTACTCAATTAAAACTAAATTGTCTCAATTAAAAATCCATGTCTGAAATGGTGCATCTCTAAAGAAATTATGTCGCTGCGGAAACTAAACAAAAATGACATTTGAGGTAATTATACGGCCACACATCAAACAAGTTTCAAATATCTTCATCGGCGGTAGTGAAAATTAAAAGTGTTTTGTTTTTTATCAAACTCTACGAGTGAGGTTTTTTGCAGTAATCCAGTCAAAGGAGTCCCTGTTTGATCAAACAGTTTAATGTGTTGCGCGGTCCATTAACATTTTTCTTTTACAGTTCAATATCAATAAAAAATGATCCAAATGTACCAATTTTGCCATCCCTGTTGTGTAACGTTTGATTTCCGAATATATCGGAGTTGTCATTTTTGACGCCGCTAATTTGTTTGACAGAGGTGTTCTTAGAGACAGTGCTGTCAGATTTTTTCCGACGTCTTTCGCCAAATTGATATTAAAAATCACCAAAAGACGCCAAAATCTGTTTTATGTAGTTTTTCTTCATATATATTTTGTATTAAATTTGTTTTTATACAGTAATAGTTTTTTTAACATAAGTTTTTATAAAATAGTCGCATGTACAATTTGCAGAAAATCGTCAAAAGTAGAAATAAAATCGCCATAACCATTTCTTGTCAATTTTTCTCATCAAAATTCAAAATCCATTAATGACTGTAATTAATGTAAGAAAAATCATCAAAATCACTTTGTTTTAATATCTTAAAGACAAGTTTTTGTGGGACTTATTTTCGAAAATACTCTTTCCACAAAGAAATCGTCCTGAAATATAAAAATTTTTAGGTTCCATTATGCTGAAAAATATCCATAAAAATCTCCAACATATTTACTTATCGCCAGAAAATTCGCCAAGTCGCCAAATCAACAATTTTGACGCCAAACAAGTTTAAAAATGGCCACGTATGGCGAGAAATCGTAATATCTGACAGCCCTACTTATGCTGACTTTAGACGACATTTTTTTTTACATATGGCTTGTCAGGTATGTGAGATGAGGTAAGTTCGTATGTTTGTCAAAATTGTACATTTACAGATGGTTTATAATTTTTGCGTTTACATGACATGTGCAACTTTATCTGACATAACCTCTAAGTGCTCACAACAGCTGAGTTTTTGCACAATTTTCATAAATATATAAAGCGAACTATGCTTTTTAATGTTTTTTCAGCCAAACCACACTTTTGTTAATTCAATACAGCTGATGTCATATGCCTTGTGAGATGAAAATAGAACACGCTCTAATTGAAAAATTTGCATATGACTTTGCTTCTGTAAATGTCATCTGACAATGTTTCATATGTTTCACACGGCATGTACAACATTTGCAGTGGGAAATTTGACAATTCAGATGTAAAATACATGTCTAAAGTCAGCATTAGAAAACATACCTTAAACTTAGCAGAGTTGCCGTTTTGGTTGCTTTTAAAAAAAATTGGTCATTTGGCTCTTCAATGTGCCTTTTTAATTTTGGTTACTTTTTTGTGGCTATCAAAAATACATACATATGCGCAAATATGTATGTATTTTGAAAAACTGTTTAATAACTAAAATTTCTAAAACTGGCAATAAATTAAATATTTACAAAATATAATTAAAGCGGAAGGAACTTAAAAAAGGATATAAAAGCTCGGTACAACTATAATGTCAAAAAAACGTTTACCTCAGAAGATTGATAAATAATATCATATGTATGCACTTTGTGCCCTCTAATATGACGCCACAGAGGAATATTCAAGGTACAAATATAATTTTGTAAAATCGACTTAATACATTTTTTTAATTTTTCCATTTTCAAGTCGCTATAATTCGCGAACCAGAAAAAATGTTAGGCCAAGGTTTTTCACAGATGTGCTTATCACCTGTATAAATCCACCTTGGGCAAAACTTGATCGTCTACCCCCAAGTTAAGACTGTCTACATTCGCTTTTGGATTTGTTTTTTTTAAATTTGGGTACAAAAAATATTTGTTCCTGGCAGCACTGTTTGGCTTCTCTCTCACGCTAACATCACACACACCCAAACAGCAAAACTAGCGTTGTCAACTTTTAGATTTCAAAAAGCACTAAAACAATTACAAACGAGTAATGCTTGAAAAAAGCCACTAAATTTTAATTTTTTGTTTTATTTAAAAACATTTTTATATATCTGTATTCTCTAAATCGATCAGATTTAAAACGAATCGATTTCGAAAAATTAAATCTACTAAAAGCAACATTATTATATTATTATATATGATCATCATATACTACGTTTATACGCACGACTTTTTTTGCAAATAATAAGGTAGTGCTGCCAAGTATGTATTTTTATTGTAACTTATTAACCCACGAAAACAATTGCTGATTAACGCACTATTTGCAAATAAGAAGTTTGAGATGACAGCTTTAAATATGTTTGCTAATAAAAAATAATAAATAGAAATATATTAGTCATAAATAGATAAATATTCAGTGATTTAATATATAACAATAAAAGAATTTGGCAGCACTTTGAGTAGTAATAGTTATTGCTACAGGTTTTTCATAGGAATTATCGGGTTATCATAAAGAAAAAACTGCAACTTTTGAATCTGTTTTCATCCCTACTTAAAGACTTTGTACAATAAGACCTGTCAGTTGTAGTTACTCTGTAAAAAATTAAAAAAAAAATTACATACACATTTTTCAGGATACTTTGGCATTTTAGAGAATCTTGCAGCGGGAAGCTATGTCCTTTTTAGTCAATACTTTTTTAGAGGAAACTGAAACCTCTAATATCCGTTGATGCGCTATAAAGTAATTCGATCTTGAATATGACGATGATTTCTAAAAAAGACCGTGATGCCCATGTTTAGACGGCTATAAAAAGAAACCACAAACCATCCACTTTGGTCGAGTGGTCAAGAGGAAAAGAATTCTGACGAGATAAGCGAGAACTATCGAAAAGTCAGTTGAACCCTACGTGCAGTCAAAAATTTTCTTTGTCTATATTCTTCACATTTATCTCTAAATAAAAATATAATTTAATTGAAAACTTAAATTAAAACCGAGCTCAAACCAAAATAATTAAATTTCTTTAGATATAAAGAAAAAACTCTTACTTTTGAATCTGTTTTCATCCCTAATTAAAGACTTTGTCCGATAAAGGACTGTCGGTTGTACTCTTTAAAAAATAAAGAAAATTACAAATACCTTTTTCAGGATATTTTGGCATATTGGACGATCGTGTAGCACGAAGCTATGTCCTTTTTAATCATTACTTATTAAGAGGAGACTGAAACCTTTCGAACGACCCCAAATTTATTCATGTCCGTTGACGCGCTCTAAAGCTATTCAATCTTGAGTATTACGAACATTTCTCAAAATATTGCCGAAATGCTGAAGTTTAGACGGCTATATAAAGAAACAATAAAAAGTACCGGACTAGTTCTTACGCCACTTGATGCGCACGTACGAGTAGAATATACATATGTATATGTAGGTTAAATTTTGTTGAAGGCGGGAAGTTTTTGAAATCTGAAGTGTCAAGCAAACTAAATTGGGGTTTTACGTTTTTAACCTTTATAACGACAGCAGAAAAATAGTTCGTACGTCAACAGCAGCATACCTGGGTATGCATTGTGTTTAAGAGCGACGTATCTTAAAAAGTAGCAAAGATATCGATCTGAATCGATTGCACGATATCCTTAACAGAAGTTTCCTTGGCCTTATTCCGAAGTTTTTGGCGATTTTTTATGGCTTTGGCGCTTATTTATGGTTTTGGTGCTTATGTTTGTTCTTAAACTTTTTCCGTTTTTGTATTATTTTTTGACGATATTTTTAGTTTTAGCATTTTTTAAGTTTTATTGCTCTTTTTCGTTCTGACGCCTTTTTTCGGTTTTTTTGATTTTTTTTAGTTTCTTGTCGATCTCTTTAGTTTTGGTGATTTTTTTCATTTTGGGGATTTTTTTTAATTTTTGGGCTATTTTTCTTTAAGCGTTTTTTCATTTTGGTGATTTTTCGTTGCGAAATTTTTTTTAATATTTCAACATGTTTGGTTGCTCGTTTTAGAACATTTTTTGTATGTTAACTGTCATATTTTTTTTGTAGCGGCCAAAGTTTTACATATTCTACGAAACTTTCCAGTCAGCAGCTCTTACAGTTCCCGAGAAATTATCCTGGGACAGCATAGAGGAAACAATAGGGTTCCTTTACATATTTTGTGTACGGAGCCTAAAAAGCACCGAGTACTTTCCAAAATTCCAAAATTTTCGAAAAGTTGAAAAAGCACTAAAAACGGTGCGAAAAGCACTGAATTGACAGCGCTGAACTAAACATTCACAAAAACACACTGAACATACGAAAAAAGCAAAACAAAAGAAAAAAGTAATGAATACCCCCCAAACATTTAGTTCGATGGAAAAATGTTTAAGCGTAGCATGTGTGACGGACGACGGCAAAAGTAGGGCGTTTGTTTAACGTTCTTTTATAACAACCACATCTATGAGTGTTTGTTTCCTCTTTTTCTACTGATTTTATTTGTGAAATGTGGATTGATTATGAGTGAATGTATTTTGAAGAAAATCATCTATTTTATTATTGTTTTTATGAGAATAACGTGCGGTATTTTTAAACAAACAAAAATTTTAAATTGTTAAAAGAGGAAGCATTTTTAGACAACTAGAAAACTTGCAACAAAGTGGCGTCTCTGGTAAAAATTGCATACGCAAGAACAAATTTGTCTGGTCTTAAAATATTGGCGCGTTACTTGTGAAACATAAACAAAAGATTAAATATTATTTATTTATAACCGTACTATTGGAAATATATAAATATAATAATTTTAGTGGATTAATTGTTTAAAAGCCAGCTTCTGCTGTCGAACATTTGAAAAAGTGATTGTTGTGTGGACGAGTGGCAGATAAAGAAATTGTTTCCGGAACAATATTATTGTGTGTAAAAATAATTGCTATTAATTACTATTTTGCATTCAAAAATAATGTAAGTTTGCCATTATATATGTTACATTTGTATATATGAATGAATGTATTTAATTCTCTTAAATAAATTTACTAATGTCAAAGAAGCATAAACAAAATCTACACAAATCCAAAATAAAATTTTTAATTTTACTTTGCTGCTCGATTTAATGTGCTCTCTCTTTATAAGCAGTAGGGCTGCCAATATTTTGTTTCGGGGAATTTTGCAGTGGACTGCTTAATAAGGAATGAGAACTAGTGTAGCCGGATGAGGGGATTTGTCTCCCAAATAGGGGATTTCAACTTCTATTTGGTGACAAAGTTTCGTGGGGAGGGATTTGGGGATTTTTCATTGTAATAAGCACTTTTAATAAACGCAAATTTTTTCTACTTGTATTTCGAATATTTTAAAATAGAGTATCACTTGATGAATCTCATTTGTTTGAATGCATCACGATATAAACTGAAGGAGTGTAGAAATTAGGCTGAAATTAATGTTGGTATAGGATGTTCAGAGGAATGAGAACTTTCAGACCAAAATGAGTTTAAAGAAATTTGTTTACAATATTTAGCTGTACTATCAAAAGTAATGCTTAAAGGATTCCATGAAAATTTATAAATTTGTTACATATCGATAGTGATGTCGTCCCTACCAAAGCAAAGCTCACATTAAGCTTTTTATTAACATGGAAAGTTATTGCCAAATATATATTTGACGCTCCTAAAAGTATGCACTTTTTTTTAGTATATACTGCAAATGAATTTAGTAGAAAAGTCTGTCAATTCCACTTTGAAATTGAAAAGAGGTTTGATCACGAATATTGTCGTTTGAACCCACTTCCGATCGGAATGATTTCCTCTGACATTGCTGTATGTTTACAATTGGGGGGTTTCTGCGTTCTTCCAAAAAGTACCGGTTTGTATATTCGATACATAGTTGGACATGGTACGGACGATATGTTGACATCACGTAACTTATTTTCGATTATTTTGCACTATACATAGAAAAAGTTATACATATACATCGCTAAAAAATATGCTTATTAGAGATGAGCGATATTTCTGTACCTGTGATTTAATCACTGTTACTGAAAAATCACGAATCACAGTTGTGACAAAATTTGTCAAGTAACTGCTACTTGCAAAGTCGTTCTTTTCTAATTGTTACCTACACAAAATTATGATATTTCACTGTTTGTGTGTGATAATAACGGTGCGTACAATAACAATAAATGTATAATGTTGCTATTTCCTCTGTTCTCTCTTCTTACTTATTAGTATTTTAAAATCCAAAGTATATTTTAAGGCGCATTCAAATCTGCCTCGGTACAAGTATTTCTTTAGTAAAATGTTTTTGTGTATGTGTTTGTACTTGAAAATTAGCTTGCTATAAGAGAACTGAAAACAGTGATGACAGTCACAGTTTTAAGTAACAGTGATTTTTAAATCACGTTCACTGTTCACAATGTTCTTTAAAAATCACGGGATCGCTCAGCTCTAATGATTATCCTCAAAATAAAAGAACCGAAACTAGTTAACAGTATGTACAAATATATTAAATAATTTTCAGTTACGCATTTATTTCGCGTTTAGTAACGCTTTTAGGGTAATTGCACTGGTAAGAAGCAAAGGGGTAGAAGTGCAAAAAAGAAAATTCTGACTAATGGAGCAATAACGCTTTTTGTTCCTATGCATTTCTTTCTTAACCTATAACTACTGAGGTGGTGATAACTTTTACCCTCTCTTTATAATTTTTTATGTTTAAGAAAAATGGCTATGAAGCAGGGACTGAAACCTTGAAAAAAATGGGTTCAGGTTCGGGTTCGGGTTAATCAAAATAAAAAGTTCAGGTTCGGGTCCGGTTCAGAGTTCAGGGTTCGGGCTTAAAACCAAAAAGTTAAACACGCAATTATATTGTTTAACAATAAAATATTTATGTAAATCAATTTTACATTCACGTTTATACGTTTAAACAATATATTCTTTTTTTAATTTAATTAAATTTAACTTATTTATCTTTCAAAAAACATTTTTCAACTTTGTAACGTACGTACCGCATTGACATAAGAAAATATACTTCAAATTAGAAATTATTAGAAATACCCAGAACAAGAAAAAGCAAAAATTTTGCCAACCAATCGGCACTTAAATTTTGCAAAAAATAGTCAGCTGTCGGGGTGCTGCCACCTGGTATGAATTTGCCTTGGCCGTTATTTTATTTTGATTTTGTTTTTAATATTTTTTGCATGGAAGAAATGTAATGTTTTTTATTATTCTTCTATTAAATATTTCTCTATTTTTTATATTTTTGAACCCGAACCTTGCTGAATTTTTGGGTTCAGCGCGTTCAGGCTCAAAGCCTTTATAAACGGCAAACCTGAACCCGTTTGGGTTCAGGTTCGGGTTCGGTTTCAGTCCCTGCTATGAAGTGAAGTAGATGTTTTCTTAAAGGGAACATTTTATTATTTATTTTTATAATTTATATTTATAATTTATTTTTTATTTTCTTTATTAAAAACAAATATGTAGTTAAAACAAATTTTTTTTACAAAAACTTTTTGGTAAAATTAAAGGCGGTACATACAATTTACGCCGCCACAATGACTGTAAAATTATTTCTCCTCCGCAGTTTAACACTAGGACCACCACCGTCCCATTTCTGTCCCGCACGTGGGTTTGGTTGTCCATACCTTCTTCATTTTTTTATTTAGATTTCTAAACTTTTTTAACTTCTATTAATATTATGTATTTATTAGGGTGGTAACGATACGCCGTTTTGCCGATCCGATACCGATACCGATACTTAAAAATATATATCGCCGATACCGATTCCGATACGAATATTGAAATTGAGTTCAAGTTTAGATTAAAAAAACTCCAGTGCAATTTTTTTATTATACAAAATTACAGTGTAAGAGATTATTAATATTTAAAATTGATATTAACCCAGTATAAAAAATTGGAAGTATTTTTTAAGGAGCTACATTTTCTTTGCTTCCAAAAATCTATATTAAAAATATGCAGATAACACAGTGCAACAGTCCAAAAAACACATGGACTTGACAGTATAGATTCGATTGTACTACCACGGGGTAGTAAAACCCTTTGGCCAACAGAAAATTCAAACTTGGTGATACCGATTAACTATATATGGCAATAATGTAGCCAAGAGTTCGCTAAACAGATTTTATTACCATTTTATGCCAAAAAATTATTTTTTCGTGGACTTTTTTTTAAATTAAAGAAAAACAAAATTTTTTTCACTTTTTCCAGAATAACTTACAGGGACTCGTAATTTTTTATTAACAATATTCGGCAAAATTGTAGCTACGGTAAAGCTGAACAACTTTTGTGACCATGTCAATACAATCTGAATGTGTCTGGTCACCCTAAACAGCCCAGAAAAACTAATTTCTACCTTAAAAGTTTTCGTTTTTTACGAGTTAGGCTATATTTTTATTGCATTTTTTTGGTTTCTTTGTTATAGTTCCACTTCTTATGTTGCTGATTTTAGTATTTACTATTTTTTATTGTTTGTTGTTGTTTTGCCAAATAATGGTAATGAAAAATTTGGAGTCCCTATATAATATAACTTATACTGAAAAAAGTGAATAAATTAATTTTTTGAAATTTTTTTTTTAAAGTACAGGAACATATTATTTTTCTGGGCACAAAATTTTAGTGAAACACAACAGAGAAGTATGCACTTGAATATACTATTTAAAAAAAAAATATTTTTTTAGCATAAAAAAATAATGAAAAACTAAAACTTTTAAGGTAAAAAGTGGTCTGTGTGAGCTATTATAGTGCCTAGATACGTGCAGATTGTATTGATATGTTCAGCTCTACCGTAACTATAAGTTTGCCAAATAATGTTAGTTAAAAATTACAAGTCCCTGTAAGTTATTCTGAAAAAAGTGAAAAAAACAATTTTTTCCTTAATTTTGTCAACAAAAAGTTCACGAAAAAAATTTTTTGTTTGAATTAGCTGTTGGCCAAATACTGATGACACCGTTTTTTGAGGCCCCACTGATTTTCAGAAACTTTGGAGTCCATAAAAAAAATTGGTCACCAAATTCGCTAAACTGAGTAAAGGGTTTTACTACCCCATTGTAGGACAATCGAACCTGTACTGTCTAGTTCTTGTGTTTTTCCAAAAGTCTTTATTTTTCGCATAGTGTAATTAGTAGAAAAGCAAGAAAAAAAATTTAATTCCTTTATAATTTTAAAAAATGCTCGCCATTCTCGTATAAAAAAAATTGTGAAAATGGGTAATTTTTTATCCTTTTTTCTTGAGGAAAAATCATTATAAAACACCGAAAAAGAAATTTGTCCGAGTGTCGCTTCCAATTCGGTGATTGGTAATCGAAAAACAGAACTTCTTGCAATGGCAAGGATATGTAAAACTAATTAGAAATTATCCAAATTTGCAATACTTCCGGATCGCGAATTCTACATTTTCATAACTTCTTTGGAGGGTCTTTTTTTTGCTGGAATAAGATTTAAAAAACAACGAATTGAATTTGAATTCATGGTAAAATTAACAAAAAAATAAATAGTTTTTTTTACAAAATAATAGTATAAAATATTATTAATTTTTAAAATTGATATTAATAAGATTTAAAAAATAACGAAATGAGTTTAGTTCATGGTAAAATTAACAAAAAATAAATAATTTGTCAGAAAAAAACTCTGAAAAAATTTTTAAAAGTATCGTCGTATCGACAGTAAAATATCGCCGATACCGATGTATCGGAAAATATGAAGTATCGCCGATATATCGGTATCGGTATTCGTTACGTCCCTAGTTTTAATATAGAGATTACTTTAAGTATGTTAAGAATTAAAAAAAGACATGTCTTAAATGTCACAGTGTAAATTGCGTGCAATATTTTGGCTTTGTAATGCATACAGTTCTTTGAAATTATCATACAGGTCTGAATTGCTTACTGAAGAAAAATATCTCGGTGTTCATCGTTATCGTCGTCTATCATGGAAGTCCCACATAGATGCAAAGGTGATCCAAATGAAATTAAAAGCAGCTCAAATGAATTGGCTTATTGAAAGGAACTCTTCACTAAGCCCAGATTGTAAACCTCTTCTATACAACTCCATTCTAAAACCAATATCGTCCTACGGTATCCATTAATGGGGCACTGCCTCGGCATCAAATATAGAAAAAAATCAAAGGCGACAAAATAAAATACTCTGTATGATTACATGGTATGTCAGAAACAAGGGAATTCATAAAGATTTAGATGTGCCGCTGGTTAAAATAGAGGATTTGCATCCAAATCCTCTAGCCCGAAACATCATTAGCTTTAGGGGCGACACTCGGCTGAGAAGGAGAAACACTCTTGCTCTCAGCTGAACACGAGAGACGTAAGACAACCAAAGAACTAACCGCTAAAACAAATATTTTTTAAAGTTAAGATTTGATTACCTATTGTTAGTTCAATTTTATTGAAGATACAATAATAAATATAACCGCAAAAAAAAGATTTCACAATGTTTTTATACCTTGAGGCGTTTGTTTAATCCTTTTTTTACAAGCAAAACTCACATTAAGCTTTTAATTAACATGAAAATCTTAGAGCCAAATATTTATTTGACGCTCCTAAAAGTATGGCTCCTTGAAAAATGGCCCCAATGAAAAATGGCTCCAAACTGAAAAATGCAAAATGGTCCTAAACTGAAAAATGAAAAATGGCCCCAAAATAGGAAAAATAGAAAATATTTGGGGCCATTTTTCATTTTTAAGTTTGGGGTCATTTTTCATTGGGGCGATTTTTCCTACTTGAGGAAAACTTGCCCCAATAAAAAATGGCTCCAAACTAAAAAATGAAAAATGGCACCAAAGTTTTTTCCTTCAAAACAACAACAAAATGTTTTGGGGCCATTTTTCCTATTTTGAGGCCATTTTTCATTTTTTATTTATTTATTTGGGCCATTTTTCCTATTTTGTGGCAATTGTTCATATAAGAATTTAGGCCCGTTTTTCTTATTTTTGGACAATTTTTCGTAAAAAGAGGAAATATTTCTGCATAGTAGGCCTTCGGCCGGGCTCAAGGTATATCGAAAAGCGGCTTCGCTGAATAAAGATCCTTGCATGGCCGGTCTTCGACCGGGCTTAAGGGATTTTTGCTCTAGGTATATCGAAAAGCGGCATCGCTGAGTAAACATTTCTGCATAGCCGGCCTTCGGCCGGGCTTCAAGGTTTTTCCTCTAGGTATATCGAAAAGCGGGTTCGCTGAGTAAAGATTCTGCATAGCCAGCCTTCGGCCGGGCTTAAGGATTTTTTCCTCTAGGAAATAATTGTGCATAGCCACTTTTCGATATACCGAGAGAGAAAAATTCTTAAGCCCGGCCGAAGACCAGCTATGCAAAAATCTTTACTCAGTGAAGCCGCCTTTCAATATACCTAGAGGAAAAAAACCATTAAGGCCGGCTATGCAACGATCGTTATTCAGCGGAGCCGCTCTTTGAGCAGATATAAGCCTTCGTCAAGACGGATTGAAGGCAGATTATAATGGCAATAGCTAATCAAATTTGGCTTTATTTCCCGTACGTCCTCTTTTTACGTATGGCGTTATTGCCCAATAGCAATGAGAAGCATATGGCATATGCCATTATGGCACTGCACCGAAAAATTACCCCAAATTTTCTATTGAAAACAACAGCAAAAGATTTTTGGGGCCATTTTTCCTATTTTGGGGCCATTTTTCATTTTTTATTGAATTAATTGGGGCCATTTTATGAAAAATGAAAAATGGCCCCAAACTTAAAAATGAAAAATGGCCCCAAAATAGGAAAAATGGCCCTACAAATCTGATTGCGACTGATTGAGACTGACTGCAACTGGTTGTAACTGATTGTGACTGATTGTGACTAATAGTAACTGATTGCGACTGATTGTGACTGATTACGACTGACTGTGACTGATTGCGACTGATTGTGATTGATTGTGACCGATTGCGACTGACTGCACATGATTGCGACTGATTGTGACTGATTACGACTTTTCGCGACTTATTGTGACTGATTGTGATTGATTGTGACTGATTACGACTGACTGTGACTGATTGCGACTGATTGTGACTGATTGTGACTGATTGTGCCTGATTGTGATCGGTTGCGACTGATTGTGACTGATTGCTACAATTAGTCACTGACTGCGACTGCTATCGACTGGTTGTGACTGGTTCCAACTGACTGCACCTGATTGCGACTGATATGGACTGATTGCGACTGATCGCGACTTATTGCCACTGATGTGACTGATTAAGACGGATTGTACCTGATTTCGACTCATTGCGACTGATTGTGACTGATTGCGGCTGATTGTGACTGATTGTGTTTGATTGCGACTGATTGTGAATGATTGCGACTGATTGTGACTACTTGCGACTGTTTGTGACTGATTGTGAGTAATTGCTACAACCAATCACTGACTGCGACTGATATCGACTGGTTGTGACGATTGAACTTACTATGACTGATTCCAACTGATTGTGGCTGATCGCGGCTGATTGTGACTGATTGCGACTGGTTGTTACCAATTGTGACTGATTGCGACTGATTGTGACTGATTTCGACTGATTGAGACTGATTGCGACCGATGTGACTGATTGTCACTTACTATGACTGATTGCGACTGATTGTGACTGATGCAATAAATATCTATCCTAACTTTTAAAAACGGCAATTTTTAAGGTGAAAATTAGTTTTTCTGGGCTGTTAGGGTGCCCAGATACGTTCAGATTATATTCGTATGCTTACAAAAGTTGTTCAGCTCGACCGTAACTACAACTTTGCCAAATATTGTTATTAACAAATTACGGAAATTTTTTTTCTTAATTTAAAAAAAAGTGGATGAAAAAATTATTTTTTGCCATAGAATGTTCATAAAATCTGTTTAGGGAACTCTAAGCTACATTATTGCCATATATAGCTAAGCGGTATCACCAAGTTTGAATTAGCTGTTTGCAAAAAACTGATCGACACCGTTTTTTGAGGGACGGCTGATTTTCCAAAACTTTGGAGGTCCATAAAAAGAAATTGGTCACCAAATTCTCCAAACTAAGGGCCATTATTACAACTCAGCAGTAAAGTGGAAGATAGTTACTGGCATGATTAGCAGAAGTGATCGGTAAACTGACCTGCAACAATTTTTCATTATTACAACTTGCCTGTAAAATAAAAATTATCTTTTTCAAAGTATGGCTATACCAGAGCACAAGTGGCAACGTCATACATATGTATTTACAATGGCACAGATAACAGGTACACACAAGTCTACAACAAGTATAAATTTGTTGTAGAAACTGCACTACAGTTGTCAAAAAATGTGGAAAGATGGATGGAATTATCAGCGCAGGTAGCTCTATAATGAAATGTCCAATACCTTAAAGAAGGGAAGCTCCATATAGTGACGAAATTGTGATAATTTCATCACTCCACTAAGTTTGCCGAGTAAGGTCATGTGTTCTAGTGAGTTCACCTGTTAGATACGTCTTGGTGTTTACTTGATAAAGAAGCAAGTATGGCAGCCTATGAAAATATGTGCCGATAAAAGTTAGCGGAAGAATGAACTTCCCTGTAAGTTATCCCACACTTTTAGGTTAAATTAAAGTTGTAATAATGAAAAACTGTTTATCCGTCCGATAAAATGCTAATTATAACTAAAGCCGAGTTGTAATAATGGCCCTAAGTATAGTGTTTTACTACCCCGTGGTAGTACAACCGAACCTATGCTGTCAAGTCCGTTTGTTTTTGGACTGCTGCAGTGTGTAATTTAATTAAAAAACTAAATTAACGAGCCTAATTCAAATTCTTTGAATGTGAGCCCATACTCCTAAAGTTCGAAAAAGAATTGAAATTGCTTCACAAAAAATATTCACCCCTATCGCGAATTTTTTTTAACTCTTAAATTAATTTATTGAATCTTCTATTGTAAATTGAACTAACAATAAGTATTAAAATCTTAAAGTTAAAATTGTTTATAATTAGTTCAGCCACTGCTAGACAAAATATTTGGAATCAACGGTTGCTTCTTTAGATGTCTTACGTCTCCGGTGTTCGGCTGAGAGCAAGAGTGTCTCTCCTTCTCAGCCGAGAGTGTCCTCTAAAATTAATGATGTTGAGGGCTAAAGGATTTAGATGCGATTCGAGCTTTTCAACCCCCGACCAAAAGAAGGCGATTTTGATTTAGTTTTTTCTGTTTGAAAGGTGACTTGGTCGAGAGTGTTCTTTCTCAGCTATGTTTGAAGAAAATCGGTCCAGCCATTTAGACAGTATCATATCTTTTCTAGATGTATTCTGGGTAATCTGTGTGTTTTTGACACCGTAGCTCCTAAACGGGTCAATCGAGCCAGCCGTTTTGAATTCATCATCTATTTTCTTTGTTGTTTTTTAAAATTTTTAATTTAATGTTATTTACATATGTATGTTGTCAGATGTTTGGAACACACAGTCTTTACTAATGGAACATCTAGATCTTTATGAATACGCTGGTTTGTGACATACCAAGGTGACAATGTAATCAAACGAATAATTTTATTTTGTCGACATTGAATTTTCTCTATATTTGATGCAGAATACCATAGCATCAAATTGGTCGGTATGATATGATCATTGATAGAATTAAGGCCGTGTCAGATAAAACTTTGTCGCTTTACGTGACGTTTCTAACTTTGATAGAAAAGTGTAAAGCAAAAGGAGTATGACACAATGAAAACTTTGACAACACTCGCGCACAGAGCACGAAGCCGGTCGGCTAATAGCCGGCTATTAGCCGCCGCCGGTGATTTTCACAATCACTTAGCCGCCGCCGATTATTGCGGCTAATATCGGCTAGCGGCTAAGCCGATTTTTTATAATAAAAAGTGGATATTTACTAACATGCGCATTTAAAAATATTTAATTCGGTTTTGGAACATATGAAAAAAATTTCTTATGAAAATTATTTTTATAAATAAGGCAGTAAATCGTCTAGAAAGGCAAGTTTATTTATAATTGGGCCGAGTATACCTGTTGTAAATATACCTTGTATGTAAGTAAGCAAGAAATACTCTGTTAGCCGACCGTTAGCCGATAAATTTAGGTAGCCGCCGCCGGCGAAAAATTTTCGGCTCTTAGCCGGCTAATAGCCGCCGCCGACTATATTTGTTCTTAGCCGGCGCCGATCACCATTTTACATCGGCTTCGCCCTCTGCTCGCGCATTGATCGTTTACCAAAAAAGTAGTTGATAATTTTGCTATTTATATATATATTTTTTATAAAAATAAAAGTCAATTATGTTATTTTACGATTTATTATAAATAAATAAATGCCACATACATATTTACCTCTTATTAAAACAGATTCAAACGCGCAATATGTTTCGTTTGGCAATATAATAAAAGAAAATTATTCCAGCTGATTGTCAAAGCAAGCAAAAAGATGAGAGTTGCCGAACTTTTCGCTTCACGCTGCGTTAAAAGTGCTTTATGTGACATGTTTCGTATAAGTATGTACATTTCATCTTAGATGTCAAAGCGAATCTGTAACGCAACGCGAAGCAAAAGTTTTATCTGACATGGCCTTTAGGCGGACATGTTTCCCTGCGTAATGTAAACGTAACATGTACACATTTTTGCTCGCGAATAACAAGTGAAATTTATGTTCCCATGAAATTTTCATTTCGCTTCGAGGGAAAATTGCTATCGTGAAGTTCCCGTGAACTTATTTTCCCGCTATCAGTTCTC
Organism: Panzeria rudis; assembly: GCA_956483635.1. Taxonomy (NCBI): domain Eukaryota; kingdom Metazoa; phylum Arthropoda; class Insecta; order Diptera; family Tachinidae; genus Panzeria; species Panzeria rudis. The sequence continues at coordinate 31,675,075 of OY101450.1, forward strand.
AGTGAATGTAAAAAAAGGAAAGAAGCCGAAGAAAATAAATTAAAAATCAAAGAAATTTTTGTTTAAAAATAAAAAAATACAGTGCTAAGAATTTGAATTTTCTTTTCATTCCATGCGGAATCTAAACAAAATCGAATTGTTCGTCCAGGTTTGCTAGATGCATCCAATTCCTTGGAGTACCCGAGCCATTGCCAGTAGCCTAATTCAATCAAATAGTCTTTGGTGTTACGTTAAATTTTCTCAAGACTGAATAAAACTGTGCTTTTATATATTTTGAACGCGATGAATGATTCTCTGCAGATGCGGAAAAATCATTTGGTATGCCATCACCGCAAAACTAAGTTTATGTGTGCTAGAAAGGTCTTGCAAGGAGTTAGTGTGAAAATAAATGTGTTAGTATTAAGATAAATGAACACTTTTTACTGATACTGGCCTAAAAATTCATTTTTATAAGCTTTAATAATTAATTTGAAGGATAAAATAGCAATTACATGATGTATTTATCCAGTTCGCCTGCTAAAATAATGTGAACAAAAATAGCGGAAAAGGGGAAAAAATCATTCATGATAAGGGCAATTTTTCGAATTGTTATTCTAGGGAAAGGGGAAACATTTCGAGGGAAAAAGTATTCACGATAGGGCTGATTATTTTGTCAAAATTTTTGATAATACCACAGAAATCGGCAACACAGGCTGCAATTCAAGTAAAATAATAAATAACAAACAAAATTTTAATGCTTATTAAATGAATTAATGTTAATAATGTTGTTTTGCTTTTTTAATTGATTAATCTTGTTTAGTATTTTTTAATGTTTTTATGTAATTTTATTGTTATTAACTTTAAGGAAATGCTTGTTTGCTTCTTTTTGCTTTAATTAATATAATAAAACATTAGTGTAGATTACTTATTCTGTGGTTGTTGATTGCAATTTAATGAATACTTTGTTATTGTTTTTTGTTTATAAATTTATTAATCACTTGTTACATACATTGAACTCTTTCCAATTGGATAATGATAAGTATGTATGTACATATGTATGTGTGTAGATACCTCATACATAAATATTAAGAGTTGTGTCGTTCCGGAACGACCTAGTTCCATGGAACGATTAACTAATTGGAACGGTGCGAAACGATTATTTTAAAGGTTCATTTTTATCGTTCTTCGGTCCGTAATTGCAAACTGTCTTGAGGAGTAATTAATTTGTTTTGACAAATGTTCAAGCAGGATTGTGAATAAAGTTGCCAATGTAGCAAAAATCGAATTTTTTCTCTTAAGCGCTTTTTTTAAATAAAGTGCTAAATTGGCGCTTTTTTATCACAAATTTTTACACATCTTTGAAATAAAAATGAATTAAACATTTTTATCTTAAAAAGATGTATCCAAAACTATTCCTAACAGTATTTTGTTTCAAAATCTACCAATTTGAACAAACATATTTGGGTTTATTGTACTTGTATGCCTGGAATACTGAACGTGTTTTAGCTCAATTTTTGTTATCAACATTGTTCGTTCGCTTGGTTAATGAAATAAAACTTATTTTAAGCTGGCTCAACAATTCAGTTTTATTCACAGCTAAAATCTGAAATTTAACAATTCATATAAAGTTTCTTATTGTATTTACACTGTTCAAATTTAATCTATAGATTCCTAAACTGTTATATCTGCATTTATGTTTTCTGGTAAATTTAACCAGCAGTTGAACAGAATTTATATCTTAATCAAAGTAATTGAAACTGGCTGTCAATGGGTAACAAATCTTACACGTTTCCAAGAAAAAGGAAATTAAATTTTTTACCACGTCATCAAATTTATTAAGAACATGGTTGTATATTAGTGCGCCTAATTTCAATGTTGCATTTTTATTTAGGTCGTATGCCAGGGTACGGAATACGACGTAACAAACATTTTATAGAATTCCCAATGCTTATTTGACACCAATATTTTTTCATAAGCTCTATTTTTAACCTCTGACCTAAAAAGAGGTGTGTTATAAGTTTTTAGTGTGTGTCTGTGTATCTCCGACTTTGTACACGCTATCGTACAATCCAAACGGCTGGACCGATTTTAATTTAGTTTATTTTCCTTCTAAAACATTTTTGTTGAAAATTAGGTCGATAACACTTTATAGACCTAAAATTACACACGCATTATTTTTGAACAAAATGTTTTTACGAAAACAAAGCGATTGGCTGCATGTAGGTTTGAACCGCGACCTCCTGGCTGATAGTCTGACGTATCTACCATTCAGCCATAGCCGTATTATACTTTATGTTACATTATGGACTAAATATGTTTAATTTGAAAGGTTTTTATTTAATAAAATAACTACAAAATCGATGTAATTTTAGACAAGAAGAAATTCTCAACACAAATTTAGACAATATATGATCGTAAATTTAAAGTAATGTTTTAGAGTATTGATAGGTGACTTGATCGAGACTGTTCTTAGCTTTGTTTGAAGAAAATTGGTACAACAGTTTAGAAGTCCTCTATTCTAGCTGTATGTCTGTGGCACCCTAACTCCAAAACGACTAGACCGATTTTAATTTTTTCGTTTGAAAGGTGACTTGATCAAAAATCTTCTAGCTTCTGTTTGAAGAAAATCGCTCCAGCCGTTTGAAAGTTATCATCCATTTTCTTCGGCGGTTTTTAAAATTATTAATATAATACCCAACAAAAATTTACTTACCAATTCACCAAAAAAATTATTAGAAAAAAATTTAAACACTAATTACTTTTCTACTACAAAAAGTACTTGTTTTTGTTCTTGAAGTCCCAAAACGAATCCATTATACTTTGGATGTATACATCCAAAAAATAAGTACTTTTCTTTTTACTTGAAAAAATCGTAAAAATTATTAAATTTTTTAATGTCCAGCTGCAAAATAATAAATTTTACATACATACATACATACAAATCTTATCGTCTTCAACAGTCGCTGGTCCATCTCAAGCAGTTTTTACATGTAGTACATTCATACACAACACAAAGAGATTGCTTTTACCAGCGCACGAAAATGGCACACATCTTAACTGCGTAAGTCCGTTTGCCTTTTTTTCTGGATACACGACACGTAGTAAGACTTCTTCAGTGCGTGGTTATAGATTTTATTTTAGAAACATTTTCTTTAGAAGTTTTTCTAATATATAGCTTTTTTTCAATTTATGTTTGTCAAGTTTGAAGTTTTACAAATTTTAATTTGGAAATAGAATTTAAATCTGAATAAAGCTACAAAATAATGAGTGTAGGAAGTTGTTCAAATACGGATTGTATGCTAAGTTTTTGCTGGGTATTATATACGGCTGTTATTCTCGAATATAATTTTACTTTAAGTATTGTCTAAAATGAGATAAAACATTTTATTTATTTATTTTTACCTGTTAAAAGGAAAATCCCCCAAGAAAAAATTATCACCAAAAATGTTTCAAACAAAAGTTTGTCTAAAAATAAATTAAATTTTCAGTAAATGTTCTTTACATAATCAATGAATTGTTTGTTTGACTCTTATTTAGGACGCAAACACAAAAAACACCAAGAAAAACTGTGTCGTAAAAAACTGTGTTGTAAAAAAAACAACCTCGATGACGACATACACACAAATGACAACAATAACAATCATAGCAAGAGGAATGCAATTGTACCAAGTTTGTTTAGAAAAGATTTTTGAGTGAATCAATTCATAAATGTCGTTGCGTTAATTCTCATTAATTTTTTTACAGTATTCAGATAAACATTCAGACTTGAACACATATAACAAAGTGAAATTTCATAAATGCTTAATGGATGATGATGATGACACAGACAAAAATTTTGTTTGATATATTAAAAAAATCCAATAAATATTTTTGTTTGATTAAGTAAACTATTTTGTTTAATAATTGTTAGCATTTTTAGACTAACTGTTTATTAAATTCAGACAAAAATATTGTTTGATATTTTTCAGAAAATCCAGTAAATATTTTTGTTTGATTTAGTAAATTGTTTTGTCTACAATTTGTAAATATATTTAGACAAATTGCTTTATAAATTTAAACAATTTGATCATTGAAAAAAAACACGTTTTTGTTTCAATGAAATTGTTTAGGTATTTTTGTCTATATTTACAGATTCGTTTGTAGGTAGGTCCGTTCATAGACAAAATATTTACTATTTCATTGAATTCCTTTACAGAAAATTAAATTCAGTTTTTTCTGTGTGTGCCATCTGCTGCATTTGTCTAATTCAAAACTGCCATTTAACACCTAAAATAAAATTTAATAAAACTGAATTCTCAAACACTAAGTTTGATGTACATATTGTGCATTTTAAGAACTCTCTTGCCTCACCTCACCTGTTTTTTTTCCTTATTAACGTTAAATGTCTTTCGTGCCGAATATTCGTGCAGTCTTTTCACTCATACTTGTAAGTTTTATTTCGAATAAAATATGACTTGTTAATAAAAAGAATTATTTATAAATAAAAACACTTTTGTTAATTACCCGCACGTGCAAAAAAAAAAAATTTTTAAATTTTAAAATCAGCTAGTTCGTATGTATGTTAGTATGTATATACTTTCAATTATATACTTAAAAAAAAACGTAATAGATAAAATCAAAATCATTTCATTAGACCAATGAGGAAAACAAAATTAAAAATTAAATGCTTTTACAAGGTATTTACGTCATTCTAGTATAATTAGCATGTCTCTATCGCAGCTAAAAAAATCTCAGTAGGAAATTTTATATTACGACTTCATAAATAGCAGTAACGTTCACATTTCCAATTAGTTCAATATTACATGAACTAACAAAAAGTTTACATATCTTATATGTATATAAAAATTAATTATTATAATCCAGAGCCAAGCCAGCAAAAATATCCGTCTACCGGAAGCAGGTTTGTAAGGGAGAGAGATCGGTACTCTCCCTTACCAACCTGCTTCGGTATTACATGATTTTTGTATGGGATGTCCCACTTGGCAGGTCTTGAGGTATGAGCTTCTTTCTGTGCATCCTAGATGCATTGATCTCACGCCTTTTTTATATGTATTATAATTAAACAATTTTTTGCTCTTTATATCACAATTTTACCTACACTTCAATTAATTTTTTATTTACCATTATTTTATGTTGTTTTTATATTTATTTATGTACTAAAATGGTACATAAAATTATATAACACTGCAATTAACTTTTATTAAATATTTTTTGTTCGCGAATTGAATCAAGAATCGGTCCCAATGTCCCATGATAGGCTAGAACGGTCCCATGGTAGGCTAGAACACTAACCACTAAGCTACCGAGGCACATTTATGTTCATACATAATTCAATGCAAGAATACAAAATCAAATTAGGAAGTAAAAACAACACTCGCATCCATATTTGTATCCACGTAAGCGAGAGAGGATGCACTATAAAAAAGTGTGAGTTGAATAAAAAAGTTTGGGCTTAAAAATATAAATAGCCGACCAACTGCGTAGTGTTTTTTTTTCTTGGACCAGGACTCAGGGGATGACCCCTACTCATGCAATGCATTGTGCTGGAACTAGGAAAATCGGTTGTGGGAAGGAGGATCAAGGGAGTAGTGTTTTTTGACGTTTGATTTGAATCTTCCAACATTGAAACTGACAGGAAAGACCTCTGTAGGGAGTTTATTCCACATACGAACAGTTCGGCCAAAGAACGAGTTCTCTCTATAATGCGTATTGCGTTTCAGTGGCGTATCGACCACAAATGGATGTGTCCTTAATGAACAACGTGTTGTTCGCAAAAAAGAGTAGGTTTCGGGAACCAGTTCCCTGATTTCATTAGAGTACATTCCATTGTAGTTAACGATAAAACAGCGAAACGCCACATTGCGTCGATGATCAAGCGAGTCAATAGAGTTGGCTACCCTGCTGTCACCGATTAGCTTCTTCGCCCTCTCCTGCACGCGGTCGAGTAACTTCAAAATAGCCTTTGAAGCATCGGCCCATACATGAGAGTTGTATTTTCGGTCGGATTTAGGTGATATAAATAGTAAGGAGATCAGATGGAGTGAAGTATATCTTCCATCGTCTTAAGAAACCAAGGCACTTGAATGCTTCTTTTGAGACTTGAAAAATATGATCAGTCCATCGAACGTCACACTGGATGTACATGGCAAGAACATCAAGAGCTTCTGATTCCCTAATACCTATGCCGCCCATAATTACAGATTGAGCAGCAGGTTCGGTCGTACGTCTGTGAGTAAGCATACAGCATTGGGTCTTACGAGCATTTAAATCGACCCTATTCGCAGTACCCCATTCAGAGATCGTTGTGGGATCGGGATTAATCGTATCATTCATGCTTTACCGCATGGCCCTAATCTCCAACAGACTTGGCCTATTGCTGAATGAATATGAATGGCAGATGCTGCTGTCGTCTGCAAGAGAGTAGATAGGATTGGAAGTTTGACAGAGAAGGTCATTAAGAAAAATAAGAAATAGGGTAGGAGAAAGAACAGAGCCTTGTGGTATCCCTGAATTGATCTTGAACTCGTTTGATGAGATCCCATGTATAACAACCCGTATAGAGCGATCTCTGAGAAAGCTCGATATAAATCGAGAGAAGTCATCACCAACACCAAAATTAACAAGTTTTGATAAAAGCGCACCATGCCACACTCTATCATACGCCTTAGAAATATCTAAAGCGACCACCTTACTCTCACCAAAATAGTTTATGGAGTGACACCATTTTTCCGAAAGGAATGCGAGTAAGTCACCCGTAGAGCGTCCTCTACGGAAGCCATACTGAGGGTCGCTGAGTAAGCTGTTGGACTCTAAATACCTCACAAGATGGAAATTTACCATACTTTCCATCACTTGGGAAAGTGCAAAACATATTTGGATTGGGCGGTAATTTTCAGGGCTACTAGCCTCTCCCTTTTGGGGATTGGCGTTACATTGGCAACCTTCCAACACAAGGGGAACTCACCAGCATGATACAAAGTTGTCATTTTTGTAATCGGTAGACCTTATTAATGGGCTACAAAGTAATGAGTGGTACTTATTTACCTTATTACTATGATTCAAATTAGATCTACTATCTAGTTTTTAATAAAATTAGTACGTATTTTTCTCATTATCTGAAAGTAGTTACAATTTGTTGATATGTACTAAAAAAATAAGTAGACAAACGCTTTTTAAGTCAACATAAATTTTAATGTAAGTTATGATATTTTTAAGTTATTGTTATTTAAATATTATAACTAAATATGTATATACTTTGTAGTAATCTGCAAGAAATAAATTCTGTAGATGAAATAAATAAATAAATATGTTTGTATATGAAAACTACCCAGCAAAAACTTTTGTCATTTTTGTAATCGGTAGAATTTTATTAATTGGTTACAAAGTAATGAGTGGTACTTATTTATCTTATTACTATGTTTCAAATTGGAACTACTACTTAGTTTTTGATAAAACTACTATGTATTTTTCTCATTATTTGAAAATATATATAATATGTTGTTATGTATAAACAAAATAAGTAGCCAACTTTTTAAGTCAACATGTGTTTGTATGTGAAAACTAATTTTTGTCGCTTAAAGTTTTAAGTCAACAATAGCTGAGGGGTAAATTTAGACTTGCCAGACGGGCTTGAATGAGCTTGATTGTCAAGATATTTTAGGTGTTGTCAAGCTACAAGCTCAAATATAATTTGTCAAGCTCAATTAATATTTTTGATTCAATAATCTTTATACATAGCTAAAAAGAAATAACTTCTAAAATTTTATGAAAAAATATCGAGTGTACAAGTAAGTACCAATACTGTTTGCAACTTAAAACAATATTCCTTAAATTAATATTTTGTGTGCAGTTTCTTTTTTTTAATAGCCATTTGGAGAGTCTTGGGAATAGATGCAATTAATTTTTGAAAGTAACCATCTGGTATTTTTCTCCATTCTTCTAATCGGACCCTTTTTGCCTCAAATTTGCTGGAAACCATGTGGTCCTGGTCTGTTTTATTGAGCTAATATCATAAATTGTTCATACTGTTACCATGACATGCGGCATATTATGTAGCAGCCATGATCTTACTTTATGGGCCTTGTGTTTAGGATCATTATCCGTTATTCAGAGCAGGATTATACAAATTTTTCGGCAAGTTTTGTTTTAAACTGTCTAAATAATAAACATTTTGATCTATAATTGTGTTAATAAAATGCAAGTATCCTGGTCCTACTGCAGACAATTAGCTCCAAACCATCACTGAACCACCTTCATGCTTCACTGTAGATTTCAAGTTATTCGAATATACTTACAAATATTATCCCCTCCATACATGGGCAAATGTCTTCATTTTCGAAATAGCAGTATATCTCGAAAACTAAAACTGATGCAAAAAAATTGGAGTTGAGTGGCCCAAATAACTAAAGAAACAATTTCAATTTCTAGGGAACGAAAAAATTTACCGAAAATTTCAAATTTATGCGCTTAATAGTTATGGTCTTTTTCGATACTTTGCTGTTTATTTTGTTAAATATACGATGTAGATAAAAAGTCGGTAAGGCAAAAGCTATTGAAAATTTCACAGACAATAATTAACAAAAAATTTCATGATGTGGTGATATTTTTCGGCTTGTCGTATAAATGTGATTTAATCAAATGTCAACCGCAAGTCGGCACTGGAAGGCGCGGTCTCAGAGGCGTGACATTTTTGAGTAGAATTTTTGAAAATTGTAAAAAATAAAATTTTTTTAATTTTGCGTAAAAAATTTATTTATCCTCATTGCGTTCTGAATAATTCCGAAAACATTAAGTGTATAAAAAAATCATGTTAGAACGGCGTAAATGTAACTTTATTTCAAGCTTCTTAGTGGTGTTTGTAATAAAATTGGACAATTCCTTTGCAAGTTATGACGAAATCAGTGGAGCAACCTCTTAAAAAATCCCAAATTTTAGAAAAAAAAAATTTATCGATGGAATTTAAAATTTCGACTGTTTTATAGTTAGGGCAGCATGACACATCAAAAAAATGTATATAGTGGCACCCCTTGGCATTTTGCTTGTTGCATAGTGTTATATATCATAAAATTAATTTGATTTCCAATCAACATTGCGGCAAGTTGATTTTACATTGGAATTTTTTTCTGTGCGTATTTATTCATAATTAGTATTCGGTATATGAAATCTTGTAATTCACATATTACGTAACGCTATTTTCGAAATGTTTATTCCCTTCCCCCCTTCTTAACGCTTTTTACTAAATTTTCAGTATTAATTGTATAATCCGTAAGAAATCTCCCAATCCCCGGGAGCGTAACGTAACATTTCAATAGCCATTAATCCCTACGCTTACGATATGATGTAAAACACTACGAGCAAAATTTTTATAAAACATTTCAGCCCGCTTTATCGCTGCTGAAGGGGAGTTTTTTGTCCCATTTTTAAGAAGGAGACAAAAAGACCCATATAACGAAGAGTTAGAGGGTTAAAATGTTGCACAAAAATGTTCCTCGTAGTGTTTTACAAGATTTCCTGTGTCGAGTCACTATAACTTTGTACAAAAGGGGTGGAAAGGGTCGCTAGAGCCTTGTTATTTAAAAAAAATGTGTCAATCGACTGTATTCTTTTCCCGACAAACACTTTAACTTTGGAACGATTTTCCGTCATCCCACGCCAAATTTTGTTGATAAACAGACTGGTTTCGGCTGTGTTGAACACCGAAGATGGCACATAACCGAAACCGGTCTCTTTATCAACCAAATTTGACGTAGGATGACGGAAAATCGGGTGCTGTTGGCTGAGTAGTTAGCGCGTTTGCCTACAAAGCCTGAGGTCTTGAGTTCAAGACTAGTTTCAGGCAAGCCAACAACATCATGCATTTTTCTCATGTGCATTGGTGTGTTATTGTGTTAGTTGTTGTTGCACTGATCACTTTGGCAGTACCGGCAGCGATTAATACTAACATATCCTAATGCACTTCACAGCACCCTCCTTCGTCGGTATTGTAGGAGATCCGTCGGCGAAGTAAAAGAAGTAATAAAGTGGCTACAGAGCTTAAAAAACTGAATACCTCTACTTGACACGAGAGGAGCTTGCAACACTGCAGTGCAGGAAATGCGCAATAGCAGGGGTGTAAATAAATTAAGCTTTCTATCTCTCTCCCACTTCACCAGCAGTTCTCTCTACACTCTCCCTTTCCCAAAGAAGGTAACACATTAATTAATGAACTGGTAGGCCTTAATTGCCTGATTGTGTTCTTCTCTTCTCTTTATAAAAAAAACCCCCGTCGGAAGAAAAACACAACACTGAAACACTTTAACCTTTCAACATTGTTTATTTGTGGTGGTTCGAACTAATTTGAGGTTACCAACGTTCACGATGCTTCAGCCACAACTAAACTTCAGCGTTTACGATGCTAATTGCTCTAAGTTGCACGGGAGCTGCAATGCGGACGCTATGTTTAGGTTTGAACGAAATCCACAAAAGATAACACAAAGAATACTAACGATGTGCGTAGCGGCACAAAGTTTCTTCCTACAACAAAAGAAACAATGGAAAACCATAAATTAAAAAAGCTTTTAGGAGTACTGCCAAACGTTATGAGCAGCACGTATATTATACACCATTCATCAGCATTCATTGTTTCTTTTCCACTTGGGTGGTATGCTGATGAAGAGTGTAGTAGCGGCACAGAAAATGCATTCCATCGTGTAGGGAAAATGAACTGTTTTCTGTATTCTTCGAAGATGATCACATTAATTACAAAGATTCTATCTGAATACCAAATAGTTGTTCAAACAAACCCAAACTAGATTTAATAACAATAAATTTTCATTATGCGTATGTAAATAATAAAATTGTTAAACTTTTTCCTTTTTTTTAATAATTTAAACAAAAAATACTAGAAACTAAAACAGATAACACAACCATAAAATCTTTAGTTAAATTTATTAGAGTTCCAGATCAAAACTTTATATTATGATCGTAAATTATTTGACGTAATATCACTTGTTTTTACAGCAATAACACTAGCTTACAGCAAAAATTGCCACGAGGTAAAAAGAAAACGTTTCTAAAGTAAATTTGTGTCATTGAACACGCAAATGCAATTCATTTTCTTATTATTTAACTAAAGTTCGCAACTTATTAATTAGAAAGAATTGGACACGAGACAATATTCTAAAGATTAAGGGAAAAAAGTAACTTTAATTCTAACCTGTGTGCACAATACCTCCTCCTCCGTGCTCATTTGTATATCATGTCTTTCGCCACTATTTACAAATTTATAAATGAAACTACGGGAATTATTAATCAATGTAACGCAAACAACTTACCACGATCGGCAAGTTAAAATCTACCATTACTAAATTAATCTAAAATGAACGCATTGCTACGCGGTTGATTTTACCTCATGTAATATTGCTAAAATGTTGAGAATGTTTCATTTGAATAACTTATTATTTTATACATTGTTTGATAGCTATTATCCTTCTTTATCAGGTAATATATTAAAATCAAAATACATTCTTTAAAAAACACTTTTTATTATAACTTTAAAAAAAGTTTTTTTTTTCAAAAAAATTATCTCAAAAAGCTAAAAAAAAATTGTAAGCCAGTATAATTACGAAAGCAGGTTCTATTCTGTATATGTATTGAATTAATTAACTTAACCATGAAACTATTGGATAATTAATAAATTAAATTAATTAGCTTTTATAGCTTGTAGAACTTAATTTAAACACAAAATGTTACCTTTCTTATGAAACTGTTTGAAAATATAGTATTTTGCTATGATGATCATTAAAAATGTTTATATAAACTTTCTGAAAGAAATATTCAAAATAAGAGATCAGTTTTATTAAAGATTAATCCCTTCAAACTGTTAAATTTATATATGAAAATATGAGCTTAGTCTAATAACTAACATATTTATATGTACATACATGTATATTAGGGCAATGACTTTTTTTGTCCAAAATTTCTTCATCGCAGTATGCTATGGACAATGTTGTACTCATAATAAAAATCTTTTTTTTATGTGACTTTGGTCAAAAAAGTTCGCGAATGCAATTTCTAAAACTCTTTCTGCTCAGAATGGTCGTCAGAAAGCTGCGACGGGTGTGACCTTACAAATCTTTGTTTTAAAGAATTATGACTCAGTATAAATTCTGTAAAATTTTTACTATAAGGTACACAATAATTTTGGTATAGATATCTGTTCAAAGTGTTTTAATTGTATTATGTATCTTTTTGCTTGACAAAAAATTCTTTTTCTTATAAAAAAATTATTTTTAAAATGAGACGGGTGTGACCGACGGCTATGACCTAGTACGAAAATTTAAAAAAATTCGAAGAAATAAAACTTTTTATTGATTTAATTAATATAAATAATATAAAGATAAACTCATAAGAAAATAATAAGACATTAAATTATTTTCTATCCGTTCTTTTATAGACAGCAGAATATTCTAGCAGAATTGTTTTTTAAATTCAATAAAAACAAAAAAAAGTATATTCTTTTCAGAGATAACGGTGTTTATTAATAATGAGAAAGGTAATAAAAGAAAATCTGAAATAAATACTAAACATACAAAGAGGCAGAGCAAAATGTTTTTTGCATGCCAATTTAAAAGTGCCTTAAATTGATTAAAAAATATTAAATAGTGTATTTTTTATTTTTTCTATAATTGTCATTCTCTAAAAAAAACATCAATTGAGAAATTTTTTTTATTAAAAATTAGAAAATTATTTTTTCCTTGCATAGGGCCGTTTTACGTGGAATCACTCATATATGGTATATACATACATATATGCTATATATTTTATATATCGATGATTCTCATTCTAAGCGTACATTTTAAGTTTTTTTTTGTTTACCAATGTAATTAATGAAATATGAGAAGGTAGGTTCTTCTTATAGTTTTCACCTCATTCAATGGATCCTGAAATAAAGTTATATTTTTCGATTTTGCCTATTTATGTGTATAGAGCGTTACATTTGCATTCGCGGTTGTTTCGCAAATGAGTATAGGGTTTGAAAGCAACTATACATCTACTCTATAAACAAAAATTATAATAATCGCAGCACAAAATTAAAAGTTATGACTTTTTAAATTTTGACTTGGGTTCACCTGGAAAAATAAAAAATCTGTGTCTTTTAAAATAGTTCATTACAAACATTTATACATGAGCGAAAAGTAAGCTAACTCTTCTTTCAAATAAGACTAATTTTAATAGCATCGACCAACAATGTCAAAAGTTATGTCGATTTCAAATAATATTTCGTAGCAAAATATGACCTACGTAATACATTGTTCGAAAATATAACAACCCATAGTGCGGTAGAAGCAAAATTTTTTCAAAGAAAACCAAAAATTTGTAAACAGATAATGTTCTTTATATCGTTTCTACCCTTCAATCATATTAAAAAATATGGATAACACTCAATACATTTCTTTTGGATACAAACTATGACTAATTGATGAAAGGTTTTGCAATATAATAATATTTAACAAAGTTCACAAAACTTTAAAAATATTTAGAAGTATAAAGCTACGCTGTTATTTTAGAATATGTTGTTAATGCAATTTTAATAATTAAACAACAATGAAGCGTAGTAAAAAAGCATAAAGTTCAATACACAAGACTGCGGACAACAACAATTGAAAAAATAAAATTATAATTTCTAATATTTTTAAAAAATTTGATGTGTAAAATAAAAGAAGCGAATGCAAATATTCTAAAACCGTTATAAATTTAATCTCGTTTTTGGAAAAATTCATCCTTTCTTAATGTGGAAAATCAACCGCATGCATTACGAACACGCCATTTTGTAAAATAAAAAAAATTGTTCGTTCTTCGTTTTTAACACATAATGGCCAGTACAGTGGCCAAAAAAAGTTGAGCCAGTCAAAAAAATTCCAGAAATGTTTTTTTATTTTTTGCCACGCCCCTGGATACCACCATTTTAGTTTTTTGTCCATTGCGTTGCGGTTTGTAGTTCGATCATAACATATTGGATATTGTTGACTATGGTTTCGTTTTCGCCTTTGGGGACTTTTTAATTCAACATCAAATTCTGGGCGCCACTTATGCCATCTCGGATCCTTCCCCTCATATCCACTTTTTTGCACGTGGCAAGAAAGCCCTTCTAAAATTTAGTATATCTAGATATGCGACATAATGAGATTGGACTTGACATGGCGGCGGTATATGTAAAACCAAAATTGCTGTATTTTTGGGCGTGGCAGAATAATTTGTTTGTACAGTTTTAGAAACGTCATTCATATACCTTTCATTCTACGGTGCAATTTTTTATTTTATTTGACTTGGTTCAATTTAGTATCTATGTGAAAAGAAAAAGGGACTTACCTGTGGGGCGTGTCATAAAAGTGAGAATATTAAAAGTTTCAGGAGGGTTCGAGATGTCATACGTAGCACCCTGAATTTGACGACGCATTAAAAATTTAACAAAGCAAAAATGTAGCCATAGTCAAGCCATAAACAACGATATGCATTATTTTTTTCGTATGACCTTAATAGATAGTATCACACAAAAAAAAAACGTATGTGTATTTATTTATAATCTATGAAATCATACTAAAGCAGTTTTCATATTAAAATTTATGCGTTTATTTTATGAAATATTTGACTATACTTTCAACGGACACGAAAAAAGCATTTGAAATGAGAACATTATGCGACAAATGAAGACTTTTGGAAAAACAGAAGAACTAGACAGTACAGGTTCGATTGTACTACCACGGCGTAATAAAACGCTATACTCAGTTTGTTAATACAATTTGTTTAGCGGGCTCTTAGCTACATTATTGCCATATAGTTAGCGGCATCATTAAGTTTGAATTAGCTGTTGGCCAAATACTGATGATGCCTTTTTTTGAGGTCCCACTGATTTTCAGAAACTTTAGATGCCAATAAAAAAAATTGGTCTCCAAATTCGATAAACTGAGTATAGGGTTTTACTACCCTTTGATAGTACCATCGAACCTTGCGAACAATGCGACGGGTTGGATCTAGTACCTACAACCGGATCCGAGATCTGGCTTCGAACCTACATGGGTTGACACTGACGACTGGAGTGGTCTATCAAAACGGAATCTTATTGATTCTACTTGATTGCTTGCGTGCAGTAGGCAGCCACGTATACCAACCAACCAACCATCGAACCTATACTGTTAAGTCCGTGTGTTTTGTGCGCTGTTGCACTGTTTAATTTGTCGCTCGACCTGCTAAGTCAGCACTATTGGTTAGTCATTAATGGACTGAGTATCTGCCAGCTAACAACCGATCTTCAATAAAATATTTATATGGAATTATTTTGGACGATCGGAGAATGAAATTGCGTAAGGTCGCTGATGCTACAGGCATCTGAACATAATATATTACATAAATATTTGGACATGAAAGCGCTATCTGCGCAATTATGTGGACCTTTTCAATATAGTATTTGTGAATTTTCAGCTGCATTGTCATTTGGAATCTAGTGCATCATAGTAAACTGTACTAATAGTAACTGCGAAAAATAAATAGAATACGTGCGTTAGCTTCAATTCATTGTTGATCTTCTATGCATCTTAAACAAAAAAAAAATAACGAGTGATTTTTTTGCTATTATCTTTTTGGCAACACTAGTTTTGACAGCTCACGCACGTTTTGTATCTTGTGTCACTGTCAAACATCTTCAGTTTGGTCTATAATTTAATCATGAATCGTCTTACAAACGAACAACGCTTGCAAATTATTGAATTTTATTACCAAAATGCGTGCTCTGTTAAGAAAGTTCATCGCGCGCTTCTTCCATTTTATGGTCAGTTTAATCGACCTACTGAGGCTTCTATTCGGGCTATTGTAAAAAAATTCGGAGTGAAGAGCAGCCAGAAGCATTGCAAGAGCTACCAATGCATCCACAAAAAACAACCGTTTGGTGCGGATTATGGGCTGGCGGCATCATTGGGCCGTATTTCTTCAAAGATGATGCGAATCACAACGTTACTGTGAATGGTGAGCGCTACCGTGCGATGATAACAAACTTTTTTCTGCCCAAAATGGAAGAGCTTGACTTGCATGACATGTGGTTTCAACAAGACGGTGCCACATGCCACACAGCACGCGAAACAATGGACCAATTGAGAGGCGAGTTCGGTGAACAGTTTATTTCACGCTTGGGACCAGTCAATTGGCCGCCCAGATCGTGCGATTTAACGCCTCTAGACTATTTTTTGTGGGGCTATGTTAAGGCTAATGTCTATAGCGACAAGCCCGTTTCGATTGACGCACTGGAAGCCAACATTGCCAACATTATTCGTGAGATACCGGCCGAAATGTTGGAAAGAGTATGCCAAAATTGGACTAAGCGGATGGACCATTTAAGGCGCAGCCGCGGCCAACATTTGCATGAAATAATCTTCAAACATTAAATTATATCGACCCAACTATCGATCCAAATAAATATTTCATGCATTTTTCTGAATTTTATGTGTTTTTTTTTACTTTCCGATAGTTCTTATAAAATCACCCATTAAATGGTCGGTCGTATCAAGAATACTCCGTTCGCCACTGTTGTCAAGTCTGCTTTCTTTAATCATATAGTACTTGCAACCATTGATCAACCAAGACTTGGCCACACTAAACATACAACTACTACATCCAAGAGTAATGAAACAGAAAAATAAGAAGATATTGGGTGTTTTTTATTGAGGTATAGAACTTTAAGTTGGCATCACTTTTTTAACTGGCGGCCATTTTGTCAGCTGTCAAGTGATTAATATTTAGTTTGGTTTGCCATTTCATCATGAACAGGTTGACAAAAGAACAACGCTTGCAAATCGTGCAAATTTATTTCGAAAATAATGGTTCAGTTCGCGAAGTTTACCGCAAGCTCCGTCCATTTTATGGTCGACATAATCGTCCATCAGAGCAATTAATTCGGTTAACCAGGGATCGTTTTCGCACTACGTTTACTCTATGTGATAATACGCATCCGCAGAGACGTCGAACAGTGCGCACCGAAGAAACAATTGCCGCTGTAGAGCAAAGTGTTGAAGAGGACCCGAATGAATCGATTCGCCACCGTGCACAGCAATTGGAGCTTTGTCCATCAACTTTATGGAAGATTTTGCGCAAAGATCTTGGCTTGCGACCTTACAAGATCCAGCTTGTGCAAGAATTAAAGCCGCGAGACCATGCAATGCGTCGTGATTTTGGTGTATGGGCCGAAAATGAGATTGATCTCGATGCTGATTTTCATCGCAAAATTTTGTTCAGCCACCAAGATCGTGTGATTTGACACCATTGGATTATTTTCTTTGGGGATATGTGAAGTCGCTCGTCTACTCCAACAAACCAGAAACGTTAGGGGACTTGGAAGCCAACATTCGTGGCGTTATTGCCAACATACGGCCCCATATGCTCGAAAAAGTGATTGAAAATTGGACCTGTAGAATTGGCTTTATTCGAGCCAGCCGCGGCGGCCACATGCCCGAAATCATATTTAAACATTAATGGCATAAAATTATCCTTCCAATAAAGCCAAATTGATG
Organism: Panzeria rudis; assembly: GCA_956483635.1. Taxonomy (NCBI): domain Eukaryota; kingdom Metazoa; phylum Arthropoda; class Insecta; order Diptera; family Tachinidae; genus Panzeria; species Panzeria rudis. Next base: position 31,692,591 of record OY101450.1, read on the forward strand.
GACATTAAAACGATTTTCTTGTGTTTTATTTCAATTCGAAGTTCTATACCTCTAAAAAAAACACCCTGTATATATTTTTTAAGTTAAAAACGGAAATAAAACTAAATCTATGATAAAAAATTACAAGAAAAATAAAATTAACCTGAACGAGTTTTTGCATCGTTTCGTAACCATGTACAAAATATCCATTCAACACAACACAAACCAAGAAACAATCAAACCAGTTGATTGCTTTGGTCTAAGATACGTTTGTCGACCAAGAAGTCCAAAAGGTCAAGGTCATACTTTTTTGAGTTACTCGCGATGTCGTTCACGTTGATTATCCTAAAAAAGGTGAAAAGATCAACGGAAATATTATTCAGAGATTTAGGAAAAATTCTATAGTGATTTGATGCAAAAATGATTGCAGTTGGTGAAGAAAAGGCGCTGTTCCAATGGGATATGTGAATCGTAATACTCCTTATTTGACTAAGTAAATAAGTAAGACATAGACTTCCTGGAAGCTTATATGTGCTACCGTTGGCTTTTATGTTAGATGACTTTGTTGACGCTGTTGTACTATTCTGCCATATTAGAGCACTAATGTGCTTGGCCCTATTCCCGCAATAAATCGGGAAATATTGCACGCTCTACATAGTACTCCCGAAGTGTCGGAAGTTGTGACTCTCTTTAGTTCGTTTCAATAGCAAAGATTCTGGGCACTCTTCTCGTACAGTTGCTGCTGTTCTCACCTAAGTAACTTTTTTTAAATGTTAAGTGCTTATAGCTACAGAAATATTAATGATCGTGTCTCGCCAGCAAGCATTTTTGTATTAACAAATATCAGATGTTAATAAATTATTTCTAAAAAATGACTCATTGAATGATATGTATCCTAATGAAAAATTTAGTTACTCGTTGAGTTAATGTTGCGTTAACTTTTAAAATTATGTGTTAAAAAATTGTGCATGCTTTAAATATTTGAAATAACACTTAATCGTGCTATAAGTTTTATTAACCCTCAAGTCAAGTAAATAGCATTTGTTTAACAACATTTATAACATTTTATTCATATCAACTACAGACATTTATTATACATATGTATGTACTTACATATGTACATATGTAAGTGTTCATACTTTTAAAGGCGCATACATTATGTTTGTATCTATAGTTCTTTCTTGTCATTAATTTTTCTCGCTCTAACTTAACATTAACGTGCATACGTTGTCTTTTTAATCTGTTATCAATTAAATGATGTCCAAGAAATCTAATGACTCATAGTGTAAATATTCTAAATTCCAAGGAAGTTTTAGCGATCAACAAAAATCCCAGGCAAAAATTTCCACTGATGATGTCGCGTCTCTTGTCGACATAAAAACGACAATCTCAAACAAAATCGAAAAAAAAACAAGACAATTCTTATATTTTCTATATGTGTTTTGTAAATGACGCGGTGCGAAAAGTTCAATAATAAAATATATAAAATACAAAACAAAAAAAAAATATACACATTTATTATCCAGTCGAGGTGGTGTGGTGTACTTCAACTTATACCCGTTCCATGTGCATCAAAAATTAAAAAAAACCAAACAAAGCATACACACGGCCGGTCGTTTGCTCACTCACTCATTTACTTTTATGTACATACATTCAGTCACTCACTCTTTATACACACTTCAGACACAATCAAGCTGAGTGGCAAAGCAGCAGCAACAAAAAATAATAAATGAACTTACTTACGTTTGTACGAACATTACGTACACGGAAAAAAAATTATCTACTTCTATTTGGTAAATGTTTAATGAGTAAAACCAATAATAATGATCTTCATCCAAAAATGGATAAGCATGCTTATTTCTTTTTAAATTATTCTTTCTGACTTTTGCCGTGAATTAAATCAACAATAAAGTTATGCTGAAGTTGCTTTAAACTTGGGAGCTGAACCGCATATTTGCCTATCGCATATCCCTGATAGTTCCATGTCATAATGTCCATGCACGTTATGACACAAAAATATTTCTTAATGTGCATGGGCTTTATGTAAACTTGGAGGTGTTAATATATCCATTAATAGACTAGCAGAAAATCTGTGCTTGGTTATTCGCCAAATCCAGAGAAAAATAGTCTTCAAGTCCGTATAAAGCACGTCTATGCAGAAACTACTCAGCGAAGCCGCTATTCGACATACCCATAAGGAGAAATTCCTAAACTCCGGCCGACGTCCATTGACAGATGTGTTCAAGATTAACACTTATCTGTGTAACTTTGCAAAGAAACAGAGGTTGCAATTTTTTTGTACAAGGACTGGTCACCATGCAACACCTTGCTAGAGTATTTGAGTTATCTAATCTCATACTAATCAGCAGCTTACGCAATGCAGCCGAGTTCAACAAAAAAAAAATAACCAGCAAGTTAAAAGTCAATCACAATAGTAGAGAACCGCTATACTGGCTTTTCACATCCCTTGACCACAAAGCCCAACTTGATGCAGCTTCTCAAAGAAGTTTATGTGGTTGTCCGAAGTCCAACCAACCCATTGCACTAGCCGTGAATCAGTCATGTAACCAATACCACGTGGACTCCCTAAGAAGACCTCTTCAATAACCGGACAGCGTCATCCCTCACGTTGAGGATAAGACGAGTTTGCCAGCATATCCATTTCCATAGAAATAGTGGCGAGGATTATCTCCTTAAGCCTCTAGAAGGCAGGTCATCTCCGGAACTATCGGTTTCCACCGTACCAGTGTGTGGTTACTAGTCGAGCCTCGAAAGAAACCTCCCGGAGGCTAACTTCCTATCGACTTTGGGCTTGGGCGAGACCTAATCTGCCGGTTCACCTTCTACCAGACTAGCGTAGGTTATCCTACTTCCTTTGGATGCTTATTTGCTCGGCCGATGTTATGTTATTTCAGAGATTGGGTAGTTACACAGCAGTTTTCTCGGTAATTGGCTAAAGGCCAAGGTTTGGAAAAACTAAATTGCTCTTTTCGCCAGAAAGCACAGCACCAAGGTGTGGTATGCCACCAATATGTAGAAGCGTGCCTGCCCCCTTGGGAGACGTCCATTGACATTCTAACGTTGGACATTATGAAATGTAATCATCACTAGTGTGTGAAATTGATTTGCGGATGCCTTTCACTTCAAGAAGACGTCCCTGAAGTCGCCTTCCCGAACCGCGCCTGGATGTACGTGAACTGATAAAGTAGAAACGGCATATTATCTATCTTGATATTAAGGCATTATTGAATATTAATAGCTTTGCCTGAATATTTGCGTATCTAGAAGAATTTGTCCCTTTCGATCCTAAATCATGTAGTAACTTGTGTAAGGAAATGTGGAAAAAATCGACCACGTTGCTTCAAAGGACATCGATAATATTAATTCAGGTAACAAAACATCTATATATTTGCATGTATGCGCACGAGCCCGAAGCAAAGGAGCATCCGGTCGTATGGGTGTAACAATTGTAACCAACTCGTGACTCAGGTTTTAAAAAATGCAGTCAGATCCAGAGAGGAAGCATTTAGTATCTGGCGAAGTCACGAAAAGGCAGATACTTCTTGTGGCAGAGTACTATGACGTGCTAAGGTTCTTGCTGCCCCTCGGAGTACCAAGAGCTTTTCGTCAATTGGTAAAAGAGTAAAGGATAATGCCAGTTCCTCAATTCCAACTCTTTTAAAAGATGACCAAATATTCACTGACCCGGTTGATAAAGCTAACCTTATGCCAATCCGAAAATTACCGCACAATCGCACTTTGCTCTGCACTTTCGAAAGTAGAGGAAAGTATGGTAAATTTCCATCTTGTAAGGTATTTGGAGCCAATAGTTTACTCAGCGACCGCCAGTATGGCTTTGACAGGGGACACTCTACGGGTGACTTGCTGGCCTTCCTTTCGGAAAAATGGTGTCACTCCATACACTATTTAGGCGAGAGTAAGGTGGTGGGTCTAGATATTTCTAAGGCATTTGATAGAGTGTGGTACGATCCAATTTTGTCGAAACTTGCTGCTTTTAGTGTCGGTGATAACTTCTCTCGATTTATATCGAGCTTTCTCAGAGATTGCACTATACGAGCTATTATATATGGGATCTCATCAAACGAGTTCCAGATTAATTCAAACGTACCGCAAGGCTCCGTTCCTTCTACCCTATTTTTTCTTAATGATCTTTGCTGTCAAACTTCCGATCCTATCTACTCTTTTGCAGATGACAGCAGCATCTGCCATTCATATTCATTCATTAATAGACTAAGCCTATCGGAGATTGGGAAAAAAAAATGAATAATACGATTAATCGCAATTTTGTAACAATCTCCGAACGAGTTCGTGCAAATGGGTCGATTTTAATGCTCGTAAGACCCAGTGTTGTATTGTTACGCACAGAAGTATGACTGATCCTGCTACTGCATCTATATATATGGGTATCGTGGAATCAGTAGCTCTTAATGATCTTGGCATTAAAATATAGTGTGATGTTCGATCGATGGATCACATTTTTCAAGTACGCTGTAAGAAATACTTCATTCCATCTGATCTCCTTAATATTTATACCACCTATATCCGTTCGAAAAGGAAACACAACTCTCATGTATGGGCCGGTGCATCAAAGTCTACTTTGAAGTTACTCGACCGCCTACAGCAGATGGCGCAGAAGCTCATCAGTTGCAGTAGGGTAAACAACTCTATATTGACTCGCTGGAGCATCGACGCAATGTGGGGTGTATTTCGCTGTTTTTTCGTTACTACAATGGAGTGTGCTCTAATATAATCAGGAAATTCGTTCTTCATGAAGAGCACGTCCATTTGTGGTCGATACGCCAGTAAATCGCACTATGCACTACAGAGAGAATTTTTTCTTTAGCCGCACAGTTCGTATGTAAAATAAACTCGCTGTCAATTTCAATGTTAAAAAGTTTAAATCAAATGTCCATAAACACTACTGCCTCTATCCTCCTTCCCATAATCAATTTTCTTAATTCTGTGCACAATGCATTGCATAAGTAGGGGCTATCCCCTGAGTGCTGGTCTTATTAAAAAAATGTTGTTCGCCGAGACTCTTCAAAGCAAATGTTCGCTCGTTATTTCAGGAAAGCTGGGGACGCACAACTATTTGTTTGATAACAGTTCTTTTAACTGAAAACATTGGTTATACGGCTATCAAAAATTAAGTGCTTGGTCAAAGTTTTTCGAAGAATAAAGAAGTAGAATTTTTGAAGATTCCTTAATTCGAGGAGAAAAGCTTTTATAAAAATAATTTTACTACAACCAACGACTCCAGAACGGTGACAGACGGACGGATGGCTAACAATTCCTAAACGGCAGTGTGCGCTTTCATATAAAAGAACACTTTTTAAAATCTATCTATAAATGGCGGAGCTCTAAAGGAAAAAAATCAAAAAATTCAAAAACAAATGGATAACCTTCCACTATTCTGGAAGTTAAAAAATATGAAAAAGTGTGTGCAGTGTCATAGAAAGTATTTAAAAAATAATAGGTCCTTTTTCAAGATTGGCATATTAAAATAAAACCACAAAAATATATTGGAGTAGTCGAATGCCATGACAGGCATCCAACTGGCAGGCCTTAAAGTGTGATACATAAATTGCTTTTTTGAATTCAATTCTGCTTATATCTATCTATTGATTCATGTAGCAGGAAGATTGGTTTTCTCATAAACATTGGAGATGGATAGTCGACGAGCATTTGCCAACGCAACCAAGTCAGATGTAGGCATAATGAATGTCTTTGTTCGAAAGGGATGATGAAAACGGAGTCGGAGAGGAAGAAGTGGAGTGTTATGAATTGATTTGTAAAACTAAATTATATGCTCTACTTACAAAGCCTTACGAGTATCACCCCACTGTGCAGGTTAATCCATAAAACGATTTTACTTTTTATGTTAAATATCTCTTTAAACTATAAAAATAAATACATTTACGCACATATTTTCTTTGTCTTAGCGGTTAATATTTAAAAAAGTTATCATGCACGGAAATTGTTTTACACCTGGAATGGTTAACTTTGAGCCACTGTAGCTCCAAGTATGCTTTACCTGTACAATTTGTAAGACTATATTCGGCTGAGCAGCTACCGAATTATTTCTTTATTATTTATTTCGCGAAAGTGCCCACGTGCCCTTTATAGACATGCCAAAATGATTTTTTTATAGTGTATCTACTTAATTTGAACGAAATATCTACGATAACTTTGAACTGTGTCTACTGTTATTGTTGTTGCCATTGTTGATTTGTCGTTGTTGGTTGGGTACGCTTAATCAAAAGCATACATAAATACCAGGGATGGAAGGTACAGTACCTTGACATCAAGATATTTTATAATTATACCCATCCTCAGTGAAATGTAGTTGAAGCTATAACGAATTCGAAGAGAACTGATGAATCTTTGGCTTCAGGCTGATCTCATGCCTGAGAACTCTACAGTTATTTTCAGTGCAACTGGCGCATCGAAAGTGGTCATCAAAGATCATGACAAACCGCATCTTTTCCCATTGAAATAGTGACCATTAGAGTTGTCAGCTATTCTTTGTCATATATAGAAAGTGCGTCCATACAGAAGGATACAAAACGAACTTTGGTGTTGGGGAAGACTCCTCTATCCCTCTTTATCTACAAAAGGCAAAGGTCAAGGTACACGATCGGCGTAACATATTACGGGTAGAAATACTGACGATTGAAAAATGATATCAAGCTCGTGATCAAATCTACGACACCCAAAATGACGAGATGCTCCAAAATGGTGCTATTCTGCGTATCAGTAACGCTGTGATCAAATCAACGACATCCAAAATAACGAGATATTTCAAACTGACGCTTTTCTCGGCACCACTGCAAGGATATTTATTTGGAAAAAAATTAAATAGAGATAAAAACATTTAATCTTAGGCTTTCCTGCAGGATTCCCTACCGGAGATCTACTAGCCCCCTTTTCGGCATTAGCTTTTTTCGTTTATTTTATTGTATCTTCAATTAAAATTGAACTAACAATAAGTAATCAAATCTTAACTCTCAAATTTTTTTATTTGTAAGTCCAGCCAATGTCAAACAAATATATTTGTTTCTGCGGTTGGTTATTAGGTGGTCTTTACGTCTCTCGTATTCGGCTGAGAGCGATAGTGTCCCTCCTTCTCAGCCGAGTGTAGCCTTTAAAGTTAATGATGATTTGGGTGCAACTCAAGTTTTCTTATGTATCTTGTCACATGTTTTGAAAACATAGTCATAACCCTCGGGACATCTAGATCTTTACGAATTCGCTAGTTTCTGACATACCAGGGGGCTGCTATAATCGCACGGAGTATTTTCTTTTGTCGCCTTTGAATTTTCTCTATGCTTGATGCCTAGGCAGTGCCCCATAACTGGATACCGTAGGACCATATTGGTTAGAGAATGGAGTTGTATAGACAAAGTTTACAATCCAGGCTTAATGTAGAATTCCTTCCAATAAGCCAATTCATTCGAGCCGCTTTTAATTTCATTTGGGTTACCTTTGCATTTATGTGTGATTTCCATGTTAGACAACGATCAAGATCAACACCGAGATATTGAACTTCAGTGTGTTGGGGTATAGTTTGGTTATTGATTTGTGTAGGCGGGCATGTCTCTCTGCGCAATGTAAAAGTAATAGGTAGACATTGTTAATTTTTATCCGCCATTGCCTTAGCCATTTTTTCAGTTTGTGGGAAGTTACTTGATGGCTTTTGTGAACACTTAGAAAATGTGTATCATCAGCGAATGTTGATATGTGTATGTTAGTGCTTACCGGCAAGTCAGAGGCATATATCAGATATAATAGAGCATCAAGAATGCTGCCTTGGTGAACTCTGCCTTCAATCGGCTGGGGAGCGCTTAGAAAATTACCTTCCTTAACAGCAAATTTTTCCTCAGTTAAGCAGCTTTCTAAAAGTTAAAAGGTTGTTTGCGGGTAGGTTTTGCTTTAGTTTATGTATTACACCTTCGTGCTATACTTTGTCAAATGCCTGAGAAACATCGATGAAGAGCGCAGCACAATATTTCTTTTTCTCGTAAGTTTTTCTAACCACATTCATGAGTCTATGTGTTTGTTAAATCGTGCTGTGTTGTCTCCTAAAACCGAATTGGTGGTCTGTAATCAGCCGCGGATCCAGATTGAGCTCTTGGAGGGAGAGGGGGGGGGGACTTCTAAGTAAAACATACTATTTTTCCAAACTTCTTTTAGAAACTATAGAAATTTACTAGTTTTGGGGGGGGGATATCCCCTTTCCCCCATTGTATCCGCGCCTGTGTGGAATGCATCCAGTACCATTTAGTATGGGTGTTAGCTTACTCATAAGTAGCTTTTCAAATAGTTTTGACATGTTAGTCAATAGGCTTATTGGCCTATAGGATTCCATCTTCGTATGATCTTTGCCTGGCTTAGGCATCATGGTGATCAGCGAAACTTTCAATTCTGGGGGGTAGCATTTAAGGCGCAGGTAGCTAAAAGAGCATTTTATTGCTTATCTTTTTTCGAATATATCACCGGTCTTTTAATGCCTCTGGGTGCTCGCCATAGCGAATAGTCTGCTTGCGGTGTTGCGTCGAGCCCATTCAGAAATTTTTGCAGAGAAGCTGTTTTTTGATATTCTAGTAGTGCTTTAAGGTCTTTAGTGCATTTATTCAGCCTAGATCTGTGACGTTGCCATTCTCTACGAACTCTTTTTTTTTCAGATAAAATCCGTTCTACGTCTGCTGAATACATTTTATTATATCTTACCTGAAGATTTGTAGTAGTAGCATTTAAAGCAGCTTGCTTAAGGTTTGCCTCAAACATTCTAATACAGTCAGCCATGTCAGTACGCGTTTGTAATGGAATATTTTCTGTGCAATGAGCACTAAACTAGTTTTTGGATTTCAACCAATTAATACGTGTGGTTGTCATCGTTAAATCACAAGTGGGTGAAGAAGTTGTATGTGAATATATAGTGACAATAGTAGGTGAGTGGTCTGAAGACAAATCTAAAGATGCTTCAACTTTTATCATTTCGCTGGGTACAGCCTTTACCACTCCAAAATCAGTAACATCAGGTATTTTTCGGCGATCTGTTGGCCAGTAAGTTGGCTGTCCACTTGAAACAACATTCAAACGCATTTTACAAATTGTGTCAAACAAAACGCAACCCTTTGGTGTGATGAGATGAGATCCCCAGAACTTGTGCTTAGCGTTAGTCAATTAGCTTAGTGAATTAAAAAATGTACTACATTGACTTTCTGTAATGGAATACCTGCACACAAAAAAAGAAAAAGAATGTAAAATCAACATGACGCAATTGTGATTTAAAATCATATTAAATTTACAAGAAATAAATTGTCGTTTGAGTGTGTTAGTGTTTACTTGCTTTGTTCATTGCTACAATTCACTGTTGTGCTTACTTGTGTGACTTGTTGTTGTTTATTCTTATATGTGTCGGCTATGTAGACGACAAAAAAAGAATTACCAGCAAAAATTTAATGCTGCTGGTTTGAAATTACCATTGTTCGATATTAATCTTTGATTTAAAAATTTTCACTGCCAAAACAACTTTATTATAAACGTTAGATTTACAACACAAAGTTTTCTGATGCCTATGCTAATAACCAGCACGTAAGTAAAATAATTGATGAAATAGCTACATTAAAGTCATGTTATTTCAGATTGATATAATTATAAATCAACATGATTCTTAGTGTTGTTTCAATATCAAATTCACGTTGTTTCAACTTGGCGTTTGGCGTTAGTGAAGTAAAATTTCTAGATAATTAGAAGGATCTTAATATGGAGTGGCATGCTTATCATCAAACTAGTTGAAGGTTAATTCATTGCATACGCAAGGCTCCGTTCTTTCTCTATCAACATTTCTTATTTTTTTTTTAATTTCCATTTGCAGACAAATGCAGCATTTTTCATAAAAATTTCGTTTTGTCCCGGCTTTGGATAATTACACCAAATGCGGAATCACAGCTGCGCTCTGAAATATTAAAAAAAACATCATGTGTTTGGCCCTCAAGATGATTTTGCTGTGAACTAAACTAGTAAACATAGGAATTCCAAGATTTTCAAAATTTCCCTTTCAAGTGTTCATTTTATTGCGTAACCCTGAAATAAAATTTTATATAATGAAGAAAATAAATAATATGTATGGGTTTCCATCCTTGGGATACAATCAAAGACAGAGAGAAACAAAAAAACCTGTTTTACATTTGAAACGTGCAACCACACATTACAATCACCTCACCAGCTAACACACAACTCAACACAGTTTGAATACAATACAAAAATAATCTAGAATAAAAATTATAATGCCCATTTTAAAAACAAATATGTAATAATTTTAGTACCTAATTCATTAAAACCAAAGAAATCTAACATTTAATTGTGACATATATGACAACTATTAATTATTCAACAAAAATAGTTATGGCAATTTGTGGATCATTTTCCTTTTTTCTTTGTTTGGTGATTCTATCAAAAATAAATCCACGCAAGAAGATGAAAAAAAAATTGCATCTACGTGGCACGATTATTGTTTTTTTTTATCTGAGACTTAAATTTCAGAAAGCTATCAAAAATATGTTAGATTGTTTGTACTCATGCAAATCAACTTCCGAACTAGTTCACTGTGAGGTGTATTGGAGAAACCCGGTTAGAGCTATGCTTCTTAGCAATATACAAACATTTATAACCAGACAGTTTTTATGTCCGTATTTCTCTCGTGCTTCCATAGATATATATCTAGGTAATTATGTTCAAAACAAAACGATGCATATTTCATTAAAATTGACCCAAAAAATTTTGATTTTATTTACAATTAAGTGAGGGAACTCAATTGATAAAAATCACGACTTTCATACAATAGTAACATTTTGATTTGTGTGTGTGCTTATGAGTGTTGTATAAAAATTGCGATTTTTATCAATTAATTGTGAATACATAGTCTGACTTCCAAATCGTATCAATACAAAGTTTGTATACAGTTCTGCTGCGGTATTTAAATCGTGTATGTATGGGAAGTTGCTAAACATTGCATCAACTTTGAAACCGATACCCTGATTACTCTTTTGCGGCGTTTTTGATACTTATCGACGACGTTTTGAAAAGGTATGCATTGTCAATGTTTTGTACTGCGACGATACGAAACACTATACATTGTTCGAATACAAAGCAACTGACGTTTTGGAAGTCAGCCATACATTACATCACGAGTTGTGGGCCGATTTTAATATAATATGGAATAAACAAAGCAAGAAAACGTACTTTGCTCTTCTTTTCCATCAAAAAAATTTGCCAACTTTAATAAATTTGAATTTATTTTTTATTTTACTATTCACTTTAAATATTCGCATCTATTTTCAATACCAAAAGCAAGCGAATAGTTTGCAAATACGAATGCGAAAGAGAACGTTTGTCGCACCCCTAGTATGTACGTACTCGTATGTAAATTGACTTAAAACTTTTCATCTTGCTAATACGTTGCCTGCAGCAAATTCGTCTATGTAGCGCTTTTTTTTACAAAAAATATTAACTTGGAATAATTTATTTATAAATATTTTAAAACTTTATCCGTTGTTTTCTTAATTTTGTCACTCGAAAATAAAACAATATCTTAACCTTAATATAGAAAGGCCCTAACCCATTTTTTCAATCTCTAATCCAGTGATTTTCAACCGGTGGGTCGCGACCCCCTGGTGGGTCGCGGCGACCATTCTGCGGGTTGCGAGCTGGATCTAAATAAAATAGATTAAGGGTTTTCGTGAAAGCGGAAGAAATTGCCTTTTGTGCAATTGCACAAACTTGCGAGTCGTGTTTCATAAAGCCCCTTTTGAAACTGTTGTGCAACTTTTAACAGCCAATGTCAACTTACTTCTCCAGCTACTTCTTGTACTTGCCTCTGCATCACAACAACAATGAGTTATATGAATTTTTTATCACTTTGTCTTTTTTCCTCTATTTTCTTATTTTTTCACATAAATTATTAAAAAAATATTTGTAAATTAAAATTTTTATTTATATTTTTATGACGTTTATTTTTATTTTTCAAATGCACACACACAGAAAAATTTCCATGTAAAATCGTTGAAAACCAGGTTAACTTAACATATTTCGGTAGTGATTGTGCTTCATAGGTGTTCCATGTTAAATCAACATAATTTACAATAATCTTGAAAGAAAATTTTTCCTTTTGAATTAACTATATTTAATGTTGATTTAATATTCCAGTACAGTTAAATCAAAATGAAGTTGATACTGAAATAATACGAAAAATCATATTGAATCAAAGTAATTTCGAGTTGAAACAATGTGAATTTGATATTGGAACAACACGCAGAATCATGTTGAATCAAAGATATTTCAAGTTGAAACAACGTGAATTGGATATTGGAACAACACGCAGAATCATGTTGAATCAAAGTTATTTCAAGTTGAAACAACGTGAATTTGATATTGAAACAACACGAAGAATCATGTTGAATTAAAGTTATATCAAGCTGAAACAACATCACTTTAATGTAGCTATTTTATTAATTATTTTACTTACGTGACAGTCATCAGAAAACTTTTCGTTGTAGCTGACTGCCCCAGCTAAGATTTGAACTCGTGCCACCTGCATGATAGTCCACTCGCTAGCCACTGCAGCCACAACAGCTTCAAACTTTTCTTTACTTATACACTAAATAAATACCATCGTATGTAAAATGCATTTCATTTTAATTCAACATGATTTAGACGACACATGTAAGAATAAACAACAACAAGTCACACAACTAAGCAGAACAGTGAATTGTAGCAATGAACAAAGCAAGTAAACACTAACACACTCCAACGACAAATTATTTCTTGTAAATTTAATATGATTTGCAATCAAAATTGCGGCATGTGGATTTTACATTCCTTTTTTTCTGTGTGCAAATAATCTGCAAGTTTACTAGCCTGTCTGGTATATATTTATTAGTTGTGCAACTGAATTTTCAAAAATTTTTTGACAATTCATTTACGAGAGTGGAAACATGCACAGCTTGCGAGGGTTTTGAACGTTTTCATGAGGACACTTATTGATTTTTTTTTTCAATATTTAACTTTTTTAATTCAAAACATAAAAAAATTTTAATTCAAAAACTTAAAAGTACTTCTATCAATGTGAACGCTGGGCTTGCTTATTTTTAATGAAATGCGAAAAACGTGGTTGCAATTGTGACAGGCAAACAATCAAATCATTTTCTAAATTTAGTTTATTCCTTTTTTTTTTTTTAAATATTCACCATTTGTGAAAAAGTCATTTCGCACAGATAAGATATTGAAAATTGAATTAATATATTAATTGCATTTTTAGCTAGCTCAGGGTGTTCTGTCTTTCGCTTTAGCCAAAATGTAGAATTATTTTGAGATAAATATTCCATTTTGAGCATACTCTCCTCTGCCAGCTCACATAAATTTTCTTTCAAATTATTGGCAAGATCGGCGAACTCAACGCAGTTAGTTATGAATGGATTTATACCCAGCAATCGCCATTATTTTCTTGCGGTATAGTTCCTTTTTTAAATTTTGCAGCGCTTCTATCATGGTAGGAATAAATCGCTCACCAATTCATCGGATGAAATTTCTGTTGCAATACTTTCAAAGCTAGTGAAAGAATCAAATTATAGAAGTGAAGAATAAAACTTTAAGAGCAAAAACGTTAAGGGGTCGCCAGTTTTTTTGAAAATCATTTTGGGGTCGCGGCTTCAAAAAGGTTGAAAACCACTGCTCTAATCTATCGAAATATGCAAAAATCTTTATATAAAAAAAATTAGTTAGGCCCTTTATATATTAAGGTAACGATATGTATTATTAGTGTTATTATTATTATTATTATTATTTTATATGTTTAAACTTTCATGTTATTTAACTATAAAATGTTTTCTTTTTCTTTTCAGGTAAGCCAATTTTATTCTCTTAAATTCAGTGTATTTCCTTAAAAACTTTGTAAGTGAATACATACATTTTTTAGTTAAATATTTTAAAACTCGATGTGTTTTAGTAATTTAAATAATATTTTATATTTTTATAATCCCTCAACAGTAAACAATTGCAATTGTAAATAGTTTTGGCATGTCTCCTCCATCGCTTCCTCTTAACATAAAATTTTCTGTCTTTTTTTCTCATTCACTATTTATGTGGTGCAAGTGCCTTCATTTTTGACATGAACTTATATCTCGAAAACTATAGCTGATAAAAAATGGAGTGCAGACTCGCTTCCAGTTCTAGGGAATGAAAAAGTTATAGTTATGGGTTTTTTTCGATATTGATGTTTGTTTTGTTCAATAGGCGATTTAGATAAAAGTCGGTAAGACAAAAGCTTTGGAAATTTACAAACAACAACATTTTATTTTTTTTTGTTTTTTTGGAAATACAATATTTATTGGAACGAAGCTCTTTACGGCACGTTCTGCATATAAATGTTTTCTATGCTGTGGGGTAAGAAAAAAAGTTAAAAGAAAAATACGCATAACAAATACGCGCAACAGGCCAAAGCGACGGTATATTCGCGGTTTTCGGTGTTGCCGTTGTTTTATGGGGAATTTATGCGATTTAGGGGAAATTTGTGTATAACTTTTTTTGAATCCGGCGAACTTCTGGGATCTGGGGCGATTGTTGTCCTATTTTTTGGGAATCTGGGGAACTTCTGGGATTTTGGGAGATTTGATATGATGATGGGGTTCAGTGACTAGGCGGACTGTGTCGAAGGGCGATGAAGAAGAGGGGGCGCCAGACATAGTGACCGAACGTGGTCGGCGAAAGGTTGTCGACCGAAGGTGGCCTGCCTATGACATAATTCGAATGTGGCCGCTCGATAGCAAAACACTGAAAATAACAGGCCAAAGACGCACAGTGGCTCCAATTGAAAAAAAAGGTAATAAACCTGTATCTTTGAAACTTGCAATCCGATTACAAAACGATGTATGTATAGAGGAGGACCTAAGACTTAAGAGTGTTGAAATTTGGACCACCTTGTTGAAGTACACGTTGTGCTACAAGGTGTCAAAATTTACTACCACGGGCATTAAAGACCTTGTCCCCCTCATAACTCTTACAAATATTATCCTATTTTAATGAATTTAAAGTTGGTGTAAAGTTTATAAATAGATAAAGAAAATTCTTTTAATTTCATTAAAATATCTTTAATATTTTCAAATATATTTGTCTTTGAATTTAAAAATTTTGTTTTTTGGCTTCGATTTTGCTCCCTATTTCGTCAATATCTCCGGTAATATCATACCCAAAATGTTAAAAAAAATCTTTTTTGATTTTTAACATAATCCTTGATAACATGCAGGAACAATTTTTAAGTTATCTCAATTCATGTTGTCGTTAAAAGGAATCAAAGTCAAAACTTTTGACACAAATAGAACTTAATTGTTCGACGTTTTTCCCAAACAATTTTCAAAACAAGAATTTTCTATTTTCAATATTTCAATAGAATAGACTTCAAAAATTACTGCATTTGAAATTTTGAATCGTATAAAGCATGTACGCTACATACAGCATTGAACGAAAATGATGAAATTTTCTACGAAATTCTAAATTAATCGCTTAAGAAAATAAAAAATAAATTTAAGAAATCAAAAAAATCCGACTGCGTAAAAAAGTAAAAAGAAAAAAGGAAGTCCAGTGGAATTTTTTAGAATAGTTTTCTATAAATACCCAACAATTTGAGGTATGACACTTGAAGAAATACATTTTTTAATTTTTAACGGCCGGAGAAAAACCTTCAGTCTCACATTTTTATTTACATAAATATTTATTTTAATACAAAATAAGTTTCCTGACGGTTTCTTCGACTTAACTTTGTTGATAAGTTGTTTAATGACACGAAACTATTTCCGGTCAATGCAAAATTAAGTTCTCTCTTTTAACCATAGATTTGAAAATATGTATTTATATACAAACATACATTAACCTGATCGATAATTATGTGGATGTACACACATTTTAGCATAAAGATCGCACTAAAACATTACATTCCTTTAAAATCCACGGGTTAAATGTGTTGTTTGTGTGGTGATACGACGCTACTTCTTACAGTAGAATACGAATACAAGTATGTATCACAATAACTACTACTCACTGTATGATTAAAAATAGTGGTTAAACTTCTTTTTCAGTTTTTGTGTTTTCTGTATTGTACTTATTTCAAATACAATTACTCACTGTTATTTCTTAACCATGACATGAATACTTTTGCTCTACCATCTACATACCGAATTCATACATACTAAGGGGTGATACATAATGAGGTATTATTTTTTAATAGTGATCTCTTAATTGTTTAGTTAAATATTAAAAAAATAAATAAGTATTAAAAAAAAAATTAAAACAAACATAATTTGGCCCATTATTTAATGCAACCGAACTTTAGTTGCGTTGCCAGTCGGCAAATGGAAATTAATAGTCTCTAGAAAGGCAGTAAGTAGCAACTGAAATTGACAGCTCCTAGTTGCCAGTTGCCATCAGTAATATCATGATCAGCAACTGGCAAACCAACTGAGGCTCCGTTGCCATCCATAATCGGCCTATTAATATATATTTCAAAAATTGAGAAATATGCATTAAAAACTGTTTATTACTCCAAAAATATTCATTTATTGCCAAAATATGCAAAAATATGCACTTACCACCAAAATATGCAAAAATATGCAACTACAAATCGATGCCAAACTACTTAAAATTCGTTGATTCGCATAGATAATTAGTCAATACCTCAAAAAACATGCATTTGCATGAATGTCCGAGCCCTGATTGTGAATATACTCCCGCCACAGCATTTATAAAATATTCATATATATTACAAAAATTGTCCATATATTTCGTCAGCATGAATAGTTATTTTAAAGTAATGGGCTTAGCAAAATATATGAACCTTCATCAAGAATCCACCTTCTGTTTAGGGTTCAATGAAACCCAATACTGATGAGTGAATGCTGCTTTGGTACCGCCAAACAGAAACAACAATTACAATTACCGATTGCAAACTTGTTTATAATGAATCGATTTGACGGAAAAGTGCAAGAAGACAGAACTATTTTTAGAACCTTCCGATGGCGTTGTCAGGCAGTCGGCAGAGGTGTTGGACGGAATAGTTTCTGAAGCATTTCCTACAGTGCCCACCGTGCGGAAAACCGAGACGTTCCGCCATGTGCCCGATTGTATAATCTCCTGCAGTAACATCAACCACGGGTGCAAGCGACTGTCTTCCAAAGGTTAGGAGTTGCTTTGTCTTATTTTCCCTTAGTACCCGGATGTCCTTCAAGTGGTAATTGCGGGCCACCCAAGTACCGCCTTTGTTAGCGCCCACTCCTTAACCTAAACTAAAGACCATGTTCAACACAAAAATTTGTTTTTCTCTCTTTCTACAAACCCTTATTCAATACTTCTCATATTAATAATGACTAAACAATAAAATTTAAGTTAGCGATATTATTTTCAAAGTATCTCCCAATGGGTTACCCTTTGCATTTTACGTGTGCATTTAAAGTAACAAAAAACTACTCATGACAGTTAAACTACCTAAAAGAAGACAAAGATTTGAACCAAAAATTGAACATAAAGAATAAATAATAAAAAAAGGAAGACATCGAATAGAAAAACAAGAATTAAACAGAATAAATCTGTTTAATCCAATACAAAAAGAAATGTCAACAAACTAATTTGAAAAAAAGGAAATGGATAAAAAAAAAACCAGCAATAAGCGGCATAAAGTAGATGCAAGTACATATTATAGAGACATTTTTGAAATTCTTAAAGGTTCTTATAGACGACAGTCAAGGCAAATGTGCTGAAAAAAATTAAGAAAAGAAAACAAGGAAAAAAACATAACATGGAAGAGAAGCTTATAATATTTAGGAAGACAGAGAGATACAGAGAGAGGGAAATAGGAATAAAGAGGGAGGGAAAGGAATCTATTAATAAGTCATTTCAAACTATGGCCACAATAGAGCCAAAGGCGTTCTAAATGGTAACATGACAACTGTGTAACTCAATGTCAACGCACCCTTAAATATTTCTTTATCTTCTTGGTATTCATGAGCGACTAAATTTTGAGTCAGCGATCGCAACGTCAAAAGTGTTTATGTAATACAAATCGGACTCCAATTGGATAAACTTTAGAGGAACCGAGATAAGGTTTTTGAACCGTAAACAACCAATAGAACAATGCAATTTCTGTGCCGCTGCACAATTCGTGAAAATTCTTTGTGACATCTGTTGTAGCCAGGCCCGTTGAGACCAAGCACCAAGCAGCTTTTTGACTTGCTCGAAATCTGAGCTTTCGTTTTCTAAGTCCCAGTCCACACGTGCAACTTTGGTTGCAGCAATTTCTATTCCTCTCCCGCTTTTTCTCACTGAAAAATGAAGAATTGGAAAAATTAAAAAGGAGTGAAACAAGGTTGCGTGCTGTCTCCCCCTCTTTTTAACATCGTTCTAGATGTTGTAATGTCCCTGTCGATGAAGGGCGATTGTGGTATATCCTTTGAACTCCAGGGTAGACAAGACGACCTGAACTACTCGTATGCTGACGACATGTATCTTCTGTCACATAATTTCAATAATATGCAATCCAAGACTAATATACTTGTTGAAAATGCATCCAAAGCTGGTCTGAAGCTTAACATACATAAAACAAAATCATTACGCATAAACACGAACAACACCGATCCTCTGAAGATTCCTCAACGTACAACACTTCTGTTATTTCGGTAGTATTATAACAATTTCGGTTGGCAGTAAGGAAGACATAGCTTACCGCATTGCCAAAACAAATCAAGCTTTTGGCGCACTTAATATGATATGGAAGTCCAATCGCATAACTCTTCGCACTAAAGTTATATATAATAAAATGCAAACGTAAAGTAACTTTTATTATATGGATGTGAAACATGGAACCTCACTTTAGAAGACTCAAATGCACTCCAAGTATTTGCTAACCGCTGTTTAAAAAGACTATTATGCATTTATTGCCCGAAAACAATCACAAACAATGATCTATGGCAAAAAACTAAACCGAATCGAATCACTACCGATATCTGCATTAAAAAGATGAACTGCCCTGCAGGAAATGTCGATAGTAAAATTGTACTGATTCACTATTGACTTTGTCAGCAGTACTACTGACTAATTGTACCCAGGCAATGTTGTGTGCTATAGACATTTAACATGTGCTTGTCATTGAGATTCCACTACTGACCTCGGAACTGTTTACTAACTATAGACTACGTGGTTCTTATGGGACCATATGGAGACACTGCTACCAGAGATTCACTAATGCATTTTAATGTTTCTAGTCAACACATATGAAACTTTTTACCAGCTAAGACAAATAAATTAGATTTTTTATGAAAATTTTTAGCTCTCCATTCAGCCGCATATAAATATATTCAACACATCAAAATGAGACCACAAAAAATCGATTTTTAGCTGTTAAAACTTCTCTTCTCTAATATAAAAAGTGTAGACGATTCGTTGACAACGCCACCAAAAAGTCACCAAACTTGTTGACAAAAGTGGTGACTTGGAGACACTTGGCCCCTGGCTTTCTAGGGTGGCTAGATCATACCTTCCGAAAAAGCCATGACGACGTCACAAGAAAGGCTCTTGCCTACCATCGCCAAGGCAGCCGACGCAGAGGAAGACCGGCAAATACGTGGAGGGTCCAGATTGAATCCGAGCTCCGTAGCGCTAGAATAACGTGGAGAGAATCAACAAAATTAGCGGAGCACAAAGTCCAGTGAAAAGAGTTTGTAATGGCCCTTTGTTCCACGTAGGAATGCCAGAACAATATATACACAATGTTGTTGTTGTAACAGTTTTGCGGCTGCTAACAGTTCTTTACTGTAAGCATTAAATGTGATAATTTATTTGTGTTATTTCAGAGTGCATTGTTGGGTGGATGTGTAGCTGGAGAAACGAAGGAATGTGGAGCAGCAATGTTGCCGGGACTTTCGCTAATTTTTACACATCAAGTTGCAGTACGGAGTGCATTATTTTGGCTGGTTTGCAGTACTCGGCACTGGGTTTCGTTTCGCGGTTCGTATTAGTGCAGTATAATTTAAAAGGCCATTATATTTATATTATGCTGCAATGATGTCTCAGAAGGTGTCAGAGAGAGAGAGAGAGATTCCAGGTGCTTGATTTCACATTTTTTGTTTCATTTATCTGGCGTACAATGAGAAGTGAACGAAACTGTCACAAATGTAGATATGTACGTACATAACCTTCGTAGGAATAAAAGTATTTGCTTTCTGTACTGCGAACTATAGAATCTTTTCAACAACCTTCCTTCCTATTTATTCTTGAACACACCAAATCACTATTTTCAGTGATATATCAAGAGTCTTCAAAGAGCCTCCAAGGCATATCATTCAAAATGTATATGCGCTGAAGTCTTGTTTGATTTAAAAATTTTCAGTTTTACTATCTGATTCTGCACCCAGCCTAGAGCCTCCAAAGAATTCTATAAGAAGCGGAAGTTCAGATCCGGAAGTTGTTTCAATCCGGGTCATTTGTAATGATTTTACATTGACTTGCCATTGCAAAAAGTTCTCCTTTGTGATTCCTATTCAATGGATTTGAAGTCGTGTTGTTCACAATGTGAAGACTTTGGAACTGCTACAAATGTTATTTGTCCCAGAGAATATTCTTCGTACTTATTATATTTAATTTCAATTCATCTAATGCTACGTACACACTAGGGATCTGAAGTGAAAAAAATATATCGATATATATCGATATCGATATATTTTTAAAAATCTGTCGACATCGATATATTCGAATAAAAAATATCGATATTCAACCATGATTATTCATACATAGTCCCGATATTTTTTCAACCATGATTATTCATACAAAGACCCAAATTTTTTAAAAATAAAACAAAAAAAAGTAACTTCCTGATAAATAATTAAGCTGAAAAGACCTAATTTCCAAAATGTTTACTGTTTCACCAATAGTTCATTGAACGCACATCAAGAAAATAATACTCAAAGAAAGATAATTTTTCGAACAGACAAAAGATTATAAATAAAACAAAAGATTTTGCTAGTAATATTCTATTTGATGAACACTGTGTCGAAATTTTTTTAAAATCTGCATGAAAAACAAAACCAAATCAAAAACAAACAAAAAATATCGAATTGGATACTGTCGATATTTTTAAAAAATATCGATATATTGCAATTAAAAATATCGACTATATATATCGATATATATCAGAAAGTATCGATATATCGATATTTTTTGCCCATTCCTAGTACACACTATGCCATTTTATGACATCGCAAGCAAACATGATAGTGTGTACTAGCGGCAACGTTTGTCATTTCCGATGTTTTTCGGTGTGTGGCAAACTGTTTGCTCGTCTAATGTGTACGGTTGTCACAATAATGCGACAATATTGCAGTCACAAAAACAAAATGACAGCATGTTGTCGCATTTGTCGCATTGAGTTGTTAATTTGAAATATGACGCCACAAAATGCCAACAAAAGAAATGTCCAATGTGTCCAAGCATAATTTAATTAATTTTCAACCGACTTCAAAAAAGAAGAAGGTTATCAGTTCGTGTATATTTTTTAATGTTTGCACAGGTCATTTGTCAACCGATTTTCAAAATGTTTTTTTTATATGAAAGGGGTTGCCTGCAGCTTGGTCCCATGGTTTTTTTTCGAAAATCGGAGGGGGAAATTTGCTGCTTCAATGCATAACTCTGTCATTTGTCAACCGACTGTTAAAACTCTTTTTTTGTTTGCATTGGTTTAACTGCAGCTTGATACCATATTTTTTTTGATAATCGGAGTGGGGAAATTTGCTCCCCATGCATAACTGTCATTTGTCAACCGATTTAAAAAAAATTTTTTTAACGGTTTGCGAGCAGTTTGGTCCCATAATTTTTCTTGCAAATTGGAGGGGGGAAATTTGCTCCCCCTATGCATAACTTTGTCACTTCCCTCCCGATTTTCAAAGTTCTTTTGGTTGACAGGGTTTGCCTGCAGTTTGGTCCCATAATTTGTTTTTCGAAAATCGGTGGGGAAATTTGATGGGCCCCGGCCCCCATCCACCTTCGCATACTCTGTTATTTGTGACCCGATTTTCAAAATTGTTTTTTTGTTTGTTTGAAAGTGTTTGCCTGCAGTTTGGTCCCGTAAATTTTGTTCGAAAATCTGTGGGGGATTTCCCCCTCCCCGGAAATTTTGATTAGAGCATAAAACCTCCATTTATGAACCGATTTTCAAAATTATTTATTTGGGTTTGCTTGAAGTTTGGTTTCATACAAGTAAATATCGGGCGGACTTAGTGTTAGATTTTCAAAATATTTTATATTAAAGGAAATGAAAGGTTTAGTTGGTTTGCGTGGCTGCCCGTTCCGCACAAGCATTTAACTAGAATCAATAAGATTCCGTTTTGAGAAAAAGGTTTGGCCCTATGAAAAATTGCGGACACCCCATTTGTAGACAGACACACACACAATTTGAACTAACGCAAAATTGCGTCCGTTTTGTAATCTGATCAATAAGATCAAATTGAAGCCGTTTTGTTTTTGCAGAATTATATTGATATATTGTCAACTGAAAGAAGTTGGTCTCGAAGCAATAAATTTTATTTCATGAATTTCTAAATAGTCAGCGAGCTACCACCATCACTTTCTATAAAAGCACAGACACGAAGCTGGCATATATCTATATAACATAACTTTGGGAGTAGCTGATAGACTGAATATTTTTGGCGGAGAGAATCATGGAAGTAGATTAACATTATTATTAATTATCTGAATGTTATTAATAATTACTTCATAAAATGTGCAGAATACATACTTATTGATACTTTGGAAGCAGCAAAAAAACTACTTTCAATATTTTTCAATGAGACAGTGGGTAGGTAGTATGAATAAAAAATGTATTTGCTTTTTACTTAAAAATTTGTTTAAAACACAAAATTCCAGAAATTATTCAACCTTTATGAAATTTATTTGAGATATTGTCATAATTTTATTTTAAATGAAATTTATTTGCTGGTGTTTAAGCATTGTCTATATGCAGCATTTCATTGGTGCTTTACCAAATCGTCAGTAGACTTCAAACACAATTTTGAACAGTTACAATACCTTTATCTTATGTACAGACTTTCAAAAACCATTTGAGAACTCACAAATATGTAAATGATTTTCTAAAATAAGCACAGTAGGCTTTGCTAATTATATAAAACCCAGCAAATAATTTTTTATTCGATATGAATCTATTTTATTTTTCTACACCTTTATAAAGTTAGAAATCCATTGGATAACAATAAAAATACCTATAAAACAAAATGAAAAATAAAATCCAAATTAAACCTGAAATTATGACATGTCAAATAAATTTCATAAAGGTTTAATTTGGATTTTATTTTTTATTTTGCCTTATAGGTACTTTTATTGTTATCCAATGGATTTCTAGCTGTATAAAGGTGTATAAAAATAAAATATATTCATATGGAATAAAAAATTATTTGCTGGGTTTTATATAATTTGCAAAGCCTACTTTGCTTATTTTTGAAAATCATTTACATATTTGTATATTCTCAAAAAAGATAAAGGTTTTGTAACTGTTCAAAATTGTGTTTGAAGTCTACTGACGATTTGGTAAGACTTTTTCATACTACCCAGTGTCTGGTAAAACATCCCGTAAGTAACCATGGGTCGCCGTTATTAAGTGACAGTTGTTTTTAGTATCTCGAGAGAACGTAATGAAACGATTTAATTTTCTTAGTCCGATAAAGGAAACAAATCAGGCTTCTCTTTTATTTAGCAATTCGTAGTACTCGTACTAATAAAGCATTTCGGTCCAATGAACTTGCGTCAGGCGCCTGTGTTGGATAAACAGTCTACCTGCTCGTTGCCAACTTGGCTCTCTTAGCCAGGCACTCAGCACTTACAAAATTAACAATAGAATCAAAACAGAAGCATTTAGCTGAAAATCACAAACTATTTCAACAGAAATCTGGGCATGTCATTGTTAAAAAATTTTGTGGTTTAAAAATGTAGCAAACATAATTCAACGGCTACGCTGGAAGATATGAATGCTCTTTAAATAAATTTTGTCTTGTTTCTACAACAGGTGTTTTCCTCTTTTTAAAAAGACTATATAGGCTATACCAAGAGAATTTACTTGTTAAAAAAAATCTAAAACACAATTAATTTTAATCTCTCGTACAATTTAAACACTTAAGAAACTGTAAATACCATCCTAATTAATTAAAAAAGAAAACTATACACAAAACGGCAGACACGCCACGCCACACAAACGAAAAAAATAAAAAAAAAATTAAAAAATCCACTCACCAAAAGTGACGCACAATTTGGGTCATTTACCTGAGCTAATGAATGTCGCACATGTTTTTATCGTAAAAAAAAAATTGTTTCTATAAAAACAATACTTTTAAAGCAAAAAGAATATAATAAGTCACTTGCCCGCTTGGTCCATAATGTACACACTTTCAGCACACACTCTCAATTTAAGTACATACTCATACCTTTAGTATGAACAACAAATTGTTTGAATTTATAAATTTTTGGTCGTTTGAATAAAATTAATTACACACTTTTTTATATAGAAAAAATAATGATTTACCAGCATCTTTTTAATAATAGAAATATAAATATATTTCTAATACATACTTACATATATTTTCTTTACTTCCGGCCAGTGAAAAAAAATTGAGAGAGTTACACTTTCAAGGTTGCCAACAACGAGAGCAGAAAAAAAAATTAAATGGAATTTATCATAAAAAAGCTAAATTCCTTAAACCAGTTTTTGTAAAATGTTGATCATAAAAGTTGTAAACTGTTTAATATTAAAACTTCCAAAAATTGTCCATTACAGCAGGTTAGAAATTAAGTTTACTATTTGGAAAATAACGAAGGAAGTTCTAATAAATTTACGCCATGTTATAAAGTTTGCGACAAAACGTTTTGTTTAATCTCTCTTTTTTAACCATGTTGAATAAAAGCTATGACATACAGCCAGTGTGGCCATATCTAAAAATATTTTGCAGCTAAATCGAGTCACAAATAATGCTACAAATGCTAAAACAATTGGGATATTCACAAGGTACTCATAAAATCATATGTTTTAAAATAATAACACGAAAAAATATGACTGGTGTTTGCAACCCCTCATAATATAGTGTGCTATGTACACAGCCGACAATTTACATATACAAACACAAACAAACAAAATTAGCAACAACAAGAGCACAACAGTCATGTGTACCTATCAACAATGCAATTAAACACCAACCCACTTAAACCATAAATTTTTTCTCATTTATTTAGTTTTCTCTTTGTCTGGCTCTGACACACATGTACTATCATCGGCTCGACTAAAAAGTTTCGGTCATTCGGCCCAGATTTATGCTGTAGTTATGACAAACAATAAACACAGCTTTGTGTGCTTATTATTTTAGGACTTTTTTGCTTGAAGCACAATAACAACGTTTTTAAAATATTATGACAATATGACTTAATAACACACCGTTTGAATCCCCCAAATATTTAAAATGCTAAAATTTAAAAAGTTCTTTTTTAACTAGGACTTAGCGTTTATTTTTCTTATTTTACCCGCACTTGCTGACAAATATTTGATTTTAAAACAAGAATACTTCAAAATCAATAAAATAGCAATGGTTTATTAGGACTGTTCTGTATTCCATGCGAAAGGAAAATGTTCGGAGTTATCAAAGCATTGTTATCTAGGCGCACGGTAGTGCGCCAGGCCAAGTTCCGGCCACACAGTGTGTATATTTACAGGAAACTATTCCAGCTGTTTTTACCCCCTCATAACTTTGCTCCACTTAATCATATAATTGAAACATAAGTTGTCCTTATAGGCGAAATTTGAAAGTTCTACCATAAAAGCTTCCCGAGTTATTAAGGTGTAAAAAGTGCATTTTTAGTACATATTCACTGACTCACTGACCCATTATCGTATTATCGGCCACTTCCACTATAGCTAGAGCCTTAAATTTGGTATACAGGTAGGTCTTGGTGAGCAACTAACCCGAAAAATCTGAAAACGGGCACTTTTCATCTGGGGCAGTAGAGTTCCCCTTCTTTGTATGGGGCACTTCCAGTATAGCTAGAAAGGTGAAATTTGGTATACAGGTAGGTCCTGATGAGCAATTAACGAAAAAATTTAAATCTGCCACTTTTTATCCGGGGGACTAGCGTGCACCTTCTTTGTGTGAGGCACTTCCAGTATAGCTAGTAATCTGAAATTTGGTACACAGGTAGTTTCTGGGTCGGGGGACTAGGGTGCCAATTCTTTGTATGGGGCGCTTCACCAAAAAACGAAAAATCACCAGAAAAAAACGAAAAATCACAAAAATTAAAAAAGCGTCAAAACCAAAAAAAAAAAAAAAATCGCCTAAAACAACGAAAATACTTAACAAATAAAAAACCTAAAATTAAACAAAAAAGCACAACGAAAAAACTTCCAAAATGAAAAATGGGGCAAAAACGAAGAGGGATATATGTACATATGTATGTGTATTCGTACGGAACCCTTCGTGTGCGAGCCAAAGTCGCACTTTAATTAATTTATTTCTTTATGATAACCAGATAATTTCTATGAAAAACATGTAGCAATAACTATGATGATCATATATGTATAATCAATTAATATCGAATATAATATATTAAGCTCTAAAAAGTCTGAAAAATTTTTGTTTTTAATGGATTTACTTTTTCTAAAGTAATTCGTTTTAAATCGGCTTGATTTACAGAATAGGCAAGTATATAACAACTTTTTTTTGAATAAAACTAAAAAATTTTAATTTAGTGTTTTTTTTTTCAAGAATTACGCGTTTTTGTTACTTGTTTCATTGCTTTTTGAAATCTACAAGTTGTCAACGCTGTATTCAACACATGTTCTGTTTCACATTTGTAAATGGTAGTATGTTTTTGCATAAGTGAACAAACCAACTTCGTTTCACTCGGCTCTTAACTATAGAGTATTGATTTGTTCTCTTTTCATAGTCATACAAAGCGATGCTAACTTAGCCCTCTTCTGGCTAGATTTAGCCCATTTACTAAAAACGTTACAAAATACTTCTAGCCCCAAACAAAACAACGCACAAATCTAGCACTTTTTAAAATTATCGTTTAGCCCCCTTTTAATTTTTGTTCAATATGGTTAAATTTTTTTAATTTTGCGAACTATTTCTTCTAGCAATACCGACTTGTGCCAACATCGTTTTTACTCATTTTCTTTTGTTAGTTTGCTTACCATTAATAAAAAGAAGAAGGATATATAATAATCTCCAATTCTATAAGTTAGCCCTTCTTGCGATTTTTCGAAAATTTTGACTGGATATTGCTTTATACGTGCCTTTTCAATTTAACCCTTCTTAGTCCCTTTTTCAAAAAATTTTCTTGGTTCCAAAAGTTGGCATCACTGGTCATACATCTATATGAAATAGAAATGAAACAAATAAAAAAATTATAGCGACCGTTTCATGAACATCATTAATAAGTTTCATGCATATCTCTAAAGTGGCTGCGAGACAAGTCAATATTCAGGCTTCAATATATGTGTTTGTGTGCGTTTGTTATGAAAATCAAAAGCATTTTGATATTCTTCAATATGTCCCATCCGTATATGTGCATACATTTTTTGTAAACAAACGCACACAAACACATATATTGAAGCTGAATATTGACTTGTCTAGCAGCCACTTAATACATAATAAAAGGTGGTTAAATTTTAAGGGCCGATGTTGATTTTGAATAAAACACAAATTATTTAGGAAATTATTGTCATTTCTTTTTATTATGTAATATGGTATGGTTCAATTATGTATGCAATAAAATATCGGCTAAATGGCCGCCGCGACCTCGGCGGCACACCTCCATCCGATGGTCCAAATTTTCGATGACCCTGAGGCATAATTGAGGTTCTATGCCATTAATGTGCCGAATTATCTCAACCTTTAGCTCTTGAATTGTTGCTGGCTTATCGACGTACACCTTTTCCTTCAATTTTAAGGCCCATTTTCATAATAAGCCTGAATAACTTAACGCGTTGCTCGATTGTGTATCTTTCTATGGTTCAAATTGAGTTAGTCTGAAATTGAGAAATGTCAAATGAAATGCAGAAAAAACTGGACGTTTAGGTGTGGTTCACATTCAACATCGGCCCTTAAAATTTAACCATCCTTTAGTGCATATAGTTTCCATACTTTTTCAACATGAAGTCAGATGTTTATAAACTTTTAGGTAAAAGTCACAAGACACGTGTTAAATAGGCAAATTATCATTCGTTGTGCTTCCAAAAATAAAATTATCTAACGAACAAGATAAGTAAATGACTTCAACAATCTTTAAATTTCATTAGGATTTCCTGTAAAAAGAAAACCAAACACCAGGGCAGTCGCCTGCTGTCAGACATACATACATATGTACATACTTATGTAAGTGTCGGTGAACTGTAAACAAACTAATGAAAATTAAAAACAAAAATTAAACAAGAATACAAAAATACTTTTCGAAAATGAAGAAGAAAAACTAAGTTACAGAAAATGAAAAACAAACTCAAGCCAATCTATGGAATATTCCATACTTATACGCGCCAACCACAACTACTTCAGCCATAAATCGTCATGCATTAAAACAAACAATTAACGAAAACAAAACACTGATGCAAAGGATGCCAAACATACAATAAAATATATGTATAACGATATCAACATATGACACTAGCTAACTAGTCTAAAGTGGTGCAAACATAACGAAAATAGTGTAAGAATGACAGAGAGGGAGAAGCGCAAAAGATAGATAATGAAAAGGCATATTCATTACAGGTACCACCATAACTAAAACAAATACAACACCAAAAAAAAAAACACATGTATTTTGTTGGTAGAAATACCCCAGAAATATGTCAAAATCTATTGTCTGTGTGACGCACACATTCATAAGCTCTCTCAAATTTACTAATACATGTACTTTGTTGATAGAAACACACCAGAAATATGTCAAAATCTATTGTCTGTGTAACGCACCCATTCTCAAATTTACGAAGTCAGCTGATCTTCTGTTGGTACCTGTTTAATCTACCTTGGATAATGAGAATAAAACCAAATTTGCCCCTTCTTTGAATACAGACTTGGCGCATAATGTAAAGTTAATCATTTCAAATGATTATTTTACGAGATAACGGCTAATCTACAACAACAACAACTACTTGTTAATTTTTCTTGTGAAATTTTAAGGTTTATTTCAAGCTCAACTAATGTAAACAGATCCAAAACATGGCTGTAATATATAAATTTTAATATATGTACATAGGTATATAAATATACACACACAAATGTACGCAATTTACATACTCATATACAATATAAACAAACAATTTGACAGAAGAAAGATTTTCAGAGAGTAAAAACGAATAATCATCAACTGTCGATGTGAGGTCACCTTGTATGAAGGCTCCTTGATTATACAAGTAAATAACTGTTTTGGAATAAAACAACAAAGGCAAGCAGAATATCACAGTTATCACATACAGTATGACTAGGTGCAAATAAATACAAGCAGCTGCGTGCAACATATGTTGCATGCAAGTTGCATTGCAAGATAAATATATTTGTTACTAAACTTCTCTTCTTTGCTTGCCACACCAGGGTTCCTACTTCCATTAAGCTCAAGGTATCCCGATTGTTGTACAAAGTCAACTTGCAGCATGTTGCATAAACCGCTGTAGAGTATTCCTGTCCCATTCCAGGTGTTTGATGCCTCATCATGATTAGGCGCTCAGCATTTGCAGCAAGTGAAAAATTGCAATGTTGCAACAGCATCGCTATTGCTATCGTTGAAAAACATACTACATACATGATGATGCTTGACTCCTCTCTAGCTGGTAGTTTTCTATATTGGAGTGCCTGCAATTGTGCAGTGTTTTAAATAAGAAGTTGTATTATTATTGCTGTTGGCATTTTCTTTGTTTTGTTTTCCTCCACACTTGTTCAGTGTGTGTGTGTGTGTGTGTGGTGTCTGTCTGAATTGCTTGCTTCATTATTTTTGTAGTTTTGTTTTGCTACTTTTTCTTCTGTGTGATACCATGGAGCCTCAAATTTATTTTCTCTCCTTTATTTATTTATATATTTTTTGCAATATTCCTGAGTGCAGCATTTTCTTGTCTATCTCTTGGTATATAAAGCGAGTGAGTGTGCTCCCCAACTTCTGCCTTGAGTTTGTGGTTTCATTTTTCGCTATAGCTGGGCTGCGTGTGTTCAATTGCATTCACATCGGACGCTGTTTTTAAATAGATTGTTTTTTTCAGCAAATTTATTTCCTTTAACTTTCTGTTTTGATTTTAGCTTAGTGGTGTTAAATAATTTTGTAGGATATCGTTTTACGAGATTTACTTCTTACTGTACGTAAGTATGGCTGTATGTATGCGCATCTGGGATATCGAAGTAGGGAACTATTGGTTAGGGACCCTTTCCGATCGCCTTCGTTTTAGCGAAATATACCAGGCAGAATATACTACAACCATACAGATGGAATCGAGGCGCTTCCTTGTAGTTTTTGAGTAGTTCGTTTATTAGTTTTTCTATATTGTTTCTTTACTATAAAATAGAGTTAATGAAATTTGGCCATTGTAAAATGATATAGGTACGCCGAAATTTCCAAGGGAGATCAAGTAAATATTACCTTTAAACAGCAGTAATGCCATCTTGAGTTTTCTTCAGAAATGGTACGTACGTCTCTCAAATGGAGCAGCGTAGACTTTACGCCGATGACACCGAAATCGCACTTCTATGCGGGTTACTGTGTATAATCTTGTGTTGTCTATCTCTAATTACACTATACAACAATTTTGAACTTTTTTCAAAATTATGGGTTTTGCAAACCGATTCTGGTAGAGCAGAAAAAAATATACGTGTGTCGGCGTCATCGGAATTTTGATTTAGAAGGAATTAAAGTTTTTCCCTTTTGGCCCGATCGTGCTGCATATCGGTACATGAAACTGTGTGATCTTTACATCTGATATGTAGGGTATGTTCAGCAACTTTGTAGAAAATATTAGAGCAAATATTTTTCTGGAACATCTTAACTCTCTAACTGTTTTATGGGTCTTTTTGTATATTTCCTAAAAAAGGGGCAAAAACTCCCCTTCTGCAGCGATATAGCGGGAAAAAAATCTTATACAAAAATGTTCCTCGTGGTCTTGTACATAAAAAAGCTACACACATCTTATACCTCAAACGTAAGGCTTACAAGATTTTCTATGCCGAGCACGAATTGTGCATAGGTACGAAATTAACCCTCAAACACATTTTAAGTTTTCAATGATTTCTAGTCTCCGAGCTAATTCTGGAGCTTAGGTCTCTTTAAAGACCT
The DNA here is from genome assembly GCA_956483635.1 of Panzeria rudis. Lineage (NCBI taxonomy): Eukaryota > Metazoa > Arthropoda > Insecta > Diptera > Tachinidae > Panzeria > Panzeria rudis. The sequence goes on from OY101450.1 coordinate 31,723,989, forward strand.
ATATTAGCATGTTAGGCGAATATTTTTGAAAATAAATCTATCGCCGCTGAAGGGGAGTTTTTCGCCCATTTTTTTTAGAAATGTACAAAAAGACCCATAAAGCGAAGAGTTAGAGGGCTAAAATTAGGGATGTAACGAATACCGATACCGATACCGATATATCGGCGATACTTCAGATTTTCCGATACATCGGTATCGGCGATATTTTACTGTCGATACGACGATACTTTTAAACAATTTTTCTGAGTTTTTTTCTGACAAATTATTTATTTTTTGTTAATTTTACCATGAACTAAACTCATTTCGTTATTTTTTAAATCTTATTAATATCAATTTTAAAAATTAATGATATTTTATACTATTATTTTGTAAAAAAATTAGTTTTTTTTTTGTTAATTTTACCATGAATTTAAATTCAATTCGTTGTTTCTTAAATCTTATTCGAACAAAAAAAGATACTCCAAAGAAGTCATGAAAATGTAGAATTCGCGATCCGGAAGTATTGCAAATTTGGATCATTTCTAATTAGTTTTACATATCCTTGCCGTTGCAAGAAGTTCTGTTTTTGGATTACCAATCACCGAATTGGAAGCGAAGGTCGGACAAATTTCTTTTTCGGTGTTCTATAATGATTTTTCGTCAAGAAAAAAGGATAAAAAATTACCAATTTTCACAATTTTTTTATGCGAGTATTGCGAGTATTTTTTAAAATTATAAAGGAATTAAAATTTTTTTCTTGCTTTTCTACTAATTACACTATGCGACAAATAAAGACTTTTGGAAAAACACAAGAACTGGACAGTACAGGTTCGATTGTCCTACAATGGGGTAGTAAAACCCTTTACTCAGTTTGGCGAATTTGGTGACCAATTTTTTTTTATGGACCTCCAAAGTTTCTGAAAATCAGTGGGGCCTCAAAAAACGGTGTTATCAGTATTTGGCTAACAGCTAATTCAAACTTTATAATACCGCCTAACTATATATGGCAATAATGTAGCTAAGAGTCTGTTTAACAGATTTTTTTAACATTTCATGCCAAAAAATTATTTTTTCGTGCACTTTTTTTTTGATAAATTAAGGAAAAAAATTTTTTTCACTTTTTCCAGAATAACTTACAGGGACTCGTAATATTTTATTAACAATATTTGGTAAAGTTGTAGCTACGGTAAAGCTGAAGAACAATCTGAATGTATCTGGGCACCCTAAACAGCCCAGAAAAACTAATTTCAACCTCAAAAGTTTTCGTTTTTTACGAGTTAGGCTATATTTTTATTGCATTTTTTTGCTTTCTTTGTTATTGTTCCACTTCTTATGTTGCTGATTTTAGTATTTTATTGTTTGTTGTTGTTTTGCCAAATAATGGTAATGAAAAATTTGGAGTCCCTGTAAGTTATACTGAAAAAAGTGAATAAAATCATTTTTTTTTAATTTTTTTTCAAAAAAAGTACAGGAACATATTATTTTTCTGGGCACAAACTGTTAGTGAAACACAACAGAAGTATGCATATACTATTGAATATACTATTTAAAAAAAATATTTTTTAGCATAAAAAAATAGTGAAAAACTACAATTTTCAAGGTAAAAAGTGGTCTGTGTGAGCTATTAGAGTGCCTAGATACGTGCAGATTGTATTGATATGTTCATAAAAGTTGTTCAGCTCTACCGTAACTATAAGTTTACCAAATATTGTTAGTTAAAAATTACAAGTCCCTGTAAGTTATTCTGAAAAAAGTGAAAAAAAATTTTTTCCTTAATTTTTCAAAAAAAAGTGCACGAAAAAATAATTTTTTGTCATAAAATGGTAATAAAATCTGCTTAGCGAACTCTTAGCTACATTATTGCTATATATAGTTAAGCGGTATCACCAAGTTTGAATTTTCTGTTGGCCAAAAGCTGATGACACCTTTTTTTGAGGGCCCGCTGATTTTCCAAAACTTTTTAGGTCCATAAAACGAAATTGGTTACCAAATTCGCCAAGCTTAGTATAGGATTTTACTACCCCGTGGTAGTACAATCGAATCTATACTGTCAAGTAGGTGTGATTTTTGGATTATTGCACTGTGTTATCTGCATATTTTTAATATAGATTTTTTGGAAGCAAAGAAAATGTAGCTCCTGAAAAAATACTTCCAATTTTTTATATTGGATTAATATCAATTTTAAATATTAATAATCTCTTACACTGTAATTTTGTATAATAAAAAAATTGCACTTGAGTTTTGTTAATCGAAACTGGAACTCAATTTTAATAGTCGTATCGGTATCGGAATCGGTATCGGCGATATTTATTTTTAAGAATCGGTATCGGTATCGGATCGGCAAAACTGCGTATCGTTACATCCCTAGTTAAAATGTTCTAGCAAAATTTTTCCTGTGGTGTTTTACATAAAAGTGCTGAACATATCTTATACCTTCAATGTAAAACTTACAAAATTTCCTATGCCGAGTAATAATTGTGAATAAGTATGAAGTTAACCCTTAAACATAGTTTATATTTTCAATGATTTCTGGTGTACAAGTTGAGTATGGTGCTTGGTTGTCTTTTAAGATCTATAGTAAAATTTGGTGGCCAAGATTTTTATAGAACATTTTATTATCGCACTCCCCTTTTTTAGTGGTATTTTTTACGATTTGTTAAAAAAGAGCCAAAAATTATCGTTATGTGGCGGATTCAAAGGTGTAATATGTTCCACAAAAATATTAGTTGGTGAACATACCCTACACCTCAGATTTAAGGGAGACATCCTTCGGCCGGGCTTAAGGATTTTTTCCTCTTGGTATATCGAAAAGCGGCTTCGTTAAGTAAAGTTTTATGCATAGACGGCCTTCGGACGGGCTCAAGGATTTTTCCTCCCGGTATATGGAAAAGCGCCATCGCTGATTAAAGATTTTTTCCGGCCTTTGGCCGGTCTTAAAGATTATCGCTTCTCAGTATAACGCAAAGCGGGTTCGCTGAGGAAAGCTTTCGGCGTTCGAGCGGGCTCAAGAGTGAACATTCGATGAAAAAAAATATATGGCTTTACTTCCCAATTGTTCAGTTTTTGACTATGGCCTTATTGCTCAATAGCATTTGAAGCATTGAAAAATAAGAAATAAGAGAGAAATCAATTTTTTTTCCAAATAAGGGTAACCCTAATGTAATGTAAGCCTCGATTTACGCGGTACTTTATTTACGAGTTTTCGATATAGCACGGATCAATAATAGTAACCATTTTTCAATTACGCGCTTTTTTACGCGAATTTCATATAAAACGCTTAAAAAATTATGGCAACCATCAACTACGTGGTAAAAAACATTGTACTAACATAATTAATAGAACTAAAAAGATTTTTAGTGCTTTTATAAAATTTTTTAGAAATAGCTCAATAAAAAATGTAATTACCAAACGTAATGTAATATGATAATGTTAAAATTTTGGACCGCTTGAAAAATAGAGAAAAGTCTAGCAAAATATTTTGATTAAAATGAGTCAACAATAAGAACAATCCAAAAAAAAACAATTAAAACAAAATTCGAGCTATTGCTTCATGTTGGAGCTACTGATACAGCAAAACACATATGCTACACCTAGGGTTGCCAGATTCAAATAGTACACTAGCTTGACATTTCAGCTTGATTTTCAAAAATGTGTAAAACAAACAAAAACAGGCCAACAAAAAAAAATTTTCTGAGGCAGAAGAACGTTCTCTTTTTTTCGTATAAATAATAAAAAACAATAAAAAAGACCAGGATCACATGGTTTCATGCAAATCTGAGCAAACGAAGTCATATTAGAAGAATGAAAATAATATCAGACGGTTAGCATGTATCAAAAATTGGTCGCATCTATTCCCAAGAGACTCCAAATGGTTTTGAAAAACAAGAGACTGCACACAAAATATTAATATAAGGAACATTGTTTTGGTACTTGTACACTTCTTCATTAAATTTTTTAAGTTCTTTTTTTTTTAGCTATTTACAAGCATTATTTATTCAAAAATATAATTTCAGTTTGACAAATTATATTTGAGCTTGTGTAACTTGACAGCACCTAAAATATCTTGACAATCAAGCTCATTCAAGCCCGTCTAGCAAGCCTACCTACACCAGAGATAATTTAATAGAAAAAAATGGACAAAACCTTATTAATTTGGATCGAACATTTCATTGAGAAACATGTTCCGCGGGACACTAATGTAATAAGGCATTGACTTTAGAAAATTACATCAACTAGCTTTGTTTCTACACGAATGTTCATATAGAAATAAACAACAAAATTTTTACAGTATAAAACTGCAACACACCTACAAATAGAATACATAAAATATTTAATAGTTCTTCTTGATTTAACACGATTCTTAGGACCGAAAAGTTCGTATGTATCTCATGTTTTGATTTACGCAATATGTTAAACTCCTGGTTCAAAAAAAATTAAGATTTTGTAACAATCCTGAACATTATTTTACGCGGATTTGATTTACATGTACTCTGTTAGGTCCCAACAGACCGCGTAAATCGAGACTTACCTGTACATATGTGTTTTATATCATTTGGTAAAAAACTGGAACACTAAAAAATTCTTAAAACTTTAAACATTCGATTTTATGTTTCCTAAGATATAAAAAGATAATTATCGTGAAAGCTTAAGGTTTTGTCGTGCTCACGTGTGATTAAATCAATTTTGATCGTGAAAGTCGTAGAATTTGTTGTCCGTGAGCGTGCGTGAAGAAAAATATATTTCGGATCGTGAGTGCAAAATAGCGAACATCTCTAGTTGCTACTGACAAGCCCTTGTAAAACTCATTCGACATCACTTCCGGGTCATACGTTCAGGATCTGATTGACTTCTTTGGAAGCTTAAATAAATGGTTTGTAAGATTCGGTACAGTTTATATTTTATACTATGAGAAACTGTATTCGGAAATTATAACTTTTCCTTTATTTTACTGTTTCACATATTTCCTATTACAGCTTTTATTTGAACAAACGTGTGTGTAAAAGAATTATTAATAATTACAAGTATGATTAAAAAAATAATAATAAATCACAATCTTATTACGATGAACAAAAAGCAAATTGAATGTAAAACCCGTTTCTAACGTCTTGGCAATAATTGGAGCAATATGAAACAACACCTGGTACAGAAGTAATACAAAAAAAACTGTGAACTAATACAATAAATTTTTTTTTCTCATATCAAAAACCCTTTGCTTTAATCCAAAAACTATATAATATTGATAAATAAAAAACGTCATGAAATTTGTTTGTTTTTTTTTTTCATATTTATTGCTTAACAATAACCACAACAGAAAATCTTAAACAAGTTTGATATAAATCACAATCGATAAAAGGCAACAAACTGTCAGCCAATCTAATTTAAAGTAAATTCATTTAAAACCAAACGATGTGTTTGTTATGCTTGAGTTTGCTGCAAGAAAATTTATAAAAACTAAATCAAAATATACCTGAGATTGTTATACTACTTCTGTCACACAAACGAACATGCTTCAATATGAACAAATAAGAAACATGCTAATTAATATTGTTTGCGGTTTGTGAATTATGCATATTAAAATGGTTTTCTTCATTATTTACTTCGGTCTTATAAGAGTTGTGATAAATTTGTTCGTAATCATTAGGGGTATTAAGAGGGAATGACTGGCAACACTGAAGAGGAATTTCTTGGCAGCACTAACATATATTAAGGGGCCATTCACATATTACGTAACGCTACGGGGGGCTTAAAACTTTGTTACGGATTCGATACTTTTTACTGAAAATTTTGTAAAAAGCGTTACGAAAGGGGAGGGAGTGGTGTAAAACCTCCGAAAATAGCGTTACGTAATATGTGAATAGGCCCTAATAAGCTAATATTTTCTGACCTTTGTTAGTTTTTAGTAATTTTAATATTGAATAAACTCTACGAGTTTTTTTTATAAAGAGAAGTAACACAATCAGGCAATTAATGCCTACCAGTTAATTAATTAATGCGTTACCTTCTTTGGGAAAGGGATAGTGTAGAGAGAACAGGTCGTGAAGTGGGAGAGGTAGAAAGCTTAATTAATTTACAACTCTGCTATTACGTGTTTTTGTAGAGCAGTGTTGCAGCCACTATGGTGTCAAGTAGAGGCATTAATTTGTTTAAGCTGTTGTGCTACAATACCGACGAAGAAGGGTGCTTTAAAGTGCATTAGGATATGTTAGTATTAGTCGGTGCCGGTACTGCCACTGATCACTTTAGTGCTATGCTTTCATCACTTTAACAGTCCCACAACAACCAACACAATTACACACCAATGCACATCACAAAAATTCATGATGTTGTTGGCTGGCCTGAAACTAGTCTTGAACTTAAGAAACTGTGATTACCCCTAATGTTACCAACACCCATAATTAAATTAAAGCTCATAGTAGTAGTATTTCTATAGTAAACGTCTATTGCATTTTTAATTTATTTTCAAATACTAGCGCGTGGGAAAATATTAATATTCTATTTTTTCGTACATTTTATTAAAAGTTTAGACACAAAGAAACATAATTGCAAACTTTTGTATTATTCATACATATATTTTTGTTAGATTTTATTAGAGATTTGAGAAGTTTTTCTCCATTTCTCAATAAAAACTTTATATAATAAACCTTTTATTTTCTTGAATCAATGAATTGGACTATTCATTTAACATGAATTCGCTGGTAAAATTTAATGAAAACGAGTTTGAAATTATAAATGTAAAAGAAACTTGGCATGCAATAGATGATGACGCTGAATACATTTTTAAGGTAAATTCGTTGAAAATTAAATAAAAGTGGATTTTCATAAAAAATTAAAAAAAAACAGATAAAGTTGACTAGCGAATATTTTAAGTACTATATGTATATATAGTGCTGACGATTTCTAATTCTTTTAGTTTCTCCATAGTTTTTTGGCGAATTTTATTTCTTCCAGCAAATATTTAAAAAAGTTCCAGCATTTGAAAATATCGATGATATTTTACGCTGCTAAAACAGAAATCAAAAGCTTAATACAGTTGAACATCATAAAGAAAGAATTAGTGAAGTTTTGAACCTTTCAAAACGCATAATAGTTGAGTAACTGTACATGAGATGGCGACTCATCTGTTGATTGGTTAAAAATGTAAATAGGATTTTCGCTCATTGGTTGTTGCTGCCGTCGCTGGCAGTGTCGTCTAGGTGGAAAATGAACTCTGATGAGAAGATGTGGCGGTCTCGTAACATCTGATCTCAGTTCAACATTCCGTACAGCCAAAAAAATTTTTTTCTCTGAATGTTCAATTATTACATGCTTTAGAACTTCCTTCTAAAATAGAAAATAGTTTGATCGAAAGATTAAGTTGAAAAACGAATTTAAGCCAAACTAATTAAATAACTTTGGATAAAACCATAAAGTTCGACTAAATTCATAACTTAATTCTGAAAAATTATAGCCAAAATGACATCTACAGAAAATTCCAAGAAACTTGACTATCAATTTTGAGCTCTCCAGATATAGGATATGAAAAAAATAAAAAATTATGTCTATATAGGATAACTAAATTTTTTTTTGTGTGATGGGTACCCCTCTGGGGGTACCCTTCTCGCGTACATATCCCGCCAGTTTTCTGCTTGACTGCGCACATTATTTTGAAAGTGACCTACATCAAATTTTGGGATTATAGCTATTGCAGGTCTCTAGATATCTGATAACTAAGTTTTTCTTTAGCATGTCGCGGTGATGCCAAAATAAAACTTTTTACCCATAAAAGAATTAAAGACTTTACCCATAGAAACAAATTGGTTAACGTGCTTATAGAAGTTTTCACTTCAATAGAAGTATTCACTTCAATAGAAGTTTTCTCTTCTAAGATTGGACAGTGCCACCACCAAACGAAATAAATATTCTTTTTCAACTATTTCTACTTAACCGATTCTTAAGAAACTTTGCACTTACATTAAGTTCCCGCTACAATACAAGATTATGATTAGAAAATTTTGCAGTTCCACGACTGTTTTGTCGGTGTTTTGCAAGAATTATGTTATGATCAGGGCTCGGACTTTGATGCAAATGCATGTTTTTTGTGGTGATAGATAAAGAGGTATTAACTAATTATCTATGCGAATCATCAAATTTTAAGTAGTTTGACATCGATTTGTAGTGGCATATTTTTTTGCTTATTTTGGTGGTAAGTGCATATTTTCGCAATAAGTGCATATTTTTGGAGTACTACAAATTTTTTCAGTGCATTTTTAATAAATTTTTGGGAAAAAAATTTAATAGGCAGATTATTGATGGCAACTGAGTAAGCGAGCCTCAGTTGGGTTGCCAGTTGCTGAAAATGATACACTGATGGCAACTGGCAGAGCTGTCAATTTCAGTTCCTATTTGGTGCCTTCTTAGCAATCATTACTTTTTAGTTGCCAGCTGGAATGCAACTAAAGTTCGGTTGCAGTAAATAATGGACCCAATTATGTTTGTTTTACTTATTTTTCTCTTATAATAATAAAAAACTAAAAAAAATATTTTCATATTATTTTAGTTTTGGTACTTTGTTCGTCGGTAAATGCATATTTTTGCGCATATTTTTCATTTTTATGTGCATTTCTTAAGCGCTTATAATAAATTTTTAGTTGCATGAAAGTCCCAGCCCTGGTTATTATATTTAGATATCATTTCTTTAATATAGAAATACCCTTACTAATTTTTTTCAATTCGATTTTTTTGCATATATCGATAGATAAACGAACCTCTAATATGTCGAAATATAAAAAAAAAATTGATTTGCAAAATATAATGAGACGGCGTTTCTATATTAAGGTAACGATATGTATGTTGTTAGAAAGAACTAAAAATAGTTTTTAATAAGATATGTTTATACAAAACAAAAATTAACAATATCCAATAATATTTTAATGTCCATCTTTTTGCTGGTTTGCCGAGTTTTTTAAACCCCAATGTCCAGCACTTTGCGAATCTGGATCTGGGATCCCTAGTTCCACACCATTTACCGATCTACCAGGGGACACTTTCAATGGTTGATGGCAACAATTGGTAAAATATCTGAACAATGAGATCTCTTTTTGATTTTTTTTGCCCATTCGCCTGAGGCCGATAGGGTGTACTATTTTGTACAAAGACAACAGCGAGGATTCGAACTGATGATCTAGATCAATAACAACATTCATGGATAGTCCAAATCTCAATATCCATCTACTCAGGAATACGTTAACGACTTTCGATTAAAAAGCAAAATTTTTTCGAAATATACAATCACATTAATTAAAGTAAACAAGTTTTTTATTTGTTCTTTATTTTGAAATCTACCATCGCATTTTATAGAGTGACCAACGTATGACGTTTATTATTTTTTTTTTGTTGTAAGTGTTAAAATAACTATTTTCTTCTTATTAAAGAGTCTTATATGTGTTCATAATTACAATACTTTCACTTTTTTATTTGTAAGTTTTCATGTTACATTTTTAATTAATTATAATTTTTCAAAATAACATTCATAATATGTTTAAAGCAAAATGAGAAAAGGAGTTAAAGCGAACGGCAAAATATTTATGTTGTAAATCTTGGTTAATTCATGTAAAAAGGTCATTTAAAAAAAACAATTTTTTATGTAAATCGACTTAAAGCTTTAAAGTAAAAGGCCAACTATCTAGTTATTTGCGCTACTTAGCAGAAAGTGATTAAGATATTGAAAATTTGAAAACGTTTTTTGTTTCTTAACTTTGATAATCTGAATACATATTTCTGTGCTCTATATTGCATCGTTTTTTGCTATATATCAGCTATTGAAATATATCTGGCTGACCTTTACCATAGATGCGATAGTGATCACTCATGAAAAAACGAACACGAACGGCCAGAAAGATGATCGGACAGATAAAATTACGGAAGTAACGATACGCCGTATTGCCGATCCGATACCGATATTTTAAAATAGATATCGCCGATACCGATTCCGATACGAATGTTGAAATTGAGCTCAAGTTTAGATAACAAAACTCAAGAAGGGCAATTTTTTTATTATACAAAACTACAGTTTAAGAGATTACTAATATTTAAAAGTAATATTTATTTATTTAATATTAACCCATTATTAATATTAAACCATTATAAAAATTTTAAAGTAATTTATAAGCAACTACATTTTTATTGCTTCCAAAGAATCTATATTAAAAATATGCAGATAATTAGTAGAAAAGCAAGTAAAAATTTGTAATTCCTTTATAATTATAAAAAATACTCGCCATGCGTTTTAAAAATCGATTTTTAAAGGACATTTATAAACTAATATTCTTCTAAATAACTTAATAGCTTAATTACACGCTGTTTTAAAATGGCATGTTTTTTTACTCGTGAAAAACGACTTAGTGAGGTTTGTAGGTCTAGTTGAGTAGATCATTTTGCCATTTCAAAAAATTGCAATACATCCTCAAAATCGGAAGTTATCGTTAAAAAACGATTTTTTGGGACTTCACGGACAAAAACAATTTTCACTGCGTTGTTTCTGCACCGATTTTCAATTTTTAAATAGTGTCGAATAGAGGAGGACTTAAGCTTTCCGTGCATATTTAAAAGATTTTGCTTTGACTTATATTTCATGGAAATATCGTCAAAAGAAAAATTTAATTTTTTTTATTCCGATTTTGTAAAATTTTGCGTATTTTTTGCAACAATTTCCTTGAAAACCTACCCATTTTTATACTTTCATATAAAGCGTATTTTATAGGAATTACAATAAGTCTTGTGTCCAGGCCTGCCATATATGCCGATTTATCGGCATTTTGCCGATTTTTTGCCTCAAAATTATCAAAGTGCCGATTTGCCGATTTTTGCTCCAAAAATGCCTATTTTTTGGTAAACACTTAACACGGGGTAACTTTGTTAGTTTTATTACAATTTTTTAATTTTGGGCAACACTGGAATAGAATAAATATGTATACTGTTACATTAAACGGGGCAACTGCTAATCAGCCAGCGCTTTTACTAAAGAGAAAAAGGGTTAGGTTTATATACAATTACCCAGTAAAAATTTTTTCTGGCATGTCTAACGTCAGTTAAAATCTGATCTACGTCTTACATTTTCTGATCTACGTCTTACGAGTTATAGCAGCCTCTTTTGCACATTGTCGGATTTTAGTTTTTGTAATAGTTCTCATTTACCTCTTTACAGTTTGCGCACAAATGTTTGAATTTTTAAACTTATAAAATAAACTTAATATCTGTTGTTCGACCTTATTTTCTATTTATATATTAAGATAGTTCAAGCCCCAGGTCTCTTTTGTTTTTTATAAAAAAGTTATTTATTAAGCTTCTACTTATAAAATAAAGGTAAATGTTTTCTGATGAGCTGCCATTGGCAGCAGAAAAATGTATGCGAGAAGAAGAGTCAAAGTGGTCTTACAACATTTTGATTCTATGTGAGAATTTGATACGACATATCTGATAAATTTAAAATTTTAACTACGAATTTTGTCAGATATTTTCTGATGTTTTGTCAGACATTTTTCCGATATTGTTCAGACATATCGAAAACTCCTTTTGAATTTCCCCAGAAAATTCTTCAGAGTTTCTACAACATTCCTTGAGACATTTCGGCAAAGTTTTTAGAAGTTCCTCAGACAAAGAGTTCCGCTTTATTGTTCAATTGAAATGTCTTTTTCTATTTTATTTTCATTGATTTTTTTGTTATTTAATACGTTATAAACATTAGTTAATACTGAATTGTTCTGTTTTGTTATTTTTTGTTAATAAAAATATGGTTTATTGTATTTAAAATGGTTATTATGAATCTGCCGATTTTTTAAATTAAAGTGCCGATAATGCCGATTTTATTTGTAAAATATGCCAATTTTTCGTCCAAATCATCTGGCACCCCTGCTTGTGTCTTTTTTTTTGCTGAGAATAAGATTTAAAAAACAACGAATTGAATTTGAATTCATGGTAAAATTAACAAAAAATAAGTTATTTATTTACAATATAACAACGCAAAATATTAATTTTTAAAATTGATAATAATAAGATTTAAAAAATAACGAAATGAATTTAGTTCATGGTAAAATTAACAAAAAATAAATAATTTGTTTTAAAAAAACTGAAAATCGGAATCGGTTACATCCCTAGATAAAATACAATAGTCAGCTCTTCCATTTCTGCCGCACATGTTATACATTTAAGTGCCGCAATCCAGATATGCGAATCGAGTATTTTTGAGTATTTTTCATATAAATTTTCTTCTTAAACTGACCGTCTGCATTATGGAAACCTCACTTAAATTTTATTTTTAAACATTATTATCTTTACAAAATTCACTAAAAATTATATTTTTTCGGAAACAAATAACTGTTTATTTTCTGATGAATCATTTTGATTTTATTCTACCCGACCTGAACCATATATTTGTAAATATTGGTAAGCGCAGCAACGGCTAGAATGGATATTTGTCTGCCAGCCATTATTCGCTATATAAATGCAAAAAAAAAAAAAAATATATATATATAGTATTCTCTTCATGATGTCAAAAATGTTTGTTTACTAGATGTGGATCCATGAACGAACGAACGAACGAACCAACGAACAAGCGGATGAATGCATGATTATTTCATTGTATGGCTGGTTGGTTGGTTGGTTTTCGTATGGTTTTATACTCGTCATATATGTTCTATAAAAAAGTATGGTTTGCTTTGGTTCGCTACCTTTTACTTACTTTTTGGCTGACTGTGTGTCAACGTTGTTTAATCAATCATTCTTTGGTCACATGTACTCCTATGCAACGAATACAGATTATTCGTTTCAAACAAGTAAAAGGCAATATAGCTGCTGATGCACCTTGGAAACATTAATCATATTGCAATGTTCATGTATTCTATGTGTCTCTATCTTAAAATTTTTCGTAACGATTTAACATTTTGTCATTTCAATTGATTTTTAATACATTTTTTATTCTCAGCTAAAATGTTCTCTTGAATTTAATGGATGTTTTATGGTCAATATTTTTGATTAAAAGAAAAATTAAGAAAATATATCAACCCACATTAAAAATTACATCGTTGTAAAATTAGATTTACTTCTTTTTCTACGTTTTTGCTGGAGATAAATTTGATCAGAGTGAAACGAAAAGTATGTAGTTTTATTGGAAAATAAGTAAGTGGTAGCTAAAAGCATTTTTAGTAATGGCTTAAAACATAAAAATTGGGAGTTATTCGGACATCATCTGCCGTAGCAGTCGGTAATGTGGCAATCCGTTGATCTCTGGATTATATTACTTCAGGATTTTGTCTGCTGCACTAGAACGGGTGAAACAGGCTACATAGCCTATACTCGGGAAATTCAGCTGGAATACGATTTGTAATTATAGTCGGATATCAAATAATTGTGGGCACATGATCAGTTAAATCAAGGTTAGGTTAGGTTGGAAAGCGTAGTGTTGTAACACACATCCACTTGGAGACTCAATTGCATTCATTGTGATTCCCTTCTACTTATACCCGTTAATAAATTAACCTCCCTTTGTACGCAGCAAATCCCTAGTACCTGTTATTAAGCCACTTAATACCCATGACAAAGCCCTGATATATTCCAGTTTCATTTCGTGATAGCACCAATGCTCTCATGAAAACGCCTGCTGAGATACCTAAGCCTAAGGTGTTGCAACCTTGGGCAATGGCAAATACAAAAATAAATATATTCAATAGTTTCTGGCTCCTTTTCATCTTCGCACATCCTGCAGAAATCTGTAGTGCGGGTTTCGCAAATGCGCTGACCAATTAACGCATCTATCAAGACTCCTAGAACCTTCCTGTTCATACCCACTAGTATTTCGGATCTTCCTAAGTAAAGCTTAGGCCACATAGCGCTCGAGACTACAATTCTTCCTACTCCCCCATGAATGGTTGGCCCTGTTTAACATCCAATTACTGAGTTCCCTAGAGTAATGATCCATCAGTAATTTAACAGATCTGTCACACTATTCCACATCTACCGCTGATCGTATTCTTGCCAGTTTATCGGCACTTTAATTTTCCTTAACACTGCACTGACCAGGAATCCAACATAGTCTAACACTATAAGCAAGTTGAGGGATCTCCTACACTCACTAGTTTCGATTTGACATTGTGTCCTTTCAAAGCTTTTAGAACCACCTGACTGTCGACGTAGAAGGTTACCTCCTCGCCTTCAGCCACATTTCGTGCCATCAGTTCCGTGGCCCTGAGGATCGCCAAGACATCAGCTTGGAAAACGCTACATTCATTCTGTAGTCTGAAAGAACTAAGAATGTCCATCCCCAAAATATAGACACAAGCGCCCGTGCCTATTCTCATTTTTGACACGTCTGTAAAGACCGTGCGTCCCTTGTAGAGCCTATCAGGTTGGACGTAAAAGTCCCTATTGGGAATTACCACCGTGAGGGTGTCCTACTAAAATCAATTTCATCTACTTTATAATCCGCCAACACAGGGGCTCTGGAGACAAACCCGCTAAAACTGCTCTCATTCAAGATTGCTGTGTGACCGGTTAATTTTGTCCTCAACAAACCTGCCTTTAAGGCTGAGTTTTTCACTTGGAGACCAAAAGACAATTAATAACTTGATAAGTTAATCTTAAAATAAATCTAATCTAACTTTAATCTACTTGCACGTTTTTGATTTCTAGCTTAAACTTTCTAGCATTGCCATATGAAATGGAAGTAAATTTTACAAAATAATATCAAAATAATGAATACAGCATGAACAAGAAGAAGACAATAGTTTAAAAAAAAATATTTATTTGCATTCAAAGATTAATTTTAATTTAATCGGTAACTTCTATGTAAAAGACTTATCCTAAGAGTATAAGGATAAACATTGACACCATTTTCTCCACAATGTCCTCTATGGAAAGTAGGTGAAAAATGACATCGAAGGCAGCCTGAGGTGTGCTCCTCTGGGCACCTGTCACGCCCAACAAGGCACACCATTGCACCTTAGCAAGTACATCCTATGATTCTTCTTCCTCAATACCTGCCACCATACCATACAGCCATAGGAAATAACCGGCCTGACAACCGATGTGTAAATCAAGTTTACCATCTTCGGTTGCAGACCCCAGTTCCTGCATGCGTAATAGTCATTGAACCCTTTTGTAAGTCTTTCCTGCGTGTTCCTTTTCCATGAGAGCTTACTATCCAGGAAAACACCCAAGTATTTAGCCTCCTCTACTAGCCTCAGCTCCACTCCTCCAGTCCTATATAGTATAAAGCTGTCTATTTAGTAACTCCGGTAAAAAGGACTAGCTTAGTTTTTTTTTGTTGACCCCCAGTCCTTTGCTGCTGGCACAGGAGGATAGTTCGCCAAACGCCGCCTGCATGACTTCACTGATAGTGAGAAGAAACCTTCATGTTATCACTAAAACCACGTTGTCCGCATAAGCGACTATCTGCCGGCCGCTCCAATCAAAACGCCTAAGAATTACGTTCATCGCCAGCAGCCACAATAGAGGTGATAGAACTGCTCTCTCTTGCGTGCCCCTAGTCAGTATTTTCCACAGACTTTAGTTCCATGCTATAGTTGATAATTCTGCTGCTAAGCATGAGAACTATCCACTCCACCATAAAGTTATGAAGACTGAGCATCTCCAGCGAATGCCTAATGAATTCTATGCTAACGTTGTTAAAGATTCTCTCAACGCAGTCCCCGCTCAATAACACCAACCTTATCATGAAGCACGCTCTCAACAGACCAGCCCTTTAGATAGGTATGCCGAGCAACAGTGATGACGCGTATATCAATTGTGTTCGTAAGATGAAGATCAATCAGTTGTTCTTGTGTTTTCAGGAGAAAAGGCGAAAGACTGATCGTCCTGAAATCCTTCATATCCTAAAGAATTTCACCAGACACAGTAGTACGCACTCGGGAAAATTCTGCAGCATGGCTGGAAAAATACCATCCGGGCACGGTGATTTATATAGCTCAAAGGTAATGCTGTTGAGAATTTCAATAATGCGGGATTTTTATCAACTCCAACCAATCCAGACCAGAGAAATCGAAATCAGTTGATACTAACGTCTGAAATCAGAGAGATGTTGAGAAATAAAAGAAGATTTAGAAAAGTGTGGCAAAGTAGTAGAAATCCATATGATAAGCAAATATTTAATAAAGGTGTCAAAACCTTAAAATTGCCCTTCATACGATAAAAAACGAACAATTTGGTAACTTTCTTCATAACCTAAATCCTAACAACAAAAACTCTGAGTTTTCTTTGTGGAAAGCAACAAAATACATAAAACGTCTAACTAAACGAAATGTTCCAATAAAAGCAGAAGCATTTGCCAACCATCTCCAAAGTACTTTTCAACCCCATGTATTCACAAATCCGTATGCTAGTGACATAATTGAATTTTTCAACTGTCGTTGTCCTATGGATTGGCCGATCAGGCACATCTCTCCAAATGAAGTAACCGAACAAATTAAAGAAATAAACTGCAAAAAGTCTCCAGGCTACGACAATATAGATGGAAAAGTGATCCAAGCTCTGCCAAAAAAAGGGTATAATACATCTTACTCGTACATACATATATAATGGTATGTTAAGAGTTAGCTTAGTTACTTTCCCTCGCAATGGAAGTGTGCAGAGATTGTAATGGTTAACAAGCCAAATAAGCCAGAGAATAATGTTGCATCTTCTGGTCATATTCTCCAAAATATTTGAAAGAATATTTTTGAAAAGATTATTGCCAGTTCTAGATAAACTAAACATCATTTCAGAGTACCAGTTTGGTTTTCGTAATAAGCATGGAACTCCCGAGCAATGCCATCGTATCCGTTATAAGAGATACATTGGAAGCCAAAAGATATTGTTCAGGAGTTTTCCTCGATGTACAACAAGCGTTTGATAAAGTATGTCATGATGGGTTGTGTTTCAAATTAAAAAAATTGCTTCCGACGCCTTTTTATTTATTAATAAAATCCTTTTTAGCAGAGAGAAGCTACTACGTTAAAGTTAGCTCTGGGATTTCTCAAATATGCTGCATAAAAGCAGGGGTCCCTCAAGGCAGTGTACTTGGACCAATTCTCTATACAATATTTACGTCAGACATGCCAATCAACGAAAATGTTTTAATTGCAACTTATGCAGATGATACAGCGATTCTAGCAACAGATACTCGTTCTTGCCCTGATAATGCTTCAAATTTATTGCAGCAGGAATTGAACGCCATCGAGCTAGCCGTTTGGGAGCTACGATGTCAAAGACACACAGATTCAACAGGATACATCTAGAAAAGATGTGATATCTTCTAAACGGCTGGACCAATTTCATTCAAACATAGCTAAGAACACTCTGGATCAAGTCACCTTTCAAACAGAAACAACTAAATCAAAATCGGTCCAGCCGTTTGGTCTGTACGAGGGTTCGTACATCCCCACAGATACACAGACACACACTACAAACTTATAACACCCCTTTTTATAGTCGGGGGTTAAAAATAGTAAAAGTAAAGACTTAAATGAAAAAATTAATTTGTATAGAAAATAAAATAAAATTAAAATTCTCAAAACGCCGAAAAAATGTATGATAACTTCAAAACATCTGGACCGATTTTCTTCAAGCATATGTTAGAAGATTATTTATATCAAGTATTCAATAGAACACTGAAGATGGCACATAGCCGAAACCGGTCTGTTTACAAACCAAATTTGACGTGGGATGACGGAAAATCGTTCCAAATATATCAAGTCACCTTTCAAACAAAAACAAAAAACTAAATCAAAATCGATCCAGCCGTATAGAAGCTGCGGCGCCACAGACACACACATTCAAGAGAATACAGCTAGAAAAGTGTAGCATGCAATAATGTACAAGTAAATAACGTTCATGGACTTTATTTCCACTTCCATGGGCATTATTTCTTTTTTGAAAAGAAATATACATACTAGCATCGCAGAGAAAAAATTTTCTGCATAGCCGGCATTCGGCCGGGCTTCTCGTCCGGGTATGTCGAATAATGGCTTCACCACAATAGATGTTGCACATTTTGAGCTTTAATTTCTATACAATTTATATGGCAGATGTTAACATTTTTCCAAATTGATGTTTTCCAAAATATGTTTTGAATAATTCATGTTATTTTTGAGCTAAATTTTCAGTTCGTCATGTCCATGTCATATATTTTATCTTGTTATAGACAATACTTAAGGTAAAGTTATATTCGATAATAACAGCCGTAAAAAATAGAGCTTATGGAACAAGATTAATGTCAAATAAGCATTGGGAATTCAATAAAAAGTTGATAATAACAAAAATAGAGCTGAAAACATTTAGTATTCCAGGTATAGTAGTGCAATATCCTGATACGCACACTTAGGCCCAAATATGTTTGTGTAGATTTGTAAGTTTTGAAACAAAATGCTGTTAACAATAAATAAAACTTAATTAACGGCCCTTTTCAGAATGTATGATTAAAAGTTAACGTGGACTTTATCGGTAAGCTTTTTATGCCGAACTTGCCATTAAAGTCCACGTTAACTTTTAATCGAACATTGTGAAAAGAACCATAAATGTGCTAATTGTACAAAACTTCTAAACAAATTGTTTGATAAAAAAAATCACCAATTTAGCGGTTTTTTTAAAAAATTCTATATAGAAAAAATACGACTTTTGCTATATCCAAAAGCGCTAAAACTACCGCTAAAGGCGCTAAATTGGCAACTCTGTAGCATATACTACCGCTAGAATAGTTAGTATACCTTGTGAAATCCATAATTATGTATTTACTTAATTATTTTTTGGTTCATTTTATATCGCAAAAATATATTTATTTTAACACAAACGCAATCATAAAAAAATATTTTAGACACAAAAAGAACCTTGTAAAATTGATAATTTCAATCCCAAGCCACAAAAACTCGTATGTTTTTATATATACATACATATGTATGTACAAAATATATTTAATTATATATATTTATAAAAAATACACACAAAAAAGAATATTTCACAAAATAATTAGCTTATCAGGAGAATACTGTTTAATATAGTATTATGCCTAATTTTGAAAGATGGCATGCAAACCTTTTATTGCAAAGTTTTAAAATAGTAAAAAGTGTAGAAACTAGGATAGGCTGTACAAAAAGTATTAATCACCCCATGTCTTTATAGATTAGATAAAGGTGTTTTCAATTTCAGTTAACATTTTTTTCTTACCTAAAGATTGGACATTGGGTGGGATAAGCCGAAATTTACTGTCATTGTTCCCGAACCATTATTTTTTTTATAATGTTTAAAATGTTTGTTAACAAAAGCAAAAAAAAAAAGATTTAACACGAGCCAAATTTAACACTACAAACAGATTTATGGATTGGTTATTTCTCAGATAATTATGTGTCGAAAATGCACAATTTTTACAGGTCGTTGAACTGCCAGTAACAAAAATCGTTATGCAGTCCCTGGACTGGTTGCACAATCAACTTAAATAACGTACGAATTAAGCTCATCAACTAACTGGGAATACACACAACCAGCGCTACCATATGTGAAGATTTATCTTATTTTTGAAGTTGTTTGTTTGGCCGAGAAAATAAAAAGATTTTTACTAGGGATGTAACGATACACCGTTTTGCCGATCCGATACCGATACCGATATTTAAAAATAAATATCGCCGACCCCGATTCCGATACCGATACGAATATTGAAATTTAGTTCAAGTTTAGATTAACAAAACTCAATAAGGGCAATTTTTTATTATAGAAAATTACAGTGTAAGAGATTACTAATATTTAAAATTAATATTTATTTATTTAATATTAACCCATTATACAAATTTTAAAGTAATTTTTAAGGAACTACATTTTTATTGCTCCCAAAGAATCTATATTAAAAATATGCAGATAATTAGTAGAAAAGCAAGTAAAAAATTTTAATTCCATTCTAATTTTAAAAAATACTCGCCATGCTTTTTAAAAAATCTATTTTTAAAGGACATTTACCCCCATATTCATAAATAAATTTGAAATCTATTTTAAGAAAATTTTGTATGAAAAATTTGACATAAAATACATTTCAAACTCATTTTAAATTCTATGAATATGGGGGCTATGAACTAATATTATTCTTAATAACTTAATAGCTTAATTACACGCTGTTACAAAATGGCATATTTTTTTTACTCGTGAAAAACGACTTAGTGAGGCTTGTAGGTCTAGTTGAGTAGATCATTTTGCCATTTCAAAAAATTGCAATACACCCTCAAAACCGGAAGTTATCGATAAAAACGATATTTTGGGACTTCACGGACTAAAACAATTTTCATGCGTTGTTTCTGCACCGATTTTCAATTTTTAAACAGTGTCGAATAGAGGAGGACTTAAGCTTTCCGTGCATATTTAAAATATATTGTTTTGACTTATATTTCATGGAAATATCCTGAAAGGAAAAATAAATTTTTTTTAATTCCGATTTTTGAAAATTTTGCGTACTTTTTGCAATAATTTGCTTGAAAACCTACACATTTTCCATATTTTCATATAAAGCGTATTTTATAGCAATTCCAATGGTAAAATTACCACAAAATAAGTTATTTTTTTTAGAAAATAACAGCGCAAAATATTAATTTTTAAAATTGATATTAATAAGATTTAAAAAATAACGAAATGAATTTAGTTCGTGGTAAAATTAGCAAAAAATAAATAATAAAAAAAAAACTCTGAAAAAATTTTAAAAGTCTCGTCGCATCGACAGTAAAATATCGCTGATACCGATGTATCAGAAAGTCTGAAGTATCGCCGATATATCGGTATCAGAATCAGTTGCATCCGTAGTTTTTAACCTTAAAAAAGATAATCAGGTATGTGATGGAAAACGATTTCGAAAACTATCGTATTTTAAAAGGTGTTTTTTTTAACAATATTTCTTTATTAAAAAGAACTTTACCAAAAATATTATAAACATATTTGTTCGTTAAATAAAATTTTATCACAGAAATTATAAAAATTGGATGGAAAGTGTACTAAAAATGACCTTTAAAAGTGCTTCGTTTTCAAAATCGTTTTCCATCACGTACCTGAATAAATAAAAAATACTTAAAATTTTTACTTTTTCTGTCTTTCAGAAAGCCATATTTTAAATAAACTATTTATTTTTACTTCAATAAAACTATAAAGGGTTCTGTGACAATCCATCTATCTCTCGATTTTCACGGTATTTAAATCGAAATATGTATGTATTTGCATATTAACCCGACATATAAAACTGTTTTTATAAATTAATATGCATAAATGAGGAGTATAATTAAATTCGGTCCTTTTTCAAATAAAGACTCTATATCAGTTCTCGGCAATTTGTGATGCGGTCAGTTTTCTCTATTAGCCTGGCACTGCTTGTTTTGAATGTTGATGATAGTTTTGGAGAGGTTGCCTGCCTTTCAGCAATATATATATGTATTTTATATCGCTTGGACTTTCAGAAGAAATCTATACTGTGTTGAATATGTTGAATTTTTATTTAATTATTTAAGTAGCGGCAGCAACTGAAGCAGAGATTTATGTTTTCTGCCGTATAACAATTGAAGTAAAGACATTATGCAATCCATCTAGCCTCAGGTGATTTAGTGCCCATAACAAATTTTTGATGAGATTTCAGCAGATTCTTAGAAATAAGCTTGGTTTTTTCTGAACTAGAAAGGTCATTTTTAAGACAAAGTCTGTTCATGCTTGCGGAAGCTATTATACTCAAATGATCGTTCATAATTTGTTGAAGAAATAAATTTTTTTCAATTTACTAGACTTTTTTCGTTAAAAGGGTCAAAATATTAAATTTGCACGAACTTAGAGGTCAGGCATGTCAAACTCATTTCAGTGTGAGGGCCAAATTCTTCGAAAATTATAGACCAAATCCTTTTACTTTTAGAAAATTTCATTTACTTTTTTTATTAAAAATTAAAATTTTGAATGGAAATTGAATATAAATAATTCTTGCAAAATAAAAACCGATTACAAATTAGGCGTGGCACCGCCCTCATATTTCATCATCATGTACTTTTACGAGAACTAATTGTGTGTGCGAAGTCTCATAACAATCGGATAAGTAGTTAAAATGAATAGTTAATTTTCATGGGCGTGGCACTGCCCACTTTTCTAACTACAATGTTGTATTGTAACGATAACTAAATGTGTATGCAAAGTTTCATAAGAATCGGCATAGTAGAAGTAGTTGACAACGAATGTGTACTTACTTTGTATGGGCGGGACCACGCCCACATTTCAACGGGACCAATCTGTAAGTACATCCTTTTGAATAGAGAAAAAAATCCGAAATCGATTTAGAAATGGCGGAGTTTTGAGGGAACATACATGAAAAAAGTACATGACGAATTGATAACCTTTCTCCTTTTTTTAAGTCGGTTAATAACACTGGTTCACAAAAAAAAAATGGCGCTGCTGAACACGAATATGGCATTAGTTTATTTTTCTTAAGAATAGGTTTCGAGATATTCGCGAAAAACTATTTTTTTTTGGCAGTTTATAAAGATATTTCCAAAAATCGTGAGTACTGTTTACCTGAATTGAGCAAATTTGGCTTTGCTGCATAGATATGTTTTTCCTCTTTCAGTTCATATTTATACTATGTTGATCAGATAAAAATTCACTGAATTACAAGCTTTTAAATTTTATTTTTTGCGTTATTTAAAAATTTACCATTTTGAAATGCTCCATTAAAACAAACACAAAATTTTAAATTTTTGTTTTGACCCATGTCTTAAATAAAATTTTGTTCCCAACGTACAAAAAGTAAAATTGTTAACATCGGGCAAAAATTTAGAAAGTTACAATAGATGTAGTGAAAACATCCGATTTTGAATTTTAATTAAAAAAACATTTTGTATGGAGTATGAGTATAAGAAAAATGGCAGTGGGGCAGAATTAAATATTTTGGAAATATATCAACCATTTCTAACTCTTTAGTCCGATCAGTATAACATTTTACATGGAGATATCAGAGGAGTGTTTTTATTTATTTTAGGAAGATGAGCTTCTTATATTTCTCAGGTTCAGAGGTATGAAGTGCAAAGTAGTGCACATCGGTCATGTAAAATTGTTCAACGCTTGTCATTTCTCTGTTTCTCACTCGATTCCAAAATTTTTTGTGTCCTTATATACCTTGTAAAGTTCTAAGAAAGTCTTTGGTTAAACAATTATTTTGTATAGTTAGTGAGGTGTACTCATTTTAATATTGAAATTTCTAAAATCCTTGGTCCAGTAGTTTTAAGATATCGGATCCAAATAACAACCGATTGTCGCAATTATTTCTTTGTTAGTTACATGACAAAATTTCGAATAGTCAATAAAATAGTTGATGGAAGTATTCTTTCGGAGTTGAAAAATATACAATCTTTAATTTGAAAATTTAAAAATTTTGAATTTATAACAATTTTTGCCCAAAAAAGCACCATAAATGTGTTTTCTATACATTTTTTTCTCTCAAGGATCAAATAATTATTATATACACGTCCAAAAGGTGTCTTCACAGACATGATTTTAGAAAAACAACTTAATCGAATTTACAATTTATGGTGCGCATGCACCCTTTTGAAATCGACCTATTTTTTAGATTTATTGGAGCTTTCTTAGGAATTCGAATGATTGTCAGAAACAAATCATAGTTTTCACATAAATTCCTATATAACTGCAAAATTTCATTGGAAAATAGCAATAATGAACGATTTTATAGCATTAAGAAAAAATTTAATATGCACAAAACACCACATAGCACCATTTTTCCACTTGTTTTGCCGTAAGTCTTTCATAAAAATTTTAATTATAAAAATCTGAATACAGTGTTGAAAACTACACATAATTTTGGTAACTTTGATATGCTATATGTCGACCTTTCTTTTTCAAACGAGTAAACGTAATGGAATAGAAGCAAAAACTCGTACTGAACTGAGGACCAACGAATAAACAAAATTTTCTTTTCTTTAAGATGTAGGTCTAAAATAAATTAAAAAAATTTATTTTGCCTTACTGGAGCGACTTAAATTAGTAAATAAAAAAATAACGTGGAAAAAATAAAGTTTTTTCAAATCTAAAGACCTGTAACTCATTGAATTTTGATCCGATCAGCACATTTTGAATATGGGCTGAAAGAGGAAAAACATATCTATGCAACAATGCCAAATGCTCAATGCAAGTAAACAGTACTCCAGATTTTATAAAATAGTCTTATAAACTGTAAAAAAACAAGTTTTTCGCGAATATCTCGAAAACCGTTCTTAAGAAAAATAAATGAATTCCATATTCGTATTCAGTGGCCGCCCCAAATTACCTTAGAAAACATTTCATTTTTGAGGTGATCGCAAAAAGTTGAAAATTTGTGAGCTAGTGTAACAAACAATCAACAAATGTATAGAAATATATTTATTAATAAAAAGGAATATAAATAATTTTTTGCTGGCTATAATGCACTGCATTTTTCAATACATCAAAAGCTGGAGTTAAATTTTTGCTTGATGTAATTTTTAATATCGATGCTAGCCCCCATATTCATAAAAATTTATTGAAGTTAATGTTGGTTTACTGTACGAATTTTGTATGGTTTTACTGCACACATTAACTTTACTAATCATTTATGAATATGAGGGTAAATGCTCTTCAGTTAATTTGGTTCCCAGTTTTATTCATCTTCATTTGTGAAAAAAAACTGTTAAAAAATATATGTGCCAATGTCATTAAAGATATGACACTAGTCAAAATTCAATATGGCGGCCAAAGAAAAAAGTAAAAAGTCGGCGAACTATTTTAATATGGGTATTATTGAACAGGTATTTGAAAATAATCTTTAGGTTGATGGTATCATTTTTCATTTCGAATGAACATTTGGAATCTTTAACAGTTTAAACTTAGTTAACAACCAAAAAATCCAATTGCGTAAAAAGTGAAATTTAAACAAACTTCTTCCTTTAAAGTTCAGTAGTGTTTGAATTTGATAAACTCCTTCCTCAATATAAATGTTTCATCCCGTTTAGTTTGGTGTTTATATATTTCTCGCGTTGTGCGTGCGTTAAATACATGTAATTTTAAATGATAGAAGATTTTATGGCAAATAAATATGGCAACACTGCACACAACATACAAATATTCCAACAGAAATGCCAGATATGAGTTCGAGAGAGCAAGCCACAATTATCTTTCTGTTAGTTTTCTTTATGCATATTTCTTTTTTATGAAAGTGTGAGTATTATTATTATTATGTTGAAGGCCATATAACTCTATGTGTTTAAATGTGGCAGCAATATAAGATGAAATTTTCTAATGATATTAAAAACTCTTTAAAAAAACTTTAAACATTTTTAAGATAAAATTGCTTTTTACACAAAAAGAAAAATTAAAAAGTCATACATAATACCGGTAGAAAATCTTTGCGCTAAAGGATACTTTGATTTTCAGCAAGTTTAGTAGCATATAATTTGGGTTGCTAACCGTACTATAATATATTTGGGGGATTCACAAGGTAGTCATAAAGTCATATGTTTTAAAATAATAACACGAAAATATATGACTGTTGTGCGCAACCTCCTCATAAGTTAGTGTGCTATTTCAAATTTGTATCAGCTGATAAAAAAGGAATTATAAATACTTGAAATCAGAATGCTAAGAACAAGTGACAAACTTTAAATAATAGCCAGTTTGTTTTTAAATTATTCAACTTGTTAATAAAGTAAATAAAACCCAGCTGAATATCTTTTAAACTCTTAGTTTTTAATTAAAGTAAAAACAAATTTCAACGCACACAGAAAGTGAAATACATAAACATAAACGAAACCAGCTGTTGCCGGCGACTGAGCCGACTAATTTTCCACGCGGCTGCTAGTAGAAAAACGTTAGTTGGCTGCAAGCCAGCTAAAGTATACAAACAAAATTTTCTCACTTGCATATTTTTAAATGTCTCGATTTTTTATTTTTACTTGTTACACAGCTATAAAAATATAATTAAATGTGAAGTTATAAAACTGTGAACAGTTTTAGGACATACTTTACTGCATATTACATACATTCATTTATACCAACGGCGGCGGTTTGTAAATATTATCAACGGCTCGACGAAGGAGTTTCGGCCGTTCGGCTCAGATTTTTACTGTGTAGTTATGACAAAATAATAAACACAGCACAAAAAGTCTTATTATTTTAGGACTTTTTTGTTTGAAGCACAACAACAATGTTTTTAAACTATCTTAA
The DNA here is from genome assembly GCA_956483635.1 of Panzeria rudis. Lineage (NCBI taxonomy): Eukaryota > Metazoa > Arthropoda > Insecta > Diptera > Tachinidae > Panzeria > Panzeria rudis. The sequence continues at coordinate 31,750,182 of OY101450.1, forward strand.
AAAATTAGCACTTTATGACATTATGACATGATAAGACACCTTGTGAATACCCCAATTGTATTGTACTATATTTTGGGCTTGCGTACTATATACTGCTAAAAAAATATATATTACGCAATAATACTATATATCGTCCTTTTTTGCAAAACGGAATTTCAAAGCAAATAAATTTAAATTCAAAGTTTGCAATATTAAATGGCGTATAGCAGAAACGAAATCTACCAGTTCTCCTTGGACCTTCCACTTTTTATAAAATTTGGAACGAATGATGCCTCTAGCATAGCTATAAAAATGAGTTAGCAATTCATTTAAATACTGTCCACATTAAAACTTTTAAAATAAGGCCAAGTTCCTATCCAAAAATTTCGACCGTTAAAAGTACTGAGACCAAAATGAGAATCAAGTTCTTGATAGGTACGATACAATCTAATTTCTAAGCAACCTCCTAGCTTGGCAACATTTTTTCCATAACTTTTCCCTATATTAGAAAGTTAAAAAAATATTGCCAAGCTAGCAGGTTGCCTAAAAGTGAGATCTTGGTCCACATTTTGATTTCAGTATTTTTAAGGGCCGACATTTTTGTCTTCTTTTTTGCTAAGTTTTTGTTTGGTGCAATACTATAATTTCCATCGCTGTAATTTCCCATAATTTCATAATTGCCAATTATAGTGCCTCTTATAATGCGGCACGCCTTCCCGTTACGTAATCGGCAGTTTTTTTTTTACAAAAAAAAAACTTTCCAGCAGGACTTACAATCAAAATCCGAAAAATTTTTATCCACACATATAAGTGGAACCCTAGTACACAGATTTACATTTTTCCTCTTTCTTGTTTGTTTCTTGACATTCACGCAACAACTATTTTTTATCTGCGATGGATGTCAAACTCCATATGTATAAAATATGAAGTTTGACAGGTACATTCTACATCACAAGGTAAATTGAAATCGCCCCTGCTACCACCTTATAAAATTAATTCACCTTAATTGTGTGTTTCAGTAAATGTTCTTTAACAAAAATACTTAAGAAAATCAACAGTAAAAGTTCGTCTAAGTTTTACTATAGTAAAAATTAATAAAATATACGAATCGAAAAGTATTCGACAGGGCCGAATTTTTAATTTAAAAAAACCGGACTATTCGACATTCCAAAAATCAACATTTTGAAAAACCCGACAACAGTATTGTGGAAAAAAGCGGTTTAAAACCCGGTTGAAAAACCGAGTCGATCACCCTAGTATTGTGTTTATCAGCCTACCCTGCGGACGAAGTAACTGGTATGTAGTTGGAACTATACTAGTTGCTTTTTGCTTCAGACTAGTTGCCAATCTATCCTTTTTTCATATATCGAATTATCGATTTTAACATTAGTTTGTCATCGGAGACCAACTAGTTCATTTGTATACAGTTATATCCCAGTTGGAATCGTAGTTATTGCAAACTAGTGCGCTTACTAATTTTTTTAAAAGGAGTGTTGTAACTCTTAAAAAAACTTTGGCTCAACCGGGGTACGAACACACATTCCTCATACTTTAAGGCAAGTACTCTACCCACTGAGCCACATTCTACTAATTTTTTTTAATAGCTAAAAATATCTTATATTAAATCGTATACCTGAAAATTTTTTCCTTTTTTGACTAGTATCGTTACTAGTCTCGATATAACTAGTAATATGATTGTTCGTTTTTGACCAGTAACGTTACTAGTCTTGTTACAACTAGTAATATGACTATCGTTTTTTGACTAGCATCATTACAACTAGTAATATGACTGTCCCAAAGCGTTACTAGTTGTAACTTTAGCTGCTGGGTGTGTATGTATGTATGTATGTATATATGTGTGTTGCTTTGAGACACTATATAAACCGAACGCGTGGCCCAATTTTGATGATTCCTACGTCAATCGATTTGTCTTAATCCTGCGAGTGTCACTAAGAATATGTCAGTATTCGAAATTCAATATTGACGCCAACAGACGCGGACAACGGGATTTAGATTTACACAGGCCAACAAATAAAGAATGACAATTTGGTGCCGAGATATCGTTAGTGGTTTTGTATTAGGTCGGCGAGGGTAACACTGAAAATGTTAAAATTTTTTTTGCAAGTGTGATTTTGTCTAATTAAATTGGGACTATGTATGTAGTATAATTTTCCCCAGATATATTTTGAAAATACTCTTCAAATAATAAAATCCAACACTACTCAACACTGAAAAAAAAACGTTTTAATCATATCCATATGATTGGTCACACTAAACAATATAAAAGTGCATCATTAAAATTTTACATCACGTCACAATTATTTTGAGTCTAAATAAGAACTTTTTTTGCTATTTATTTATAATTCATTCAATTTAGACATCGAAACTATCAAATGTACCATCTCATTTCTAGGCAACCTGTAAGCTTGGCTACATTTTCCCATAATCCTTTCCCATATTAGAAAGGAAAAAAAATATTGCCAAGCTAGAAATGCGATGGTATTGTACCTATCAAGAACTTGGTCCTTATTTTGATCACACTACTTTTTACGGCCGAAATTTTTGGATAGGAACTTGGCCTTATTTTCACATTTATGTTTTTGTGCGTGCGGATCTCAGTTCTAAGCTTTTATTTGATACAATAAGTGCCCCATACAATAAGCCCTAGATGAAAAATTTCCGTTTTCTAATTTTTTAGTACTTTCCCATCAAGAACTATCTGTGTACCAAATTTCAGCTTTCTAGCTGTACTGGTAGTGCCCCATACAAAAAAAGGGACACAATAGTCCATCCAGATGAAAAGTGCCCGTTTTCAGATTTGTCTGGCTATTTTCTCATCGGGAACTACCTGTGTACTAGGGATGGGCAAGTGAAAAAAATATATCGATATATATCGATATCGATATATTTTTAAATATCGATCGGCATCGATATATATCGAATAAAAAATATCGATATATCGAAATATCGATATTTTTTCAACAATGATACTTCATACGTAGTCCCAAAATTTTTTTTAAAATAAAACAAAAAAATGCCTTTCCTAAAAATAATTAAGATGGAAAGAGTTAATTTCCAAGATCTTACTGTTCCACCAATATTTTATGGAACATACATCAACAAAATTACACTCAAAGAATGATAATTTTTCGAATAGACAAAATATTATAAATAAAGCAAAAGATTTTGCTAGTAATATTCTATTTGATGAAGTCTGCCGGAATGTTTTTAAAAATTGCACGAAAAACAAAAATAAAGCTAAAAACATCGACGATACATATCGATATATTTTAAAGAAAATATCGATATATCGATATATTTTGCCCATCCCTACTGTGTACTAAATTTCAGCTTTCTAGCTATGCTGGAAGTGCCCCATAAAAAGAAAGGGCTCCCCAGTCCCCCTAGATGAAAAGTGTCCGTTTTCAAAATTTTTTCGTTAATTCCTCATCAGGGTCTATCTGTGTACCAAATTTCAGCTTTATAGCTATACTGGAAGTGCCGCATACAAAAAAGGGGCGCCCTAGTCCCCCCAGCTGAAGAATGTCCGTTTTCAGATGGTTAATTGCTCACCAAGACCTACTTCTGTACCAAATTTTAGCTCTCTAGCTATAGTGGAAGTGCCCAATAATATTGATGAGTCAGTGAGTGAGTCAGTGGATATGTACTAATATATGCAATTTTTATACCTAAATATCTCGGGAAGTTTTTACGGTAGAACTTTAAATTTCACCTTTGAGGTTACTTCTGTAGGGAGACCTTATGTTTAAAGTTTCATTATTTTAAGATTAAGTGGAGCAAAGTTATGGGGGGGATAAAAACTGCTCGGATGGTTTCGTGCACTACCGTGCGCCTAGATTCTTACACAATTTCGAAACAGTGGCTATCACTGTTTTACATAAATAATTTAATATATATATACTTGAGCGCCCAATCCATTATACAATATTATTGCATATGTTATTGTACACATTCTTCGTTTTGAACTATACTATGCAATAAATGGCACAATATTTTCAAAAGAAATATTGCTCAAATTTTCCTGACAGTGAAAAAGTAAACATACCACTGAATAATGTTGCCAACACATTACAGAATTTTCTTGGTTGTACAATAAAAATCAAAAGTCTTTTTATTTTTACCAATCACGTTCGCTTATGACAATTATATTGCAAGTGGGTGTGCCGCTTTATATACATTTATATTTAAATTAATAAAGACGAAAACAAACAAAAAGTAAAAACATTTTATTAAAAAGCATCGGCATACCATTTTTCAGATTACAAACCGTTTTGGTTTTTTTGTGTAAAAATTAGGGATGTAACCAATACCGATACCGATATATCGGCGATACTTCAGATTTTCCGATACATCGGTATCGGCGATATTTTACTGTCGATACGACGATCCTTTTAAAATTTTTTTTCAGTTTTTTTTAACAAATAATTTATTTTTGTTCAATTTTACCATGATTTTATTCACTTCATTATTTTTTAAATCTTATTAATATCAATTTTAAAAATTAATAATATTTTATGCTGTTATTTTGTAAAAAAAATATTTGTTTTTTTTTGTTAATTTTACCATGAATTCAAATTCAAGTCGTTGTTTTTCAAATCTTATTCCAGCAAAAAAAAAGAGATACTCCAAAGAAGACATGAAAATGTAGAATTCGCGATTTGGAAGTATTGCAAATTTGGATAATTTCTAATTAGTTTTACATATCCTTGCCATTGCAAGAAGTTCTGTTTTTCGATTACCAATCATCGAATTGAAAGCGATGCTAGGAGAAATTTCTTTTTCGGTATTCTATAATGATTTTTCCTTAAAGAAAAAGGATAAAAAATTACCCATGTTCACAATTTTTTTATGCGAATTTAAACTCAGAACTGTGTTTTCATGTAAATGTAAGTGAATATATATAAACTTAGAAGTCTTTTAATAAATAAACTATTAAGTTATTTAGAAGAATATTAGTTGATAAATGTCCATTAAAAAATCAATTTTTTAAAAAGCATGCCGAGTATTTTTTATAAAAGAATTAAACATTTTTTCTGGCTTTTCTACTAATTATCTGCATATTTTTAATATAGATTTTTTGGATGTAAAGAAAATGTAGCTCCTTAAAAATTACTTCCAATGTCTTATCAATTTTAAATATTCTCTCTTATAATGTAATTTTGTATAATAAAAAATTGCACTTGAGTTTTGTTAATCTAAACTTGAACTCAATTTCAATATTCGTATCGGTATCGGAATCGATATCGGCGATATTTAATTTTAAATATCGGTATCGGTATCGGATCGGCAAAACGGCGTATCGTTATATCCCTAGTAAAAATGCTTTACCAGTGCTATAATTTTTGTACGGTAGTTTTGTGCGGAACATATAAAACATAAGATGCTTCGATCCGACAAAAAATACCAAAGTTACAAGACAGAATTTTTGTACACAGAAAGAAAAACGCCGTACTAAATTCAAGTATTTTCTACTTACTTTGAGTATTCTGAAATTGTGTACAAAAATTCTTATTTTATGTACTACTATTATATAAACTTTTTACACAGTCGTAGTGTGTTTGTATTTGTTTGCTTGTTGATAGCTTCAGTCGCATGTTGTGCTTATGTCGTTGTCTTGTTGTTGATTATTCTGTTTGTTCGTTCAGTGCCGACTAATAGCCTACACACGTCGTATTAAATGCTGCTGGCTTATACTGGATTTTAGCTGTCGTTCTTTTTATACTGAGTTAGCGGAGTGGTCTAAGCCGTTGGTTTACAAAGATGATGAGCTAAGTTCAATACTAGGAATGAGCCTAAATAAATTTTAAATTAAAACAAGTAAGTAAAAATATTAAATTTATATAAGTAGTAAAAATATAAATTCTCAAGTCTGTTCTGTTCCAGGATTAAATAAGTAAAAATTAGCCTCATTCGGGCTTGATTCAAGTACGCGGTGGAATTGATTATAATAAAGTACGAAATTAGGATTGATACAAGTACGCGGCGGGATTGATTCAAGTATACAGCGGGCTTGAATCTACATGTAATACGACGTTGGTCAGCTACTTGTCGGCAATATCCGAGCAATGGAAATAAACAACAACCAGAGCACAATTGTGATTTGTGGCTGTCATCAAGCAAACAGACACCAAGACAGTACGAGTACGACTGTGTATAAAGGCCCCGATTATCGTTCACAACACTAATTATTTTAATGTTGTATTTTGTAAACTGCGATTACGATTTACAACACTTATCCGCAGTGTTGTACTTTCAGTTGTCTATGTTAATTTAGTGTGATTATCGTTTACAACATGTATTTTCATTTGCTGTCAAAAACTTACAACTGCTCATTAGCTGTTGTCTTGTTGCCATGGCAAGATGAAAAATTAAAATGGATACAAATTGTAAGTATGTATATAGATTTTTCTTTGCAAACCGTTAATAACATACACAACAGCTAGATGTTGTAACTCATAATCGAAAAACAACTTATGTTGTGTTGTAGCCGAGACAACACAACATTTGTGTGTTGTAAACGGTAATAGGGGCCAAAGTTTATAAACATATTCGTACTTAAAACAATTTTTTTTACATGATTAAAGGCTAATCAAGCTAAAATCATGTATTTTGTACTTGAATATTCCGACTTAATCAATCTTTCTGTACTTGATTTCAGAAAATCCGGGCTTACCGTACTTTTGCTAGCGCTTGGGATTAATTTAAGTAAGGATGGATTGATTTTTCTTTTCAGTGTACGGACATGCGCTTCGATCTAATACGCAATAATTAAATAACAATGCGATTTATGAATTATTTATTAGTTACGTGGTTTTGCATTCCAAGTAACGATATGGAACTGTATAGTCGCATATATTTAAAAGAAATCATATGTATGCTCGTATTATCATAAGAATGGATTGTTTTTACATCATCCCGCTTTCCACAAGAAATTTTATAAAATCCCACTCTTTAGTTTCTTCAGAATCCCGCTTTTCAATCGTTCTTGTCCCGCTTTTGGGAAAACCGTCTGCTCACGTTAGGTATGCCAAATGGCAAAGCTTCTGCGAAAATGTAAAGTTTGTTGGGACCAAACTTAAAAATAACTGCAAAAAGGACATTTATAACTTCCTTGCGATGAAACTCACTTATCCCAACACAAAATATAAACAAATTATAATGAAAAGATAGGAAATCTTCTCCAGATTTTATGATTTTGAGGTCTAATCTTAAAGAGTTTAAAAAAACGGCGATATTTGGTATTTCTTAAAATTTTTTGAAAAAGTTTTTTTTTTGGTATACAACTCAAAATCTGTACATACTGCACCTTTTCTAATTTCAGATCCGTAATATGTAATCTTAATTTTCTTTTTGCCAATTTGTTGAGTGTAATTAATGAAATACTAGTTCTTTTTTTCTATTTTCCACATTGTTAACTAGATATTTGTGAAAATTATGACATCGTTTTATTGTTCATTATTGTTTACTCTCCTACATCTGCTTCGTGACTCCTTTTACACACATCGTCACAATTAGAATACTTTTATTTCGGATTTTAAAATGTTTCTATTATATTTTGCTATTCGTATGTCCATAATTAAATTGTATGACAAAGTGGTTTCAAGTCGAAGTCAAACAACTACAAGTTGTAGATTTTCCTCTTGTAAATGTTAATTGTTACAGAGTGTGCAATATAAAGAGAGTCAGTCGGAGCCAAAACACAAAGTCATAGAATGTAAATGCTGTAATCAATACACAAAGAAGATGGAAGAGGTCATTTAGCTATCCAGGAAATTTTTCTATGACAAGCTCAATTAATTATTCTGAGTTTTTGTATTTTAAAATTTTAAAAATTTTAATATTCTTTTCGATTTAGAATTTGCAAGCACATTTGCTTCTTATTTTATTTTAACAAATTTCAATTTTAACCTTATGTTAAGCAATTAAATTCATTGGGTCCGCTATTTAATGTAACTAAATCTAGCTGGCCGTGATATGGAAATTTGTATTATTGAAATTAAATTAAAATTTAAGCTAGGCAATAAGAAATATACCCAGCAAAAATTTTGATGACAAAAATGGTAATTGAATTTTAACAAATCGCACTATACAGCTAAATCAAACCTTTAATCACCACTATATTTTTTTGATGTGTTATATTTCGCTAACTAAAAAAACAGTCGCAATTTATAATTCTATAGATACGTTTTTTTTTAATATATTTTTTTTCTTCTAAAATTTGTGATTTTTCAAGAGGCTGTTCCACCGATTTCATCATAACTTGGAAAGGTGTAGTCCAATTTGATTACACAAATACAAAAAATTTTTTAATAAAATTACCTTTAAGCCGTTCTATCATTATTTTTTATATATTCAATGGTGTATCATTATTTTTTATATATTCAATGGTTTCAGAATTATTCAGACCACAATGATAAAAATATATATATTTTATATGCAAAATTGAATTTCTATTTATTAAAAATTTATAAAAAAAATCGTACATTGCAAAATGATACCATTTTTATTCTCTTGCCGTAAAGCCACATACACCACAACTAAAATAAGCATTATTTCATGAAAATCGATGGACAAATATTGATTTTATTCACAATAAAGTGAAATTACGCGTTTTTTGCTAAAAATCTATAGATTTTTGGAGACATTGCTTCACCGATTTTATCACAACTTGAAAAAAAGCTATCCAATTTCCTTAAAAAGAACTAATAAACTTGAAATAAAATTACATTTAAGCCATTCTAAAGCAGCCCACCCACTTGCAATAAAATTGTGGAATTATTCGTATTGTACAATAATATCGCCAATGTGTATGTCATATTCGAAGGTGGCACAATATATTGGCAAAAATCAAAAGACTTTTGATTTTTATTGTACAATCAAGAAAATTGTGTAATGTGGTGGCAACACTGTTCAGTGTTATGTTTACTTATTCACTGTCAGGAAAATTTGGTAATATTTTCTATGAAAATATTGTGCCGTTTATTGCATAGTATAGGTCAGAACGACAATACTATGAGTAGTCCACTTGCAAACACCGCTGAGTTGAAAAAAATAAAAATTCGCCAAAAGCCGCCATTTTATTTTTTGTTTGAAGTTTTAATCGAATTTCTACAAATTTCGATATATTAACATAGCGGAGTTTGCAAGTGGGCTACTCATATATACAATAACATATGCAATAATATTTTATAATGGATGGGCCGGTTAACATTATTTTTTTTATATACTCAATGATTTCGGAATTATTTATACCTCATTGATAAAAAAAATGGTGTATTTTGGGGCGTGACAAAAATTTAATTTTTATTTATTTCTGGAAATGTCATTGACATATCTGTTATTCTGGGGGGGCGACTGGCGCATTATTGTACATCAATGTAGTGTCATGTTTTTTAACTTTTTAAAAATGTGCTTAAATACAATAATAAAAAATAAAACAATAACATTTGTATTAAAATACAAATTACAAATTTTATAACATTATTTATTTTTTTCTACTCTTCATATTTTACACTTAATAATCTCTAATAAAGCTGTTTTTAGACAAGCTGTTCGACTTCTGCACAAAATTCAACCCTAATATAATGTGTTGTTATTGCTTTTTTAAAACTTTCCATAAACTCATTAGATCAGGGTTGCATTTTCTATAGAAGTCGAATGGCTTGTGAGATAGTGTAAAGCAGGCATAAGTGGCATCATATTGATGTCATTCAAGTCATAGCATAGATGACACTTAAATTATACCAAATTCTATAATGATGTTTGTCATCAGATTGATGTCTGTTTTCGTTTTATTGATGGCATTTGTTGTCAATGTGAAGGTATATTTTTCTATGAGTATTAATATTTTGGTAGATATAGCAGAAATCTTCCCTAACTTGTTGAAGTTTGTAAAACTTTTCCTAAAGTCTATTTTTAAAATTGCATTTAAGAGTTAGTTTTATAATCCAACTTTCAGATATTTCAAAATTCCAGAAAATATTTATTTCTATTTCTTATTTGTGTGATCGTGTCATTAATATATATATATAATTTTTTTTTCATTTCACAGATTTTCTCCCCGGATAAAAGTGTAAGTACACAATTTACGTTTCTGCTACAAAATATTAAAGTTGTAATTTAGCCAAGTTGTATTTCCACAAGCCATGGAAGGAGTAGCTTCCGAACAGTTGATACAAATTATGCTCACGATACGTTTGTACGTTACCATGCTCTTAATCATCTTCGCAAAATAAATTCTATATAAGAAATTTCTCCTTTTTTAGGGTTCCGTATACCAAGTCTAAAGGAACCCTATTGTTTTCGCTACGCTGTCCGTCTGTCTGCCTGAAGGTCTGTAACAAGCTATTTTCTTGGGAACCGTAAGAGCTACGGACCTGAAATATTGACAGAATATATAAAACTTTGGCCGCTACAGCAGCAAATATATGCCAGTTAAAAACTAAAGGGTGTTCTAAAGCGAGCAACGAAAAATTTTGATATACTAATGTAATATATAGACACTTAAACATATATAGACACTTTAAATTTTCAAAGTTAGTGATAATTGGTGTAGTCTGTAGAATAGACTACACCAATTAACACCGATATTTAAAACAATAAAATCTAAAGGGTGTTCTATCAGTTAATGTAATTTCGACTATATAATTTAGACAATTTGCTGTATCGTAGAAACCGTAAGAGGTAAAATCTTGACATTTAAAAAAAACTGAAGTTGCGTGTATTTAGTCGAACTATAGGGTTTTATCCAAAGAAATTTATTATTCAGGCTTAAGTTCGTTCAATTTAGTTTTTACAATTTAATCATTTTTTATTGAGAAATAATTTTTCTAAGCATGTGGCAATTGAAAAGTACAAAGACCAATTTCTTGACTTTTGTAAGGGTCAAACTGAACAACAATGTTTTCGGGATTAACCACAATCCCATCGTCAGAGCTCTCTATACTCTAGGCTACTCAGCCTCCAAAGTCAAGCGGTAAATATCTGGCTCTATGTTTCCTGGCTTTAAGCTTATTTTATGGTGGCTTAGAAATTTACCATACTTGGCACTTTTCCTAATCAACAACCACACTTGTGCTTTTAAAAAACGCTAAAACTAAAAAATTCCAAAAATAAAAAAGTGTCAAAACGAAAAATCGCAAAAAAACGTTTAAAGGAAAAAAGCATCAAAATAAAAAAAATCGCTAAAATGCAAAAAATCATTAATACTATAAAGATCGCCAAAAAACAAAAAATGTCCTCAAAAAAGCACTGAAACCTAAAAAAGCACTAAAACTAAACATATCATCAAAAACGAAAAAATCTCTGAAAATAGAAAAAATCACCAAAACGAAAAGAAAAGCGCCAAAACTAAATAGAATCGCAAAAAACCGAAAAAATCGCCAGAACGAAAAAAGTGCAAAAAAAATAAATACAAACAAAAATTTGCTAAAACTAAAAAAATCACCAAAAACCGAAAAAAATCGCTAAAACCGAAATAGCGCCAAAACTAAAATAAATCGCTAAAACTAAAAATATTGTCAAAAAGCGAAAAAAAAACTTTATGACAAATAAACGCAAAAAAATACAAAAATTGGATAAAAACAAAAAATTGCAGAAAACGAAAAATCACAAAAATGAAAAATCCGCCAAAACAAAAAAAAATCGCCAAAACAACGAAAAAACTTAACAAAATAATATTAAACAAAAAAGCACACCGAAAAAACTGCCAAAATGAAAAAAGAGGTAAAAACGAAAAGGGATGTACTTACATATGTGTATTCGTACGGAACCCTTCGTGTGCGAGCCAAAGTTGTACTTTACTGAATTTATTTCAATACAATATAGACCAACATCATTATCAATTTTGTATCCAACATCATGTGTAATTTTAATAAGTGTTCTTTTCTGAACTTTAGAATTTTTTCTCCGATTAAATTTGAACGATCTTTATCACTGAAACACTCATGATATAAATCGCACCCTTTTTTTAAATGAGTATCGTGGGCTGCCAATGTTTATCTGCACTTTAATTAGAGCACACTTTAAAAATGTTGGCTTTCATATATCAGCACACGTGATTGTATTTGTCAACGATTATAACGTAATACTTTCTTTAAGTGCTGGAAAAAGTGAAGTGTACAGAAAAAATTTAAAATGTTTAAAAGTATCTTCTATTATTCATACACCGAGAGATAAGAAAGTAAGTGTTTGCAATTATTTTGAGCCAATGTTTTATTTTCTCTATGTTTTTTTCATTTGCATTTATAGGCCTATTACAGTAGTGGATGAATAATCAACAAAATACAATTTAAAGATAAGGGGCGAATTTATGTAAAGCTCGCACAAAATGAATTACTAAAAAAAACTTTAATCTATTATTATGAGTACACTATGCAACAAAATGATTTTTTTTGTGATAGTTCATAAACCAATTTTCTTGTGAGTTGAGTTCCTTTATAAACGACAACAGTCGAAATTTAAAATTATATCCAAAGATATTAATTATTTTGGGTTGAGTTCGGTCTTAATTTAATTTTTCAATTAAATTATATTTTTATTTAGAGATAAACACAAAGAAAATGTTTGACTGCACGGAGGGTTAAACTGACGTTTCGATAGCTCCCGCTAATCTCTTTAGAATTCTTTTCCTTTTAGACCACTCAACCAACGAATGTTTACTTGTTCAGTTTATTTTAACATGTACAATGTACATCTTTTGCTACGTGCCTTTAGAGTTTAATAATTAAGTTAACGCAAGCCAAAAAAAATAAAAAATTTAATACCAATAACTATCAAATGAAATACAGCTCTAAGAGCGACAGTATGAATTGATTAAAAGTAAATAATATTGAGGGTGCCCCTGTGGCTGAGTGGTGGTGATGCTAGCCTGTCAGTCCAGAGGTCGTGGGTTCGATTCCCGCCATAGAACCTGGTTGTTTTCTGCAGACAAGTTAATCGCTTCGCGGGTTGTGTTTGTTAAAAAAAGACTCTTGACTGCAAACTACCGCCTTTGGTTGAGTGGTGTAGACGGGAAAGAATTCTAAAGAGACTAGCGGGAGCTCTCGAAACATCAGATCAACCTCCCGTGCAGTCAAAAATTTCCTTTTCTATACGCTTCACATTTATCTCTAAATAAAAATTTGTATAATGTAATTGAAAAATTAAATTAAAACCGAACTCAACCCAAAATAATTCAATTTCTTTGGATATTAACCCATACGGTTCGACTAAACTCACAACTTAATCTAAAATTATATGAATAATAATTTGGTTATGAACTTTTTTTAGTCAAAGTTATTATCCAGAGTTATTTAATTAGTTTGGCTCAAGTTAATTTTTAATTTAATCTTTCCATCAAATTATTTTTTATTTAAGAAAGAAATTCTAAAATTCAGTGGCAGTGTAGGTAAACAACTCTGACGAGTAGACTTGGTGGTCACGAAACAGCTGTCAGTTCAACCCTCCGTACATCCAAATTATATGAATAAGTTTTTTTAAAGTTTCGGATCTTTGAAGAGGCTTCTACACCGATTGGCTCATATGTAGTTTGAGAACGAATTATCCAATTTTGTTATATTATTACGCCAAACAATTTTAATCCAAATTTTAATCCAATTTCAATTTTAAATTTTAATCCAAAATTTTATAAGACAATTAACAAACATAAATATAAACATAAAAAAATTGTTATTTTTGTGGGTTATAATAAGCTAATCTATATTTCTGCTTTTATTTGGTGCTAATGCCAATTCTTCAGTAGACTTTTCACCATCACGTTGAACAATTTTTCAAACTCGTATACTTACATATAAACTTTCAAAGAAGATATGGGAATTACAAAATTATAGATATAGAAAGTTTAAAGAATTCGTCAACAAACAACATATGCTCGAATCCATTCTAATCTACTTATTTTAAGGTTGACTATATGAAGGTTGTAAGAAAACGAAGTAAATTCTATTCGTATCGTCCATATCATTTTAAATTTCGATTGTGTTTATTGTTAGAGGACCTTAACACAACAAAATAATATAATAGCTATCTTTGCCATTTATTTTGATGCATTGTGTTATCAGTAGTGTTTTTCATTCAGGATTTCCCGGGAAAAAATTCCCGGGATCCCGCACATTTTTCGGGAAATAAATCCCGGGAAATTTTGCGGGAATTCCACGAATTTTTTAAATATTATTATGATAACTTTTCTTCTTTGTAAGCACACATTTTTAGTGCTGGTTTTATTTAGAAAAATATTGTAGTTTTGAGCACATTTTGTTTGTCTCCATTTTTTCATATTTTCTAAGAGCAGCACTCAAAAAACATATTTCGTGAAGAAATGAAAATAACAGATTGTCACTAAGTGGACATAGCGAAAGTGGGCATAATAAAGAAGTACTGCCCACCTATTCTGTAGCTCGCTAAAGCTAAATTTCTATCGCTAAAAATCTATTCGGTCGATTTATCAATTTTCCTCTACGAACGCAACGTGTATTGCTTAATTATAGAATGTCTTAAAAATTTAATCCACCGAAATTTTAGTGTTTTATGTCATCGCCAAAAATGTTTAATTTTGTATTTGTTCAGCATTTTAGCGATCAAGATTTAGCTTTAGCTTTAGCGAATTACGGAATAAGGCGGCTGGTCTATATATTCTGAAAATATCAGAATATTATTTTAAGCCACATATGAGTTTTTTGAAGCTCAAAAATTCAAATTTTTAAAAAATTATAAATGTTTGCAAAAAAAAATTTATAAAAAATCAAAGCCTTATGTACAACAGGTTCGCACAGGGTTCAATTAAAAATCGATACAAACCAAAAAAAATAATTTTCAGGTGGTCACTTTTCCGCCACTTAATTATTTCAATTCAGTTTCGCTTAGCAGTATGAAATGCTCTTTAGTGTCTTATGAAATAAATCATAAATTATTGCAATATCTTTTCTACTTAAGAAGCTACGGAAATTATAAAAAAGTATGAAACTAGTACATTTTTTTTACTTCGGGTGGCTACTAATCAGAAGTTATGTAATAAAAAATAAAATTTTTTAATATAAATTAAAAACCATACGGCACGGCTAAAGACCTCAAATTTTATAATTTTTTTACTTACGCTTAATGCACCCATAACCTTATTTAACAGATCTCGTGAATTGGTATTTGTTTTTGTTCAAATAAATTAAGTGAAATGCTATTTTCTATCGTTTTGTACTGGGCGGCAATTCCCGGGAAATTGAAAAATCAATCCCGCTTTCCCGAGAAATGCAAAAGTCCGGGAAAAGAAAAACTCTAGTTATCAGTATAATTAAAACAAGTACATAATTTTTTATTTTAGTTTAATGTTTAACTTGCTCTTGTTAGCATACACATCATTGTAAACTCATTAATTAGCTTATAAGTTAATATATGAAAAATGTTAGATCGAGGTTGGAAACGAAAAAAATTTTACGTATTTAACAATAAATAATATGAACGTTATGTTATACACACTTAGCTAATACAAACTGAATGCCATATTGCTTAT
The DNA here is from genome assembly GCA_956483635.1 of Panzeria rudis. NCBI lineage: Eukaryota > Metazoa > Arthropoda > Insecta > Diptera > Tachinidae > Panzeria > Panzeria rudis. The sequence goes on from OY101450.1 coordinate 31,765,681, forward strand.
TTTATAAAATCATAAAAATGTTCGATAAATATTGTTGTTCTAAAATTTAAAGTTTTGAAGCTTTAAAGCAATAACAAAATTTTTATGATTTTAAAAAATAAACAATATGAAATTAAATTTAAATTGGCTCACTATTCCAAAATTCAGTTGTTTTTGGTGTTTGTGTCCTACATAAATGTCAAACTAAAAATTTATTGATTCAGTAAAGAACATTTACTGAAAACAAAATTTATTTTTAGACAAACTTTTGTTTGAAAATTTTTTGGTGATAATTTTTTCTGTGATAATGTATCTCATACACTCAGAAAATTTTCATATGAAAGTCTTCGAAAACAAGTTATTTTAACATGTTTCGGTTGTAATTTTGCTTCATAGATGTTGCATGTTAATTCAACATGATTTTACAATAATCTAAACATTTTTCCTTTTAAAATAACTATATTTCGTGTTGATATAATGTTTATTTGTAGCTATTTTATTAATTGTTTTACTTTGTCGACGATTTTGCTAACATTACCGAAAGTAACTCAACTAATTTGTTGTGCTTAATTCATTTTACTTCCTATTGGCTTTTGACTTTTAACAAAATAAAATGTAAAATTTTTTTCGTTTCCAAGTTTTATCAACAAAGTGATTCTATGTAGGTTCAAATTCCACATAATTAGAGCTATCAAATGAGTTTTTAAATTCTTAATTTGACAAATTATTGTACTTAAATAGAAATGATTTTATGCAGAGTTTTGAATTATTTTTTGAAAGAGAATATTTAAACATTAGATTGCTTTAACTTAATCAAAAAATATTTATTCTGAGTGTGATGCGTAGTTTTATTTACCTAAAATTTATTGTGTTATCAAAACTAAGAATCTTATTTAAAATTCCCAAATGCTGGTGCTTTGGTTAATTTCACAAAACAAAAAATTTTAAAACCACACAAGCTTTAAAATAGCAGAAAGAATTTTTAATTAAAAAAGCTGAAGGCATTATTCCGTTACTATAAAAATTGTGAAAATTTTGTTATTTTCGAATAAACTGAATTTCGGCCAATTTGCACTGGTCGTTTGTAGTTTTCTTTTAAGAACATTGTACAAAAATAACAATTAATGGAGTTTAAATTTTTCAAGCTTTTTTTTCTACCAAAAACTTAAAAAAAACGCTACAAACCAGCCTAAGGGCGTACCAATTCGTCTAAAAATAAAAAAATCTACCTATATTGTTTATACTTTTTAATAGCTATAAAATATTTCCTACACTTTCAATTGACCCAAAAAAGTATATTGAGTATCTCCCACATAATAAATATGTAAATCATTAAAAATAGTAAATTCCACAAACATTTCCAAAACTCATCTAGAGCATAAATTGAATAAGAAACCCGCAAGAAAGCTCTTTAAAGTTTTAAATTTGAGTTAAAAAAAACAACTTTAAGTAGGTATCGCTTATCTAAAAAATTTTGTGAGCTTAGAAAAACTTACAATAAAACATTTAAAAATTATTGATAATTGGAAAACAAAAAAAAAACTAATTTTATTTTCACAACTAGAAAACCACTCCATTTATTTAATATCCACTATAAACATTAAAAATTAAAATTTTTGTTTAATTAAAAACAAATAAATAAAGTCATTGATTGTGTGTTGGATAATAATTAGGTTCACATTCCATAAGATAAATAAACATTTTGTTGCTACTTTTTTCACTTATTATTACAAAACTGAAAGATGTGTAGACAATTAATTCGGTTAATTGTTTATATTAAAAAGTAATTTCTATAAAAAATGTTTTTTCACAAACAAATTTCTAATCCAATTTTTTTTCATGTTTGTAGGCCAAAATTTATTTTTAACATTGTAAGAGAGTAGTGAAGGAAATGCTCTTTCATGATTCATTTAAGCAATGTTGCCATTTAAATTTTTTAGTGGATTTTTTTTTGGAAATTTTTTCTTGCAAATTACGGATCTGAATTTAGAAAAGATTTAGTATAGAGTTTACACAGCGATTATAATCGTAATCGATATAAAAATTTTGCCCTTTTTTAAGCTAAGAATTTATGTCAAACGCCTTCGCCAATGATTTTTTTCTAATCTAAAATGAATTTAAACTTTTCAATTTGCTTAGAAGGCAAGTTTATTTAACTCATAAAAATTTTAAATTAAAAGTTTAAATATAAAACATAAATAAAATATTTATATATATATATATTTTTTACGTATTTTTTTATTTTTGAACTGAATAGCTATAAGTCTGAAAATTTTTATTATTTCGGCTTTCTAGTTCAATATTTTGAATTAATGTAAATTCAAATTATTTTTATTAAGAGTGGAGTGTTTGAATATTTAAATCAGATTAGCAGAACGGATCAGTACTACTGATTTCGACAGGCCGCTATACCGTCTCATCAGCGTTCTTGTTCACTTTTACCACTTATGAAAGTGGATGCTTCTTACAAGGAAACATCAGCTATTCAACTAATTTTTGCCAGCAAAATAGAATACAAGACTTCTTTTAAATTCGTGTCATGCATTTTTTTTATATTTTTTTTATTGTGACTCAATTTAGTTTTTGCAGAAATTTCCCTATCTGATCAATAATCCAACACTCACAAACTTGTTATTTGTTGTCTTGCTGTTGATGGGCATTTTATCAATACCTAGAATCAAAGCTGTTTGTGTGTTAGTTCATTATGCATGCCAAACTGCTTGAGTTATTTTGTCTGTATTTTTAGTTCCAGATCATCAACTGAGGAGTGAACATTCATATAAATACACGTGAGCACTGACGATGGAAGTGCAGCGGCTTCCGAAAGTGGCGCTACTCTGTTTTTCTGTGTACTTTGAAAAATGAAGTTGATTTTAATTTTTCCCTTGTTCCCTGAAATATTAATCATGCCCAATTCTTTCCGAATATAACGCTACGAACCTTAGACTAATAATCAATTTGGATTCACAAAGCAAATACGTTCGAAATAATCATATTAATAACAATACTCGACAAATTGAGGGAAAAATAATTAAACTGACATGGCTCTACGTGGTGTGAAATGTCTTACGGTTCCTTAAGAAGGATCTGAAATTAGAAAAGATCCAGCACGTACAGATTTTGAGTTACAGCGCAAAAAAGTTGTTGGAAAAATTAAAAAAAAAATACAAAATATTTTAATTTTTGTGTAAATTCTTTAAAATTTAATCTCTAATCATAAAATATTTTTGCGTATTCTTGGCGGGAACAAGATTTCCTTTCTTTTGAGCGTAATTTTGTTTATAGTGTGAGTTAGAATAAGTGAGTTCATCGCATGCAAGTTAGAAATTTCCTGTTTTCAGTTATGCTTCAGTTTTGTCTCAATAAGTTTTACATTCGCACAGACCTTTTGCAATTGGCATACCACAGAAAAGACGGTTATACTAGCGAACATGTGATTGGCAAAGAGGTTTAAAATCAATTAGGTTGTTCCTAAGATATGTGAAAAAAATTAAAATTTCAGCTATTCTTTTTTTTTTAATGATATAACTGATATTTATATTAGCGTGGCCAATCATGTCTACATGATAAAAATTTAGTTTCAATGTTTGATTTGTACAGTACATGTCTTTCGAAATTTGTTGATCATTTCGAAACTGCAAAGCTATTAATTGAATATATACCACAAAAAGCTTTTGTTTTGCCAATTTAATAAATTATAACTGTGTACTTCGCATTTTTTAATCCAAATGTTTTGAAATACTTAAAGTTACAATATTTCAATAAGAAATCGAGTAAATAAATATTTTATTAAAAACTAAAATTATGAAATAGAGTTTTAAAAAAGTGCTTGCATAGAATTGTCACCCACTGTATGTACTATATATTAACATTTCGTTATAACCGATTTTAAACTTCCAATGCTTTTGTTCTTTCAAGAGATGGCAACTCTGTTTGATAGCTTAATAAGAGAATTAAACAAATTACTCTCTTTAATCTAAACCAGTTTCCAGGATGTTTCTATTGTTTTTCTTTGAATGGTTTTGTTTACTTTTACTTTCTGTATTTTCTTCCTTTTGGGACAACAGCCTACCGGTTGATGTTTGTGCAGGTGTTTGTTTGGTAGGTTTGAAGAACATGTTGTTTTGTTTCTTTTGTTAAAATATCTTGCAAGTTGCAACTTATATAAATATGTACATATACATATCTCTGTACCCAGCAAGCATTTCGGTCCGAAGTCGGCCAGAAAGTTTGCACAAGATGCCGAAAATCATATTAGGAAATTCTAAAATCTATGCCAAAATATCTGATATAATTCTATACAAATTCTGATGAATTTTCTAGGGAAATTCTAAAGGAATTTTTAACATGTCTGAACAATCTCGGAAAAATGTCTGGCAAAACATCAGACATGTTTTCCATTTGTCTGATACTTTTTTCGTTCTGTCGTATTAATGTCGGAGAAAAGTAAGAGCTAAAACTATAAATTTATTAGAAATATCGTTTATGGCAGCTCATCATAAAACATTTTTAAGTATAAAAACTCAAATATTTGTGCACATATTCTCAAGACATAATTAAGAATTATTAGGAAAACTTAACTCAAACAATGTGCGGAAGAGTCGTAAGACGTAGATCAGAAAATGTGCAGTTCATTTTATTAAATAGCTAGCCTGGAACTATAGTGGTCTAAGTAACATTTTAAATGTTGTGAGTCAGACAACTTTAGCAACTTTGAAAAAAGCAATAACTTTTTAAAGTGGCAGAGTACCATATTTGGGTGACGTAATAACATATAGACAAATTTTTCCTGGATTGATTTATAGTCTTTATGTTCGAAAATGCTCATAAGTGGATTTATCCAAAATTGTTACTTGGACCACTTTTCTTCCAGGCTAGCCAAATGTCTTAAATTAAATTAAATCTTCGAATAATCCTTTGAATAATGTGCAGACTAGTCTAATATTAATCGGATAATATATCAGAAAATGTGCATAACCATCGTACGAGAAAACTACCAACTACTCTACCAAATGTCTGAGGGAATTTTAGTCAATTTGTTTGATTGTCTGGTAAAGTCTCAGATTTTTTTCTGACGTTAGACATGTCGGCAAAAAATGTTTACTGGGTAGGTTAGTGCATACATATGTTTGTATGTAGGTGCAATACTATCTGCCAATTGTTGGCTTCCTTTTGCTTTTATTATCCTTGTTACGGAGGACTATTGTACTTGAGTACAAGCATTGTGCTTCTTTTTGAATCTCGCAATCCATTTTCAAACTATTTAAGTGTGTTGATTTTTTCCAATTGTATAGGTTCAAATCCAAAAGTTTTCTTTTTAGGAAAGAAGGAAAGAAATTATTAAAAATTACTTATTAATATGATTATTTCGAATGTATTTGCTTTGTAAAGCCAAATTGATTATTAGGCTAAGGTTCGTAACGTTGCACTCAGAAAGAATTGGGCATGATTAATATTCCATGGAATAAGGGAAAAATTAACATCAACTTAATTTTTCAACGTACACAGCAGAACAGAGTAGCGCCACTTCCACCGTCAGTGCTCACGTGTATTTGCTTAATACCACTTGTCAGGTGGCTCTGTTGAATGGGATTTTAATTCTTATATATACAACTTTTTCGTGAAAATTGAATACGAGAATTAAATAACTCACAAGCTGATATTATCTGCACTTTCCCAGCGTTGCCATCGGTTTATTTATCTTCATTCCCATATATCTGATTTTTTTTACGTTATTACGTTACAATTTTCAAAGGAAAATATGACTTTTTTTGTTCATGGGAAATATTTCACGTAAACAAAATGTTCGCCTCTTATTCCCGATAAGGGTCAATAAGAGATTAAAAATAAGGAATAAGATAAATTAGGGGTAAACTTCGATCTACAAAATTCTCTCCAAACACATTATAAAAATTTATCCAATGCATTTGACTGAAAACTTGGTGCTTAGATAAGAAAAGATCACGAATGTCAAACAAGCGAAAACGTTTAAAATCTTATGATGGTGCTCTGTGGTGATCTTCAAAAAATGGGATTTTATTGTTTCAGTTTTACCAGTATTTAAAAAATTAACTCTTCCTCTAAAAATTTCCTGCCGATATCGCTGCTGATATTTGTATGGCGAGTTCCCAGTTTTGAGTGCTACATTTTTGATACAAAAAGCGCTTTTTGAAGCGCTGAAAATCATCACCATTTTCAGCACTAAAACTGTAAGTATATGGAACTTTCTCGCTTAAAAACCTGCATTGTATCAGCCGCTGAAAATCAGCTTTTTTTGTTTAGCTTCTTTTATATACGTTCACTGCAGTTATTTTAAAGCGTATTATTGTGCGCTTTATTGCCTTAGTGCTTCGTAAAAGATGAACATATTTTACTGGGTAATTTCTTTCTTCATAAAATAAGAATTTAAAATTAAATAATAAAGCTAATGAAATTTTTTTTGGACTCAAACCCTTTTACAAAAATAAAAAGCAAAACAAAATTGTACCTGGATAATTTTTCCCTATGATATCGTCGTTTGGTATTATTCTTCAACATCTTCTAGTTAAAAGTTTTCCGCTTTTATTACAAAATTATGATTTTTAAATCAAACAATGAAATTTTAATTAATTGAAATTTGTTATAACGTTGGTGGTGTTGTGTAATTATTGCCGCTGAATTTATATTTTTCCCTTTAATTAGTGAACATTCGCACATGAAGCACAGAGTGTACTTAATAAATTTTATTGTTGTATGTACCCTGCAGGAAATGTCGATAGTAAAATTGTACCGACTCACTATTGACTTTGTCACCAGTACTACTGACTGACTAATTATACCCCAGATAATGCTCTGTGCTATAGGCATTTATCGTGTCCTTGTCATTGAGATTCCACTAGTGACCTCAGAATTAGTGACTAACTATTGACTATATAGTTCTTATGGAACCACATTGAGACATTGGTACCAGATATTCACTTAGTGCATTTTAATGATTCTAGTCAACACCTATGAAATATTTTACTTGATAAGTCAATTAAATTAGATTTTTTATGATAATTTTTATTTTCTGAATATTTTTGCGTGCAGTCGCATGTATTTTCACACAACAAAATGACACAGTAAGAAAAACTTCTCTTTCAATTAAAGGCAAACTAAAAAGTGTAGACGATTCGTTGACAATGTCACCAAAAAGTCACCCACCAAACTTGTCAACAAAAGTGGTGACTTTTAGACACTTGGCCCCAGGTTTCCTTCAGGGTAATTTTTGATAACTATGTGTCTGTGTCTGTCGCAATGGCAAATGAACCCTATTTTTTGCAACCCTATCAGATGATTATTTATAGCTAACGGTCGTTGTTGGATCTTACATACATATATGTTTTTGTGACTGTATATGTGTCGTGTAAGCAAATAAATGGGAGCGCAAAATTATATTTAGAAACAGGAGTACTATAAGCATATCCTTTGATACTCACATACTGTTTTATACATACTAGAAAACATACTTGTCTTCAGGCAGAAACTTAAACGAATGAACTGAATTTACGATCACAAGTAACATGAATTTCGTTTTAATTCAACATGATTTAATTGATGATTTAACATAAAATTTATTTGCAATTAAAGTTATTTAAAATGAAATTTAAAGTTGATTACAGTATTGTTTTAACAGTGAAAAATATTGATTCAAAGAGATTTAAAATTAGATTAATAATTTTTCATTTAAAATTAATTTGAAACTATGGTAATTTTAAATCTGCAGCTGGAAATCATCTGCATACAGATGGATTTAGCAATTAGTGAGTTGGTTTTGCAAGTCATTTATGTACAGTGAAAAAATGAGTGGCCCTAGAATGGAGCCTTGAGGCACACCTCTAGTTAATGAGAGACTATTAGGCCAGTTATTGTTCACAAAGACAGATTGTGCGCGGCCCGCTAGATAGGAAGATATAAGACTGGTCGAAGTATTTGCAAATTTAAAAAAGTGTAAGTTTATTTACTAGAATATTGTGTTCTACCGTATCAAATGCCTTGGAATGATCCAGTAGCACTAAAAAATTGATATGACCTTTTTCTAATTGCTGTCGTACATCTTCACTAACTTCTAAAAGGGCAGTAACGCAGCTATAATTCGGCCGAAAGCCAGATTGTATATTGCAAAGCAGACTATTCTCGTTAATGTATTTATTTGGTAATTTGTTTATATAATAGGTTCTCTAAGACTTTGGAAAGAAAACACAAAATAGCTATTGGCCGATATTCACCGTTCGATTTGGGTAGTGGTGCAACCTTTGCATGTTTCCATTTCAACGGGTACGTGCTTGACATTATAATAGTATTGAATAAGTGAGTAATGTAAAGAAGTATCAAGGTTAGAAGTAACCTTATAAATTTTGGGTGCATGTTGTCGTAACCCACTGCATCTGACTTTACCAGAGAAAATTTTGACAAGACGTCATACTGAGTAACACATCTAAATTCAAACATGTTTTCCTTAACTAACGCGTAACGTGTATTCGACGAGCTCGAAGAAAAATTGTAGAAACTGGGGTTTGGTTGGATCAAAGGAATGTCCGTAAATGCTCTATTAAGCTCATTTGCATCTATGTATTTGACAGTCATTGACTTTATTTCTATTGCAAATTCCTATTTCCCGAATAGTTTTCCAGGTATGTTTAGATTCGATTGCGGAACTAAACCGTCTCGAATAATATTAAATTTTTGCATATTTAATTTGTTTGTTCACGTTCCTTCTCGCAATACTATACTGCATTTTTAATTCAGTAGTTTAAAATCTCTTCGACCTTGAATATGCAATGTCCCTTAACTGTATGGCATTTTTATTTAATCGGGCTTCTCCTTTAATCGGTCGATTAATCAATCGAGGTTTTTGGTTTAATCGGTTAATAATCGATTAATTTGGCTATTCATCGGTTAACTGATTAAAAAGTTTTTTTTTTATAAATTAAGTAATTTCAATAAATAAAAATTCATAAATTATTTATTATTTTGAGTTTATTAGTAAAAACCAATAACATAAGAATTCTTGGACTAAATTAAGCAAAAAAAGAGTATAAATATGTATAAATTAAAAAATAAAGAAGTTTTTGAGATCATTTTATTTTATTATTCTAATTTAATCTTTTAGGAAAATAATTTGTTTTAAATGTCCAGGATTTAAGCGATTCTTTTCTTTAGTTTCGATATAAATATATAGTTTTATATAGTTTTTGACTTGAAAAAATCCTTTCCCTTATCGTATATGTTGGACAAATCGAAAGCAATCCATAATACATAATATCTAATTTCTCAGACCTTTTCCTGGATTTCTCTAAACATATAACATCTTCCATTAAGCCATTAGAGAGAGAGAGCTCTGCTCTAATTTTTTCAAATTCTTAACACTTGTACTCGTTTCGGTTAATTTTGTTAATAGATTGCTTTTATTACTATCGATAGTTTTTTCTGTTGTCAGTTCACCATCATCTGACTCATCCTAGCAAACCTCAACACCGAATATTCTACAAAAATGATTCTTTACGAATTCCTTAGTTTCCTTGTTTGTGCTCTATTTTAAAACACTTTTCCTAGAAGGAAGTACTCCTAAATGGTGGTATAAAATAAGTAATTATCCTTAGATTTTGAGTTAAATCGTGGAGTTAAATTATTGACTTAATAATTCCCCAAGTTTTTGTATATGAGTCGAAACAAATAAATAAACACACAAAATTGATGTTATAGTACTACAAAAAAAATAAAGATTTAGTTACATGACTTAATCGGTTAATCGACTGAAATTACCCGGTTTAATCGAAAATAGCCCATTTTAAATTAACCGATCAGTTAATCGGGTAGTAATTAACCGGTTAACCGATGGAATACGCTAGTGAATACACACACTGTGTGCATAGGCCTGAATGTGGATTGGGGCACAACTTTACGCTTTAATAAAAGGTAATGGTTTTAAACGTATTTAACCATAAACTTTAAGATTTTTCAATTACTCGCCGTATTGCGATTTTTTAACTCCTTTAAACTTCTTTGCAAGGACATAAAGAAAATAAATCTGCAGGTTTTTTGTTTCAAAATGGTGGCACAAAATAAATGATATTTGAATGAATATTAAATTTAAAGCCATACATGTGTATATAATGGGTTCTCATGTGACTCCTTCTATAGCTCACATACTACATATTTCAACTGTACACCTAAAACATAAAATTGTTGTTTATCCTGGTCGGCATATACATACATATTTAGCCGGGATTTTTTCCCCCATAAATAAGGCTCATTTGTTTGCAAGAAACCTCTTAAAGTTTTGTAATTAATGTTTTTTTTTGCAATAACTTGATTAAAGTTGGGAATGGAAACTTGCTAGAAAAATTTTGAATTTAGGGTTTTGTAAAATCATTGTAGACTATTTCAACTGTGTCGTGCGAAATTTTAATGTATTTGATCAAATGTAAGAGTTAAGCAAACAGTAGTAGCTCCAATAGCTAGCTGCAAACATCATCTTTAGATATTATCTTGGAAAAATATATAAATTTTTTAATATTTTTTCCTTTCCAAAAAGTACATTTTGAGGAAAACATTTCCAAAAAAGTATGTATTTTTACCTTTTCACAAATGATCTTTCTAAAAAACTAAAAGTGGAAAAACTTCGTTACTCTTTTGATAAAATACTTTCAGAAACTGTTTTCACCCTCTAATTCAGAGCCAGGCAAAGAGAAAACTAAATAAATGAGGACAAATGTGTTGTTTAAGTGAATTGGCAGCGGTGCCAGAATGATGATTCTATTATATTTTTGATGATTTTAAACCAGAATATGATTTGATGATTTTTTTCCCCGAAATGATGATTTATTTTCTCGCAAATTATGATTTTTTGAACTTTTCATATGTATACCGTCACAGAAAATGCAAAGGGTCCATTTCACATCTTAAAGGTTTTACAGGAGAAGGAGGAATCTTGTTTAAATGAAAAATATATTTATAACTAATGCAAAATTTTACAGTACATATAAGTAAAAAAGTACCCAATAAATTTATATATTTATAGTGAAATTTTGCACCGTGTCAACATTTTTTTTATTTAAATAAGTTTTATGGTTCTCCTGTAAAATGTATAAAATGTTAAATAGGGCTTTCTGCATATTCTGTTAAAATGTTAAATAGGGCTTTCTGCATATTCAATTAATAAAAGTCTTTAACATAAAAGTTTATGGTTGTGCCTTGTATTAACTGGGTGGTACTTTCTCTTAATAAAGTATTTTCAATTTTCGACTATATTTCCCTGTTTTCGACTTTGGTTAGTTCTTTTTCGGTGTTAGGGAATTTTAATGTATAAAGCGGGGTACAGCTATCGAACTTGAATGACAGTCGGAAATTCATCAGCTTTGAAAGATAGTTTGGAATGACAAAACTGTCAATCATGTTGGATGTTAAAAAATGTTGTGGGATAATCAAAGTTTAATGCTCAACTCTGTTTTCAGTCTTTTTCTATCATGTGCAGATTTCTTAAATGGGCATGACTAATATTTCCAATAGCACCCTAAGTCGAGAACGGACTATCCGATTAGAATAAATAAGCCACCAAAAGATGCGTATTCAAATTCTCTTAAGTCATACATATTATTGTTTTATATTTCCAACTATTTCGGAGTTATTCAGAAATTACCGGCGAAATTTTTTTGGATCAATTAATTTTATTGTTTTCAAAAACTCATAAAAGAAATTAAAACTGCAGACATTTACAATTTGTATCATTAGTCTGACAGCTAACTAGACATAAAATAAGCCATGAATCATGAAAATCGATGGACAAATGTTGATTTTATTCACAATTAAATGATAAAAATCACAATTTCCATACAACAGAAAAAGTTCAATTTGTGTGTGTGTGTGCATTAGTTCTCTCACCTAATTGTAAATAAAATCAACATTTGTCTGTCGATTTTAAAGGTTTTTGGCTTATAATATTCCTAATATACTTAGCTTCTTCATGACTTTTTCAAAACGAAAAATTTCTGAATAACTCCGAAACAGTAGGAAATAAAAATAAATAAATATGAATAACTTAAAGGTAATTTATTCTGTATATTTTGGTGCATTATTTATTCGATTTGGACAAACCATTCTCGAGTTATGGTAAAATATACTGATGTACCTAGTGAAAATATTAGGCATGCCCATTAAAAAATCTGTACGTGATAGGCCATATACTGAGCACGGATTTGTGAATTAAAGTTTGTATATTCCACAGATTTTTATTTCAAGGACGAAAAATATTTTACATGCACTGGTCCGATTTTATTTCTCGGTGGAAGTTATTTTGTCGCATTTGTATATGTTCTTACAGTCATGGCGATATTTTATATACTTCGCTGATTGCTCCCGACTTTCAAACTTTTTCAAAAATTTTTGCTTTACATACAATTTTAAAATGTACAAGAATCTCTTTAATATTGGTTGGCAAGAAAGTAATAACCCTCCCATCTAGAAGATGCCATGAAGGATATCATATCATATTAAAGAACTGTTTTTGTTTTAGTTTGCTATAAACGTCTCTTTGTTCAACTTAGGAATACGAATTTGTGATGATTTTTTGTATCAAAACATGATTTTCGATTCGTCAAATGATGATTTTCTTCGAAAAGCTTCTGGCAACGCTGTGAATTGGTGTTTAATTGCATTGTTGATAGGTCCAAATGACTGTTGTGCACTTGTTGTTGTTTATTTTGATTGTTTGTGTTGTGTACATGTAAATTGTCGGCAGTGTACATCTTAAATTTAAAAATAGCCGAAAAGTAGTCGGCAAACGTCGTCGCTCACGGCTACACATCGCCTGGGCCTGCTCTAATTGTTCGCATTTTCAAACAGCTCTTTACAAAAAGTAACTAAAATATTAGGTTATTTAATTTTCAGCTGTCCTAAGTTTTATAAAGCATTTATATCAATTGATTTATTTTTTAAAAACTGTGCTGATAAAAATGGCTCCAACAATTTGTCGAATCGTTATCTGTGACTTATTTTAATCTGTTCATAATGATTTTAAGTTTATAGGTAATAAAATCACTGACCACTCTAAGCTTAGCTAATTGTGCAATAATTTTAATTAAATTAATTTTATAAAGAAAAAATTATAGGATTATCAGACAATGAGGTAAGAATTTTTAATCAGCAGTTGAACTAAAGCGAAGTATTTGCAAGTTTGTTTTTTTTTTAATTGTAATATCAAATAGAAATTTTTCGCTAAAGCATGTGGACGATATGAATTAGACCTACGCAGGCGCGGATTAAGCTTGAGGTTTTGATTGGCTGGGGGAGGGGGAAGTTTTAACTGAAACATATTATTTTGCTAAATATCTTTTAAAATTTCAATAGAAGTGAGGTGTATTTTTTCGTTTTGAAAGAAGGCGGGGAATATCCCATTTTCCTCTCACCTGTATCCGCGCCAGCTTGTAGGTATTCCATAAATTAAAATGAAAAATAATGAACAAGAATATTTTCTATGAAATGTTGCCAATACTTGAAAATCTCGTTAAGAAGTTCCAGGAAGTCTAAAAAGCTTCAAATAATTTTTAAAAATTTTTGGTAATTGTTTGATTTGTTGGTAAACTTTTACATTTTTGATGAATTAACGATTTTGTTGGGAATATTGTCATACAATTCTCGTATACAAATTTCTCATAAGATTTGTAAATATTTTCTTCCATTGAAGTATTTCATATTAACTAGAATATCCCCAGCAAAATCTATTTTAAGACAAATTTTAATTTGGAAGATTGTAAAGTTTGGTATAAATAACAAATGTGGCTCGCAAGCAAAAAGTTTGGCGAACAGTGTTGTACTAATTTTTTATTATGCGCCGATATTGTGAAGCCATTTTTATAAAAATTTTATTTTAATAAGAAGTTCAATAGCTCAGTAAATTTCTAACGGATTGTTGAAAACGAAGCTGTGTTTTACTCATAAATAAACATATTTCTTAAACAAGTTCATAAATAGTACGATTCCTTTATAATATGCTGTGTAAAAACATCTCCAAATTTAAAAGATTATGAAAAAATTAAATAAAAAACATCCTTGCTGAAGAAATACACACAGATTTCTCAACGACACTTAAATAACATATGCACCAATCGAAAGGTTTCAGTTTTTTCCTTCTATATCCGCTGGGAAATTTAAAATCGGCTGCTATTCAATTAAGTTACTAGCTTATATGTGAATAAAGTTATGAAAAACTGTACTTTTAGCCGTAACTCAAGATTTTGGAGGTGTTTGGCAAATTTCAGTAACAAATTCTTGTTGTACTTGACAATAAAATGATATCACTTACCGTAATATTTTCTTTGGAAACAATTGGAAAGGTAAATTAATTCGAACGTAACGGCAGAATATAAGAACGATGTTTTCGGAGGGCGCAACCCTTTATCAGCGCTCAGATATATTTAATGTATATAAACCCTTAAATGGGTAATTTTTTATTTTGACTTCTAATAAATCGGGTTTTGTAGAAATTTAGGCTTAGATTACAAAAAAAATATAAAAAAAACTACACTCTAAAACACTTTTGTTGAAAATTAGGTCGATAATATTCGGCCACACTTTACCGATTATTATCGACCTAAAATTACACACGCATTATTTTTGAACAAAATATTTTTACTAAAAAAAGCGATTGGCTGCGTGCAGGTTTGAACCGCGACCTTCTGACTGATAGTCTGACGTATCTACCATTCTGCCATAGCCGTATTATACTTTATGTTAAATTTTTCCCACTTGCACTAAATATGTTGAATTTGAAAGGGTTTTTCTTAAAAATAAAATAACTACAAAATCGATATAATTTTAGGCAAGGAGAAATTTTCAGCACAAATTTAGGCAATATATGATCGTAAACTTGAAGTAATGTTTTAGAGTGTAGGAATGGTTTTGAGTATTTTTTTTTCAGTTGTAGGTTTTCGGCAACAAAATGCCTAAAAGTCTCGCATATATCCAATCAGATTTTTAAATGCAACATTACTTTCGGTTGCTTAACTAACAACAGATGAGAAATATATTTTTTTCCAGTTAGATAATTAATTTTCTTCTTTACAAAACTCAAAAAATATGAAATGCTACTTCAACTAAAACACTTGTCTCTATCAACGATTACAATAAAATATCAAAAAAGGTTTAAAACTAAGGAACCAAATGCTATTTATAATTTTTTTATATTATTATAATAATTTATATTACTATATTTTTGAATCTTCAATTGTAACTTGAACTAACAATAAGTATTCAAAT
Organism: Panzeria rudis; assembly: GCA_956483635.1. NCBI lineage: Eukaryota > Metazoa > Arthropoda > Insecta > Diptera > Tachinidae > Panzeria > Panzeria rudis. The sequence goes on from OY101450.1 coordinate 31,780,933, forward strand.
CTTAAAACTAAAATTGTTAATAATTAGTCCAGCCAGTACTAGACAAAATATTTGGAATCAACGGTTGCTTCTTTAGATGTCTTGCGTCTCTCGTGTTCGGCTGAGAGCAAGAGTGTCCTTCCTTCTCAGCCGAGTGTGCCCTCTAAAATTAATGATAAAGGATTTGGATGCGATTCGAGTTTTGTTTATATATGTTGTCACATGTTTTGAAAACACAGTTTTTACTAATGGAATATCAAAACCTTTATGGATGTGCTGGTTTCTGACATACCAAGGTGCCGCTGTAATCAAACGCAGAATTTGTCGTCTTTGAATTTTCTCTATATTTAATGCAGCGGCAGCGCCCTATAGCATCATAGCATACCATAGCACCAATTTTTTCAACAATGCATTTAGTTTTTTCTAGCTTATTCTTTAATTTCAATTTCGTGTAATTAATTTCTATTTCAAAATAAATAAAACAGTTTATCAGAATAAATTTATGTGCCGTTACCATATAAAGTAGTTAAAAAATTTTAAATGAAATTTATTTGCTGGTGTTTAAGCATTGTCTATATGCAACATTTCATTGGTGCTTTACCAAATCATCAGTAGACTTCAAACACAATTTACAAGAGTTACAAACCCTTTATCTTATGCACAAACTTTTAAAAACCATTTGAGAATTTACAAATAAATGATTTTCAAAAATAAGCATATCAGGTTTGGAACTTATACAAAACCCAGCAAATAATGAAATGTTGCATATAGACAATGTTTAAACACCAGCAAATAAATTTCATTTAAAATAAAATAATGACAATATGTCGAATAATAAATTTCTGAAAGGTTTACTTTGAATTTTATTTTTCATTTTGCCTTATAAATACTTTTCTTGTTATCCAATGGATTTCTAATTGTATAAAGGTGTAGAATAAAATAGATTCATATCGAATAAAAAATTATTTGCTGGGTTTTGTATAAGTTCCAAACCTGATGTGCTTATTTTTGAAAATCATTTATTTGTAAATTCTCAAATGGCTTTTAAAAGTTTGTGCATAAGATAAAGGGTTTGTAACTTTTGTAAATTGTGTTTGAAGTCTACTGATGATTTGGTAAAGCACCAATGAAATGTTGCATATAGACAATGCTTAAACACCAGCAAATAAATTTCAGTTAAAATAAAATAATGACAATAAGTCGAATAATAAATTTCTTAGTAGTTAAAAAATAATAATAATAATTTTGCAGTACAGAAACATTCACTGTGGCAGATTTGATCGACATCATGGTGTAATAAGTATACAATGGTTGGAATTAAAAACTCACTTTCAACTTGCATCTATTTCGGAATCCTGCCATCAAGCTAAAGTCTTGAAAAATTTTTATAGTGAAAAATATTTACTCTATTTGAAATTTTTAAAGCCAGTACTTTCTGATGTTCAAAAAGTAAATAAAATCTTCGAAAGTAACGACGTGGACCCCATGCTATTGGTTTCAGAACTTCACTTGCTTTTGAAAAATCTTTGTAATCAAATCGTTTTGAAGTCCAAAATTTTTGGCCGTTTAGAATCAAATTTAGACGGTTTTCTAATTCCAACTCCGGATTTTAACTATAAGTTTGAACAATATCTGATTTAAAGAAAAAGACATAATAGATTCTGAAACAGAAAAAGAAATTAGATACACTTGCCGAAATTTTATAAAACAATTAATATACCAACTACGACAACGTTTGCAAAATAATTTTTCAACTTTACAAATCACAAACATCTTTTCATTAGGAAACAGTCTAAGCAATACAAAAGTATATTGTATGAAAGTTTTAAAGATGAAATGTCAAAATTTAGCGTAGGTGATATTACTCTTTTGAAATTACAATGCCAAAAATCACTTGTGAGTTTAAAATCGCAAATCTCACTTTTTCATGTGCTAAAAAGATTCTTATCAATGCTCTATGTTTTTTGAAACCTTAGTATCCAACACAGAATTTTTCAACTATTTTTAGATTTTTCCCTTACTAATTTTGCTTCATATTATATGTTTCTTCTCTACACTGAAAAAATTCCATGCAACATATGCACGAAAACGCTCGTACAAATTACGAATATTTCGTAATTTCGCACCACGAAATTCTTTCGTAAAATATACGAAATGTACGAAAATAATAAAAAAATAAAAGTAAAAAAAAAGTATGGCTCAAGCGGGGCACGAACTCGCAATCTTCATATTTCAAGTCATGTACTTTACCCACTGAGGCACTTTCTACTTATTTTATAAGAGCTAAAAATTAGTTTTATTTAGTTACATCTGAAAAATACGTCAATTAATAAAAAATTATTTTAATCTGTTTTTTTATTTCAAATATAATTTTTAACAAGGAAAAATGTTTACGAAAGGTATTCGTTACTTTCGTAAATTAAAAAAAAATATATTGCCTAAATGTTTTTTCGTAATGTATACGAATGTTTCGTATATTTTACGAAAAAAGTCACTACGAAAGTTTTTTTCGTAAAATGTTGCATGTATTATTTTCAGTGTACGTAACACAATAGTCGAAATAAAGCAACATACTTTTTAATTTAGTATTTTGTTTTAAAATGTATAAAAATTTTATATTTTTAATGATATTAAATAGAAAGAGTTTAAATTTTACTGGAATGCTTTTATTTTTGCAATTTGATACCAAATTTTTTTAAAGAGGAAAGTTCACTTAGATTTCACTTTCCTCTTTGCTTGCGAATTGAAATAGCCAAGTTTTTTGTGATTGCGATTTCCAAAACACCAGTTTAGTGACTTCGAGTCGAAATCGTATTTATTTTGCGAAATGCTATTTTCAGCACTTGGGTGGTTGTTATTGATTGAACGTTTTTCATTTAAATGAGCCAAAAATATATTTTCATATTATTTATACCTACATAAACACCATTTAAACTATAAAAAATTTAAAAATAATGAAAAGTTACTATTACAAAGTTGTAAAAAATTTGGCTTTATTTTTTTGCTTTAAAATTCCTTCTTTAGCTCTTTTTAGCTCTATTTAAAACGTGATTTAACTTTATATTATTTTAAAATCTGGTCACACTGATATTAGTCAATTAAGTTGAACTGCTTTCAATTTCATTTGGGTCAGCTTTAGATCTGTGTTTGTCTTCCAAGTTAGACGACGATCAAGGTGAATTCCTATGTATTTAATCTCAAAGTGCTGCGGTATGATCCCAGTAAAAAAGTTGCTTCCAATAAAACAGGTTTCTACTATTATGGAATAAAAGTAGCGCTAACAAACCTGCTGATATCGCTGCTGATTTTTGTATGGCGAGTACCCGGATTGGAGTACTACATTTTTGCTCACAAAAGCGCTTTTCAAGCGCTGAAAATCATCAACATTTTCAGCACTAGAACTGAAAATATATGAAAAAAATGGTTCGATGTAGATTGGCGGCGTTAATGCCATTTTGAATTTTTCTTATTTCTTTTCTTTATTTATTTTTATTAATTTCATATATTTTTACTCAATGTTTGTTATTTTAACTTCAACTAGTGTCGAACTAAGAACCTTCAGGTTTGAAGTCCAACGTACCAATCACTCGACCAAAAACACTGTTGCAAAATGGCACCAAGAAAATGCTTTGGATCAGCACTATAAAATCAGCTTTTTTGAATAGCTCGTGTACGAAGCTTTTGTATCAGTAAAAAGCAAATACTTTTCTCGCTTCAAAACCTGCATTGTTGTGACGCTATGAAATCAACTTCTGAACAAGCTCATATTTTAAAGCGAATTATGAAGCGCTTTATTTCTTTAGTGCTTCAAAAAACATGACATTTTTTTACTGGGATATGATTATTGATAGAAATAGGCGGACATGTTTCCCTGCGCAAGGTGAACGTTTATTTTTTTCTCCACTGCTTTAACCATTTTGCCAGATGCAATACATATTCCTGCAATTTTGTATATGTTTCTTGAGAGCTTACGTTTACGCTTAAAAAAGCTGTATCATCAGCAAATGTTGATGTGTGAATGTCATAGGCTGTTGGCATGTCGGAGATATATATCAGGTATAATACAGACCCAAAATGCTGCCTTCATTTTGGGTCTCACTTGAAGCAAAAATTAGTCTTAAAAAAATTTCACGCCCGTTGAAATTTGATTAAATTGCATTTATACGACATGATGACCAACAACGCAAACTGATGAACAAAATTGGAGCTTAGACTTAGTTGTGTTCAGCGGCCCAAATTACTAAAGAAATAAGTTTAATTTCTAGGGAACAAAATAATTTACCGAACTTAGCAAATTTATGGACTTTTCTTGTTATTATAATAGTTATGGGATTTTTCGATATTTTGCTATTTTTTTTAAATATACGATTTAGATAAAAGTGGGTGAGACAAAAGCTATTAAAAACTTCACAGACATCAACTTTTTAGAAGAAAATTTTTCATGATGTCATATTTTTCGACTTGTGGGTGGGTCATCATGCCGTATAAACGTAATTTAATCCAATTTCAACCGCATGTCGGCACGGGAAGGCGTGGTCCCAGGGCACACCATGATAATTGTTTCCAGATCGTTCTGATTTTTGTTATTTTACACGTAACTAGTGTTTTTCATTCGGGATTTCCCGGGAAAAAATTCCCGGGATCCCGCACATTTTTCGGGAAATAAATCCCGGGAAAATTGTGCGGGAATTCCCGGGATTTTTTAAATATTATTATGATAACTTTTCTTCTTTGTAAGCACACATTTTTAGTGCTGCTTTTATTTAGAAAAATATGTAAATAAAAGAAAAAAATTTTAGTTTTGAGCACATTTTATTTGTCTCCATTTTTTTTTATATTTTTCTAAGAGCAGCACTCAAAAAACATATTTCGTGAAGAAATGAAAATAACAGATTGTCACTAAGTGGACATAGCGAAAGTGGGAATAATAAAGAAGTACTGCCTTCCTATTCTGTAACTCGCTAAAGCTAAATCTATCGCTAAAAATCTATACGGTCGATTTATCAATTTTCCTCTACGAATACAATTTTGCAACGTGTATTGCTAAATTATGGAATGTCTTAAAAATTTAATCCATCGAAATTTTAGTGTTTTATGTCATCGGCAAAAATGTTAAATTTTGTATTTGTTCAGCATTTTAGCAATCAAGATTTAGCTTTAGCGAATTACGGAATAAGGCGGCTGGTCTATATTTTCTGAAAATATCAGATTGTTATTTTAAGCCACAACAGGTTCACACAGGGTTCAATTAAAAATCGATACAAATAAAAAAAAATAAATTTTCAGGTGGTCACTTTTCCGCCGCTTAATTGTTTCAATTCAGTTTTGCTTAGCAGTATGAAATGCTCTTTAGTGTCTTATGAAATAAATCATTGCATTATATTTTCTACTTAAGAAGCTACGGAAATTATAAAAAAGTATGAAATTAGTACATTTTTTTACTTCGGGTGGCTACTAATCAGAAGTTATACAATAAAAAATAACATTTTTTAATTTAAATTAAAAACCATACGGCACGGCTAAATACTTCAAATTTTATAATTTTTTTACTTACGTTTAATGCATCCATAACCTTATTTAACAGATCTCGTGAATTGGTATTTGTTTTTGTTCAAATAAATTAAGTGAAATGCTATTTTGTATCGTTTTGTACTGGGCGGCAATTCCCGGGAATTCCCGGGAAATTGAAAAATCAATCCCGCTTTCGCGGGAAATGAAAAAGTCCGGGAAAAGAAAAACTCTACACGTAACATATTAGCAGTAAGAAAACTGAAATCAAAACAAAATGAAAATGTACCATTAGATCTCAATGATCCCTAAAAGTTGACATTTAAAACTCTTGGGAAATACAATTAGAAAGCAAATTATTATTGCTACGTTGTAGCGGCCATAAAATCAAAACTACTCGACCGATTTGAAAAAAGTCTTCAGAATTTGAAAGGCTATTTGTTTTCTAATTAAATAGTGCCAATGAAAAAAAAATGCTTTGGAAAGGTACTCCTTCAGAATCTGCCTTTAAAAAGTCCCACTAATCGTAAGTGTATAAGAATTTCATAAAAATTTGTTGGAATAGAAGTAGTAAATATCACCTTGTTCAGGTCAAGTACCTACTATATCCCAAAAGTTTTGGCCCGAAACCCACAGTGTTCTCCTTATATTTGAAAAAAAATTCCTGCTCGAATGTGCCCCTCCCTCCCGGAAAAAAAATTAAAAAAGTGTTGCCAGTTTCTAGTTATCAATTTTATGTTTTAATACGATTATAATAACTTTGCTTTAAAATACGACGTTCCGTATATATTCTTCTATATGCAATCTTCGCGAAACACCGGATAAGAATTGCAATAATGTGAATTATGACGTTTTAAATTTACTTCTTGATCCAACAGTAACTTAATTGAAAAAAAAAATTTCATGAACATCCTAATACAATTTTTTTCTTCCAGTTTTATAGTTCCCAAGCAATTTATTATATATGCCAAATTTTTAGCACGTAGTTTACTTTTTTCGCGAGATATAACACTTGTCTTTCTAGATTGCTTATCCGACACACTTTGCAAATGCGTAAAAATTTTAAGAATATTTTTGCATTAAGCCTCCAGTTTTTAAGGGATGTGACTTGAAGATTTTCATTAAAAAAAATTTTCCATACAAATAACGGGGACGCTAATGTAGAGTTTACAAGTTAGTTCTACTAAATACCCTGAATTAACGTCTTTTAAACATTTATTTTATACAATAATTTTTTTATTTTCACTTCACTAAATTAAATGAAAAAAAAATAAATACTTAAAACAAAAAAGAAATCGAGTTGCCTCCTGTGAGGATTGAACTCACGACCCCTGGTTTACAAGACCAGTGCTCTGCCACTGAGCTAAAGAGGCTTATATCGTTTTGCGTACTAATGTTAAATAAATACACCACTGTCAATAAAAGTTCTTTGAAAATTTCGCTGTTATTAACAGCTGCAAGAGAAATTTAACAGTATATTTTAAATTCTCTTATAAAATAGAAAAACAAGTTGTATAAAAAGAATAGAATGTTTTGTAATTTTTTTTGACTCTTTCATTTTCGTTAGCTCTCATTGTTTGCTATTTTAATTTTTATGTTACTAAATTTAGAATTCTTTGCTTAACCACAACAATAACAATTTTATTTTACATACTTGATTTTGTTTTTGTGCTGTACTGTTTTATTTTTTTGCTTTGCTTAGCGTTTTTTGAACTTTTGTTTATTTACACTAGGTATAAAGTAGGGATGTAACGATACGCCGTTTTGCCGATCCGATACCGATACCGATATTTAAAAATAAATATCGCCGATACCGATTCCGATACCGATACGAATATTGAAATTGAGTTCAAGTTTAGATTAACAAAACTCAAGTGTAATTTTTTTATTATGCAAAATTACATTATAAGAGAGAATATTTAAAATTGATAAAACATTGGAAATAATTTTTAAGGAGCTACATTTTCTTTGCTTCCAAAAAATTTATGTTAAAAATATGCAGATAATTATTAGAAAAGCAAGAAAAATTTTTAATTCCTTTATAATTTAAAAAAATACTCGCCATGCTTTTTAAAAAATTGATTTTTTAAAGGACATTTATTATTATTAAAAGACTTCTAAGTTTATATTTATTCACTTAAATTTACATGAAAATGCAGTTCTGAGTTTTAATTCGCATAAAAAAAAATTTTGAAAATGGGTAATTTTTTATCCTTTTTCCTTGACGATTGGTAATCGAAAAACAGAACCTCTTGCAATGGCAAGGATATGTAAAACTAATTAGAAATTATCCAAATTTGCAATAATTCCAGATCGCGAATTCTACATTTTCATGACTTCTTTGGAATAAGATTTAAAAAACAACGACTTGAATTTGAATTCATGATAAAATTAACAAAAAATAAATAATTTTTTTTACAAAATAACAGCATAAAATGTTATTAATTTTTAAAATTGATATTAATAAGATTTAAAAGATAACGAAGTGAATTTAATTCATGGTAAAATCGAACCAAAATAAATTACTTGTTAAAAAAAACTATGAAAATTTTTTTTAAAGTATCGTCGTATCGACAGTAAAATATCGCCGATACCGATGTATCGGAAAATCTGAAGTATCGCCGATATATCGGTATCGGTATCGGTATTCGTTACATCCCTAGTATAAAGATTCTTTCTCATAACGTTTTTCAGTTAAATTTTAAGATTAAAGTGCTGTTTTTTTATACAATGCGTTCGTCGAACACGTCTATTAAGAAATTATTAAATAAATTGAGTGCTTTACTGAGCAGAGAAACAAGCTGCCGCAAAAAGTTGCCGACGGCGGCTAAGCAAAAAAATATTCGGCTTTAATTTTGTGTAGTTACATGTATTTTTAAAACGTACAATTTTTCGATTAATGTTAATAAAATTATTTTACAATATTATTGATTTTATACCTATAATGCGTTACACCAGTGGTTTTCAACCGGTGGGTCGCGACCCCTTGGGGGTTCGCGGCAACCTTTCTTGGGGGTCGCGAGCTGATCTAAATAAAATAGATTAAGGGTTTTCATGAAAGCGGAAGAAATTGCCTTTTGTGCAATTGGGCAAACTTGCGAGGCGTTTTTCATGAAGCCCCTTTTGAAACTGTTGTGCAACATTTAACAGCCAATGTCAACTTACTTCTCCAGCTACTTCTTGTGCTTGCCTCTGCATCACAACAACAATGAGTTATATGAGTTTTTTTATCACTTTGTCTTTTTTTCTCTCTATTTTCTTATGTTTTCACATAAATTATTAAAAAAATATTTGTAAATTAACATTTTTATTTATATTTTTATGACGTTTATTTTTCAAATGCACAAATACTCTGCAAGTTTACGAGCCTGAGCTGTCTCGTATATTTTTATTACATCCCGTCTTCACGAGACATTTGATATTTCTTAACATAAGAAATAACGTCGGCAGAATGACGTCAAAAAAAAAATTCATGTGTTCAAACTTGTGTTAAGGGTGGAGTAAACGTACTGGTGTTTGGACACAAATTTTATATATGTATTCATATAGTAAATTTGCACGGCATTTTGTAATTTTTTTATAGATTTCACTTTATTATTTTTCTGTTTGTAAAAATTTTATGTATATAAACATAAATAATATGCAAAAAATAAAAAAACATCTAACACATTTATTTATTAACTTTATTTATTCTTTTTTCAATAAAATCAAACAAATTGTAAAAAAAACACACATACATATTAAATTTGACAGCTTGTGTTCTAACATATTTCCTCGGGCTTGTGTTTTAACATTGATTTCCAAACATGTGTTAGGACACAAACACATTCGGTCCACACGTTAATTTCTTGTGTTGGGACAGAATTTTGACAATTGCTAACACACAAATTTCCAAACTTATGTCTCGTGAAGACTTGGTGTTAGTTGTGCAAAAGAACTTTCAAACATTTTTTGACAATTCATTTACGAAAGTGGAGGGAAACATGCATAGTTTGCGCAGTTTGCGAGGGTCTTAAACGTTTTTATGAGGACCCTTACTGATTTTTTGTTTAAATATTTAATTTTTTTTAATTCAAAAACATAAAAACAAATTTAATTAAAATACATAAAAGTTGAAAAATTAAGTTGATGTTAATTTTTCCCTTGTTCCTTGGAATATTAATCATGCCCAATTCTTTCTGAATATAACGTTACGAACCTTAGCCTAATAATCAATTTGGATTCACAGAGCAAATACGTTCGAAATAATCATACATTAACAAAAGTACTTATGTATATCAATGAGAACGCTGGGTTTGCTTATTTTTAATGAAATGCGAAAAACGTGATTGCAATTGTGACACGTAAGCAATCAAATCATTTTCTAAATTTAGTTTATTCCTTTTTTTTGTGTCTTAATGTTCACCATTTGTGAAAAAGTCATTTCGCACAGATAAGATGTTGAAAATTGAATTAATATTTAAGTGCTTTTTTAGCTAGCTCAGGGTATTCTGCCTTTCGCTTTAGCCAAAATATAGAATTGTTTTGAGATAAATATTCCATTTTCAGCATACTGTCCGCTGCCAGCTCACATAAATTTTCTTTCAAATTATTGGCAAGATTGGCGAATTCAACGCAGGTAGTTATGAATGGATATATACCCAGCAAATCACCATTATCTTCTTGCAGCTCTTTTTGAAAATAGCTCCTTTTTCATATTTTGCAGCGCTTCTATCACGGTAGGAATAAAATCGCTCACCAATTCACCGGATGAAATTTCTGTTGCAATACTTTCAAAGCTAGTGAAAGAATCAAATTGTAGAAGTGAAGAATCAACCTTTGAGAGCAAAAACGTTAAGGGGTCGCCAGATTTTTTTAAAATAATTTTGGGGTCGCGGCTTCAAAATGGTTGAAAACCACTGCGTTACACAAAAATGGGTCCACAATTTTTTTATGTTATCATGGATAAGTAATGGTGTTTCTGCACAATTATACACAATTAGTACTCGGCATAGAAAATCCTGTAAGCCTTACGTTTAAGGTATAAGATGTGTTCAGCGCTTTGGTGTAAATTTCTACGCCGAACATTTTTGTAGAACATTTCAGCCCACAATACCGCCGCTGAAGGGGCGTTTTTTGTATCTTTGAAATCGTAATGTTAAAGTAATTTCTTAATATCCCAAGGTAGAAGTAGTGAATTATATGTATTAGTACATTTTTAGCTCAACACTTTGCCATCAAATTTTTTGGTAGATGTTTCTAAATAAAATTCTTTCTACACAAAATAATAGTTTTCTTTAATTTAAAAAACAAACTTGAGCCTAACTAAAATTCGTTAGATGAGAATAATCTTATTGCACGAAAAAATTTACACACAAATTCAAATAGTCCTATTTAGGGTGGGTTGTCCCATATCAAAATATTAATTACCTCTCTTAATGTCAACAAAATTTACTGCGACACTGTAAATTTAAGTATTCGTTGTTGCTGTCATATTGCCAATTAGTTGTTGCTTAAAATCAAATTCATTTTGTGGTGTAAAATATACATATAACTTATTTTTGTTATTCTTGTTGTTCTCCAACATTTTTAATACAGCTGTGTATGTGTTTTATTTGGATTTCACAGATAAGCAGTTTTGTATCTGTTGTGTTAAGTGTTGGAAGTATTTTGTGGAGATGCCAGATACAGATTTTAAAAGTTTATTACGTCAGCTTAGGTTAATGCATGCATATTCAGCATTTATTGGTTTATGATTTAGTACGATAATAAAATCAATTTGGCATATTATTTTAAATAAGAAATATTTATTTATTGTGAATTGCTTTTACTAATTCTACCACAAAAAAAGTGACAAATAAAAAAAGTATTGAGCCTCGTAGTTACAAATATATGTACATATATATATACATATGTGTATGTATATTTTAGGAAGAGCTCTGACAATATTAAAAAATCAGTTTAATTTTCAACAGCCCGAAAGCTCCAAGCCAGGCATACGTGCGCCTTTCCACTCTTGGAACTCTATCTCAAAAACTATTGATACTGAGAAATATCGCTGTATGCAAGATTTGTGGGAAATTATATTAAGAATTGTGTTTTCCTTCCGACGGAGTTTGTTTGAATTTGGAACGATTTTCCGTCATCCCACATCAAAATTGGTTGATAAACAGACTGGTTTCTGCTATGTGGCATCTTTAGTGTTCTATTGAGTATTGAATAGCCGGAAATTATATTCTCTACAACTTTTATAACAACTGCAAAAGTCGTATTCAAGAAAGATACGTATTTAGACAAAATTTTTTTCTGTGGCTTTTGACCACTGATACCTCGTGACTAGGGTATTTTTATTCTCTAAATTTTTTGTTTCCCGGGATAGCGGGAAATAAAAAATAATTTCCCGGGAATTCCCGGGATCTCAACACTGTATTAAAATATTTACCAAACATTTTAATTTCCGGAAACCATTGAATTTTATATGAGCAAAATGGATCATTAAATCATTCCTTATTTTAAACTGACCTTTATTTCAAAAGTATTTCACGAACAAAATAGTTTCTAAAGAAATGAGATAAAAATCAATAAACTTAACAAATCTCAACACAAAAAGATTCAAAGTAAATTGGGTAAAAAAGAACAATATTTTTATCGAAATTTAGTAAAATCACTGACGAACTGAAATCAAAGTAGTTTTATTTGTGATCATGCATCAATTATTTTAACACGTGATTGTCAGAGGGCGGAAGTGATTAAAATATGGATTAAAAAGTTGTCTAGGATAAATGTTGCGGTATTAGAATATTAAATTCAGTCCTTTACTTCTTGGTATGCAATGAAAATTCCCTGCCCTTAGAAAATGTGTACTCAATAGGGGATCTCAGTAGTGGTATTCAGTGTTTGATGCAAATGGTCTTGCGAAACAGCAAATGCAAAATATCATAGCTTTTTTATGAAATCTAACGGCAACTCTGTTTATTTTATTGTTGGATTTTATATGAAAAATTTTAAAACAGCTAAAAAAAATGTTAAATGTACAGGTATACAATAACAACAGAAAACATATGTTTTGTACAGCTAAGTTGTATGAAAATAGTTTTAAAGTGCCAAAAATTAAAGGCATTTATCAAAAAAATGCAGTATATAAAGTGCACTTAAAAAATGAAATTTTAAAGAATAGTGACACAGATTAATAATTTTGTGCAGTTAAGTCAAACGTGCGATTAAAAAGACACTTTGTGCCTTCGTTGTTTCTTTCCCCTTACATAGATATTATTTCATTATAAAGAAAAAAAAAACAAGGATTTTTTGGTGCCAAAATCAGTACTTTTTTATGGATATAAATAAGTTTTTAATCCCGGGAATTCCCGGATAAAATTCGCGGGAAAACGGGAAACGAAAATAAGCGATTTCCGTCCCGGGAAAACCCGTACTCGCGACGTGTACATCACAATAAAACAAACGTATATACAAAATCTGAATTTATTATCTCAAATTCCTTGACTTCGTATTTTTTTCACCTTATTTGACTTCCTGTTCACAAGATTCGAACCTGATAAACTTCGGACCCTGTTATAAAGATCTGTTAGGGAATATTGTTGCCCAAATTCTAAAACAACGTAGATATTATCACAAAATTAAAATACATTTATTAATTGGTTACAATCCGGCTGGGTCTGGTTAACTTAAAAAAAATCGAGTTTTCGTTAGATCTCGACGTTTATGACATACGTATGACTATACATACGGTGACAGGTATCAAGCAAGATAAACGGAAATGATGCGAACTAAATGCATTAAACACATTCACGGCATCAGGCTACCCAATACAACCTGTCAAAAATAGAATACATGTGTGTATATGACAGGCGCCGATCCGGGGGAGGGTAAAAAGGGATATTTCCCCTCCCAAAACGATGAAAATATACCTCATTTCTATTGATTTTCTAATAGAAATTTTATAAAATGCTATATTTCATGCACAAGTTCCCCACCCAAAAGCTTAAGCTGGATCCGCGCCTGGTATATGAAAATGATTATTTTCACGACAACACGGCTACATAGTTGCAGGTTGTTGTCCATGCTGCTTTTGTCGTTGTAGTCAAATTAAACTAATTTCTATTTTTGTTGGCTATAAAACAAAAACAGTCTTGACAATATATCAAAATATGTAAAGCAAGTTAGTGTTTAGAAATATTTTTTATTGTAAAATAAAAAATAAAATTAAAAAATTTAAATGTTACAATGTATCGACGGCTTATATTCAAAAGCCTCTATTTGCGATTTCGTCGAAAATCACTTTTTGATGTCAAAGTATTGCGTAAAATAAGCCGCATCTATGGTATAAATTTAAAAGCAAAAACAAATTTTCGCAATATTATCGTACTTTTTTTTATTTCTCTTCTTACAACAGTCGATTTTTACGAATGCAAACCTCTATATCCTAAAATATTATTTAAATAAACTCGATTTAAATTGAGATCATCTAAATTTTTTTTGATAATTTCATATGTCTAAAATTCGCTCAAACTATGAGGAATGTCAAAACCTCGAAATTTACGAAAATTCGCACACGCTACTTATACTCTGTTCAGACATGAACCTTAATTGCGCAATTAGTAAATTTACACAATTAAGGCATTAATTGAGCTCACTTTACCATACAAGAACTCTGTTACTAAATTGAGCAATTAGTACTTATTTGTTTCATATATTGAGTAGCCTCTTCTGAACACACTTTATAAGTCTGGCACCTCTACTGAAGAGACTTATGTACAACGGAAGGCGTATCTAAACGGTGAACTCACTAGAACAGCTGATTATCTATTCGTTACTCGCTTACGCGGCAAACTGAAGAAAATAATTAAATAAATCAATGTAAAACTTGCAAAAGTACCTAAAAACAAATATAAAAACTTGTTGCTTGTATCGCGAAAAATCGCATGTGGCGAAAATAAGACAACAACAGTAGTAGTTAGCTGTGCTAGTGATCCCACCTGTTAGTTATGCCCTCAAACGCTAATTTATAAATTCTTGTTTTGCTTGAAAGGGTTTGCTTGCATTTTGGTCCTATAGGTAATTTTTTTTCGATAATCGGAAAGGGAAATTTGCTCCCCCATGCATAACTTGTCATTTGTCAAATGATTTTCAAAATTATTTTTTTCTCTGAAAGAGTGCAGTTTGGTCTCATAATTTTTTTTTTCGAAAATCTGAGGGGGAAATTTGCTCCCCCTTGCATAACATTGCCATTTGTCACCCGATCAAAATTCGTTTTTTGTTTGAAAGGGTTTGTCTACAGTTTGGTATCACACTCTAAAACATTACTTCAAAATATTGTCTAAATTTGTGTTGAAAATTTCTCCTTGTCTAAAATTACATCGTTTTTGTAGTTACTTTATTAAAGAAAAAACCTTTCAAATTAAACATATTTAGTCTAAGTGGAAAAAATTCAACACAAAGTATAATACGGCTATGGCTGAATGGTAGATATGTCAGACTATCAGTCAGGAGGTCGCGGTTCAAACCTGCATGCAGCCAATCACTTTTCTTAGTAAAAACATTTTGTTCAACAATAATGCGTGTGTAATTTTAGGTCGATAATAATTAGTAAAGTATTGCCGACTATTATCGACTTAATTTTCAACAAAAGTGCTTTAGAGTGCATTTTTTTTCGGAAATCTGTGGGGCTTTCCTCCCTCCCGCAGAAGTATTGATTAATGCATAATCCTCCATTTATGGGCCAATTTTCAAAATCTTTTCTTGTTTGATCTTATAGAAGTGAAAATCGGGCGTACGAAGTGGTAGTGCGGTATATTAATTATCGCATAACTCCGCCATTTCTAGCCGATTTTCAAAATATTTTATTTGAAGGGACATGAAAGGTTTGGTACTATAAACAAATGCGGGCGGACACACCATTTGTAGACAAACAGGCCATTTGATCTGTTCCATAAGATCTTTTCATTGAAGTAGGTTTTTTTGGCAGAACTATTTTTTATTTATTTATATTTTTTTATGTATGTTTCCTCAAAACTTTGCCATTTATACACCAATCTCGGATTTTTTTCTTTATTTAAAAGGATGTACTTCCAGATTGGTCCCGTTGGGCAGGGTTACGCCCATAAGGAGTAAATACACATGCCTTTTCTACTACTTCTTATCAACAAATTCCTATGAAACAGTAAGCTTCTGTTTGAATACAACACCATGATTGAAAAAGTGGGCAGTGCCACACCCACGCAAAGTAAATATTATTTTTCAGCAACTTTGCATATATGAACACTCAAAATATTCTGTACTTAAAATTAACTGAAATCGCAATATAAAATGAATTAAAACTCAATTAAAAACCGGTGTACTTATTTTTCATTTAAGTTTAACAAAAAGTTTATTCAACTTTAAATGTTAAAAAGTTAACAGACTTAAAACCATAAAAAAATTAATGATTCCTTATTTGTTTGGATCAGTTTCACTGTCAAAAGAACTAATAGCAGCTTCCGTAAAAATAAAAGAGGTTTCCTTATTTTTATTGTTAAATAACCAACCCCAAGTTCCGTAAAAATAATTGGTTTTTTCTTTATTTTTAAATGTTAAGAGGACTTATTATTTCGTATCTTTAATTATTATTTTATTAAATTTATATTTTTACTCACTGTTTGCTATCTTAACTTCTACTGGGATCGGACAAAGCTCGTTCGGGTTTGAAATCCAACGTATCAACCATCTGGCCAAAGCATAGTATGTAAATTAGCTGCACGAAGACAACATAAACTTACTCAATTTTATGCATTTAACATTACAAATTAAAAAAAAACACACGCATGGTCTTGGCTGAAATTGAACATGTGACCTCTCGTTTAATAGTCTCACGTACTAACTACTATACCACTGATTTTAAATGTGTATTTATATAATTTCAATTGCAATTTCTGTTAATTTTACGTACAGAATATTTTGAGTATTTGTGTGTGTGTTATTTCTATGCATGTACTTTTTTGGTACTTATAACATAAACAACGGACTATATTGAAAGCAACAGAATATCCGTATAATATGTATTTAGTTTTTTTTATTAAATGTTAGAATCAGTTAAAAATAAGATTGCTTAGAATTTTAAATGTTTACTCTTTTAAAAATGATTGCACGGAATACTTCTTGAACAAAATACATTCCGTTACTGTCATAATATTGTGAGTGTGGTTAACGTTACTATACAACATTATGGTCAGAAAAGTGGGCAGTGCTACGCCCATGAAAAGAAATATGCATTTAAACTAGGGATGTAACGAATACCGATACCGATACCGATATATCGGCGATACTTCAGAATTTCCGATACATCGGTATCGGCGATATTTTACTGTCGATACGACGATACTTTTAAAAATTTTTTCAGAGCTTTTTTTTTAACAAATAATTTATTTTTGTCCGATTTTACCATGAATTAAATTCACTTCGTTATTTTTTAAATCTTATTAATATCAATTTTAAAAATTAATAATATTTTATGCTGTTATTTTGTAAAAAAATTATTATTTTTTTGTTAATTTTACCATGAATTCAAGTTCAAGTCGTTGTTTTATAAATCTTATTCCAGGAAAAAAAAGACTCCAAAGAAGTCATGAAAATGTAGAATTCGCGATCTGGAAGTATTGCAAGTTTGGATAATTTCTAATTAGTTTTACATATCCTTGCCATTGCAAGAAGTTCTGTTTTTCGATTACCAATTCGGTGGAAGCGATGCTAGGACAAATTTCTTTTTCGGTATTGTATAATGATCTTTCCTCAAGGAAAAAGGATAAAAAATTACCCATTTTCACAATTTTTTTATGTGAATTTCAACTCAGAACTGTATTTTCATGTAAATTTAAGTGAATAAATATAAACTTAGAAGTCTTTTAATAATTAAGCTACTATGTTATTTAGAAGAATATTAGTTGATAAACGTCCTTTAAAAAAATAAATTTTTTAAAAAGCATGGCGAGTATTTTTTTAAATTATAAAGGAATTAAACATATTTTCTTGCTTTTCTACTAATTATCTGCATATTTTTAATATAGATTTTTTGGAAGCAAAGAAAATGTAGCTCCTTAAAAATTACTTCCAATGTTTTATCAATTTTAAATATTCTCTCTTATAATGTAATTTTGTATAATAAAAAAATTGCGCTTGAGTTTTGTTAATCTAAACTTGAACTCAATTTCAATATTAGTATCGGTATCGGCGATATTTATTTTTAAATATCGGTATCGGATCGGCAAAACGGCGTATCGTTACATCCCTAATTTGAACTACTTTTACTTAACCGCTTCTTATGAAACTGCGCACACAATTAGTTCTCGTGAAAGTATAACATTATGATCAAAATTATGAGCAGTGCCACGGCTATTTTGTTGCCGGTTTTTTACCAGAATAATTTTTTTCGGTTCAAAGGGTGATTTTTTCCCCTTTCCTGACTTGGTGCAATCGACTCTAGTGTTGAAAAGGAAGGGCGGCGATCACCTTATTCTCATCAGGGACCAATGATCGAATCATGCTCGTGCACGAAGCGAAATGAATTCCGCAAAAAAACATTGGTGCTGTTCACGGAAAATTCGGTAACTTTTTACTCGTTAAATTGGTAAAATTTTTCATATATTTGGTTGCCGTAAAATGTATAGGAAATTCGAGCAATTTAACGAGTAAACATTTACCGAATGTTGCGTGAACTCTACCATTGTGAGTTTAATATTATAATAATTTTCTTTCAATTACCAAGATGTTTCTTTCGACAAGCATCATTAAAATATTACTTTGTGTTGTATTGTCTCCCCTTTTTTCGCGGCACCTGTTTGAATTTTTTTTAGTTTCTTCTTTGGGCGAATGTGCAGTACATATAACTTCTTTTTTTTGCTTAAATTAATGACATTATCAATTTATTAAAATTCCTAAATAAAATTCAATAAAAATATTTCATTTTGCTTCATTGCTTACAAGACAACCGATGAACAAAGTTTTAGAAACTGAGTAAAAACGGCTGAAATTGCAATTAGGATACAAGGATGAAGATGATAATAGTGGTGGTGTTGCTACTGGGGCTGGTGGTGTAGCTGCTGCCTGTAAAATGGTGGTGTTGAAAGCTTCAAATATATGCACTGGTAACACACATAGATACAATTTGTTGAAGTTGAATACACTTTTGGTATAAGGTGGCACAAACAGCTGCAGCTGTGGCATACAAAATATACACGTACTCGTATTATACACTTCATTATGGATGAAATGTGTACTTTTAAAAGCAGGAGACACAGTACATACAATACAACTGCTACTCTGTTTCTGTAACACACTTGGTTCAGCCAGAGTTATAAAGAAGCAAAAACAAAAAAAAAAGAACGACAAAAATCCAAACTAACAGATGTGTACTGTTGAGCAGCAGCAGACAACACAGATGCATGCCACATTTAAAAGACTAACTGAATGACTGTCTGGTTGGCTGTATACATGTGTAACGAAAGCCTTAACTTACCACCAGCTAAGGTGGCAACAACATTTTCAGCGACGCATTTTGCCAGAGTTTGTTGTGGCAATGATGCATACAACATTTTTGTTACTTACTATTATGTTCAACATAGTAGGAGCAAAAAGTAAAAGCAACATTTACTATTTCCCTTAACTAGAAAACCAGCAATTTCAGCAAGCATTTCTAATGACAAACAACAATATTTCTAACAATTTTTTGGGGCACACAATTGCAAGCCAACAATGTCTAATGTTGCTACCACCGCTCTTATTTGTGGGCTCTTAGCAATTTTAATAAGCATTTGGTATAAAGAAAAAAAGGGGAATGAATATAAATTGTCAGCTGTATGCAGACATTTTCTTGTGGCAGGCTGACAAACTAGAGTATGAAGCAGTCAGTCGGTAGGTACTTTAGTATGTTGCAAAGGGCAGAACTGTTGTTGTTTTGTGCCACCAACTACCAGGCTCTAAGAAAATAAAGTAGCCTTCTGAACTGAACACAAAATTATCGCATGTATGTGCAACATTCAGGATATCTGAAGAGCAACCAACTTAAAAGTTTTTCCTTTAACATACATACTATATATACATCCATCCATCGCACCAGCCAGCCAGCCTGTGGCTGGTTGCACGAAAAAGTGCTAAAGTAAATTTTGTGTTTCTTGGATATTTATTTTCTGCCAATTTGTTTTGTTTTTCTTGTTTTCTTTACTTTGAAAAAACACTCGTTTCTCTTGCTGCCTTTCTAGTTTGTCACAGTAAAAGGAAGCGTTACTTGGAGACAATGGCAACAAAAATATGGTATATTTCATGGCAAGTAAGTAGAAAAGTACTTGTAGTTTGCTTGCTTGCTGGCTGAATGTTCGAAGTGAATTTGTCGTATAGTAGAAAAAAATCGAAAATACAATCCAGAAAAACCGGTTGGCTGTTTAGTGATGTTGAATGCAACCAACAACCACAATCAGACAATTGTCTTAATAATAAAAGTAGAGCAAAATTAGCACTTACAGGCAGGAATACATAGAGCAAATGGTAAACCTTAGTTATGCCCAAGGGGCCTGCTTAGCCAATACTCAAGTAAAGATTTGAAGGTAAAAATTATTTTTCACACTGTGGTCAAATAGAAGACACGAAGGAAGAACCTTTTAATAACAATAGAATAATTATTTCTACAATGATAGGAAAATCGTCATGATGCTGATGTAATTTGACATCAATGCTATGTCAAGTGTCTTCGTTTTTTATCCTATGACACTTTTCATCCTTGTGATTTAAAACTTTACATCAGCTGGTCATCAATGCCAATGATGACAAATCTATCATCAATACAATGACATATCGACATTAGCGAAATTAATAATTAACATTAATTTAATGACAAATTGTCATCAATATGATGTCGTTGATAGAAAAATAAATCGTCATAGTGCTGCTGTAACTAGACATCAATGCTATGTCCAGTGTCTTCGTTTTCACCCAATGACACTTTTCATCATTGTGATGTCGATCTTTACATCAGCTGTCATCAAGAAAGCAATTATTGAAGCAATTATACATATTTATATATTCATACTTTTACTTGTTCTTATTTTAGTTTTACTTTTTGTGATTTTATTTTTTTCTGCTAATGTTGGTCTTGATCCCAGGCCCCTAAATTCATCGTACAGTTATAAACTAACGCCTCTACCATTTCAGCTATGTCACTATGTCACATCGCCTTCAGAAAGTCGGCATAACATTATTGATGGGACATACATATCATAACTAAGTGTCATCAATATGATGATCGTTGGCTACAATGTTTTGTGGCGATTTCTGTTTTTTTTCATTAGTACTCAATACCTACTACTCAATACTTTTCGTTTGGGTACTCAATACTTACTCGATACTTTTATCGCTTAGAAAATTGTATACTTTCAAACAGAGTTGCATTTTGGCCCTTCTTTTTCCATTCGGCTTAGTAATAAAAATACGACCCAGAAAGTATCGAGTAACTACTTTTGAGTAAACTAAAAAAAATAGCAAATACTCGATACTCGGTAACCACTACTCAATACTTTGCCAGCACTATTCCAGTCAGCGATGCCAATAATGTAGTTCTTACATCTTTCTCGATCCAGTCATATTGACTGCCGATTTTTTATAATTCTGAGGGCAAAATTGAATTCTATAAGAATCGAAGTGAACATACGGCATTTAGTATTCAATAGAACACTGAAGATTGTATATAGCCGAAACCGGTCTGTTTATCAACCAAATTTGACGTGGGATGACGGAAAATCGTGCCAAATTCAAACAAACCACGTCGGAAGAAAAACACATCACTCATACGTAGAAGGTGTTTGTGTTAACAGTGTCATTAAAAATTAGTTTGTTTTATGAGAAAAGATAATTAATTCATCTGTCCCTGGACCAGTTTTCGCTTCACTTCGTTAGCATAAAGTTCTTTCGCGAGCTTCTGAATTACTACACTGTTCGTTTTACTTTTTATTTAGCACAAACCGATATTTATATTAACACACAATCTTATTATAAATGAAAACATAATTTTTTTTTTATTAATTTCTATTACTGAACTCGTTCGTTAGTGCAAAATAAAATGTAAACACTAAACAGCTAATCCAGATTTTCCCTCTCCTAATTAGGCTTTTTAGGAGGATATTTTCGCCACCAACACCAAATGCAATAAGTTTTGACAAAAATGCACTATGCCAAACTGTATGAACTACTTTTGAAATATCTATGCTAGATTCTGTAGCCACCACTCTACTTTCACTGAATTTTTGTACAGAATGGCACCATTTTTCCAAGAGGAGAGTGAGCAGGACTCCGGCGGGCGTTACCTGCGGAAGCCATAGTGGCGATCGCTAAGTAAATTGTTGGACTCCAAATACTTCTCACAATATGGAAGTTCAATATACGAGGGCGGATCAATAAGTCCGTGACTTTTCGAACTTCCCTCGTAGTTATATGAAATGCAACACTGTTCCCATCAAATACCACCTGTTAATAGACTACTGTCTAATTTTGAGCAAGTGTCATCATTTACTTTGCGTTTAGCAGCTGTACAAAACATACAACCTCGTGTATTTTTCCAAAAATGGAAAAAAGTGAATTTCGAGTGCTCATTAAACATTGTTTTTTGCGAAAAAAAACCGTCAATCAAACCATGGAAAAGCTCGATAAATACTATGGGGACTCTGCACCATTGATTTCACTGGTAAAAAAGAGGTTTACTGACTTTTGTTGTGGTCGCACAAGTACAAATGACGCTGAACGTTCTGGACGGCCAATTGAGGTCAGTACACTCGAAAATGTCGAAAAAAAATCCACGATATGGTGTTGGCCGATCGAAGAGTAAAAGTGCGTGAGATTGTTGATGCCATGGGTATTTCATATGGCAGTATGGTTTAGATTTTGAGTGATCAGCTGGGTTTAAGAAAGTTGTCTGCAAGTTGGGTGTCGCGATTGCTCTCAATTGACCATAAACGTAAAACGTGTGCAGTCTCAATGGCAAAACTCTATGAATTTTTGTTTTGCAAAAAAAACTGTGTTTCATTCAAAAAGTCACGGACTTATTGATCCGTCCTGGTACTCTACACAACTTTGGAAATGGGAAAACATATTGCAATCGCGCTACAGTTTTCAGGATTACTACCCTCTCCAACATATACAAAATTCTCCAACATGGTATAATATTCTGAAGAGCTTAGCTAATGGAAAAGCTCTTCCACAAGGCCAGTGCTGGTATGCCATGTGCGCTATATATGGCATACCCTAGAGGAAGGAGAATCTGTCACAAGTAAGTCATGTGATTAGTTCCCCAGAACTAGCAACCGGTTCGAACACTGGAACTTTATATGAGAGTAATATGTTATATTCACATGGCGTTCATTGGAGGGATTCAATTAACATAATTAAGATGCTCAGTGATGGTTCCTAGAAGGTCAGGCGCGGAAAGAGAATAAAATATACCCATTCCTATTGAGTTTCTAACATAAATTTTGTTAAATAGTATGTTTCAGTTAAAAGTCCCGAGCCTGTAAAAGAAACAGAATCTGTCACAAGACAGGCACTTAACTGGTTCCCAAGGACTAGGAATCGGTGCGAGTTCCGCAAATTTATATGAAAGGGACTGGTAACTTTTACATGGCGTTGTCCTTGGAGGAGGTCAATTGACACAATTGAAATATCCTGCGATAGGCTCTAGACCCAAAATTTAGGTACTTTTACTGTTGTTTTTTCTTTAATACTACATACTTATATTGCTGAACTTTACACAAACATTTCTGATTTGGAAAAACTCTGCTTGTACAGTGAGAGTATTTGCTAACATTTTTGTTCTAAACTTGTGACATGTTCTCTTTTCATCAGTCCCGACTCAGGTATATTTTGTAACATTCCCATTTTCACCAGCCAGACAATTGGTCAAACATTTTTCGCAGGGTATTTTGTTAACATTTTTGCTTTAGTTAAGTGATGTGTTTTCCCGCAGGGGACACTTGATTCGACTTGTTGGTTTTGTTTTGAAAATAAGTTGTGGCAACACTGTTATTTTCGACAAATATTCTCTTTTCAAAAACCTTAAGCACCAAAAGTTTGTACTTCTCTGAGTTTAATCTCCACCTAAAGAAAAAAAAAAGAGTTGGCAGTAAAAAAACTCAACAACAATTAAAAAAAACTCCTTACCCCATACTTTTGCACCAGTGGTGGCCATTCTCTCAATTTAGTATACTCACGAGTATAGGGTGTTTTTTTTTACCATGAACACATGTATACTGTGTGTAAGACACACAGCCTATCTATTTCGCGGCGAAGCACATACACAAACAAAGAATAAGATAGCCTATATATGTTTGGCCACCACTGTTTTGCACATATACACATTATTTAGTATGTATGTACGTATATATCTATGTGTAAATATATGTATACATTAGGCCGGGTGAAAATAGCAAAAAAAATTTTTTTTTA
This sequence comes from Panzeria rudis, assembly GCA_956483635.1. NCBI lineage: Eukaryota > Metazoa > Arthropoda > Insecta > Diptera > Tachinidae > Panzeria > Panzeria rudis. The sequence goes on from OY101450.1 coordinate 31,804,870, forward strand.
ATTATTTAAATCTCCTGTATTGTTAATCGATCACCCTATAGAAAAGCTTAGTTCACGCCGAATATCAAAGATCTTCGACTTTATTTAGAGGTGTCGCACGAGGAGTGAAGTTTGTAAAAATGTACTACAGTATTTTTCGGTTAATTGAACCTACGGTTAATTGGTTTCCACGCTTAATTAAACCACATAATCGGGCAAAAAAATATTGCATACGAAAACACATGTAAATTTCCTGGGATAATTGAACCCGGTTAATTGATTTTCCCGCTTAATTGGTTCAAAATTCATGTCATCAAAAATAAATTTCCTCTTACTTTTACCCGGTTAATTGCATTATTATTGAAAAATAATCTGGCATTTTTGCACATACATATTTGACATCATATGTGAAAAACACTGGGTGGCATTATTTTACTAAATTTTATTTTTTTGTAAAACTATTGTGCACATAAATAGTGCATTTAATAGTACATATGTACCTACAATAATAAATACCTGCGTATACACATATATGTAAATTTTGAAAAACTTAAAGTCCACATATGCGATTTCTTTTAATTCATTAGTAGTTCCAATTATGCGTGATTTCTGTAATTGAACGAATTGTTCAATTAAGCGGGTATCGGCTAATTGGTTCCCCGGTTAATTGAACAAAAAGTTGTGCAAATTTTGATGTGCAATTAACCGAAAAATACTGTATTTCAAAATTAATTTTTGGTTTCGAAAAAAAAATTATTTTTCTTATTCCTGATTCTTCGTATACTCAAGCAATAGAAAGGTGAGTTAGTCCCTGTCCATATGAGTCAACTTTTGCTTCTGCAATTTTCTTCAATTTTCTGAAGGTCAGTCGTGTCCATACAATGAAATTCTTGCTGTGCAGCTTTTTTTTTTTTTTACATAGAATTTGTTGTTGCTTAATATTACGAAGAGGAAAACAAAAGAGAGTTGCATGTACATGATGCATTGTAACCCTTCCCAATCAGCTCACTTTTGTCTCCCATAAGCGCAAAAGTTGCACAGCAAAAGATGACTCGTATAGACATAGACTTACTGTGCTGTTAATATACATATACCTAACGCCAATTTCGACGTATTTAACCCGCACTAGGCCCTCGTAACGCTTCTTAAAAAAGTTTTAGTATAAACTCTCAGTTCCGTAACAAGTTTGAAACCGTTACGTAATATGTGAACAGTCCCAGAACTCGTAACTGAGGCTTCAATATCTGTCTGCGGTAGGGTAGGGCAGCCAGATATGCAGCTGGCGAAAAAACTACATGGTATAAATAAAAGAAGTACAAATGAAAGAAAAAAATTACACACTTGCATTTTAAGCAAAACATCTTAAGATTCAAGGTAAAATATTATATAAGAATAAAAAGTTATTCAATATACGGTCTCTAAATGTGACAATTTACGTCTATAACAGACCAAAAATTTATTTGCAGTAAAAATAAAGTACAACAACAGGAAAAGTTACCCTACAGAGTTAATACAGAAAACAATACAGCTAATGCAAAAAGCAGTAGGGTGAATGCACCAGTAGTCGGCACTTTACCTTTCTTTCAGTTTTCAAAGTAGTGACGTTTTAAGTGCGAACATGGTATTGGGATGTCGTTGAGTTACTGTTGCTAAGCAGATGGTTTTACACTCAATTAACGGTACTCAAGCACATTTTATTGAATTTGAGTAATTTAGATTTTTTTAAAAGTACATGATTTGTTCCAGAAACCGGCACAAGTTTCCCTATATTCGGCATTTTATGACCCTATTGTCGGCATTGCACGTTTTATTAAGGAAAGAGTGAAATCGTGAAAGTTTTCATGCTATTTTTCTATTTAAAATGGTAGCCAATTAAATTTTTACGGATTTCAAATAGTCTAACTTAATTTTTTAAGTCTGTGTGTTTGGAGGGCGGGTGGAGGTGAAGGGGTTACCTCCTATGCAAAGTTACTACGAGAATTGGTTGCATTTTTATGCAAAAGTCTGGAGGAGTAGAGGGGGACGGATACCCCCATTCAAAGAAATTATGAAATTTCCTATATCTGTAGAGCAATGTGTAGCAAAGCACAACGGCTAGTTTATCTATACATATAAAGTCGTTTGTGTGTTTGTTAGTAACGCATGATCTTCGGAACTATAAGAGCTATCGAGCTATTAGCACAGGCTCGTGTCTGCGTCTTGTTTTTGACCCAATAGGTCGACATGGGGTGGAGTTATTTTGAAAAAAAAACTCTGAAGATAAACAACGATACATTTGGAGGAGAGACAACTCTTGTCGACCTCAGCTAGTACTAGATAAGTTTTCCAAATATGTATAAATGATTTTAATTTCTGAAAACAATGTTAACAAGATATTCGGGGCTTTTAGTATATTTTCGGATATGGGTGTAGATGCTATTATGGACTCATCTTCAAAATATTATGTTGAGCAGCTTAGAATAACGGTTAAGTTTTCTGTATTTTACATTTATGTTAATATTTCTTGGTTTATTATGATTACTTATGGACTTATATCGCACCTATGACTAAATATGGAGACATGGCTTTTAACATTTTATAAGGAAATTTATCTATAAATTATACATCTCTTAGCCAAATTTTTTTATAATATGAATATATTTGCAAATTTATATCAAAGCCCTATTGCGGGGCGAACTTTGTATCGGGACTATTAGAAATTTTGAATTCTGCCCTTGTTCCTTGGAATATTAACCATGCCCAATTCTTTCTGAATTAAAACGTTACGAACATTTGCCTAATAATCAATTTGGATTCACAAGCAAATACGTTCGAAATAATCATATTAATATACTATTAGAAATCGTTGACAGATTTTTACCAATTTTAACAAGTTTGGTCCGTAGCTAAAAAGACAATCACATAAAATTTCATTACCTTATTTCAAAAACTACAGTCTCTAGATAAGTTCAGTAGGTAACATACAGTTCCACAGAGGAATGAACTTAAACGGACTCGGGAACATCCCCTGATTTAATAAATGCAATTATTCAGGTATGTGATAAACGGATGCTTCAAAAACGATGTAAGGTGTGTCATGTTTGCTATAGTTGCTTTGTCAATAATTTAAAATTTGTTTTTAATTTTTTTTTTACCCTTTTTACATAAATATTGTTTACATTTTATCTTCTGCAGCTTTAAAAGTCAGTAATTTGAGATTGACTATATACATTGTCACTGAAAGAGGACAAAAATGGACCAAAATACTCATCTAGCAAAAATTTAAACATTAAACTAGCATATGTTCGGTTATAGTTATATCTTACTTTTATATAAGACAACCGTTATTCTTATTTATTTATCATTTAATTAAAAAATGCTGACTACTGGTACATGCCGAACTTAGGAGCTTTCACCCTACATTGAATAAAAAAAGTACTCATACTGCTGAAGACAGTACGTCTGGCAAGCCTAGTCTGTGGACACGAATCAAAATAGGTATTCTTACTTAAAAGATGGCTTGATTCAAAACTTCAAGTCCTCTACGCAACCCGAAGAATTTAACCGAGGGCGCTAAAAATTGGTTTCAGTGTGTCTCAGAGTATAGGGCATCGATTCATAATATAGGAAAATTCAAATTAAAGAAACAAGTTTTTCGCTCCACCCTAGTACACATATTTGAAAAATCATTTAATTCCCACCAAAAATTACTAACATCTATATTAAATAAAATTGATTCTCTAACGGTATTTTCAAGCAATAATTTGTTCTTCTCTTCTAACAACAAAGTTTTCAACTTTAAAACTTTGAAAGCACACACCAACCATTTGCAACCAACTTTTCTCTCCGTCTGTTTTTGAGTTATTTTTGTTGTCTGTTTGTTTTGTTTTTTTCAGTTTTCAACTTTTACAGCCCACCAATAATACTGATAAAAAGTCTGTAGTTTTACATTATAGAAATACTTAAAGTACTAATTAAATTTACTGAACTCCTGGTAAAAAATGTTGCTCAATTCTGTTGCTTTTCATGTCCAATAACTTTTTCTCCTTTGGAGTAAATAAAGTAAGAAAAGAAGCACGTACGTACAACAACAATATAAATAATTTGAAGCAAATTTTATTGCTTGCAGCTGTTGCTGTTGTCAAGTAGTTGAAGTTGTGTATCATCGCTATTGAAATGATGATTGTCTGTTATCTTCCAGCAGTGTCGTTGGAAGCAACAACTAGCAGCAGCAACAGAAGAAGTTGCTTGCTGCTTGCTCTCTAGCTTCTTTTTTTAAATGGTTGGTAAAGAAACAATAAAACCGATTTTATTGTCAGCCCACATTGTACTTATTTCTTTTTGGATTAGCAGCATTTTATGTTTAAAATAATAAAAACGATGGCAATATTGCTTAGAACTGGTTCTCATTTACACGAAATTCTCTCTTATTCTGTGTATATCTCTTTAAGGGTTTGTTGCATTTGTTTAATTTTCACAGTTTGTACACCCTTGTTGGTTTGCTTGATTTTAATGGGGTGGATTTTACAAAGGAGTTTTTTGGGGTTTCTTGTTTTTCCCTTTATGGTTTTAAGTTTCTGGGTTTTCAAAGGAATAGTTGATTGTATTTAGCATTCTGCATGCGAGGAATGGGTATAATAAATTGCTAAAACAGTTGGAACGACTTTTAATATCATAAATTAAAATAAATACTATAATTTTTGTTTGAAAAATAAAATATAATATATGAATTTAAAATAAAATTTAATTCTTTTGCGATAAGAAGCTATATAATGGATAAATGTGAACGATATAAATAAACTAAAAAAAATATTTGTGCTTAAAATACTAAGTCTCGAAGCCCTTACAAAATGACCCAACACTGAAGGACAAGGTCATATCGTTAATTTTTATAACTTAATTATTGTTGACAGAGGGACAGACGGAGTCACGAGCTACAAATCAAAAATAAAAATTCTAAACTGAGGCACCAATCTGGCATTATCTTCTGCCATAAAAAATAAAAATATTCCAAATCGGTCTATAAATGGCGAAGCTCTCATTAACTTAAAAAAATAATAAATAGATAAATTGCTACCTTCTCCTATTTTGTCGGTTAAAAAGAATACTCCCCGCGAAAATGTTTATACCAGTCACTTAACTTGTCTTGTGACGGGTTCTCTTCCCTCTAGGCCTGTTTGTTTTCAACTGAAAGAGCTCACGTTTCAATTCCCAAATCTATTGCCACTTTTTAGTAATTAAAAGAAGAAATGTCTCTGCTTGGTATAATTAAAGCCGACCTTGTGAACAGTATACAAATGCCATTACACTTTTCGCCAGCATTCTTTGTGTTTTACATTAAAAATTAAATGTGGGTTCAGGTCTATGTTGCTGAAATTTTGAGGATCCATGTTTGTATTGCCAGACATTTGGGAAACAAAAAGTACCAAACGTTATAAACACTGAAGTTTTAGTTGTCGTTTGATTGTCGTGAGTGGTGGTAGCAAGTAGTAAATGCAGTTGCAGTGTCGTAAATCCCGGCAACCACTAACCGGCTCGAAGGATCATAAACCAATGCAGGATAACTGTTAAGAATATCTTCAGAACTTTTTCATACACAACACGAAGGACTCCAAGCCAATTGAGCGTAATAAAAATTAAATGCCATTACGCAACATTTTAACTTCCAACAAAAAACATTTTAAAACTCAAATAACTGTATAATAACTGTACAGTGGAGAGTTTTGCAAAATAAATGATTGGAACATCTTGAAAGGAGACACCCAGCTTTATACTCCGTGTCCTGGTGGCATCGTAGCTTTAGCAGGAACAGATATACAGTGGGCTAAAGCTGACCACTTAGGAATAAAAAAAAAACTTTCTTAAGTATTATACGATTTAAAAATTTATAGCGTTTTGATTTATGCTAGAAAATAAAAAGAAATTATATCCTGACATTTGTTCCCCATATTATCTTTAACAAAATTGTTTTTGTCTTGACTTTTTTTAGTGTTGTGCTTATAACTTTCTAGTTTATTGCCCGATTTTAATTTAAAAGACACCATTCTATTCTTGATAAAATTCTTTGTAAAACTGGAGAAAAAGTTTTTTATTATCTGTATGCGCAAAAAGGATAAAAAGTCAAACTTTTGACATTAACACGAAAAAACCATGTTTTCTTAAACTACATACTAGTGATGTTACGAATATTCGTAGCCGCAACCGATTTTCGAAAAAATTATGGGACAAAACTGAGGGAAACGCCTTTCAAAAAAAAAAATTTCCCTTCGATTTTGGAAAAAAAATTAAGGGACTAAACTGCAGCCAACCCCTTTAAGACAAAAAGGGTATTTAGAAAATCGGTTCACAAATGACAGAGTTATGCATGAGCAAATTTCCCTCTCCAATTTTCGAAAAAATATGGGTCTAAACTGCAGGCAAACCCTTTCATAGAAAAAAATTTTTTTTAATCGGTTCACAAGTGACGGAGTTATGCATGGGGGGTAGCAAATTTCCCCCTCCGATTTTCAAAAAAATAAAATTATTGGACCAAAATGCAGGAAAACCCTTTCAGACAAAAAAAAAATTGTTTTGAAAATCGGTTATACGTATAAAAATATAAAAAAATACTAGCAATTACTAGCAATTTTGGTACTCTGACCTAAGCACTCTGACCTTTCCCTGGATGGTTTCGGTTTTATGATCCCCTTTAATCTTCAAAAGTTATACACCACTAAACTTAAAATTTTAAGCAAATATTGGGTTTTAAAATTTATTACGTGAAAATATTGGGGCTTAAAATTTATTACATGACAACTACAAATTGTACAGGGTGTGCACATACCATTTCTTAAAAACAACAGCTTACCCAACATAACTTAAAAAAACCGCAGCCCTTTATCGATAATAGTTTTCCAGGAATCATAATTTATTTCAGATCAAATATGAAATTTTTTTTTAATTAGCATAAATTCTTTGTTTTTAGGAGCATGTGACGGCCCACTACTTACAATACTTTGACCAAATTTTTTGGCTACCTTAGTTTTGATATGTCTCCTTTCTGATGGCGTAAAAATTTTAAGCATCTATGTCAAGAAAAAAAATATAGGTTTTGGCCAATGAAAATTTATTCTGAACCACCGTGCGGACACAGGTGGCTACAGCATCTGCGAAAATATTTTCTCCCAAACAACACTGAATTACTAAGTAAGAGCGCAAAAAGAGTGAGAAAAACTATATCTGAAAGTATGTAAGACTATAAAAATTCTCAGTACTGGCATTCAGATGCGAAGTAAATTATTGCAAATTCTGTCATCGGAATGTTTTTATAATGTTAAATACCTGTAGTAGTGCGACAGATTTTTTCAATTTATTATTATTGATGCAAAGATGAGATTCTTTTCAGTTAATTTTGAAATATCGAGCGGCACTAAATTTCAGATTGAAATTTTTATTCGTATTCGGCGTATATTGGCGAAGATATTCGTATTCGCGAATACTAAAAATTGATATTCGTATCATCACTACATAGTACAGCACATTTTCATTATGTTAAAGTTTGTAAAACAATTTGCTACACACCTTCATTCTTTCATTATCTTTCTATACATATCGCCAAAGGCAATCCATTAACGATGTTTCTAGCGTCAATTATTTTGTATTTTGGACACGTGCCCTACATCCAGCAGTGACCGAAAATAGTAAATTTTCAAAATAATTTTTCTGTTTAATTAAGTAAGGTCCTATAAAAATTTTACTACGAATTTTTAAAATTGCACCGACTAAATTTCATATTTATAGATGGTTCTAAGATTCCTGGCAAAAATCGAAGAGAAGTGTAAACAAAATCGATATTTGTCCATCGATTTTAATGTTTTATGGCTAATTTAATTTCTCTTGTACCTAGCTTTTTGATAAATCATTAAATTTTTGAAATCAGATAACATTCAAGATAGTTACAAGCTGCAGAAGCTCTTTTTTTTATTTTTATTCCGAGGTGGTCAACTTTGGCCTACTGTAGAGCTCCGTTTCTGCTTAACCTACGATGCCACCGAGCTGACTCCTCCTGCAAAGATGTTTCAAGTTTCAGTCAAATCCAATCAGCAGTTTACAAACTTCTGATTTATTATCAGTTATTTTTCGAATGCATTCACTGTGCTGTGCTGTAAATCACGACTTCTCTAAATAGCTGACTTACAATCTCGATCAGATGATTAGAACCACTTAAATTTCTGTTTTTACTAGGCCATATGTTTTTGTACTGCACGTGCATTGGAGTGCTATTGTGTTAGTTGTTGTTGGACTGTCAAAGTGATGAAGGCATAGCACTGATCCCGTTAGCAGTACCGGCAATGATTAATACTAACAAATCCTAATGCACTTCACAGCACCCTCCTTCGTCGGTATTGTAGCGGAACAGTCGGCAATGTAAAAGAACTTAATAAAATGGCTACACAGGTTAAACAACTCAATGCCACTACTTGACACCAGAGGGGCTTGCAACACTGTTCTACAAAAAAAACGCGAAATAGAGGAGTTGTAAATGAATTAAGCTTTCTATCTATCTCCCACTTCACAACCTGTTCTCTCTACACTATCCCTTTCCCAAAGAAGGTAACGCATTAATTAATTAACTGGTAGGCGTTAAATGCCTGAATGTATAACTTCTCTTAAAAATTTTTTTTTTAAATTGATTCTTAGGCTAAGGTTCGTAACGTTATATTCAGAAAGAATTGGTAATGATCAATATTCCAAGGAAACAAGGGAAAAATTAGCGTCAACTTAATTTTTCAACGTACACAGCAGAACAGAGTAGCGTCACTTTCGAAAGTCGGTTTTAAAATTTTTGGCTGACAGCAAAGAAAACCATCGGAAAGGGCATTTTCTTAAGAATAGCAAAAAAACATCTCAAGAATTTATGTGCAAACTTGTGCAATAATTCCCAAAATTAAGAAAATGCGAAAACAAAAAAATATGCAAAATGAAAAAATCGCTAAAAGGAAAAAAGCACACAAAATAAAAAAAAATCGAGTAATTGCAAAAAATCGGCAAAACTAAAAAATTTCCAAAAAAAATCGTCAAAAAACAAACAAATCGCCAAAAGCGAAAAAATCGTCAAAAACCGAAAAAATCGCCAAAACAAAAAAGCTTCAAAACTGAAGATGTCGTAAAAAACGAAAAAACCCTAAAATTAAAAAAATAATTAAAAAAAAAATCACCAAAACTAAAAAATCGCTAAAAACTGAAAAAATCCCAAAAACGAAAAAAATCACCAAAAACTAAAAAGTTGGCAAAAGTAAAAATTGCATGAAAAAAATCACAAAATACGAAAAAAATTGCCAAAACTAAAAAAAATCGCCAAAAATAAAAAAAAGGCCGTCCGCGTGCCAAAGTCTCACTTTACTGAATTTTATTTTCATTTAGTTTTAATAACATTAATATCATTATTATTATTTATTTAATTATTCTGAAACGTTCTAATTTATTTATTTAGCGAAAGGAACTTTATTGGAACCGGGTGTTCTTATGGCACCTTTTTTATTTTATTTTTATTTTTTGTTTTAATTTCATTACTTTTCTATATCACTTTAAAGTCGCTTATTCCATCAATTTAAAATATTTTTGATATATTTTCTTTGCAAAGTTTGCATATGGTTGAAGTTTTTATTGCTTTTCTGGTGTTAATTTCATGGCTGCTATTTATTTTAATATTCATTAAAATAAATTCTAATGTGCCGCGCTAGAAAGGGGTTGTTTCTTTCTCCTTTCATAACTTAAAATGGCAAATGGTAAAAGACAGGAAAATTGCCATTAAGCAAAAGGTGTCTGTCTGAATGCTATTAAACTAATAGGAATTTGCAATTTATTTTAAAATCCAAATGAAAAATTTAAATCTTGCATCGAACTAACATTGTGTTCCTGGAGTTAAAATCACAAGGGTTGTTTCTAATAAGCAAGAAGATCCTTTTCAAAAAGAAATTTTTTAGGTTTTCTTTCATGTTGCATTCAGGTTATAGGTCAAAGTCCTTAAGATGGTATGAAAATAGTATCTTGTATCTTGCTTGTATCTTTTTAATGTTAAACATTTAAGCCTGTATATTTTTATTTTGTGCTTAATTTTTTCTATACTTTTTCTATGAATGTAGTTATGTTTATTTTTTGTTTTGTTTTTGTTCATTATTTCCATTTTTTGTACGTTCGTGAATTTCGTATGTTATAAACAAACCAAACCAAAGAAGCTTTTTAAGTGTGTAGTTTTGCATCACATTAAATTGTATTCTGTGCACCTAATAATTCACCAACTAAAACAAAATGGCACTTTCAAATGAGTGAATAAATAATAAATAAATGAATAGAGAAGAAAAAATAAATGAAAAAAACAAAGAAACGAAGTAGCGCCAGCACAACCAACAAATTTATGTGGTACTTTTTTATTTTTGTTCATTTACCACAAAATCTTTAAAAGAGTGGGAGAGTCAAATAAAAAAATATTTAACAAAAAATACATGTCTTCAATTTATATGCGCCTCATAACAGTCTTCGTTTAATAAAAATAGTATTGTTGAATGCAAGTGAACGAACGACTCGTACTGTATATTTTTTAAGTTGAATATAAATTTAACAGGCCTTATTTTAAAAAAAAATTTTCCTCCAGTTTATAAAATTTTGGAACTTTTATAGCGACTTCAAAAAGCTCTTCAAAGGTCTGATCTGCTCAAAATACAAAAACATCAAAAATTTCAAAATCACTTAAATCGAAAAGTAAAAAAAGAAAAAATGGAAAATACCTATACAGTTAAAAAAAAAAACCCTACATAGGAACAAAGCTCCTGCCATAGATTTTATGCTAATTTGGATTTGATTGGAATAATAAGTTTGTTAAAAACTTATTTCGAAAAATGAAAAAAGGATAATTCTATTTATTTTCAACGGTATTTTGCGCCTCAAATGCTATCCCGCAGAATGGAAAGGTTCGCTAATTACCATGATACCTAAGCCAGGCAAAGATCATACAAAGGTGGAATCGTATAGGCCTATAAGCTTTTTGGAAAAGCTATTCATGAGTAAGCTAACACCCATACTGAATGCATTCCAGACCACCAATTCGGTTTTAGGAGACAACATAGCACGATTGAACAAATACATAGACTCGTGAACGTGGTTAGAAAAACCTTCAAAGAAAAGAAATATTGTTCTGCGCTCTATATAGATCTCAGGCATTTGATAAAGTATGGCACGAAGGTTTAATACATAAACTAAAGCAAAACCTACCCGCAAACACCCTTAAGCTTGTAGAAAGCTACTTAACTGAGTGAACATTTGTTGTTAAGGAAGGTAATTTTCTAAGCCCTCCGCAACCGACTGAAGCCGGAGTTCCTCAAGGCAGCATCCTCGGCCCTGTATTATATCTGATATATGCCTCTGACTTGCCGGTAAGCAGTAACATACACATATTCGCTGATGATACAGCTTTTCTAAGTGTTCACAAAAGCCATCAAGAAGCTTCCCGCAAACTGCAAGAGTATATACCCCAAATGGAACAATAGCTAAAACAATGGTGAATTAAAATTGACGAGCAAAAATGTCTACACATTACCTTTACATTATGCAGAGAAACCTGCCCACCTATACAAATAAATAACCAAACTATACCTCAACACAGTCAAGTAAAATATCTCGGTGTTCATCTTGATCGTCGTCTAACATGGAAATCCCACATTAATGCAAAGGTGACCCAAATGAAATTAAAAGAATTTTAAATGAATTGGCTCATTGGAAGGAACTCTACTCTAAACCTAGATTGTGAGCTTCTTCTATACAACTCCATTCTAAAACCAATATAGTCCTACGGTATCCAGTTATGGGGCACCACTGCCTCGGTATCAAATGTAGAAAAAATTTAAAGGCGACAAAATAAAATACTCCGTACGATTACAGTAGCCCCATGGTATGTCAGAAACAAGCGAATTCATAATGATTTAGATGTGCCGCTGGTTAAGACAGTGTTTTCTAAACAGGTGACAAGATACATCGAAACATCCTTAACTTTAAAGGTCACACTCGGCTGAGAAGGAGGGACACTCTTGCTCTCAGCCGAACACGAGAGACGTAGACAACCAAAGAACCAACCGCTGAAACAAATATATTTGTCTATATTTGGCTGGACTTAAAAATTTTTAGAGTAAAGATTTGATTACTTATTGTTAGTTCAATTTTATTGCAGATACAATAAATAAATATAACCGTTAAAAAAAAAAGAAAAAAATAAATAAATATAAAGCATTCGATATTTTCGAATTCTGCCACGTCGAATTAGTTTTAAGTGAAGTACAAATCTTTGCAATGTTGCAAATTTTGTTCCGATCGGTTCAGCCATTCAAAGTAACCCTGTAGCCCCACTTGCTATCGACGACATTGTTTGTCGTCGATGTTGTTTGCAAGACAATCAACGATTTTTCTCCTATAAAATACATTTAGAATTAAGTTTGTTGACAAGGTGGTATACGTTGTAGTGTATAAAGAATTTGTTCTAAAAATATTACGAACATTTGTGCTACAAAACGTTATTGACGACAACAAAAGTAACGTCTGCATCGAAGTTTTCGTGTGTACAGTTTTATTGCCGACATCGAGAGAAACAACTGCATCGAAGTTATTGTGTGTCCAGTTCTTTTGACTACAACTAGAGTAACAGCTATCGTGTGTATGGATTTAATGCCGACAACAATAGTAACAACTGCATCGAAGCTGTCGTGCTTCCACTAATGTATATTAAAAAGTTTAAGTTGCCCACTAAACGTGTTTTTGTATATAGTTGTTTAAGTAACTCAGTAGGCCAGTAGGTAGCGTGCCAGCTAGCCTGTCAGTGTGGAGGTTGTGGGATCGATTCGATTATTACATTTTTAAATTTGTTATTATTCATTGACGACTTTAGCAGCATGATAACAACTTTGTCATCAACTACTTTTGTGCGCTTTGTTCGAAAATGTTGTCAATAGTTGGTTTGGGGTGTCGTCAATTCGTCGTCGGTGATAGGTGTTTGTTTCGAACATGCATCGATGATGTCTCGAAGACTTGGACTACAGGGGATGTGAGCTTTGCATACATAAATACATACACATGCATACATGTTGTATACATATAGCCCTATGAACTTTATCGCAAATTAATCAGAATACCTTTCTAGGATCTTAAAACGGCGAGATCTGACGAAAACTTAGTGTTGGAAAATCGAGTGAAATTAATAGATTTTCCTGTTTGGATAGGCCCTCGAAACAAAAGTCTAGATTTGATGAACACTTGCATTTAAAAAATCGGGGTAAAATCAATAACTTTACATTTTTGACAGCGGGAAGATAAAAACTAGGGTCCGACCGAAACCAGTTTCTTGAGGCCGAACCCGAACCGAACCTAATATTCGGCCGAATCCGAAACTTGCCGAAAATTTTAGCATTAACAGATATTGACATTTTAAAAACTTAACAGAAGTGAAAAGTCATTATTTTTATTAACGGGCCTTTTCACAATGTAATTAAAAGTTAACGTGGTCCTTAACGGCTAATTCGTCATGCAAAACTCTCCGTTAAAGTATACGTTAACTTTTAACTAGGGATGTAACGATACGCCGTTTTGCCGATCCGATACCGATATTTAAAAATAAATATCGCCGATACCGATTCCGATACCGATACGAATATTGCAATTGAGTTCAAGTTTAGATTAACAAAACTCAAGTGCAATTTTTTTTTTCTTATAGAAAATTACAGTGTAAGAGATTATTAATATTTAAAATTGATATTAACCCAGTATAAAAATTGGAAGTAATTTTTAAGGAGCTACATTTTCTTTGCTTCCAAAAAATCTGTATTAAAAATATGCAGATAATTAGTAAAAAAGCAAGAAAAAATTTTTAATTCCTTTATAATTTTAAAAAATAATCTCCATGCTTTTTAAAAAATCGATTTTTAAAGGACATTTATCAACTAATAGTCTTCTAAATAACTTAATTGCTTAATTATTAAAAGTGTTCTAAAAGTTTATATTTATTCACTTAAATTTACATGAAAATACAGTTTTCAATTTGAATTCGCATTAAAAAAAAAATGTGAAAATGGGTAATTTTTTATCCTTTTTCCTTGAGGAAAAATCATTATAGAACACGGAAAAAGAAATTTGTCCTAGCATCGCTTCCAATTGGGTGATTGGTAATCGAAAAACAGAACTTCTTGCAATGGCAAGGATATGTAAAACTAATTAGAAATTGTCCAAATTCGCAAAACTTTCGGATCGCGAATTCTACATTTTCATGACTTCTATGGAGTGTCTTTTTTTGCTGGAATAAGATTTAAAAAACAACGAATTGAATTTGAATTCATGGTAAAATTAACGAAAAATAAATAATTTCCGGATCGCGAATTCTACATTTTCATGACTTCTTTGGAGTGTCTTTTTTGCTGGAATAAGATTTAAAAAACAACGAATTGAATTTGAATTCATGGTAAAATTAACAAAAATAAATATTTTTTTTACAAAATAACAGCATAAAATAGTATTAATTTTTAAAATTGATATTAATAGGATTTAAAAAAAAACGAAGTGAATTTAGTTCATGGTAAAATTAACAAAAGATAAATAATTTGTCAGAAAAAAAATGAAATTTTTTTAAAAGTATCGTCGTATCGACAGTAAAATATCGCCGATACCGATGTATCGGAAAATCTGAAGTATCGCCGATATATCGGTATCGGTATCTGTATTCGTTACATCCCTACTTTTAACTGTACACTGTGAAAAAGGGCGTAAGACTATTTCTATAAAGATACAGTGTTAGTGCAAATAATAGTATAAATTGAATATATTTAATTCCATCGAGCAAATATAAAACTTAAACATTTACGAGCATATGACTAATAAAAACTTGGCATGAAATTAGCCTAACTGATGAATAGAACTGGAATATTGGGTGCGGTACACATACATTGCGGAGTGTTTTTCACTCTATTGATGACGTTACAAGAGCACCAATCAAAAAGTTGAGTCGGAATAACTAAAAAATTATAAAGTGGAATATTTACATATTTTTGACACTAAATTTATACGATTTCATTCATTTTTACTTAAGTAAAGTTTTTTTTGTTTACGCATGTGTCTCATCGATGATACACACAATAAAGAATTTTTCTCGACGGTATTGAATTTATCGTGAGGATTGAAAATGAGCTTTCTTCATATTTTGAAATGATTAAAAAAATCTATTTAAAAAAAACAAATAATCAATTTCAGTGCAAAATTGCAGAAGTAAATTCGATTGCGAAAAATCGACTTATTATAACATAAAATAGATTTTCGATTGGAATCGAAATAGGTTTACCATTCCCAAGTTTAAGCTATTTATTTTGGCAACAAACAGTTGCGCTTTATAAAACTAAGCAAAATTTGCATTAAATTTGAAAAGATATCGGACTTGAAAAAATAGATTCATGACGGTGACATATTTTAAATTTGGAAAATACTATTTCGATTAACTTTCTTAGTTATAGAGAATAAAAAGTTTCGGTTTCGGTATTCGGCCAAAAAGTTGGCCTAAACCGAATATCAGCCGAAACCACAATAAAAAAACTAATAATAAAAAACATGGGATACAGTTGACCATACAGACCAGCCCTGGAACTTCCCGCCAATTTTGAGCTCAAAGCGCCGCAAAGTCTATAAATTTTTGGCGTAATTAAAAAAAACAATAAAAAATTTTTTGGAGCACGATATCTCTCGAACCACTTAACCAATTTAGATAAAATTTCCGGTATTCGTCGCAGAAAATCGATCTGACAAGAACTTTTGGACTTATTAAAATAAAGAGCTTTTTCGAAATTGTTGGTCCACAATATCTTTCGAACTATTCAACTGATTTCAATGCAGCAGTCGACGTAGTTTCATGAGCTTATTAGATTTTGGATTCGATCGATATCTAAGTAAGGTCAAGGTCTTTAAAATGACGTTAATTTGGTTCCGATCGGCTAAGCGATTCTTAAGTTATGAAAAGCTTACACACACACATTCATACATACAGCTACACGGCCATCATCGCCAAAATAGCCACAATAGATTTCCATGATCTCAAAACGTCGAGATCTGATGAAAAGTCGATTTCTGATTTCGATTTCAGAAATCAGTAAGTTCCTATTTTTGATTGCTTGAAGTTTAAAAAATTAATAAACAATTCTAGTTGGGTAATTCCATGTCAAATTAACTAATAGTTAGACGCGACTCCTTTCGATTTTGATGAAATTTGTTTAGCCTATAACGAACTTATGCCAAAACGAAAAAAAATTAAAAATGTTTATTTCAGAAGTTATGACATATCAAAAATATCATTATTTCGCCAAATTTACCGAAAGTGTTGAGTTTAGTTTTTAAATATCTCGCAAGCTATTTTGTATACAAGATTGTTTTGTATGTCATTTTAAGCAGAATATTTGGAACTACAAGAAATGTATAGGGCATAATTTTTTATTTTTTTTTGGAAAAATGACTTATCTGGAAAGTTTTGAAATTTTTGAAAAAAGAAAAAAAACACCTCCTCCAAATTATCACGATTTATTAAGGACGCTTAGAGGTATTATATGAAAAAAATTCAGCCGAAAAAAATAGGTTTTTGATTTAGTCAGTTTTGAAATTTTCAAAACTTTGCAGATAAGTAATTTTTCCAAAACAAATTTTTGTTCTATGATTTTTTTGTTGCATACAAAACATCCTTGTACATAAAATATGTTTAGAGATAATTAAAAACTAAGCTCAACACATTCTGTAAATTTGGCGAAATAATGACATTTTGAACATGTCATAACTTTTGAAATAAACATTTTGAATTTTTTTTCTTTAACATAAATTCGTTATAGGATGATAAATGACAATATCTCACCAAATTTGTATCCCAGCTGGGTAAAAAATAAAAAAAATAAAATAAAATTGAAAAAATATAAACAAAACATAATGGCGCATAATCATAGTCAAAACAGAGTATACTTTAGGAGTTTAAAACCAATATTTTCTATGGCAATACCGGTTTTAAATTCGTAAAATATACTTTGCTTACGACTATGATTATGCGCCAAAGTGTATAAATTTTGTTTTCATTTTAATGTTGAGATCACTTTTACTCTTTTCTATGCCGGCGTTACTAAAAATTGTATTAATATATCTACGTTGTTAAGAAGTTTTATTAATAACTCGGGAACTTGTAAGAGCACCACATAGAGATTTAGTGACGACATAGTGGAGACGTTAAGCATTAATATATATATTTTTAAAAATTTTAAAATACCATTTTTGTAGTTACAGCATCATGAGCCGCGGATTGTGAAAAACCACTTCTATAATTATGATAATTTTATTGTTTATTTTTATGTTTGTATCCGCTAAAGGACTATTATAACACCTTTAAAGCAAGATATGAATCATTCGTCTAGCTTAGATATTAAGAAAGTTATAACCAGTTACATATATGAAAGCAGTTTCAACACAAATTTGTAATATTTCATACATTAAGTGCAGCATACTTTGGGAACAACTGGAAATATTTCTCTATTTTTTTTTTGGCGAAACATTAGTTTTACAAAACTTAACCGAGTATACCGAATTTGGTTCGATTCCGAGGGGTTCGGTCCCAAAATCTTGATTTTTTCGTTGGTTTTATATGGAAGAAGTCTAGTAAGTCTGCTTTTACACACATCAGTTTTTCTTGAAACAACTTTTATTTTCTAGTGAGAAAGAGCGAGAGGGGAATATATTTTATGTATTCCTCTCTCGCTCTTTCTCACTAGAAAATAAAAGTTCCCCGAAGGAAGCCAGGGGCCAAATGTTCCCAAGTCACCACTTTTGTCGACAAGTTTAGTGACTTTTTGGAGACATTTTTTGGTGAACTTTTTGACATCTACAAAATTATTTCTTATAGTTTCATTTTGTTGTGTTGGAAATAAATGAGGCTGCACGCAAAACTAAAAATTTTCTTAAAAAAGTTTCATATGTGTTGACTAGAATCATGAAAATGCACTAGCGAATCTCTGGTGCCAATGTCTCAATGTGGTCCCATAAGAACCACTTTGTCTATAGCAAGTCAATAGTTCCGAAGTCACTAGTGGAATCTCAATGACAAGCACATGTTAAATGTCTATAGCACAGAACATTGCCTGGGGTACAGTTGGTCAGTAGTACTGGTGACAATGTCAGTAGTGAGTCAGTACTGATTAACTATAGACATTTCCTACAAGGTTGCTTCAAGAAAAATTGATCCGTGTGAAAGCAGACTAACTAAAATTTTTAACTGATTGCGCAATCTTTGGAGTCACGTGTTGTAACAAGACCTGGTATGTACTTAGGGTTGCCAGATTCAAATAGTACACTAACTAGCTTGAGATTTGATTAAAATCAGCTTGATTCTCAAAAGACAACTTGACAGATGTTAATTTAAATTTTAATTCAAATTATTTTTAATTAAATATTTTTTTTGGAAAGATTTCCTTTAAGAATCGCTTATTTTAATTTTTTGCTTTATTTTTCTCTAGTTCGAAACAATAATTAAAAAAATAAATAAATAAAAAGTAAACGGCAACACCCCATAAATCGACAAAGAAACACCATATCGCACCTGTTCATCAAAAGTAACACAACTCAAAAAATTCTATTTTCCACTTTTTTTGAAGGAAACAGTGTATGATTACCATATCTAACCACTGTAAAAATTTTTGTATTGTATTATTTTATTGAAATATTATTGAGTTTCCTTTACAACGGTATATTTGTTTATAACAATAATTGCATTATATTGGCGCAATTAGTTTTTTGCCTCTACTGAAAACTTGTAAATTTTGAGTTGTGTTACTTTTGATGAACAAGTAGGTGCGATATGGGAAAACATTTTTGCATGCACATTCATACCTACTAGAACTATAGTTATGCCAAATATCAAGATATTTCGGCAAAAATTTTTTTTGGTTATCCGCTTAAAAAATAATGCCCCATATACCTAAAGCTATGTACAGACAATTGGCAGATCTTACAATATTGTCAGATCTGGTAATATGCTGTCAATGTACTGACAATAAAAAATTGTCAGCACAAGGTACGAGTATATTGTTAGCTCACACGTTTGTATCAGCTTACAATTTATTGCCTGACAATTAATTTTATGACAACAAATTTATCTGACAATATTGTCAGTAAAAAATTGGCAACTCACACGATTGTCAGATGCAAAAATTATCAGATGTGTTGCTAGGCATTGCCAGATTCAGACAAAAATTTTGAGTTCACACGGCTTAAAAACATTTTTAGCACATTTTACTGACAATATTGTAATAGCTTAAGGCCACCAGGTTTCCGAATCGCCTTAACTCCCTCAACTATCTTACAATATATTTGCTGTATTATCTATTTTTGTAGTATAAAAACTATTTTCTATGCCAGCGTTAAAAAATTGTTGTAGATGAAATGTCCTAAATACATAATTGAAAAATAAAAACAACAAAATTATACTATGATGCATTTAAAGTTATAGTATAAACTTTTTATTTTAAGTAGAAAAAGAAACTTAAATGAATAATACAAACGAATACAGAAGATTTCACTCTGAAATTGCTATTAGAAAAAAATAACATTAAAGCTTTTCGAAACATGTTTTTTTATTCATCATTAAACTGAACAGGAATTGAGAAAAATGCACACCGTGAATGTTCATTTATTATTTAAACTTAATTAAAGAACTTTTTTATTTTTATTTTTAAAGTTCTGAAATAAAGTTATATAAACAAGGCAAATAAGTAAATAAAAATCGTGTGCACTATACATATATGGAATATAAAAAAATTAAATATGGATAAAAAAATATATACATTTTACTGAACGTTGGGAGGAAAACACTTTCATTTTGATATGATTTCCGATTAAATGGCAAGAAAAATATCAATATTAATTTTTTCATTTCTTTTCTCTGCTACCTCTATAGCAGATTGATTTCTAAAAAATTTGAGAGCAAAAGAGAGATGTCAAAGAAGTCTCCTGCCACTTTCCTGTTACTATCGTAGTAGTAATAATTAATCAATATTTTAAGCATCATGACTTATTGTTCCGACAGATGTTTATTTATTTGTAGATTTTATAGATGCTTAAATTTTCGACTACGTACCTACGAGTATAAGGGTGTTTATGTGGATGTAGAATATTGTATACGAGTATCATAAATATTCACAAACAGTGGGCAGTTTATGGCGTGGTAAGATTAAGTTTATTTTCCATTGTTTTTACTTTAAATATAGCACAACAATTCTTATCTTCAGTCCAAGAGCTAAAAATGAAAAATCCAGCCAGAGGTAGACTGAAATTTGGTTGCCATGATTTTATTGCATATTTATCTTTCATCTCTCTTGTCATCGGGCAAGAGCAACATTGTCCTTCCTTCCCTAGAGGGAAGAGACAGGTCACGTGATTGGTTCCCAAGGACTAGCAACCAGCTCAAATTCCGGCACTTTATATGAAAGGGACCGGCGTTGTCATTGTAGGGCAGGAACCGGCAAAACATATCACATGGGACTTTTTACTCTTTTACTCTCACACGTATGTAATCACACGTATTAACTAAAAGTAAATAAAATCAATTAGTGTGGCATGAACATTCAAACAAAGCAGGGTGTGTTATCGCTCGTTTCTTGCCTATTGCTTGATGTACACTAACAAAAACTTTGGAAGAGCGGGAGTTGCAATATAAAACCCATACAAGCAAAATTTATTAGTATGTGTTTGCCGGTTCCTGTTTTAGGGGGTCAATTGACATAATTAAAATACTCGTTGATAGGTTGTAGACCCATTTTAAGGTACTTGTCCTGTGGTGGTTTTTTTAACACAAGTTAAATTACTGTACATTAAACAAATATTTTTGATTTGGAAAAGATCTTATTGTACAGTGAGGGTATTTTGCTATCATTTTTGTTCTAGGCCATTCCCATTTTCACCATTAATAGGACAAGTACGATTCAGGCAATCACCCAGCAAAAACTTTTCTGATTTTTGTAATCGGCAGTACTTTATTAATGGGTTGCAAAGTAATGAGTTGTACTTATTTATCTTATTACTATGCTTCAAATTAGAACTACATACTACTTAGTTCTTAATAAAATCATTACGTATTTTTCTCACTATCTGAAAGTAGTTCCAATTTGGTGATATGTATTAATAAAATAAGTAGACAACCACTTTTTAAGTCAACATGTGTTTGTATATGAAACTATTTTTTGTCGCTTAAACTTATAAGTCAGCAATAGCTGAGTGGGTAAAGTTCTTGTCTTCAAATCTGAGCGAGCACAGGTTCGTATCCCAGATGGGTCAAAAAAATAAAAAATAAAAAAATTTAAGAAATATAAATAAAATATAATGTGTGTGTAAAATTTTTTTTAAATTTTAATTTGTTTATTTGACCACTTATATCTTACCTTCCAGTAAGCCAAATAATAACCAGTTAATTGCCGTGAAAATGTAAATATATTTGTACGGGGTAACCCTTATTTTTTGGACTTCTCAAACAAAAATAAGTAGTTATCGCGTCAAATTGTAAGTAGTTACGACTTAAATTCTCATCTACTTTTTTGCCTGCCAGTAAGCACAGTTTTTGCTGGGCAGTATAACATTTCCGGTAGGGTTCTTATAATAATATGGCCACTATAATTTAAGATGCTATGATCTAATATGATTAGGTGGGACTCAAGCTTTCTTCAATATGTCGGCACATTTGTAGTGATCTCATGTAGCTTTCTTTTTTGTGCCGTTTGTTTTCAGATTGAGACTATCAGCGCAGCTACGCCGTTTTTCCGAACTTGCCCCATTTTTTCAAAAGAAAGCCAAAGACATAAGTATGCAGAATAAATTAAACCGGGCCACCTAACAGGTGGTGATAGGCAGTGGTACTACACATGAGCGCTGACGATGGGACTGTGTATCTTAAGCATTAAATTTGTTGTTAATTTTTCCCTTGTGCCTTCTAACCTTATTCTTTCAACCTTTATGGCCATGCCCTTAACATTATTGTCTGTTAAACATACGGCCATGTCACAGAGCTCAATTCAGTTCGGAAACGGAATTCAACCTACACCATTTTTGTAGCAGCTGGGGTCTAAAACTAAAATACGCAAATATGTCAGTTGTGTCCAGACTGTTGGCGGCGCTAGTATACTGGGGTATGCTCCAACTAGGTCTTGACATCTTGGGGTGGATTGAATTCCGTTTCCCAATGGAATTGAACTCTGTAACATGGCCGATAGTTTGGATTTAAAGAGCGGGAAAAAATCGTTGAGTTCAGTCCAGTGATCCTTTTTGTATACGTATTTTATTCGTCTCGTAACTATTTGTGAAACGTTACGAAGTCCCGATATTGAAAAGGAGGCTGAGATCAGCGTTACCGTTGAAAATTTTTAAAAATAAAGGTTAAAAATAAAGGTTAGCAAACATAAACTGCAGCTCATCTGATTAGATTTAACATTTTAGCAATACTTTTTGGCAGTTCTATCAAAAACTATTACTCAAACCACTAATAAAATTGGACTTATTAATAAGTAATATGCACTACGAGAAATCTGTGCAAAAAATTAAACGGAAATATTGTACCATTATCATATAATTGCTGCAAAATAAAATTTTACCAAGAGCAGTGCCTAATCAGAATAGTTTACAGTATAACTTCCCCGCGAATTGTTAGTTTTTTTTAAATAAATTTTTGATCTTTGTAAGCCGATAAAACAATTTTAAATTTAAATGAGTCGGCGAATTTCTCTATCTGAAGCTGAAAAGGTTAAAATTAAATGTTATGCTAAAGAAGATCTTACTCATGATCAAATTAAAATAAAAATTAATGAAATTCAAAATTGTATGAGTAATTTTTGTAAAATAAAACAAAACTTTTTTGTGAGAACTTATATTGCCAACAAAAACAAACTGTCGTATATTATTGTTGTTTTCAACATAAATTCTCGCACGAAATTTTCGTTTTATTTTACAAAAACTGGCGGTCAATGAGACTAACTATGGAAAGAACATGAAAGGAGACAACTCAGCACCTGAAAGAAAGCAGAAAATAAAGAATAAGTTGGTACTAAAGCTATGCAGGTTGTCGAGTGTAGCAAGCGTAATATATAACACTGCTTTACAAATTTTTATTTTAAGGTAACTATGAGAAAAATAAAATAAAAATTTTTTCATTTCGGCCATCGTCTATATAATCCCTGCGGTAAATGGAACTGGCACAAAACAAGTCACGTGACCGGTCCCCAGGTGGTAGGGACCAGTCCGAGTTCTAACACTTCCTATGAAGCGGACCAGCCACTTTTACATGGGGATGGCCTAGGATGGGGTTAATTGATACTTTGTATGCACCTTGTAACTTGTCTCTGAACTAACTTATGGAGTCCTAATCGGTGTAGAATAATATAGATTATATATAAATATTATTCCCAAATTCAGCTGTAATTATCGCCTAATTTATTTTTTATTGTTACAAATCCAAGTAGAAATTGTATTTTATTTTTAAGCGGTGTCTTTGATAGGATTCGAACCGACAACCTCCGGCATGACAGGCTAGTACACTACCCATTCGACCACAGGGGAACTTATATTTCAATGTTGTAAATACCAGTTAAGCTGGAATTAATATCTGAATATAGTTACGGAACAGGTTCTTGAGTGGAATGGCAGTCTCATTGAAGGGAGCCAATTAATATTATATAGATAGTATGTGATAGGCCTTAGATCCATGTGCATCGAATTACTTCAGTGCCGTTTACTAATATACTAGCCGGAGTACCAACTAAATTGACTGAAAATGGTTAATATGTGACCATTTACACAATATGTATTTTTTCACTATTCACTACTCCTTATTTTTGGTACCAGTCTCACTTTCTCAAGTCATGGGACGAGTACTTTTGGATCATTTGTCACCAAATTTTCCGCAGGGATGTTACGCTTGCGTTTTCGATGTATACTTCCCGTTAAAGCGCTATCCACATTCCAAGGCTGGTTTAATTCAAGTGCTATTGTTTGATGGGATACAAAATTACGCGTCGAATAGTGGATAATTGACTTTGATCGGAAAAGAATGATTTAGTTATAGGGGATCAAATTTAATTTTTATTTTTAATATTTATCGTTTTTCACCAAGTGTTGTCTATTCGGAAGCTGTTTTATACCAGCAATAAAAAAACTCCTAGCTAAATACCTTTATTGAATAGTCTATTAGATTTTGAAAATTTTAAGCAATAATGGACCGAAATCGGATAAAAATTAAAAATGCTAGAAGAAAAAAACGGAAACAATAGCATTTCAGTTTACTAGCAAATATTTTATTTAATAGTTTTGTTTTATTTTGATTTCTACTACATAGTGCATTTTTTAGTAAATTTAAAGGTTTGTGTTTTGTTTTTTTTTTTATTATACCATTTTCAGTTTTTATCCAATTTCGGTCCACTACGGCAACATTTTTTTAAATCGAATAGACTATTCAATAGAAGTTTACAACTATGGATTTTTGCTATTATTTGTGGTACAGCTTCTGAAGAGACAATAAGAAATTTTGTTAAATATGACCACCAATAACTCAGTCATTTCTTATCCGGTCAAAGCCAATTATCCACTATTCGACGCGTAATTTTGATTCTTTTCAGATAATATATAAATCTCTTAAATCGAACCAGCTTTTGACTCTGGGAAGTATACATCGATAAAACACAAATGTACCGTTATCTGGAAATTGCCGAAATTAATTTTTTTTACTTTCCTCGTGTTAAGCATATCTTAATCACTCTAAAATATGCATTAGAAACTTTATACATTTTGCTTATAAAGCAGTGTAATGTAAAGATTGATTTTGCAAAAAAAGACCACTTAGTTCACTGCGTAAGGAAAATTGTCTAAAGTATCTCTTCATTTAGTAAAAAGTATCAAAAAAGTGGCAAGAATTAAAAAAAGTATCACATTAAGGTGCATTTTGTAAAAGTAGCAAAATTGTATCCAAGCGGCCGAAAAGGTGGCAAATTGCTGCTTTAGTAGCACCAACGGTAACGCTGGCTGAGATATTGCAGTGATCCGAATTAAAGAGAGCCACATTAACGGTTACTCTCATACTGGTCAGCATGTGAAATGGGAAAAATGTTGAGAATATTGTGGTGCACTTATAGAAAAATGTATCAGCGCATTGATGACGCCCTATCATCAGAATTCTGACAGCAATGCTATGACAAACGCCATCAATAAAACGAAAGCAGACATCAGTCTGATGACAAACGTCATTATAGAATTTTGTCCTTGTTTCAGTGTATGACTGGAATGACATCAATACGATGTCACATATTATATGTTATTAAAATGTAAAATATGTATAAAAGAAATAAGTAAACAATGTTATAATGTTTGTAATTTGTATTTTAATACAAATGCTACTGGTTTATTTTTTATTTTTGTGTTTAAATGTATTTTTAAAAACTTAAACAACATGACATTGCATTGATGTACACTTATCATCATTACTATGACAGAGCTAAGAATAAAATATGCAAGTGTATTTAAAAATTAAGGCAGTACAACATACATACTTCGTGCTGCCGATGTTTTGGATTGTGACATAAATGAAATGGTAGAGGCGTTAGTTTATAAGTATGCGATGAACTGAGGAGCCTGGAATCAAGACTAACTTTAGAAGAAAAAATAAAATAACAAAAAGTAAAACTAAAATAAAAAGAAATAAAAGTAAGAAAATATGAATATGTCTAATTGTTTCAATCATTCCATTGATGACAGCTGATGTACAGGTTGACATCATAATGACGTAGAATGTCGTTGGGTCAAAAAGGAAGTTACTTGACTTAGCATTGATGTCAAATTACATCAGCGATATGACGGGTTTTCTATCAGCGACATCATACTGATGACATTTTGTCATTAAATTGATGTCAATTAGTTAGTAGGCATCACAGTGATGAAGAGTGTCATGTCAAATTACATCTAGAGTAGAACATTGTTAACATTAAATTTGATTTTGTGGAACAGTGTTATTAGTGATGTACAGGGAAACTGCAAATAAGCAATTGCATGTTTTTTCCTGTGCGATGTATTTAGTCACAAATAAGATATATGCACGTTTCACAACTTTTAAAGAAATTTGACATTGATTTATTAGTGAATTTTTGTTGTTGCATATTTTACCCTTTACAGAATATTTTTTCATATTTCAGACTTAACCACATATTTAGAGCATTTTTCTAGTTTTTATAGCATATTTAGCTCTTTTTCTGCATATTTTAGTTTTTTTTAATGTTAATATGAATATTTATGCAAACAACAAAATCTGTTTTATAAACGAAAAAACTTGAAATTTTTCAGTAATTTTTCAAATTTAAAAATATTCCCTTTGGCGATTTTAAAATTTCTCTAATGAATTTTCTCCCCAATTTCTTGAAAATTTTCTTTATTCCATTAATTTATTCCGAGTTTATTAATAGCTTTCACAAATTTAATTACTTTTTGGGTATTCTTTGAACAATACACATTTTTTCACATATTTCATAAAAAAACCAAGAAAATAATCGGGTTTGGCAAACAGTTAAGCTATTTATGCGATTTTGCTGATATATAGAAAAAATATGGAAAACGTGCAATGGATTAGTAAAATTTAAGTCCATTCTATTCGAATATCCTTTTTTTACAGAACCAACAATTCTTATGAATTATTTTCTAATCAACTCTCTTTCTTGCACTTACTTCATAGAAATATTTTTATTATATATTTAAATATTTAAAGATGATTTGAAAATAGTTAGTATACTTGAAAACAATAGAATATTATTCATATCCGGATAAATTCCAATTCCCTGCTGCAATAGACAAATACATTAACCATAAAGTGGTTCGCAGGAACGGTGGTGTTGCCAGTATCGAAATGTAAAATTCTATAAAACTCACAATAGCTAACTAATGTACTGTTTATAAATATGATTTCTTAATAAGCGTTTGTTAGCTTTAAAGTGTTCAATACCTATTGTTTTAACTTTACTTAACTTTCATTTAAACATGAAATAAGAATTTTTTTTTATGAATTAGACCGATCGAATTTAGGCTAGTGCTGGCCATCGATAGAAATCAGTTTTTAATTTAGTAATAGTGCTTATGACTATGTGTTAGTAGTATTCCACTGTGTTCCTATTGAAAAAAACAACAAGGTAAAAAGAAGCTTTTTTTACACAACTGAATAAAGTTTTGTTTATTTTTTGCTCTTTAGTGAGTGCATTGGATTTTTCCGGCAGTATACGAGCCGTATAATGTTCGGAACTCTGGTGCCAGTATGAGCGACTATGATTTAGGCAGAATCCAAATTCATTATACCATTTTAGAAATTATGTGTACTTGAATTTATAATAATCTTATTTTTTATTTTCTTTTCAGGTAAGTTCTTGCTCTTTGTACAATTTATCAACAGTAAGTAAAAAACCTTGAGAATTCAATATTAATTTATGGTAGTGCGAATTCTAAGTGAGGGGAAAGGGATATTTCCACAAAACCAATAAAATATACCTTAGTTCTATTTCGGTTCTAAACAAAATTTTACAAAAGTCAAGTTTTAACTTATATTTATGTACTACTTCAACTTTTATTCTTGGCAGAAAATTTAAACTTTATGGGTATGGGTTTTAATCCAAAGAAATTTTAATTATTCAGACTTTAGTTAGTTTAATTTTTCAATTTAGTTATTTTGATTGGGAAAGGATTTTTCAAAGCTTGGAATAATTGAAACGCCAGACAAATTCCTGACTATGTATAAAGTCGAACTTAATTAACACTATGATATTTTCGAGATCTGCCACAATCTCATCATCAGACTTCTTCTTATACCTTTCGGCCTGCAAAGATAAGCAGATAAATTACTAACTTTAAACCAATTAGCATTAAGCTCTTTACAAGTGTGCAGATTTTTCAATCTTACTTAAGCTCTTTGTGGGTACCTTAGCACTTTTCAACATTCGGTTCTTGTCTTAGCCCAGCATTACACTTGTACCTTTTCCTTTTCTCATACCTAGTGAAAGCCCTCGGCTTTCACTTCGATATCTAGACTTTGACAGCCGAGAAAAGGAAAAAAGCAGAAGTAATGTTTGCCTAAGCCAAGAACCAAAATTTCTAAGCTACCAAAAAATAGCTTAAGTAAGTTTAGAAAAATCTCCGCAATTGTCTTTGGAGACAATGGTGGCCGAGAGATATAAGAAGAACTCTGATGATGAGATTGTAGTCGATTTCGAAAATATGTATCATGGTGTTCAGTTTGGACCCTTGTACTAAGTCAAGAATTTGTCTTTGTCTTTTCAATTATTACATGCTTTGAAAAATACTTTTAAATTCAAAATAATTTAATTCAAAAATTAAATTAAACGAACTTAAGCCTGAAGAACTAAAATTTTGACCGAAAAAATGTCGATCAGATTTTACCATTTATATATGACAATAAATATTAGTAACATTTTAGCTGTTTATTGAGAGAAAATGGCAAAAAATATTAAAATTAAGACAAATCTAGTTAACAAGCAACAATGAAAAGTGCTTGGAATGTTTCAATAAATACCCAGATGAGGATTTTCATACTCACCAAAGTTGAAGTAAAAAAAATTAATATAAGAAGGTACAATGCCTCTCGTATTCTATTTCGAAAAAAATTGATGAAATAGCTGACGTTCCTAATCCTAGTATCCATCGTCAAAAGTGGTCTTTTGATTGAGCGCTCTTTTCAGCTTAGCTCACTTTACCGAACTAGGATGCTCTTTTAGTGCAGTTAGTTCAATAGTTCAGTTGCTCAGTATATGTATGTGAACTGGGCAAGGCGCATCCATAACAGGTAAATTTGACAACGCAGCTGATAATTATTTTTTTGTGTTATTATCATGGTTGAATGTCAAAATTTCTTTATTTGCTATAAGCTTTTGGCATCGTACAATGATTTTATAAAAACAAAGTGCTTGTGGTTTTGGTCGATCCTGTACTTGTTGTACTAGCGAAATGTGCCTTGATTACAACATGTAATATGATTGATGTGAGAGTGAGCAAAAAAGAAATATGAACTTAAAAGAAACATGAATGAAAAGAAATATGATCGTAAAAGAAGCATGAATTAGGGACCTAGTAGAGCTCGTTGTTATAATCCGCTCACTTCGTTCACTTGTGTGAGTAGTTCAATTGAACTATTCGGTAACTACTGAACTCTAGTAAAAATGGACAATGAATGCTGATCACAGAAAAATTTCATACTAAAATCGGGGAAAACAAGGTTAATTAAAAAATTTTCGGTAGTGATTTTCTTTCATAAGTGTTTCATGTACCTTCAAATAAAGTTTTTTGAAGTAACTATATTTCATGTTAATTTAATATTCCAGTACAGTTAAATCAAAATGAAGTTGATACTGAAATAATACGAGGAATCATGTTGAACCAAAGTTAGTTCCAATTGAAACAACGCTATTTTGATATTGAAACAACACGAAAAATTATGTTGAATAAAAGTTATTTCAAGTTTAAACAAAGTGAATTTGATATTGAAACAACATGAAAAATTATGTTGAATTAAAGTTATATCAAGTTGACACAACATGACTTTAATGTAGCTATTCTATTAATTATTTTACTTACGTGATGTATATTCGCATAGGCATCAGAAAAATTTGTATTCTAGTTGGCTGCCTCCGCCAAGATTTGAACTCGGGCCACTTGCTTGGCAGTCAACGCGTTAACTACTGCAGCCACAACAGCTTCATACTTTACTTTAGATATACAATAAATAAATTTTACCTTAAGTAACATGAATTTCATTTTAATTCAACATGATTTCATTGATGATTTAACATAAAGTTTATTTAAAATTAAAGTTACAGTCGTGTTGATTTAAAATGAAATTAAACGTTGATAGCAATGTTATTTGTACAATGAAACATATTAAATCAAATAGATTTGAGGTTAAATTAATAATTTTTCGGTTGAAATCAATATGAAGCTATGGTATTACATATTAAATTAGCAGAGTGAAATTTTCGCTGGTAATGCGAAGTTTGTCGCCTATTTAAATTTACACAACGCGAGCATCAAAGTAAACAACAACAAGTCACACAACTAAGCACAACAGTGCATCACCGTAGGCCATATCTTGGAGACATCATCGATGCATTTCCGAAACAAGTATCTAGAACCGACGACGAATTGTTGACAGTCCAAGCCAACTATTGCCGATATTTTCGAACAAAGGGCACAAATATCGTTGACGACAGCGTTGGTAACATGCTACTAAAGTTGTCGTCAATGAATAAAAAATTTACAAATGTAATAATCACATCGCCTACCGAGGTATATAAAAAACTTTGTACAAAAACACGATTGTGCGCAAGTTAAACTGTTTAATGTATATAAATGGATGCACGACAACTTCGATGCAGTTGTTACTTTTGTTGTCGGAAATAGAACCGTACACACGATAGCTTCGATGCATTTGTTACTCATGTTGTCGTCAATAAAACAGTACACAAGAAGACTTCGATGCAATAGTTACTCTTCTTGTAGTCAATAAAACTGTATTGACGACAACTTCGATGTAGTTGTTTTTCATCTTGTCAATAAGGCTTTTTAGCATATATTTTCATAATAGAACAAATTCTTTATACACGACAACGTATACCAACTTGTCGCCACACTTATTTCGAAATGTGTTTTATAGGCGACAAATCATTGATTGCAGACATCATTGATGAAAATGTCGTCCGTAACAACTGGGAAAGCAGGGACCCAGTTGGACAGATTGCCTTACCCGACATTGTCATCTACGATTCTTGCACGAACTGTCCTCTGTCGATTTTCTACTCGACATTGTAAAGCAAATCGTCGTTCACGACAATCTGAGCGACAAATTCCTGCAAATTGTCCTCAATCCAACTTTGTTGAGGACAATATGAGCGACAATGTCTTACATATTGTCTTCAATCAAGCAAATGAATATGTTGGCCTTGTTGTCTATCTTTTAAGTGGTGCAGCAGCAGGGTGGTAAGCACGAAAACTTATAAATGAAACAGAACAACAGATAAGCTAAAATATTCAATAATTAAGTAGGTGACATTATCGCTATGTAATCGTTAACGACAAGGTAAACGACATTGTAGCCTATGTAATCATTGACGACATAATAGCCGACTTTTTTGTTTATATACTCATGTGATCGACAATCTGAGCGTGCAAGCACATTTGGAATCTAACTGAGATTCCAATTCCGATGTAACACAGAAACGTATTTGGAACCCGATTGGTTTCCTGTGGGGAAATATCAAAATCTTGCAAAAAATTGCTCAAATCGGGAAAATATCAAACTGTAATATTGAATTAAAATTGATTAAGCTATTCAAGGGGCAAAAGTATGTAACAATCACCTCTGTTGAAGATGAGCAAAATATACGATTAAAAATCTGTGTTAGACTGTTCCCAACAAGTTCCCAATAATATCTCACTTGCGAAGAGCTTATGTTAAGTCACTAATTTGTAGATGGGCTATCCCAACAAGTTCCTGATCAAATCACAAATGGGATAACCCCTTTGGATGTGCCACATGCATTCCCAATCGGGTCCCAATATGAGTATTGGGAAAATTTCTAGTCGGGTTTTTCTCATAAATTTAATATGATATCCAATCAAAATTGCGACATCTTGATTTTACAATGGCATTTTTTCTGTGTGATAAGATGAGCAGCTGCCTTCAAACTCAGTAGTACTGATACGTTCTGCTAGTCTGATAAGACATTCTAAATATTCCACTCTTAATAATAAGTTGAAGTACTTTAGCCGAAATAATAAAAATTATACAAAACAAAACTGAATCAAACTGAATTTATTGATTAAGCAATGAAAATTTATAGCTTATTATTATTTATGTATTACCCCAACCTGTGTTTCATAACATCGCGCAGAAGTCTTCGAATCAAAATGTTCTCGCTTTAATTTCAGAACATGAATACATATCTACAAATAAATGTATCCGGCGAATTTTCTCAGTCTTATTTACATATACATATCATTATTTTTCACTTTCTGCATCAATAAAGCGATTTTTCACCCACTGTAATCTATTTACTTGTTTGAAAAATTTGTTATTGCACTGGCAATCAGAATGCACATGTTTATTATTCATAATTGTTATTTTGCTTTTTTTTTATCAAGAGTAAATTTGTATCTACACATGTGTAAATACAAGTGTATAAGTTTGAATCTATGTAGCAGCTTTTTTATAACTCACAAAATGTAAACATAAAATGATTACAATAACAAAAATGAACAAAAAGCTGACTGGGAGAAAAAAAGAAATAAAAATACAACAGCAAAAAAAGCGGACTAAACAACAGTGACAGTCAGAAAACAAAATGGATAAAATACCTACCAAATGCTGCCAGTCAATTGCTGGGAGCCTGTTTGAAATATTAAGAAAGATCCGTTTTTATCTTAAATTATTTTTACAACAAAAATATATCGGAAATGAAAGAACAATTTTTTTAACTGAGAACTTAGTTTTAGATACAGAGAAAAAGAGCTTTTGGATAAAAAAAAAACATTTTTATTTTGTATTCATTCATTCGTAGACTTTTGTTGACTGAGCAACAATATTAAAGTTGAAAA
Organism: Panzeria rudis; assembly: GCA_956483635.1. NCBI lineage: Eukaryota > Metazoa > Arthropoda > Insecta > Diptera > Tachinidae > Panzeria > Panzeria rudis. The sequence goes on from OY101450.1 coordinate 31,837,519, forward strand.
AATTATTTAAAAGGAAAATGTTAGAGAAATCACAAGTGCTTGCTTGCCATGAAGCAGCTTAACATTTTAATTTGGCAAATAAAGCAATACGAGCTACATACATATACGGTCGGACATTCATATTTACAGATGCCTACATATGTATGTATGTAACTTTTTTCATTTTTATCTGATAGCTGCAAAATTGTGTGTGTATGCATGCGCTTATATAGTTTATTTTTTCAGTGTATTAATTTGTTTTAAGTGAACATGTGTTGATACTGCTTAAAAATTAATTTTTTTCTTAAGTTGTTTTATTGTATTAATTCAAATCCCTTCAATTAGCTTAATTGTTTTCCTTTTAAATTTATTACGTTAAAATTTATGGCCATATTTGCTTCAATTTAATATCATCAATTTTCTTGTAGATATTAGGGCGGTTCACTGCCGACAAATATTTAACTTCAACATTTAAATCAGTATATAATCAATACCAAGTATTTATTTATTTCGTAAATGCAAATTATACCTATCTCAGATTTCAAGAAAATAAATTCTTATATATGTGCATTAGGGTCGCCATGAAATATTTATTTGTTAATTTAAACAAACTCTGTTTGGATTACTGTGGCATTTGGTATAAAACTCAAGTGGTGAAAATTTTAACCAAATCGGATAATTTCCAGGCGTGCCCCATTGATTTTAAAGTTAAGATTTTGTGAAATCTACCAAAATGAAGCATCAAAAAGGACGCCTTAGAGTTATCCAATTTGGCGCAAATTTTAACTTCCACCCAATCAAGCAAGGATTTTAGTTTGAAAATTATGCTTCATTTATGTAAATTTCACAAAATTAGAACTTTGACCACTAGAGGTCGCACGTTATAGTTATTCGAATCGGGCCAAAATTTTTATCTACGTTTAATGAAAGATCACTATATTATATAAATTGAGTTCAACTTTGGCAAATATTGGAAAACTTAAAATTTTAGCTCAATGTGGCACGCCCGAGAGTTATCCCATTTGACTAAAAATTTCGCAAAGTGTGTTTTAGACAAAGTACTTTAATAATCAGCACAGCTATTTTATGTTTTTCCATTGTCAGCCTAATGTATATGCATATAATACATGTGCAAATGTGCGAAATGTACATTAGGGCGACAATGAAAAAATAAGCTGTGAGGATTATTATGATACTTGGGCTATAAGACACGTGGTAAAAATTGTAGCCAAATCGGGTAGCTCTCAGGCGTGCCGCACTGAGGTAAAATTTTAAGTTTCCAAAATTTGCCAATGTTAAACTCAATTTAAATATAGTAATCTTTCATTAAGCGTAGATGAAAATGTTGGCCCGATTCGAATAACTATAACGTGCGACCTCTAGTGGTCAAAGTTCAAATTTTGTGAAATTTTAAAAAATGATGCATAATTTCCAAACAATAATCTTTGATTGGGTGGAGGTAAAAATTTTAGCCGGATTGGAGAACCCTAAGGCGTCCCTTGTTTTGATTCATTTTGGTAGATTTCACAAGATTTTAACGTAGAAGCACTCCTGAAAGCTATCCGATTTGGCTAAAATGTTCACCAGTGAGTTTTATACCAAAAGCTACAATAATCGGCTTGGATTTTGCTGCAAATAACAAATTAAAAATATTTCATTGCACCCTAATGTACATATTATAATTTTCGATACAAATGTTAAGGACCAAAACGCTAAACCAAATCGCCCCAAAACCCACTGAGTCGAAATGGCGAAAGTAGGTACATATATTTTAAAACTATTTTAACTTCCCTGCAGGAAATGCGAATAGTGAAATTGTAGTGATTTACTAGTGACTTGTCAGTAGTACTACTGACCAGGTGTACCCAAGCCAATGTAATCATCTATTAACATTTAACATTAGCTTGTCATTGAAAATCCACCAGTAGACTGTAGCACTACTGACTAAGTAGTTCTTTTGGGCACACATGGAGACTTTGGCACCAAAGATTCACGGTTAAATTTTAGGCGATCTAGTCTACAATATCGATATTTCATTGCTCGATGCCGATAGTGAAATTGTAGTGATTTACTAGTGACATTGTCAATACTACTACTGACCAGGTGTACCCCAGCCAATGTAATCGCCTATCGACATATAACATAGGCTTGTCATTGAATATCTACCAATAGACTTTGAAACAAAGATTCACTATTACATTTTAGTCACCCTCGTCTACAATTTTATAAGGTTTGGGACAATACACTTAAACACATATATATTTTTTTAATATTATTTTTTATATAAGAAAATTTAATAAATTTATTTTAAATTATTTAGGCCGAAATAATTCTGAAATTTATATACCTTTTCTGATTGTAGCTTAAAACATATCAATTGAAATTAAAAAATGTTTATTCGCAATTAAAAAATTTTCAATTTAGTTTAAAAAAATATCAATTGCAATTCAAAAAATATTAATTTAAATTCGAAAATCCTATTTGGAACTCAAAAATTCTCTTTGAAATTCAAAACATTGAAATAAATATTGGATGAACCTGTGGCTGAGTGATAGTGATGCTAGCCTGTCAGTCCAGAGGTCGTGGGTTCGATTCCCGCCTTATACCCTGAGTGTTTTCCGCAGACAAGCTAATCGCTTTGCGGGTTGTGTTTGTTTATATATTTTCAATTAAAAAATTATATTACTCTACTAAAAACATTTGCTTAAATTGATGCATTCAATCGGAAGCGGCGGCGGCTAGCCGCCGATCGGTTTGCAACTCTGCTATTGACTGCATAGAATAATAAAAAAAAGAACACAAACTATTGATGCTTTCGTTAACAATGAGCCTTATCGTGGTTGGCGTTTTTCGACTTTAAATTCGACAATTTGTATTAGATTAAAGAAAATAAACAAGATTTTTTCTTTAATCTAGTACAAAACGCCTGATTTTCGCCACAAAATCGCCAACCACGATAAGGGGGAATGTCACCAGAAATACACTAGAACTGTTGTCTCTAACGTAACTTTACTCACGCATAAAAGGAAAGTTGTCGACATTTTAACTGGTGCAATTGTCGCTAGAGAAAAGAGTGTTGCCATAGAGACATATGGTTCTAGGCTGACTAGAGGGTTTCGCCACATGTGCATTGGGCATAATTATATGGGTTTGTCATTACGTTCGTAATTTTTACAATACTTATTCGGCTCCTTAAAGTATACGTACATATTAAGGCGTCCGGTAGTGCGCCAGCTCAAGTTCAAGCCACACAGTGTGTATATTAAAATACATATATTACTTGTTGGCAAAAATTGATTCCTCGACCTTGTTATACTGAGTAATTCCATTAAGCCGGGTGTGAACATTTTAAACAGATTTTTTGCTATAAATCAAGAATATAAACATTTTTACTTAAAAAAAAAAACGTTGCGGTTCGCAAGGACATTAAGCTTAGAGTCGTTGAATAACGGGTATATAGTGCTAGAACACTATTTCTGCTCAGAATAGTTGTCAGAAAGCTGCGACAGGTGTGACCTTACAAATCCTTATGACTTTCAGTATAAATTCTATAAAATTTTGACTATGAGATACACAATAATTTTTGTATAGATATCTGTTCAAAGTGTTTTTAATTGTATTATGTATTTACTGTTTGACAAAAAATCATTTTTCTTATAAAAAAACTATTTTTAAAATGAGACGGGTGTGACCGACGGGTGTGACCTAGTATGAAAATTAAAAAAAACGAAGAAATAAAACTTTAATGATTTAATTACTATAAATAATATAAAAATAATTTCATAAGAAAATAAGACATTAAATTATTTCCTATCCGTTCTATTATAGAGAGCAGAATACTCTGGCTGAATATTTTTTTAAATTCAATAAAAAGCAAAACAAAGTATATTCTTTTCAGAGATAATAGTTTTTATTAATAATTAGAAAGGGAATAAAAGAAAAACTAAAATAAATATTAAACATAAAAAGAGGAAGAGCAAAATGTTTCTTGCATGATAATTTAAAAGTGCCTCAAATTGATTAAAAAGTATTAAATAGTGTTTTTCTTATATTTTGGACTAGTCTAATATATATTCTGGATACCTTTAGGGCGAGTGGAATTAACGACTATACAGTTTTATATAATGATTGAAATGGATTTTCCGAAGATCCTAGATAATTTCATGTTCAAAATTAGTCAAATGCAGAATCTTATTGACTTCTGTGGAAACTCCATTTCTATCCTTTTATAATATTCTTTATAGTCGTTTTATGTCCACCAAATACATATTCTTCTTGTGTTTTAGTATCATTATACCCATCAAACTTTAAGAACCCATAAACATTTTGCAATCATGCGCAGTTTATGTTTAAATTTTTTCCTCTTTTTTTTCTTAATTTAAAATCCTCTTGTATATTTTTGTTGTTCTTATTTGTTGGCATTTCACAGGACTGTAATTTTGTTAATTGAAATTAAAATGAAATGTTCAGCAAACCCATCAATAATAATTTACAATATTTATCAAATTATTCATTAAGTTGTATTGTTTAGCACACAAACAATTTATAATTAATTGATTTTATTTATATTAATTTTGTGTTCATGATGAGGTTGTCTGTAGTAAATTTGGCAGAAATTTGTAAATGTTTGTAAATGTACCTGCATTTGGGGTGATTTGAAATTTATTAAGTGATCATAAGTGCTGAATATTTATATACTAAATTAAGGTTGTAACGAAGCACTCAGTCTCGATTAAAAGAGTAAATATATAAACGATGGATAACCCAAAAGTAATAATAAAAGTAAAAATTCAACGTTTAAGAATGTCAGTTTTATTTTTTCTTTAATATAATTTCATGTCTTGTGAAAAAGAAATTTTCCTTTGCCCGGACTAAAAAAAAAGTCACTAAATATTTGCAAGAACTTGCACTTGGCTGATTTTGTTTTGTCGGGACCAGTGATGTTATACGTAGGGAAAGATCCCTATTCGTAGGGAATTCCGTCTAAAAAAACGACCGTAGGGAAAAAAGGACAGGTTTGTTCAATTCATTAAAATGTAGGGATTTTTCAAAATGCAAGTTTTTTCGTTTTTTTAAAGTTCCGTACACCAAAAGTGTAAATTGCTTTCGCTACGCTAATCGTCTGTCAGTCTGTCACAGACTGTTTTCTCGAGAACTGTAAGAGCTACGGACCTGCAATTTTCACAGATTATATAGAACTGTGGCCGCTACATCACATATGATAGTTAAAATATATGACTGTTAAAAATTAAAGGGTGTTCTAAAGCGAGCAACGAAACATGTTGAAATACTAATGTAATATACAGACACTTGAAATTTTCAAAGTTAGTGTTAATTGGTGTAATTTATAGAATAGACTACACCATCTAACAATGACATATAAAACAATAAAAATTAAAGGGTGCTCTATCAGTTAATGTAATTTTGATTATGTAATTTAGGCAATTTGCTGTATCTAGGAAACCGTAAGAGGCAAACTCTTAAATTTTAAAAACGCTAAAACTAACAAATTCCTAAATTAAAAAAAAAAATGGCAAAATCAAAAATCGCCAAAATGAAAAAAACGCTTAAAGGAAAAAAGCACCAAAAGCAAACCAAATTGCAATATGCGAAAAATCATCAAAACTAAAAAGACCAAAAAACTAAAAAAATGGCTTAAACAAAAAATATCGTCAGATTATGAAAAAATCGCCAATAATCGAAAAAAATCGTCAAAACGAAAAAAGTGCCACAATTAAAGAAATCGCTAATATTGTCAAAAAACGAAAAAAATCGGAAAAATCCGAAAAAATCGCCAAAACTAAAAAAAATTGTTACAAACAGAAAAAAAAACGCCAAATCGAGAAAGTGCCAAAACTAAAAAATCGCAAAAACGAACAAAAGCAACAAAACTAAAAAATCGCTTAAACTAAAAATATCGTATAAAAACGCTAAAAACCGAAAAAAAATCCCCGAAACAAAAAAAGCGCCAGAACTGAAAAAAAGCGAAAGCAAAACAAGCGCCAAAAGTAAAAACAAACCGCCAAAAACCAAAAAGCGGCAAAGAAAAAAAATATCGTCTAAAAAACATCGCAAAACAATCACCAAAAACGAAAAAATTTTCCAAAACTAAAATAATCGCCAAACAAAAAAAGTGCTAAAACTAAAAAATCGACGAAACTAAAAACATCGTCAAAAACAGAAAAAATATTAAGTCGCTAAAACTAACAAAAATCGCAGAAAAGCGAAAACAACGTCAAAACAAAAAAATCACAAAACTAAAAAATCGCTAAAAACAAAAAAAAACATCAAAAAAAGAAATAAAATCGTTAAAACGAAAAAATCACCAAAACTAAGAATATCGTCAAAAACAAAAAATAGTTGTCAAAACGAAAAAAATCGCCAAAGGTAACAAAAATAGCAAAAAAAGAAAAAGTTCGCCACAAGGAAAAAATCACGCTAAAATTAAAGTTAAAAAAAATATAATAATAATAAAATTAAAATCGTCAAAAGGATAAAAGGGATATACGTATGTATATGGTATTCATACGGAACCCTTCGTGTTGGAGTCCAAGTCGCTTTTTCCTGAATTTTTTTATTACATACATAGGTGGGTGATTCTCATTTTGAGTGTATATTTTATTAGTTCTTTTACTTCGCCGACGATTCTGCTACAATACCGACGAAGGAGCGTTCTGTAAAGTGCATTAGGATATGTTAGTATTAATCGTTGACAGTGCTGCCAAAGTAATCAGTGCTATGCCTCCATCACTTTAACAGTCCAACAACAACCAACACAACAAACACACCAATGCACATGAGAAAAATGCATGATGTTGTTGGCTTGCCTGAAACTAGTTTGAACTCAAGACCTCAGGGCTTCTAACACACTAACTACTCAGCCAACAGCATTCTGAATTTATTTAAAATTGTAACTTTAAAATTGTGGAAATATAATTGCAACATATTTAACTTCGAACAATTAAAAATTAGAAGTTTCTGATTTCATACCGATTTTCGAAAATCGAGTTTACATTAGTGGTCTGAAACTATCGATAGCTTACACTATCTATAGCATGCGATAATTTTTGATAAACCATCGATAGTTCTCGATAGTCTTAAAACCACAATTTGCCTAAAGCAAAAGGACTGGTTTTAGACTTCAGGAGCTTAATTTTTGTACACTTCGTATTTTTTACCGCTAAATCAACTAAAAATTAGCGGGAGCGGAAAGAATAAAAATCTTGAACATGGTACTAGAGTCTTACGGGAGTTCTCGGCAATTCCGCTAAATTTACAATCCCAATTTCCCGGGAGATTACTGCGGAAATTCCCGGGTATTTTTCGCCTTAATATATTGTACTTCAATAAACAGGATTTATAAAAAAATATTCTTCTAATAAGTAGTTGTGTGTGAAGTTTCCAACAGCTTTTACCTTACCAACTTTTTAAAATCTAATATATAACAAAATAAACATCAATATCGAGAAAAGCACATAACAATTAAAATTTCAAAATGATTACACTAATTTGCAAGTTTCAGTAAATTTTGTCGTTCCCTAGAATTGACAAATGTTTTTGCTGTTCCCGTACTTTTGAAAATTTTTTGTGTTTAGTGGGTTACTCTTATTTTACCAAATTTTACTCAAAAGATACGTTATCTGACCTAATAATTCAAAAAACAAAAACTATCATCAACTATCGATAGTATTGAAAACTATCGATAGTGTTTCGATAGTCTAAAACCATCGATAGTATCGATAGTACCATCGGTTGTTTCAGACCACTAGTTTACATCCGATTTCAAAGTTTTGAGGTACTAGAAAGCTATTCTGACCACATTTACGATAATGCCCGTATGGATGTATGCATGCATATGGCTGTGTGTGCAAACCAATCATAAATTTTGAAGGGCTTGACCGATATCAATACCGATATGATATGTTTAGTTTTTTTTAGATTTCGAATTTAAAATCTAATCAGCTTTAAGCTTATGTCGTTTTGGAAAATTTTCGATTTCTTTTTTCAATTTACTCTAAAAACTCCTGTCGAATCGATCTTCTATATGCGGTAACTTTTCCAAACTTTGAATGCCGCATATGAATCAAAATCGCTTCAGAGATCATTGACGAACATTTTCGGAAAGAGCGTTTGTTATAACTTCGAAAGTTTTTGGTTTTTACTTTAAATAGTCGGGAAACACCTTGTTAAATTTATATTCTAAACCAGATCACGGGACTTGCGTAATTGTGCCGACTGTCGTTAATTTGATCAAAATTTACCAAGTGTTTTGAGTGATAAAATTTTTTCAAATAATTTTTAACTGCTTTAAAAATGTTAAGCCTTTTCGACTTGATATTAGTGGGAAGTTCCATCGGTGGCCATTCGAGGTCAACCAAATTTTTTAAATAGTTGTAAATTTTCTTATTTAATTAAAAAAATAGTTTGGACAATCGGCTGATGGTTGGTTTTAATATCTGAAAAATACTGCACAAAGCTTTAACATATTTTTAATGAGTATAATTTATTAATTATGTGTATAATTCTTATATATAGGAGATAAGTGTACAATGATAAGGATAGTACTAATTTTTGTACATGAATGAGAAACAAAAAATTAATAGCTCTACGAAAATTTCGCATACCCAAAGTGCCACACTTGGTGACTTCATAGCACCGCTCCGGAGCAATCTGGGCAGCTCATCTTTACAATTAGAACGAGCATAATCAACTCCAATTAAAATATTGCCAAATACAGCAAGAAAATACATTTCAAATGATGTACAATTTTGAATATGGGTAATTACAGAAAAGGTGAACTTTTATCGCGTCCGTCGCCAAGTATTTAAGGGTGTTTTTTTTTTTCAAAGAAAAACTCGAGTTTTATTTTCCTTCTACGCAAAAATATAGATAAGTAAAAAAACATTAAGCTTTTTACGTATTTTTTATTTTTTGAACTGAATAGGTATATATTTTTGAATTAATGTAAATTCAAATTATTTTAATTAAGAGTGGAGTGTTGGAATATTCAAATCTACTACTGATTTCGACAGGCCGCTACACCGTCTCATCAGCGTTCTTGTTCACTTTTACCACTTTTGAAGTTGGATGCTTTTTCTTTGGAAAAAACAAGCTTAAGTGCTTGGCGACGGACACGACAAAAGTTGAATTTTTGTGGAAGTGCCCATATGTTGTCTACCGAGAAAATACGAAAATGTGCATAGAACTACAAAAAATATACGTTTTTTCAGACACACTTCAGTTAACGAATGATCATCGAATCTGACCCTCAAAATATTTTGGGAGGCCGCGTAAATTAAAACCGTCAATAATTTGAGGGGTATAATAAAACCCGTTCTTCCGTGCGTACCTCTAACTTAAGCTTATATGAAAAGCTGATTTTATTTCTCAAATTTTTATTCTTTTTGAGTGACAAGCAATGTATTTATTATTAACTCTACTCTGTCTTATTTAATCTATAACTTCATTTGATTTATATGCGTTGTATGTTCATATTTCCTGTGAAACATCGCTACAACATTAATCTTCAATTTTACACAAACAGTCGAATAATGCTCACCATTCACCCTATTTGGCTCTGTGTACATAAAGCGGCTATTAGACGGTCATACTTGGTATGATATACTTGGTAACCATTCTCACATACCAAGTATGACCGTCTAATAGCCGCTTAACAGAAAGAATAAGTATGAGTCAAATGAGCTAAAACGGAGAGTTAGATACCTCAAATTAACTTACTATAGTGCACACACTTTCATACGCAATGGAAATAATCAAATATTCCTTACGGAATATCAATAAAATCAGAAGAAAAGTGTTGCCATCTTAGCTCTTTTGATAACAAATTTTTGAGTCTGAACGCACGCAAGCACATTTTTAGACTTGGGTCCAACTCGTTCGAACTCGCTCAGCAGCTCGTCTTAGACACAAACCTATAATAAAGCCCATTTAAAATACATGGGTTTAATTATAGGTTTGTGTCTAAAACGAGCTGGTGAGCGAGTTCCAACGAGTTGGACCCAAGTCTACACATTTTCACACCGAACCCGAACGCGAGATCGAACTATTATTTTGAAGAGAAACAATGTTGACTTAAGTTCGTTCAATTAAAATTTCCAATTAAATTATTTTTATTTAAAAAGAAACTCTAGAGTATGTAACAATTGAATACACCGAACAAATCCATGCAACATATGCAGGAAAATACTTGTACATATGACAAAACTTTTGTAATTTTGCACCGCAATTCTTTCGTAAAATATACGAAATGTACGAAAATAGGAAATAAAAGTTTAAAAAAACGTTTGGCTCAACCTTGGCACGAACTCACAATGTTCATATTACAAGTCAAGAATTCTATTTTATAAGGGCTAAGAATTTGTTTTATTTATTTTCACTGGAAAAATATTTCAATTTATAAAAAATAATTTAAATTTATTGTTTTATTTAAAATATATTTTTCAACAAGAAAAAAATTTTACGAAAGGTTTTCGTTACTTTCGTAAATTTATAAAATTTTTGCCTAATGTACGAAGGTTTCGTATATTTTACGAAAAAAGCAACTACGAAATTTTTTTGTAAACCATGACTAAAAATGAGGGGTGTTATAAGTTTTTAGTGTGTGTATGTGTATTTGTTTATCTGTACAAGTAATCGTAAATCCCAGACGGCTGGACCGATTTTGATTTTTTTTCTGTTTGAAAGGTGACTTGATCGATAGTGTTCTCAGCTATGTTTGAAGAAAATCGGTCCAGCCGTTCACAAGATATCACATCTTTTCTAAATGTATCGTGTTGAATCCGTGTGTCTTTGGCATCATAGCTCCCAAAGGGCTAGATCGATTTTAATTTAGTAAATTTTGTTTAAAAGGTGACTTGATCGAAAATCTTCTAACCTATGTTTGAAGAACACTGGTCCAACCGTTTTGAAGTTATCGTCTATTTTTTTTTGGCGTTCTTAAAATTTTTAATTTAAGGTTATTCGTAAAATGCTATGGATTATTTTTAGTATAGACAAAGAAAATTTCGACTGCAAGGAAGGTTGAGAGATCTCAACATCAGAACTCTTGTGCGCTTAGACCTCCATGCTAATTATGACAGCTACAGTCAAGTAGTTGAATAGCCTTTAGCTTCAATCAATTCGGCTGAAGCACCTTGTAAGTCTTTCAGCTTTCAGCTGAATCACCTTCTAAGTTTCTCAGGTTTTATTGATGGTTGGCAATCCACTATTAAACTTTAAACCGTGCAGCTAAAATTTTGCTCACTATTTTCAGAAATCGTTATTTTGAGTTCCAGATATAATTATGAAGCCATTGGACACATTTTTAGTAATTCAGGACATCGTTTAAAATTTTATTTTTATTACCAAAAAAATAATTTCAAACATATATTAACTATTATTTTTGACAAAATAATATCGGTAAATTTTTAACTCTTATTTTTGACCGAAAAAATACTATCAGCAAAATTTAGCTTCTATTTTTTTACCAAAAAAATATCGGTTAAACAATGTTATCGGAAAAATATCGATAGAATTTCACTTTTATTTTTCACCGAAAATATCAGTCGAATTTTAGATTTATATATTTATAGATTTATATATTTAGATTTATATATTTTAAGATATATATATATTTAAACTAACTTCCAAAGAAGTCAATAAGATCCTAAACTTGTGATCCGGAAATACTTCTAATTATTTTTACATGGGCTTGTAATTGCGAGAAGATCTCTTTTATATGACTTCTATTCAATGAAATTGAAGTCATGTTCACAGAAGCAGCTAAAAAGCAGTTCCATAAAAAAATGACTTCCAATATTTCGGTAAAATTTAAACTGATATCTTTTTCTACCAAAAAAAAATTCTGTCAAATTCTATATTTTATATTTGACAGCTAAAATATGTTATTTCTGAAAAAAAATCTGTCAAAATATTTACCAGGAAAAAATGCATGTCTTATATTTACCGAAAAATATCGGTAAGGGTCTAACTTTTATTTTTGACCAAAAAATTTTGGTAAATTTTTAACTTTTATTTATTACCGAAAAATATCGGTAAAAATAATGTATTGCAAATGGATTTCATTAGATGAATAAAATAAATTAAAAAAAATTTTAGCTGTTGTTTCTGACAAAAATATATGCATATAGCTAAAAATATATCCCGGGAATATATCGCCCAAATTTCAACTCTCATTTTTCATCGACAAAATGTAGGTAAAATTTTAGTTGTTATTTCTAACAAAAATATCGGTGAAAATATTGTTCGAAAAAATCGTAACTCTCAATTTTGAGCGGAAAAGTATTTGTAAAATTGTACCTATTATTTTTAACCGGAAATATATCGCTTAAATTTTAGCTGTTATTTTTGAAAGGAAAAATATCGATCAAACTTATTATCGAAAAACTATGTGTTGAACTTCAGCTGTTATTTTTGAAAAAAAAAATACGCGTCAAACTATTTACCGAAAAAATATAGGTAAAATTTCAGATCTTATTTTTCATCGGTCGAGTCTTACCTTTTATTTTTCACCACAAAATATCTGTAAAGTATTACTTTTTATTCTTGATCGAAAAATATCGGTGAACATTATTTTTAACCGGAAAAATATCGTGTTTGAAAGAAATTGCAATACAGCCCGTTAGGGCTACTAGTATTAGAAGTAGGATCCCAAGTTGGAAATTTTCCAATTTTTGCTATAATAGAAAAATATTATTCTTATTCCTAATTTTCTTTATACATATACTATATGTTGTAGTCATCTTTACAAATTTGTTTGGGGATATGTGCCAAAAGAACAATAGCTTGCAACTCTGCTGCCCATTAACCCCAACTTCCGATGAGTGTTGTTCTCTGGCTCTCAGTTTAGTTTTTATTTATTTTTTACTCTTGTCTCTTTCTTTATGAAATAAAAAAATATATATGAACAATTGGGAGCAATAATACGTTGTGCTCCCCTTAGATATATGTATATTGTATTTTCGTTCGTGATGGTTGTTTTTGCTTACACACACGAACAAAGATTATGAACGATTTTCTGCTTGTTGAATTGTTTCTTTCGTTCGATACTTCTTTGTCAGCTATTAAAGATTTTTAAACGTCGTGTCTAACTGGAAATGCTGTGCGCCTGGTAAATTTTGCGATAGACGCGCAACGCTTTCGACATATTACGTGTGTCGTCCATGTGTTTTGAAAACCAACGTCGTTGTCGTTTGTAGCTAAAAAGCAGTTGCCAATATGTAGTCACAATGCCTCGGCTACGAAAAGCTTACTAAAATGCATAAAACACCGACATTGTGTTTTGTTAAGCGTTTAAACAACGCACTGCTTGCTGTTGGCTGACTGCTTTTGCTCTGTTTGTATTTACGAACGGTTTCTTGTCGTCGCCGTTATGCCTTCCTTACGAAAGCTAGCAAGCAATCTTCATTAAAATGGAATGAATGCCGGTCGCTAATGTTTCTTTAGACGCCGGTTTGCTTATTCTACTGGTTGCGCTGCGCGTAAAAATATTTTCATGGAACAATTTGTTATTAAAAAAAAGAGCTTAACTAACGCCTTTTAAATAAAACGAGCGTCGCTCTATAACGAAAACTTTATAACCATTTTTAACACTACTCAGCATGTTGCCATACAAAAATTTTGTTCTTCTTTTCATATTTAATATGGTTTGTATTGTTGTTGTTTTAACTGCAAAAGGCGAAGCGTGTAAAACACAAGTTTAAAGTACTTTACGCAAAAAAAGAGTGGCCATATTAAAAATAAATATCCAAATTATGGAGTCGAAAATATATATGATATGCCCGGCTAATATTCAGAAAAAAACTGAAATTAAATCGCTAAAGCTTTTAATAGAGATCAAAACACAAAAGAACCATATTTTTGGTCAAAAACGCAAAAATGTAGAAACAATTAAAAATTTTTTAAAATAATTGCGAAAATCGGGAGAAATACATACTTTATAATTTAAAATCGCTTAAACTGTCAGTAAGCAAGAAAACTCAAAAAGTCGCTTTAGGATAAAAATGACGAAAATTCCGAAAAACCAGTAAAATCTAAAAAAATTTAAATTGATAACAAATTGCTAAAATTGTAAATAAGTGCCAAAAGATTGAAAAGAAATTAGATTGGCGCTAAAATATTTCTTTAACCTACAACAAACTCTCAAGTCGATTAGAGAACCATTGTTTTATCATCGCCAATTAGTCTATCTGTTATGATGGAAGCCCGAAAAAGAAAAAAATTTCGCTACACAGTATCAGATACAACCTTCTAATAGTCAAATTACGCATGTCTTATAATGAGATAATTTAAAGCAGAAGATCTTTAACTGTACCAGAAATATCTCCGACAACAGAATGCTCTTCCCCTATAAAAGTATCAATAAAATAGCATGGTAACATTGGCTATGTAAGTTTGTTAATAAAGCTAAATCATGTTATCAAACGACAAGATTGGAAAACCGTTCAAACTTTCAATTTCACTCTGAATTTATCACTTTTTATATTAATCTGGATACAGTTTTATTAGGAACTGAATCAGAAATCGACCAGTACAAAAGTTTTTGAAATTTCTTATTTACTTCTCTTTGTTTTACCTTCTCAGAAGCATAAAATACAGAAACATGTACTCTTTTCTGCTCCCCACTGTATATAGGTGCAGTATATCGAAGTAAACCATTACTATTCCTAGTACCTCTTCAACCCCTTACGTGCGTCAATTATTGTTGGCACGTCTAATTAAAAGGCCAACCAACCTGCCACTGAATCACGCGCCATCTCCATATTTTGCTCTCGATTTTCGTAATTTTTAGCACACGACTGTTATTTATAGACTTCCATTCTCATTACTAAGTCCCCTGCAATCGCCTGTAATTACTTGGCCTATACTTAAAATATAATGGCATGTCTCTCTCAGTCCAATAGTAGTCAGGTCTGGTCAGTAACACAATCATCTCAGCTCCAGGCATAGTATGCAAACATCATCTCCGATTTTGATCATATAATATATGAAGTCTCATTTTCAATCTTTACGTTGGTTCATCTTTTTTCTTAGCTCCTCACATACCCACGTATCGACATCCACTACAAGTCCCGGCGCCGGAGTTGTTCTTGACAGAAGCTAAAACATTGACATCTTTGGCCCATTATTATACCAGATGTCGTCGTTTATCTCTCCTTTTAATCAAAAATTTTTCCTACTCCTCTTCCTCTTTTGTTCTAGTTCTTCACGTCTATAAATCTTCGTGGCTTGGCTAATAACCTGAAAAGATTGCCCATCAGGATGCATGACATCCGAACCAGGAAACCCCCTTTCTCACACAGTCGTCTATTACTAACAGGAGCTAACTTAGACATTAATATGTTTGTGTGTTTGCGGTACACCGTTGTCCATCCCGTATTGTTAACTCTAGTCAATTGTCGGACGACTTTTATATGTAGTCAACGTTCCTAGCCAATCATTAACTAACTAGGAACGTGGTTCCAGTTGTCATCGCGCGGAGTTAATAAATATGTGTTTAAGATTAACTTCAGTACCTGGCTTTCGCCCTAACTTGAGGGTGGTCTTAACACCGGTTGAACTTAAGCGTTCACCATTGCCCTCGTGTGCACCTTTGTGATTTGCACTTTGTGATTTGCAAGGCACACACAGGTTGAGTTTCGACTTTATGCAGAAACACTTTGCTGAGGTGCTTGAGCAATTTAAAGTCATATAACTTCAGCAGCTTATGAAAGGAATGACCAGAAAGCTGGAAGTCTACCACAAATGCTGTCAAGAGCGGTATTGAACTTACCCAGCACCCACCCGACTGCCACCCACCACTGCTAATGTAGCCTCTCCCAGCGATATTGTTTTCAACGTGTACTTCCGAATGAGATATTTTCAACAACCAGTCACGGAATCAACTTTCAACTTGTTCGTAAAAACGAAGTCCGCCTGCAAACTACTTCGTAGGATCAGAATTGAGTATGCCTTATGTTTCGTACACATGCCACTCAATGCGTTAAATTGAGAACATGCTGCCATTTTGTTTTTGTGATTGCAATATTGTCCCATTATTGAGACAACCGTACACATTAGGAGCGCAAACAGTTTGCCACTCACCGAAAAACATCGAAAGTGGCAAACGTTGCCGCTAGTACACACTATCCTGTTTACTTTGGCATAGTGTGTAGGTAGCACTAGTGGCGGAGGTCATCTTTTGAACACAGAATGAGTTGGAATTTTTTTTCATATAATAACCAAACTAATATTCTATAAATCGCCTTAAAAAAATCGGATAACATATGAGCGGGTTAGAGCACAAGCGATTCAAGTATTAAAACTAAAATAATTGAGTTAGATGCAGGAATCAATACTTAATAATAATACATATCACTCTACAAAAATTCAGACTTGCAGGATGACCTCAATCAACTATATGCATTACAAAGTCAAAATGTTAAGTATAAAATGGTCAATTACTCAGAAGTTTTTTTTTTGTACTTGAATCCCTTGTGCTTTAAGCCCCTCATATATAAAAACAGGCACGAGGGGCTACAGGCTCCTTTCGTAGCAGTGTGATAGATCACTGTCTAGGCCCCAAAAGATAACCAAAAATGTTATCGTTTTAATAGCTTTAGGTCTGGGCAGTGGTCTTAGGTACAACTTCACCTATAACCAGACTAGACCAGGTCATCTTGCTTCGTTTGAATGCCTACAGATATGCACGCCTGTTGCTTTCTTATTTCAGAGATTGGGGTGTAATATATAAATTTTTAGGAGTAATCGACTAAAGCTCAAAGTCTGGCAAATCCTAATCACCATTCTCCACAGAAAACACAGCACTTAGGTGGGGCTGTAAATCCCCAAGGTACAGAACTGTGCCGCTCTATTTGTCACAGGAAGCTACAGATGTGTTCAAGAGTAACGTCAGTACCTGGCATTACGGCCGAACTTAGAGGTGCTCTTAACACCGAGTGAAGTTGCGTGTTTACAAACCCAGAGTTTCTCCGAAGGCACGCCTATGTGACTTGCAAAGATCACACAGGTAGCAACTTCCACCATGCACAACACCTTGTTTAAATGTTTGAGCTGTCTAAACTCTTACAACATCAGTAGATAACGCAATGCAACCGAGATCAAACAAGGAACAACCAGCAAGCTCGAAGTCTACCACAAGGCAGACGACAGCTATACTAGCCTTCCACAGAACCCGACCACAAAGCACTGCCGATGCAGCCTCTGTTGGTGTAGCTGCAGCACAAAGAGGCTTCTATTGGTTGTTCGAAGTTCAACCAGCGATTTCTGAAGCAACTACTGCCATTACGTGGACTCCCGAAAGAGGCCTAGACCAACAGAATCATCCTTCATCTTAGACCAATTTACACGATGAAATATTTCATGAAATTTGTGGCATGCAATTTTCTATATTTGCTAATAGAATGGACATGAAAACAAATTGGGTTGAAAAAGTAGTAGGAAATAACATTTCCGAAGATTTTTGTAAATTTTCTTGCCCTTACAATAAGCATATAAAAAAAGTTTCATGACGAAAATTTCATGAAATATTTCATCGTGTAAATAAATATACTATTAAATAGGACAGAGTATCTCTTCCGTGAACACCGTCAAAGATGATGTCGCGAATAGCAAGGAACATCTCTTTAACCCTCTAGAAAGATCGTCATCTGCGGGGCTACCGGAACCCGTGCTACCAGTTTATGTTACTGGTCAAGCCTCGAAAAAAAACCCCTAGAGTTTAACTTTCTATTGACTTTGGTCCTGGGCAAGGCCTAAGTTGCCCGTCCACCTTCTTCCAGACTCGCATAGGTTACTCTACTTCCTTTAAATATTTATATGCTCGCCCCTTGCTCTGTTATTTCAGAGATTGAAAAACACGTCGGTTTTTTAATCACTGAAAAACCAATTACCCTTTTCCACAGGAAGCACTGCACTAAAGTATGGATAACCACGAAGATTCTGAACCGTGGCCCTTGGAGTTTGACAGGAATATACATATATGCCTGCATTGTTAAGCAAATGTGGCTTATTGGCTTCCTGTTGTACCAGAATTGTCTACGCAAAATCTAATACTGTGGTCACACGATTAAGCTGGCAACCTTGCTTGTTATGAAAACAACTACAATAATAAAAAACAAATGAGAATATTAAATAAAAAGAGAAGTTCTTGTCCAAACAAAAAGGCAGCAAAATGCAAACAAAATTATAAAAATATCTTAACATTATACGAAATGAATATTTTTTTAAACAACACATACAAAAATTCCAGGGAGATGGTACAGGTGGTCAGCAAGAGCTATCATCCAACAGTGATGATGAGTAGTAAGAGACTAAAAGTGAGTATACAACTTAACACGAAAAGCGCATAATCCACCAGAAAGAAATCTCATCACACATTTAAGTGACCAACCGTCCAACCAAGCATTAAGTAGTCAGCCTAACGCGCTAGATCCACTAGTAAGTATATAAGCTAAGTGCATTAACAGCAACGCCAGCCAGCCGCACTAAGAAGAGTGTGACTGACTGGTGGTTGTTGATTTGTTGGCTCGTTGGCTGGGCTGACTGTCCAAATGTAGAGAGGGATAAATAAATGTTTGGTTGGTTGGCTAGATGACATATCGACTCGGTATCTATTTGTCATACTGTTGCTGGCTGGTAACCACCATGTAAGTAGCAAGCCAGCAACACCGTTTAACAACGAGCATTTTACGTGCGAACATCACGTTAAATTCGCGTCTGAACACGAGCAAGCATTTTACCAGGCATTCATAAATGCAATATTTAATTTCGACGCTGCGCTAAAAAGCTTGGCATAAAGTGCATACACACACATTGTTTTTATTTTGTATCTTTTATGTGGTTTTTGAAAAAAAACAGCCACATAAATATTGTACATGCTTTAAAAATATTAAACAAAGAAAAGTATAATGCTCTCGGAGAGCTATAACAATAAAGAGACTTCTCCACTTGTGGGGTTTGAATTT
Organism: Panzeria rudis; assembly: GCA_956483635.1. Lineage (NCBI taxonomy): Eukaryota > Metazoa > Arthropoda > Insecta > Diptera > Tachinidae > Panzeria > Panzeria rudis. The sequence continues at coordinate 31,856,481 of OY101450.1, forward strand.
TTTATTTTTTAATTTTTTTTCCATCTTCTGTTTTTATACATTTTCTCTGTTTGCTGTCTAGTCAAGTTAATAACTTGCATCGAACAGTGGGGCTCTTAATAGAAATGTTATAATAAAAATGTTTAAATATAAAATTGGTGGGTATAATGAATGCTATAGTATTTTAGGTCACAAGGACATTATGCTTCTCCTTTAAAACTATTTACACGCTGTTACAAATTGTACTTAAGACTTACATACATTTAACTTTCAAACTGACGCTTCGCGTGGTTAAAGTTCATTTTGTGGCTGTAGAATATAATTATATAAAGTTCCCGTTATACAAATGAATAGTGCTACCTACGTCAGGTCCTCCGTTTGCCTAAAGAGTGAGCGTGCTCGTTACCAACATGATTCTCATGGCCAGATACTCAGCACCGTGTCAGACTATTATGTATCCCGTACTCATTCAGATATGCTAGGCAGTACATGTCTACCCCCTGATCTTATCTCAAAAGAAGTTAAGCTCTTTATGGAAGGAGGCCCGTTGTAAGTTGGCAGATATTAATTACAATATTTATGAATGTGAGGTTTGTAGTATTATAGTATGTAAATGGGTGTACTTGCAGAAGTGTGACCTGTACCACATCGTGGTGGCAACTGCTAGCAGGCTCCTATTTGGTTTATGACTCACAAGCAATGCTGAAAGATCGTGCGACTGTACTAAAGATGCCTCCCGCGGAGAACAGTTCTGCACCTTGGTGACTAACTACACCTTGGTGCTTTGCTTCCTGGGGAAAAGGGTAATTGGTTTTCCAGAAAATACTTTTAGCCAATTATTCATAAAACTTATGTGTTACTACTCAATCTCTGCAATAACACATGTAAGTATCCAAAGAAAGTAGGTTAACATATGCGAGTCTGGTAGAAGGTGGATAGGCATCTTAGGTCTCGCCCAAAACCAAAGTCGATAGAAAGTTATTATCTTGGATTTTCATTGACTATTAACCTAACATTGCTACCACGGGTTCCGGTAGCCCCACAGACGATCTGGCTTCTAGAGAGTTAAAGGGATGAAACTTACCATTTATTTAATATTATCTTCCATGGAATGGATATGCTGAGGGATTTGCATCATTTCGTTTTATCCTCAATATGAAGGACAACTCTGTGACCGGTTGTTGTTTTTGCTGTCTTTCGGGAGTCCACGTTGTTCTGTGGTTGCCACCACGATGTTGGTTCAACGACTGATGCTCGGCCAATACTAGTTGCTTGGACTTCGGACAACCATGTAAGCCTCTTTATGTTGTTGCTAAACAAATGCTAAAAAAGAAGCTGCATCAAGTCGGATGCGGAGGAAGGACAGCATAGCTGTTGTCTATCTTTTAATAGACTTCTGGCTAGCTGGTTATTCTTTGGCTAAGAGTTTAGATAGCTCAAATAATCTAGCGAGGTGTCTATGCATGGAGGGCGATCCATCTGCAAGAACTTGCTACCTGTGTGTTCCTTGTAAGTCACACAGGTGGCTTCGAGTATGCCACGAGAGTGGTGGTAAACATTCACCTTCACACGGTGTTAAGAACACTTTGAGGTTGACCCAAAAGATGCAAAACAAATATCACCATTTGCAAACAAAAGTTTGTCTAACATAAAATTTCATTTTCAGTAAATGTTCTTTACTGAATCATTGAATTTTTTTTACTTTTAGTTAGGACGCAAACACCAAAAAAACCAACTTTCTGTACAGTAAACAAAACAACTCCCATGACAGCAATGATAGTAGAGGGAATGCAATGTCGGAATCCATACAATTAGTAGCAAACGTAAATTGTAACAATTTTGTTTACTGAAGATTTCTGAGTAAATCAATTTGTTGCGTTAATTCTAATTCATTTTAATGTTGTTGCATTAATTCTAATTTATTTGTTAGAGTCTGTAGGTATGACATATAACTTTGTTAAATGTGTTAAATGTTTAATGGATGATGATGTTATCATTTAAAACTTAAAAATATAAAAAGATTTCCTGACTCGGACAAAAAGTTCGTTGAATATATTAAAAAAATCCAGAAATTATTATTGTTTAATGCAGGAAACTTATTTTGTTTAGAATTTTTAAATATTTTTCGACAAATTGTTTTATAAAATATTTTAGACAAATTGTTTTATCAAAAATATATTGTGATATGTTACAGAAAATCCAGTAAATATTTTTTTGATTCAGTAAATTACCTTGTTTATAATTTGTAAATATATTTTGACAAATTATTTTATGGAATTGAACAATTTGCTTACTGGAGAAAAAAAATTGAAAATTGAATGAAATTGGTGAGAAATTTTTTTCTGTGTGGGTGCCGATCCAATGAACTTTCGTCATGCTATTCTGCTCGCTCAACATCGAGAGCGTGGGGCTCCATCTCTGAAATAACAGATCAACGGGTGTGCATATAGCTATCCAAAGGCTGGTTTACGCTAGTATATAGTTGAGGCAGCAGTTAAGGCCTTAACATGATCTAAAGCTGATAGAAGGATACAATTTTGCGATTTCGGGTTATCTTTGTGAGCTTAACCAGTAACCGGTAACACTAGCACCAGTAGCCCCACGTATGAGCAGCCATCACAAATAATGTTTGCAAGATCATTGTCCTACGGAATGGTGTTTGATGGCGGCCTTTGTTCTGACTCCCCGAGATGGAGCATGATTTCGTGAACGGCTATTGAAGAGGTCTCCTTCGGGAGTACAGGGGGTAGATGTAGTTGAAATCACTCCGAGGGAATGCTTGTTAAATGGCTGATACTCGGCTAGGCTTAGCGACTAGTCGGCTTTCTGCCATTCAAACACGTTTCTTTGTAATATTCCCTACTGCTCAGCATAAGCTCCTGGGGGTTATTATGTCAGATATAACGTCCCCTTTGTATTACCAATGAGAAGAAAAATAATATATAGGTAGAAGGATTGCAGAAGCAGTTAAAGCAGATATGTTGATGGAAAAATAGACCATTTTGTGTGAACGATAAAACCACCTGATGCTCCTAATCAAGAAACTTATTTCATTGATATTTCAGAAAGACCCCTAAATGCCAAGAATTGGATGTGCTTTTTCTCCAATGCAGGCCAGAGGCATAGTAAGTGGGTTTTATTTTCTTGTCATGTTTGTTTTGTACTTTTCTACACTAGTCATTCTAGCGGAAATGAAGTCTTTCTCCAAAAACTGGAAATTAATGATCCGTGACCGTAGCTGCGAGCATTCGTAGTTATAAACATAAGAATTTTAGACTTTAGTTTTTCTAATATGATTTTAAATTCTTTTGAAATATTAAAAAAAAAAATTTATACGGGAAAATAAGTAAAAATAGCGAAATTTTTCATCATTATCCCACTGTAGAATCAGTTTAGTGGGTGTTCTGTTTGTTGCTCTTCGTGGTGTAAGTGTAATGGCGTTAGCGTCCTAAATTTGTGGTCGTATTTCTGTATTGATTATTATATTTTATTACGTCGCAATTGCGTTTGCAAGTGTCATAAATTGATTTTGTATCCTCCTCTTCTCTACTATCCATACCTTCCACTCTTTGAGATATTTCGCTTTATGATTTGTTAGTTTTTTTTTTCAAAACAAAAATTAACTTTCATGCTCACATTTAGGGCGATTGTTAGGAAATTGTTACAATTAAAAAGGCTGTTAACAGTTTGTATGGCTAGTGGTTAGTGAAAGGTGGAGGTTTGTATGATTATCTGCATACATAGTTACTTGGATACATATTGTATGGATAGATATGTACAAATAATACAAAAGTTTTTTAATTAAGAGATTATTTTAATTAATTGCATTAATTTGAATTGTTTTTATGCAAAAATTAGGTTTTCGAAAATATAGTTATTTGTTTCGAAAATATATTTATTTGTTGTGGGTTAGCTAATTTGTATGCCTGCATTTCGTTGGGTGCTAATTAGGGTGATCGATTATTCGACATTTTCCAGAAACCGGTTTTCGAATAGTTCGACTTTTTGAAATTTAAAAAAACCGGTTACGGTTTTCAAAATTTAGAAAAAACCGGTCAACCGGTTTTTTTAGTGAGAAAATTATTATAAAAAAGTTTTAGCATTAATTTGCTTTATTAAAAAAAAAAAAGTTAATAGTTCATGTAAATACTATCCGCACAAAAATATAGCTATAAAAATAAGGCCAAGTTCCTATCCAAAAATTTCGGTCGTAAAAAGTACTGAGATCAAAATAAGGACCAAGTTCTTGATAGGTACAATACCATCTCATTTCTAGGCAACCTGTTAGCTTGGCAATATTTTTTTTTGCCTTTCTAATATGGAAAAGAGTTATGGGAAAAATGTTGCCAAGCTTACAGGTTGAAATTTAACATATGAGGTTACCTCTGTAGGGAGACCTTATGTTTCAAGTTTCATTATTTTATGATAAAGTGGACCAAAGTTATGAGGGGGGTAAAAACAGCTCGAATGGTTACATGTAAATATACACACTGTGTGGTCGGAACTTGTCCTGGCGTACTACCGTGTGCCTAGACCCGCACAAAAATATAGCTATGAAAATAAAGCGAAGTTCCTATCCAAAAATTTCGACCGTTCAAAGTACTGAGATCAAAATGAGGATCAAGTTCTTGGCGATACCATCTCATTTCTAGGCAACTAACTAACTTAGCAATATTTTTCCCAATATTAGATGTAAAAAAATATTGCCAAGCTAGCAGGTTGCGTAAAAATGAAATGTTGCTGTACATATCAAGAACTTGGTCCTCATTTTTATTTATTTATTTATTTATTAACGGACGAAATTTTTATATAGGAGCTTGGCCTTATTTTCACATTTCTGTTTTTGTGCGGATCTGGCTTCATTTTTCAAAGCTTTTGTTTGGTATACTTCGCATCGATATAATTTCCTATAATTTCCGAATTGACAATTATAGTGTCTCTTACTAAAAATAACACTTCCAGTATTTATTAATCAAAGTCCGAAAAATATAATAGGAAACCTAGTGCACATATTTGCATATTTTCTAATTCTTTATTTCTTGACATTCATATCACTAAAGAGTCAAATAGACTACGCAAGCGACTAGCCAAACATGGTAGAAATTTACTTTTGTACAAGTCTGTTGTGTAATAGATGGGGATGTTTTCGTGTTGACAAGGGGCTTGGCAGGACGTTTGAAGAAAAATCAAACAATTTAAATATTTTGACTGTCATATTGAATTTGTGGTAAGCTGCTTGTACAGTCTGTTGTGAAGTTGCTTCATATGCAACAAAATTTCCATAAGAGTGAGGTCGTCGTCGAAAATTTAAATTTGTGATTAAGGTGAGAAATCTATACTTGTACGAGCTAGTTTTGTGTAATCTGTGTATAAATGAAAAAAACTATGTTTGGCAAGCAGCTTCCAAAGTTTGTTTTGGCCTTAAAGCGCAGTATTCACGGTCAAAATGCATGACACAATCATCGTGTACGTATGGATTCTATGATAAGTTAAACTCAGATCATCTTATAATCAACCAAAAGTCAAACTAAATATAAAAATATTTTTATGTAGAGAGTTTGAAAGCTCTAAGTATGAAACACTACTATATGAGCTTACCTTTCTATTGTCTTTCTTTAGTACATGCATGACCTATTACAAATACACGTTCAAATACAAGCTTCATGCAAGCGAAAAATTAAAAAATTTTGATTTTGTTTCAAGCATCGTCGGTGTGACGCATACAACAAAATTTCACTAGTACTGCTATAAAGCAGGTCATACATTTTGACCGTGAATATTGCGCTTATAATACATGAACACTGTTCATTGAACAGCAATACAAAAAAAAACAAGCATTTTTTGTCTACGATGAAGGTCACACTCCATATAAAATATGGAGTTTGACGGCCATTCTACATCACAATGCCAGTTTAATTCGTCTCTGCTACCACCTTATAAAATTAATTCGCCTTAATTTCATGTTTCACTAAATGTTGTTGAAAAAAATACTTGGGAAAATCAACAGTAAAAGTTCGTCTAAGTTTTAATATAGTAAAAAATTATAAAATATACCAATCAAAAAGTATTCGACTTGGCCGGTTTTTTAATTTAAAAAAAACCGGACTATTCGATATTCGAAAAATCAACATTTTGAAAAAACCGACAACCGTGTGGCGAAAAAAACCGGTTCAAAAACCGGTTGAAAAACCGAGTCGATCACCCTAGTGCTAATGCCTACTCATCAGTAGATCTTTAACCATCATCTTTAAAAAGTTTTCAAACCAGTGGTGCATTTTAGGCTTTTTTGTTTTGGGCCAAATTGATGATTTCAAAAGGCCGAAATACCTTCGATAGGGCCAAAAAATTTTTTTGAAATATATTTGATTACAAGATTTTTATTTATATAAAAACAAAAATAATGGTAATATAGTACATGTGTTTTATATTATTTAGAACAAAAGCAAAAATCAACCACAAAAATTTACATTGCTTAAAAGTAGTTTTTGTTAAAGTTATATTAAACTAAATACATATATCCAAAGAAATTTAATTATTTTGGGTTGAGTTCGGTTTTAATTTAATTTTTCAATTAAATTATATTTTTATTTAGAGATAAATGTAAAGCATATAAACAAAGAAAATTTTGGACTGCACGGAGGGTTGAACTGACGTTTCGATAGCTCCCGCTAATCTCTTCAGAAACCGACTTTGGTCGAGTGGTCAAGCGGAAGAGAATTCAGTTCAACCCTTCGTGCAGTCAAAAATTTTCTTTGTCTATATGCTTCACATTTATCTCTAAATAAAAATATTTAATTGAAAAATTAAATTAAAACCGAACTCAAACCAAAATAATTAAATTTCTTTGGATATAAACTCATACAGTTCGACTAAACTCATAACTTAATTAAATACATATTTTATATGTAGTTTAAAAAAATAAAATTTTAGCTTATGGTTGTATCAAATAAGTTAATATTGTTTTAAATAATTGTGAACCTTAATTAGCTTACGACAAAAAACTCATGCTTATTTAATTAGTTTCATTTAATCATAACATTATTAGCACTCATATTAAGAGCAACATGGTTGAATTTAACAATATTATTATCAAAAAATTCGAGTTACAGTCATGGTATATTTAAAAATTCAACAACAGTATGGTTCTATAACAATAAAATATGGTTTTTTACCATAATATTTTAAAACAGTTTACTTGCAATCAAGCTTTGGTTACAAAAGATTCATGGCTCTCTCTGCTTCCAAAAAAGTTTTGGTTCTATCTGTTGGTTGAATGCTATTTTGTCAGTTTTTTTTTATTTTTTGAGAGCTGTTGGTTTGTTTTTGTGTGTCGCTTGGTTTGAAAAAAAGTTGAAGAACAAAAAAAAATAAATTACAAATATCAAAAACTGATAAATGCTTGCAATTAATATTCGGCCGTGTTGTGAAAACCATTTAAAAACGAAAAACAGTGTTCCTTAATCCGAAACTTTAGTACATTCGTAGCTTAGTTCGGATAAAATATCTCATATGTCTGAAACATAAAAATCAACTGAAAAGTTGCAATATTTCAAGTTGCAATATTTCAAAACGAAATGGTTTTCAGAACGTGCCCGATTTTAAATAAGACATGTGTCAGTAAGTATGTATGTATATATCTATGTGAGAATAGGTAATACTTTTTATTTCAGATTCCACACACTGACCAGTTAAAAAAATAAAAATTTAACCATATATATGATTGTTTTGAACCATATATGTGGTTATTTCAAACCATATATTGTAATTTTGAACCATATATATGGTTCTTTTAAACCATAATATGGTTGTTTTAACCATATTATATGTAAAACAGATTTTTTTAAACCATATATTCAATCACAGTATGTTGCTCTTCGATTATGGTTGCCACAACCATGTTTTTTCTTTGCGTGAATGCACATTATTTGCATTTCGGGTTTCTTTACGGAAGTCCAAACGGCGGAAGGGATAAAACTATATCCGGCTTCGATACACTTTCCGATTTTATATTGAAGATCGTAGAGAGTTGTCCAAACAGGAAAGTTGTTGCTGTTGGTGATTTCAATGTTCAGAATTTATCTTGGCTTCGCAATTTGAGTCACACGACTACATAAGGCCAGTACGTTGAGCTATTCGCCCCGTACAACCATGTTGACCAATTACGTGCGTTGAAGGGCGCCAAAGCAATACTTTTGACCTTTTTATCACTTCACACCTTGCACCTCTAGGTAACTCGGATCATTGCACCATTTCTGCTTTATTTTTGGTCTCAGAAATTCGTAACGTTTCACGGACAGCTACGAAACGTCAATGCCATGACAGAAATGGTTGTAAGTATCATTTTTCTGGGAATGCAGACTTTCATTCCATCAAAGCGAATTTCGACTAAGCCCCGAACGAAGTCTTGGTTTAAGCAGGCTTGCTAAACTGCGGTCAGGTCCAGGGAGGAAGCATTCAGTATCTGGCGTAGTAACAAAAAACGCAGACACTGATTTGCTGCGCAAAACGGCGAATCTTTACATACCAGAGTACTAAGGCGTGAAAAGACTTTGTACGAGCAGCGTCTTCGTGCTAAAGTCTTTGCTACCACTCGGTGTAGCAAGAGCTTTTGGTCATTCGCTAAAAGCGTAAAATATTCACTGACCCGGCTGATAAAGCTAACTTTCTGGCTGAATTATTTGCAAGTAATTTTTGCTTGACGGAAAGCAATTAACCACTGCCAACGCTTGATAGAGTATCTGTAAATATCCCAAAGATATTCTTTCGTGATCGTGCAGTTAAAGAGGTTTTAGCGGATCTCCACATAAATACGTTTCCTGTATCGGATGGTATTCCGGCATTGGTGTTGAAGCAGCGCTCATCGACGCTAGTACGTCCGTTGGCAACCCTTTTCAGCACTTAGTACCATGCTGGTTAATTCTAATAGTGTTAGAAGGCTGCCAGTGTAACGGCAATCTCCAAAGAGGGAGAGGCTAGCTCCTGATTACCGCCCAATCACAATATGGTTTGCACTTTCTAAAGGAATGGAAATTATGGTGAATTTCTGTCTTGTGAGGTATTTGGAGTGGAACAGTTTACTCAGCGACCGCCAGTATTGCTTTCGTAGATTACGCTCTACGGTTGACTTACTGGCACTGCTTTCGGAAAAGTGGTGTCACTCCATACACCATTTTGGCGAGATTAAGGTGGCGGCTCTAGATATTTCTAAAGCGTTTGATAGAGTGTTGCATGGTGCTCTTTTGTCAAAACTTGTTGGTTTTGGTGTCGGTGATGACTGCTCTCGATTTATATTGAGCTTTCTCAGCGATCGTATTATACGAGTGGTTACAGATGAGATCTCATCAAACGAGTTAAATTATTAATATACCGCAAGGTTCCGTCCTTTCTCCTACGCTATTTCTTATTTTTCTCTGTCAAACTTCCAATCGTATCTATTCTTTTGCAGATGATAACTACATTTACCCTTCATATTCATTCAGTACTAGCCCAAGCCTGTCGGAGATCGGGGCAATGAGGCAAAACACGAATGATACACTTTGTCGACGTTTAGACGATGCAAGTCTTATTGATCAGCTTCTTATTCAGCTGTGAGAAAGACATAGAAATGAATACACATTTCTCTCTTCTGTTCTCTGTCAATAAGACTTGCAGTGTAAACTGGGACTTTATAACGATCTTATAACAATCTCTGAATGGGGTCGTGTGAATATGATCGATTTTAATGCTTGTAAGACCCAATGTTGTATGCTCACGCGCAGACGCATGATCGAACTTGCTGATCTATCTGTAATTATTAATGGTGTTACGTTCGATGTGATCGGTCCACATTTTTCAAGTCCCAAAAGAAGCATTCAAGTGCCTCGGTTTCTTAAGACGTCGTAAAAGATACTTCACTCCATCTGATCTCCTCAATATATATCCGACTGAAAATGCAATACAACTCTCATGTATGGGCCGGTGCTTCAGTCTATTTTAAATTTACTCGACCGCGTACTGGAGAGGGCGAAGAAACTCACTGGCGACAAGAGGGTAGCCAACACTATTGACTTGCCGGGGCATCGGCGCAATGTGTGGTGTATTTCGTTGTTTTATCGTTACTACAATAGAATGTGTTCTGATGATTAAATCGGGGTACTTGTTCCCAAAAACCGCTCTTCTTTGCGAACAGCACGTTCTTCATTAAGAGCACATTCCTTTGTGTTGGATACGCCAATGAATCGTACTACGCATTATGCCAATAAACACTACTCCCTCTATCCTCTTCCCCATAACCAATTTTCGTAATTCCGGCACAATACATTTTATGAGTAGGGGTCATACCTGAGTGCTGATCCTAGATAAAAAAAGGTGCTGATGTAATATGAGATTGCACAGCTCAAACACTCTAGCATGGCGTTTATGCGTGGTGGGTGGTCCATATACAAGAAATTACAACCTATGCAAGTTACACAGGTACCAGGGGCGGTGGTGAACGCTCTATTTCACATCGTGTTAAGAGCAGCATCAAGTTAGGCCTAAAAGCGTACTACCGTTAATTTTGAACATTTCTGCCTTTTATTGCTTAATTCGAACACAACACGTAATCTAGGTCGACTTTTTCCGCTAATTTTACCGCGTGGTATGAACTCCTCCGAGGACTACCGCCATTGCATAGACGTGCATGCATGTTTTATTTTCTCTTTGCAATCAAAATTGTGTGGATCCGCCATTTGTGGCAAATACGTACTTAATTCCACTACCAAGTGAGTAGTGATTTTTCAAAATGGTTTATTTCCATGTTAAGCCATTTTTAAGATATGTTTACAGTAACTTATTTTTTAATGCCTCTAGTGTTATAGAGTATTTTGATTTAATATTCTGACCCGCTTCAAGAAGTTATTCTATATAACTTGTTTGTATCAATTTCAAAAAGCAAAAAAAAAAACATTTGGAGACGTGCCCTTTTGTTGTAGAACATTTGGAAATGTACCGGTTAATTGAAATGTATCGTGGATATGTAAGTCTGTGATTATCACACCTAGTTTATAAGGTTGTCCGAGTCGTGAAAGGCATATGCAGTGGCCGTAGGCGATATAAATAAGTAAGCACTTAGAGCGACTATAGAAAAAAATAATTATTTTTTGTATCAAACTAACAATTTGGTGGAAATGTGACTTTTTGTACTGAACTGTGCGTTTTATCGACAGAAATTCTTTGCAACGGATTTTGATCTAGAGGATATAGTAAAGCATAACAAAGGCGATGGCGTTCTTAGGTTTGTTCAAGGGATAAGCCCTTTTGAAAATTCACTCAAGTCTATATCAAGCCTCCACGATACCACAAACAAAACGTGAGTACATCTCATGCGGACCTTATCGTATGGGCTGCACTGGCTTTTAAAGCTTCCTCCTTTGCCCCTGATTTATGTATGAAATGTATGTATGAAGATACATACATACATAAATAAGTAAATACAGTGCGAGCTCGATGATCGCAACCACCTATTATCGCAACTGCTCGTTGTTTGCAACCACCAAAATTTTTGCATTGAAGTCTCTATAAGCGCAACTATCAGTCTCGGTTATCGCAACTTTAATACAGAAATGTGATTGTTCGATTGTTTGCTTTTCTACGTCGCCTTTGGACATAGAAAAGATGCAAAAACTACAAAGTACAAACATACATACGTTTGTTTACTATTTTTTTTTCGTGTGTACAGCGGCACGGCAAGTTATTCGTTATTTTACAGTTAGTTTTTTATTCTGCTTTGGGTTCTTTTATGCATAGTTAGTATGAACTATTTTTGCGTGCACTACAGATCACTCAATAGTAATGGGTTTAATAAAGAAAGTTGTGAAGTTATCAATAAAACAAACGACTGACATTTTGGAAAAGCTTAAAAATGGAGACTGTGAAATCAATTTGTTTGCATTATAATGTTAATAAATCAACCGTTTGCAGAATAAAACAAAATGAAAAGAATATAAAAAAATTCATAAGTGCAACTGAGTCTGGTCCTGGTAAACGCATGAATCTAAGGTGTGCTGAAAAAAGTTGCAGAGCACAAAGAAACAGACAAGTATAACAAGATTTTTTACAACAAATTCGAATACATAAACAATACCAATCTCTACAAAACCCATTGAACCCAATTCATTCCATCTCTCTAAAGCCAGTAATAAACTGTTTCTTTTCATGAATTTTATTTTTAAGTTTTTTTTAAGGCGAATTTTTGAAGTTTCTATTTAATTTTCATATCAATAAATAATTACATACATTATGTATTAAAAATTGAGCTTTTACTTTATATGTAAAATTGGGGGTCGGTTATCGCAACTTTTGCGATTATCGCAACCGGCTGTGGCAGAATTAGTTGCGATCATCGAGCTCGCACTGTATGTACATATATATGAATTCTATTAAATACATACATGTGTACATACTTAATTTCTGCTAAAAATAATTGTTTTTTTTACTTTAACGTGTTACCATGTCATCCAGGTATTGTTTTCTTAAAACATTGAACTTTTTTCTACTTCTTTTCACCTACAAAATAACAACGACATCAACAGCAATTTCTGTCTACAGCCACCAACTTTTAAACATTGTCTCCCAGTAAAAATAAAACAAAATCAAATTCAAAACAACAACATACTACAATTTTAAATTTTCTAATACAATTTTTTTTATAGATTTTGTTTTGTTTTATTGTTGTTTTTTATAGTACGTATTTCGAATTTTTCTAAACATACGAATGAAAAAATAAACAGCAACAAATTTTATTATTGAAATAAACAGTACAACAAACTGCTTGTTAAACAAAATGGGGAACAAAAACAATAAGATAAAGAGAGAGCGAGAGAGAGAGAGAACTACAAGAGTACTGACGAATACCGTTTGCTTTGCTCAAAAATCAAAAGAAATACAATAAAACAAAATGAAATTGATGAAGAGCTTCTTCGTATGTAAATACATACTTACGTTTTTCCTAATCGTATGATTATTTTTTTCTGTTTTCTGTTATATGAAAATAAAGTGGTTGTTGTAGCTGTTTTTTTTTTGTTGCTCTAACCCACATTGCAGAAATAGTTGGACAACTAAGTTCGTTGCCAATAATTGCTGATAGCCTGATCCAATACGTTGTTTAGGTTTGTTCGTACGTCTGACGACGTCGGTTTCTGACAATGAAGCCAGAAAGAAAACACAACGTGCAGCTGAAATTAAAGTGAACGAACCACATGTACTGCAAACAAAATTTTGTACATTGCTTTACGTACGAAATATACGAGAGCATAGAGATATCAAACGTACCCCAACATTATTCAAGTTTTTCTCATATTTTTCAGTTTGGTCCAACCAATCAACCAACCAACAATTGTTTGAACCTAATGTTACAAACTGAATGGAATCAAATAATGACTCGCTACTGCTGCAAGCATTTTAGTAGAAAATTATAGAAATTTATAGAAGGTTTGTTGTTCATTTTACAGTTTAACCCACAATTATAATTCATTTATTTTACGAAAATTATTGACTACTCATATGGCTGTTGGGCTTATGTTGTTTGTTTAATGAAATAAATTTGTGCAACAATGTTGCAAGTATATTGTTCTTATGAGCTTTTTATAATCACATGTACATACATATATGCCGCCTAGTGTAAATAAACATAAAATAAACTACTTTTTATTTAATTTTAAAGCAGTATTTCTGACACGCCTCAGGAAATTAATTTTAATTTTTATTGAGACTTTTCAATCTTCAACAGTACCCAATTAATGACATTATATTTGGAATAATATAATTCTAAAAGGGAACTGATGCGAATATCGGTCTTAGCTGGACAGGTGGTAAAGGTTCTTATAAGTTCGAACACCCCGGTCTTTGGAGACTTACTGGTGTAGACCTAAGGAAAACTCACTAGAAAAATATCACATTAGCTTATTAAGAATAATCGTAGAGTAATCAATCGTACATTCGGTGCAATCAGCATAGACGTGATCTGGAAATGCCTTTACAATGTGGGTGTACCCGATAAAATCCTCACCATGATACGAATGCCTCAATATGATGCTGAATGTAAAGCTAGCGATATACCCTTCTTTTCTAAGAAACAAACACAACTCCAAAGTCCTTTACTTGGACTTTGACAAGACGTTTGAAACTGTTGTGGCCAACAGATGGAATGGTGATGAAATGGCACCCCGATATTCCTTTGGAACTGGCACTATCAAGTATAAGTGTGGGACTCGTAGGATCAAGGACTAATTACTACGAGTCCTTGCGAAAAGCTTCTACCATTTTTCAATCGGAAGTTTATGCTATTGAGAGATACGCACAATTTAATAATGACAGGGGCTACCGAGGGAGAGAAACAGCCACCTGCTCGGATAGGTGGTAGGAAACGAAAATGCAGACAGAATGGCCAGAAGGGGGCTACGCCCATGGTTGGAACAGAACCGTTATGCAGACTCGGATTGGATAAAATCCGGGAAGATATATCGAAAGAGATCACGAGTACCAGGGAAGACCTCTGGTTCAATCTCCCTGGATTGAGGCATGTAAAGCTAATGATAGGATCGTATAACCAAAAGTAAAAACATTCTAAGAATGCTCACAGGTTTCCTCACAGGCCATTCCAGACTGCCGAAACATCTCTACAGACTTGGCATTGAGAGTAACAACCTCTGCAGACTCTGTAATTATGAGGATGGAACTGCAGAGCATATTCTGAAGGACTGTGAATCGTTATGCAACAGAATATACATATAGCCAATTGGGCATGCACCTATTAGAGGATTGGGAACTCCCAACACTAGATCCACTGGCTCAGGAGAGTAGGTCTAGATGAGGTGCTCTAGCACCTGGCAAGGGATACAACAGATCTTCTTCGGTCGCTGTGTTTGATGTCACACACTGATATAAAAATATAATTTAATTGAAAAATTAAATTAAAACCAAACTCAAGCCAAAATATATAAAATTTCTTTGGATATAAACCATAGTCGCTCATACTGGCACCAGAGTACCGAACATTATTCGGCTCGTATATGTATACAGCCGAATGAAAACAGATGTACTCCCTAAAGAGTAAAAAATAAATAACAACTTCATTCAGCTGTATGAAAGATTGTTTTTTTACCTTGTTGTTTTTCTTCTTAATAAGCACACAGTGGAATACTACTAACACATATTCATAAGAACTAATAGTAAATTAAAAACTCTTTTCTCTCGATGGCCAGCACTGATATAAACCCATAGAGTTCGACTAAACTCATAACTTAATTGTTAAACTCTAAAGGCACCTAGCAAAAGGATGTACATGTTCAAATAAAACTGAACAAACAAACATTCACACACACTAGTACTTGTAATTATCAATGATAATTCATACTAGAATAGAGAAATAATAAAAAGAAGCTTAACACAAGACAAAGAAAAAAGCTAAATATCAATAACTATCAAATGAAATACAGGTCTAAGAGTGATATTATGAATTGATTAAAGGTAGATGATATTCAGCTCTTGACTGCAAACACCCGAATTTGGTCGAGTGGTCTAAGCGGTAAAGAACTCTGATGAGATTAGCGGGAGCTATCGAAACGTCAGTTCAACCCTCCGCGCAGTCAAAATTTTCTTTGTCTACATGCTTCACATTTATCTCTAAATAAAAATATAATTTAATTCACAAATTAAATTAAAACCGAACTCAAGCCAAAATAATTAAAATTTCTTTGGATATGAACCCATACAGTTGATAAAAAAAAGTTCAACAGATTAGATGACCAAGGAGTTGGAATAAAAATTAAATTTCATAAAACGACGATTTTGGGAATATCAATCAATAACAATACTTTAGCAATTGTGATATTTGGTAATAACATTGAGAATGGTAGAATGGTAGGCAGTGTAATATGCAGACGCTAAAACTCCTAAAACGAGTGTGTTAATATTCTCAGAAAAAAATTGGGCATCCGGTAAAATATTTTCGCTCAATCTGTAACTATTTGTCTATGCCACCTCAATCCGACATTAAAAATTGGGACATGACATCACATTACTATTCTTTAAGGCTAGCAAATTGGAAGAGACCGTTGACAGTAGTAAATAGTTATCGATGACGAATAGAAAAATTAAAATTTTTAAGTGTTGAGTTGACGTGATGTTGCGACAAAAAAAAATAACGGGGACTAGCTGTTGCTCTCTCGTATACCTGTCCGACAAAAGATTTGTTGTAAAACTCTCGGATACATCTTCTATGTTGTCTTGTCATGGGGAGAACGTGCTTCTTATTATCTATACGGTTGGATGGAAGCCGGATTTTGGAGTGAGAGAAGCCGAGTTATCCCCCGTTACCAGCAGAGGATAAAGTTTAGGTTAATTGAAAATTGTAGCGGACCATAGACTTATATATCGGCCATTAAAACATATCTAAACTTGCTCGATAACGAGATTAAAAAAAGTAACTCGGAAATTTTGAGGCGTTATGCAGCCCATTCCTAGAAGACTTAGCTAAAATATCATACCGTTATATCAGGAGCAGAAAAAATGAATTTTTGTGGAATTGACTTGGCGCTGAACCATAACGGAAGTTTTAGAAGGACCTTCTATCTTTCTTCATATTCGTTTTTCATCTATTACAAAGCGGAAATCAACCATAATACGAATTCTTCAATATGATGCCTCAAAATGTCTGATAGCCTGTGCAACTTAACCTAACCTCAGATATATAAAAAGCACAATATTAGGCCATTTATTGCAACAGTTTAGTCGGTCGACGTTTATGAAAGTGAGACTTGAAACGTTATGACCATTATATGCGAAAATTCTGACCACTTCGCGGATTAACTATGATCTGCTCCAATTATGAAACATGCCGCCTATACCTATAGATACTAAAATTCGACGATGATAGTGAAAATGGATCGATAACACTCTTATAAAAGATAATTCAGATATCGTTAAGGTAATTTTCCAAAAGAATCCACAGGAATGTAGGAAGTGAGGACACCTAAGGACTATCTAGCGAAGATCAGTTCCAGAGGACTTCAGAAGCCTACAGAGCTTGTTTTATAATATCCAACTGTAGTTAATAAAAACTCAAACATGAGTGATGCACTTTGTTAACTCTAAATACATTAACTACAATAACACTGTACAATACGAAAAAAATTACGGGGTTCGGTAAACCGATTCTTTTAGAGGAGATAAAAAAAAAGAAAAATATATGTGTGCCGGAATTTTATTTTAAGGGGCTTAAGGTATCCCCCTTTTGGACTGCTCATACATGAAACTATGTGTTCCTTACATCTGAGGTGTAGGGTATGTTGAGCAACTTTGTGGAAAATATTAGGGCAGCTAAAAAAAGCTGTCAAAAGACTCCCCTTTAGCGGCGATGTAGGGGGCTGAACTGTTGTACAAAAGTATTCGCCATAGTACTGTACTATAGGTCTTTAAAGAGACCCCACCTCCAGACTTAGAACGCACGCTAAAAATCATTAAAAACTTAAAAGGTATTTAAGTGTTAATTTCTTACTTATTCACAATTCGTACTCGGCATAGAAAATCTTGTAAGCCTTACGTTTAAGGTATGAGATGTGTTCAGCTTTTTTACGTACAAGACCACTAGAACATTTTTGTAGAACATTTTATCCCCACTTTCCCCCTCTCTAGATATGTTTTTTACGATTTGTTAGAAAAGAGCCAACAATGGCCGTTGTGTGGGAGAGTTAGAGGGTTAATATGTTGTACAAAAATATTTGTCTTAATATTTGCTACAAAGTTGCTTAACATACCCTACACCTCAGATGTAAAGAACACATAGTTTCTTGTAGCGATATGCTGCATGATCAGGTCAAAAGGAGGGAAACGTCGAGAAACGCCAACAATACTAACAACTACACATTAGAGGGCTGCACAAATATACTTGTATGTATATTGTGTGTGTATGTTTTTTTGTATGTGTGGATATACATACATGTACTATACCTTTAATCGGCAAACACATTCTATTACATTTTGCGCCAGTATGGTTTTTATGCAACTATCGCTCTTACAAAATTTTTGTGAGGGTATATCAAGCAATAGCAAGAAACAAGCAACAACACAAACTGCTTGTTTGAATGTTCAAGCGAAACTGGTTAATATTTTTTACTTTTAACTAGTTCGTGTGAGTACATACGTGAGAGAGTAAAATTGTAAAAAGGCACATTTGCTATGTTTTGCCGGTTGATGACCAAAAATATTTTACAGCTGTATTGCTGAGAGAATTTTGAAGTACAGTAACACGATAAAGTAAACGCAACGATTTTCATTAAATTTTATCACAAGAAATTATGTTGGTCGCAAAAATTTTAAATAATGCAGTTCACACTAAATTTGCTATTAGTTTACTTGGTAAAATGGAGAAATTTTTAATACATTTTGCCCCAATCCGCTAAGTTTTTCCAAAAATATATGTTTATTTTTAGCAAAAAGCACTTTCTTTTCCATCATCTTTTATTTTACACAGTGTATGTGGCGAAATACCAACACAGCTACTACGCATATACGCATATACTCTCGCATTAACGACTAAATAAAGAGTATAAAAAGAAATGAGATATTGCTTCTAAACAATTGTTTGGTAAAATCGGCATATTTGATTTACATACACAAACAAACATGCATACGAGTACATTCGAGTATACTTGTGCAGCCCTCTACTGCACAGTTGTAGAAGGTCTAACCGCCTGTTATGACTTGTTTCTAAATAACTGTAAATATTTTATGTTTTTAATTTATACTAATTATTCCTTGAGTTTATTCAAGGCGAATTCATAACAGGTGGCGTTATCAGCACAGCTGATTGTTCAAGGAACTGCAAAACTTTCCTTATACATTTTTTTATTTAAATAAATTGAAAAAACTTTAATGTAAATTTGTTAATTTGTTTTGACAATTCCTTGAACAAAAAAGTTGCTTTGTTGTATCAATTCGCCGATGACTATACCTTATTGATCTACCCTGAGTTTATTGATTGTATTTTATTTAAAAAAGAAAAAAAAAATAATAATAATTGTAAAAACTTGAATTTTCAATATTTTAAAAAACAATTAAATATTAAAATTGAAATTAAATATTCGAAACAAATTCCTGTACTACACCACCGTGTCTTAGCTCATTTGGATTCAAGAACTAAAATTATACTCTGATAATGCACCGCCGAAAGAATGAATAATAATAGTTTTTTTCTATGTAAAGTAGTTTATAAACTCGTTTATATGCTTTCTAATGTTTGTTCCTCCAGAACTCCACCATTTATAGATTGACTTATAATCGATCGAAACTGGCAAATTGGTCACATTGTTTTAAATATTTTATTCGAGGGTTTCTGAAAAAAAATATTATTCTAATTATGTGTTTAGTCGAACTATATGAGTTTTAATCCAAAGAAATTATAGTTGTCTATGACGAGAACCAAATAATGGTGATTTTCTAAAACCACAAAAAAAACAAGCTTAAGTAAAATAAGAAAAAGCTTAATGCACATTGGTTTACGGTTTGATATTTATCTGCTTGTCTTTGTGGGTCATAGTGGCCCCGAGTGTAAAAAGGCCTCTGATGATGGGATCGTGGTTGTTCCCGAAAATGCCATGATGTTAAGTTCCACCCTTATAAAAGTCAAGAATTTGTCTTTGTCTTTTCAATTATTACGTGCTTTGAAAAATCTTTTCTTAATAAAAATAATTTAATTGTAAAATTAAATTCAACGAACTTAAGAAAGATTATTTTATTAAGAAATATTATTTGAATAAGTTCGTTACGTTTAGGGCTCTGCAAATCGAAGAGTAATTATTTAGAAACACATGCATCCACAATGCATCGCTATTTGATGCAGATTTCGGACTAGAAAGTGTTTCTGTATTTCAATGTGAAAAAATTGCTTTTTCTAATGAAATGTTCCAAATATTCAATGGTCAAACATAGATAGAAGCCGATGAAAATGTTTTGGCGGCGGCGATGGCATATTCAGAATTGAGTATGAAAACTAACCTATTAAAAGCAGCGTAATAAAGGATGGTTAAATTTTAAGGGCCGATGTTGAATGTGAACCACACCTAAACGTAAAGTTTTTCTGCATTTATTTCATTTGACATTTGCCAATTTCAGACTAACTCAATTTGAACCATGGGAAGATACACAATCGAGCAAAGCATTAAAGTTATTCAGGCTTATTACGAAAATGGGCGTTCAAATCAAAATGCATATCGTGCACTTCGTGATTTTTTCGGTCAATTTAATCGTAAAAATGTGCGTACAATCGGAAAAATTGTGCAAAAAATTTGAGCAAACCGAGTCTGTAGGAGATGCGAAAACACCAGTGCATGCTCGTACAGCTCGTTTAATGCGGTTTATGGGCTGGCGGCATCATCCGACCGTATTTTTTTCCACAATGAGGCCGGTCAGGCAGTTACTGTGAATGATGTTCGCTATCGTTAGATGATAACGAACTTTTTATGGCGCGAATTGGAAGATATGGATGTGGACAATATGTGGTTTCAACAGGACGGTGCCACTTAGCACACAGCTAACGATACAATGGCTCTTTTGCGCGTAAAATACAATGGCCGTGTTATCTCACGTGATGGCGATGTCAATTGGCCGCCAAGATCATGTGATTTGGTACCGTTGGACTTCTTTCTTTGGTGTTATTTGAAAGAAAAGGTGTACGTCGATAAGCCAGCAACAATTCAAGAGCTAAAGGATGAGATAATTCGGCACATTAACGGCATAGAACCTTAATTATGCCTCAGCGTCATAGAAAACTTGGACCATCGGATGGTGGTGTGCCGCCGAGGTCGCGGCGTCCATTTGGCCGATATTTTGTTCCATACATAAGTGAACCATACCATATTATCATAATAAAAAGAAATGACAATAATTTCGTAAATAATTTGTGTTTTATCCAAAATCAACATCGTCCCTTAAAATTTAACCACCCTTTGGAAGTTGTGGATATTTTGGCCTTTTTGGGGAAACTCCTCTTTCCCTCCCTTTGAATCCGAGCCTGTTATTACTAACTACACTAAAATAAATAAATATGTATAGAAATTTAATTATTTTGTCTTGAGTTCGGTTTCAATTTAATTCCTCAATTAAATTATATGTTTATTTAGAGAAAAATGTGAAGTATGTAGACAAAAAAAAAAATTTGAATGCGTGGAGGGTTGAACTTGCATGTTTCGCGACCTCCCGGTCTATTCATCAGAGTTCTTTAGCGCTTAGGCCACTTGACTAAAGTCGGTAGTTTCCAGTCTAGTAATTGAAAAATTAAATTAAACCCGAACTCAAGCCAAATTATTTAATTAAATTTTTTGTATTTCATCCTTACAGTTCCGCTAAAATTCATAATTTAATTGTTATAAACTCTAAAGGGAGTTAGCTAAGAATGTAAAAAACAAACATTGACACACTAGTATTCGTAATTACCCATGGTAAAACATACTAGAATAGAGAAAAAACAAGAAGCTTAACAAAAAGACATAAATAAAAATAGTGAATATCAATATATATCAAATGAAAATGCTGAAAAACAACTATTCTGAGAGTGACAGCAAGAATTAATTCAAGGTAAATGATATTCAACTTGACTGAGAACTACCAACTTTGGTCGAGAAGTCTAAGCGGTAAAGAACTCTGCTGAGTAGACCGAGAGGTCTTGTAACATGTAAAATCAACCCTCCGCGCAGTCAAAGTTTTCCTTGTCTACTGCTTCACACTTTTCTCAAAATAAAAATATAAGTTAATTGAAAAATTTAATTAAAACCGAACTCAAGCCAAAATAATTCAATTTCTTTGGATTTAACCCTAGCAGTTCGACTAAAATTATAATAACTTAATTGTTATAAATAAATATGTATATAAGTAAGGAAAAAGTCGCAAAAGTTTTGAAAACGTAGCAAAATCACAATAAAAGTAACGAACAAAAGTTAGAAGCCCTCAATAATATTGCAAATTGCAGTTTTAGTCTCACAACGGTAACCCTGGTTTGAGTCTCTCCTTTAATTGATGTTATTGTATATCTTCTTAGATGTGTATGTTTGCTATAGATTGTCTGAGCATTGGTGTTGTATACTTATGTTGTATTGTTGTCAGAATGCCAGATTATTTGATTTATTAACATCTTGCCGTTTCTTTCTCATGAAAACAAAAATCCTATATCTGCTTAGAAAGTAAGATTTTTTGACATATCTATCCGATTCCCTTACATTTTGGAAGATGTCATAAAATTATAGTTTCTACGCGTGTAGCAGATGAAAAAAAATATTTATATTTTATGAGCCATTGACTAACTAAGCAGGATAGCACATTCATGAGATATTGTCCCAATTTTATTTAAAAACTGTTTTTATAGGGTTGCGTACACCAAAAGTGTAAGACCCTATTGTTTTCGCTACGTTGTCCGTCCGTCCGTCTGTCTGTCGGTCTGTCCGTTTTCCTGTCACAAGCTGTTTTCTCGAGAACCGTAAGAGGTACGAACCTGAAATTTTCACAGAATATGTATAACTATGGCTGCTACTGCGACAAATATATGACAGTTATAAATTAAAGGGTGTTCGAAATCGAGCAGCGAAATACGTTGATATCCTAACATAATATACAGACACTTGTATATAGACACTTGGATTTTGCGAAGTTAGTGCATTAATATACAGACTACACCAACTAACACTGAAATTTAATAACAATAAAAATTAAAGGCTATTCTATCAGTTAATGGAATTTTGACTATGTATTTTTGGCAAATTGCCCTATCTTGGTAATTGTAAGAGGCAAACTCTTGAAATGCTCACAACTGGTGCAGCAGTTTTAAAGCAACAGTAGCGAATGCTAAAAAACCATATACAAATTAAAGAGTACTCTATCAGGTTATATAATTTTGAAATTTAGTCATATCATCTGAGTCATAATGTAATATACAGACATTTATATACGGCCATGTTCAGAATTTCATGTGGAATTCAAATGTGCGGAATTATCAAAGCATTGTTGTTGTAAATTAATATTTATAACAACAATGCTTTGGTAATTCCACACATTTTAATTCCACATGAAATACAGAACATAGCCGATAGACACTTGAAATATTATTCCAAGTTAGTGGATTATTATACAGGCTACACCAATTAATACTGAAATCTAAATCAAAAATAAAGAGTATTCTTTCAGTTAAAGTAATTTTGAAAATTAGCTGTAGCATGGAAACAGTAAGAGCCCAACTCTTATTAATTTAGCTGTTCTTCTCAATAAAAAAAGAAAACGAAAAAAAAAATCACCAAAACTGAAAAATCGCCAAAAACGAAACAAATTGCCAAAACTAAAATATAGTCAAAAACCGAAAATATTCCCAAACAAAAAAACAAAAAAAAAACAGCAAAACTAATGAAATCGTAAAAAAACAAAATCGCAAAAACTACAAAATCGCAAAAAAATTGAAAAATCACCAAAAACGAAAAAAATCACCAAAACCAGGAACCGAAAAAATCACAAAACGAAAAAATCGCCAAAACTAAAATAAAATCGCCAAAAAGCCAAAAGGAATATATGTATGTATATGGTATCCGGGAACTCTTCATGTGCGAGTGAAAGTCGCTCTTTACTGAATTTATTTGTTGTTGGCTAAACATTTCTATACCCTGCAAAACCTTTGCTTAGTGTTGCCTACCACGTAAATATAGTGAAAAACGGTTTTCTAAGAGTTTCAACTTTAAACAATTTCAGCGTTCCTTGTACCAAATTTCTGGATAACTCCGAAACTGTTGGAAATATAAAAATATTATAGTATATAGATGAGTTACGCCCCTTTGCACAATATATGATTAAGAGTTAACGTGGACTTTAACTGCAAGTTTTGTATGGCGAAGTTTCCGTTAAAGTCCATGTTAACTCTTAATCGTACATTGTGAAAAGGGCCGTTAAAGGTAATTTCATTTCCCATGTTTTTGTGATTGATTTATCTAAATCGGTTAAACCGTTCACAAGTTTCTAAGTAATAAACAAAAAGGTCAAAACACAAAATATACCATAACCGAATCTAATGTAATTACACATTTTTGAAAGCTATATGAGTGTTCTTTTTCACAGAAATAATTATATGTAGTATTTTGGTATTTCATAAGCAATTCAGAGCCTGGGGAAGATAAATTTTTGTTGAAAAATTTGGTTTTATTTACACTTAAGCCACCATAAGTTAGCCATTCAATAACCGATTTTCAAAAAGCAATCCGTTTTGAAGCAAAGAAGTTATGACTGTTTCACTTTGAAACTTTAAGAAACCCGTTTTTTTCTACATTTATCGTTATAAAATCACCTTACGATGTGACCTAGAAAACCTAAAGGTATTTTCGATTTTTAAAAAGGTATTATTTCAGCTTAGGTGCGTTATTTTTCAGCGGGTTAATGTAAGTACTGATTTCGCCGGCCGCTACACTATCTCCTTAGCGTTGTTTGTTCATTTATACCACATTTGAAGATGGATGCTTTTGTCAAGGAACGTCAACTATTTAACCAATTTGTTTAACGAAAGAGAATACAAGAAGGATTAATTTTTCTCAATTTAACTTTTAGGTCAATATTTTCGTTCTGTATGGGCTAGTGATGGACGATATACATCGATATTTTAGCAACACTCGATGTAAGGTATTGATAACTCGGAAGAATCCGATGTTTTTTGTAGTCATCAACATCAAATAAATATGGATGTTTTTTATTCGATGCAACGAAATGACAAAATTAATACAAATACTTTGTAACATGATAAATGTCGTAATCGGAAGAGTAATAAATGCAAAGATATATTGTGTGATGAACTTCCAAGACTGCTATCGGAAGACTGAACCAAAATCCGTTAGCGATTTGGAAAGACTGTAATACGCAGTTTCCAAAACTAAGTACATAAAATCGCCTTTAAGTATGTGACGATGGTGGGACCTTCGGTTCCGTCTGAAAGACTATTTTCGTAAGCGGCACGACACAACAAAAAAACTGATTGAGTGGCAAATTTTGTTGTTATAAAGTATTCATAAAGGTTGTTTTAGACTATAATACAAGTATTAATACTTTTGAGGAATGTGAAATTCTGACATGATGAGTCGTTATTATTTTTTTTTTTAAATTTTCAAACAGAAATTAAATCAGGGATTCATTTGCGCCAAAGGTATTAATACTTGTGTTATAGTCTTAAACGGCCTTAAAAAGTATAGGGATATGTAATATTTTTAACCAACTTCAAAAAACAAGGAGGTTATCAAGTCGTGTGTATTTTTTATGTTTGTAGACGCATAACTCTGTCATTTGCGAACCGATTTTCAAAATTCTGTTTTTGTTCGAAAGGGTTTGCCTGCAGTGTGGTCCCATAATTTTTTTTTCGAAATCCGGAAGTGGGATATTTGCTCCCCCACATGCATAACTGTCATTTGTGAATCGATTTTCAAAATTCTTTTTTTGTACGAAAGGGTTTGTCTGCAGTTTTCCCATAATTGTTTTGCGAAAATCGGAGTGGGAAATTTGTCCTCCCCCCGTTCGCGTAACTCTGTCATTTGCGAACCTATTTTCAAAATTCTCTTGATGTTTGAAAGGTTTAGCTTGCAGTTTGGTTCCACAATTTTTTTTTTTCAAAAATCGGTGAGGTAATTTGCTTCCACTGCCCCCCCCCCCCCCCTCCAACGTGTGACTACCATTTGTAATTCAAAATTGTTTTTTCTTTTGTTTGAAAAGGTCTCTCTGCTGTTTATTTTTTGCATGATTATTTTTTGAAAATCGTTGGGGAAATTTTATTCCCTCCCCTCCCCCACAAGCATAAATCTGTCATATGTGAACCGACTTTGATAATTGTTTTTTTTTTGTTTGAAAGGGTTTATTTGCAGTTTGGTCCCATACATTTTTTTGTCGAGATTTTTTATATTTGAAAGGGTTTACTCTCAGTCTGATCCCATAGAAGTAAAAATCCGGCGGACAAAGTGGTAGCATTTCTTGTCTGATTTTAAAAATATTATATTTTAATAGACTTGAAAGGCTTGGTACTATGAAAAATTGTGGACGGACACACCATTTGTAGACAAACATACCATTTGATCTTCCATAAGATCTTTGGATTGAAGTCGGTGTTTTTGGCAGAATTATTTGTAATTGTGAACGTAATAAAGATTTTTGGGATTTACTATCTGTGTTTTTTTTAATACCCGACATTCATATATGTTATGTTACAAAAAACAATCGATGTGTAGAAAAGATCGATTTATTTTATGACATCGATATTAACATGGATACCTCTATGCGATGCATTGCATCGACAAAAAGATCGATGCTTTTTTTAATGTCCATCACTAGTATGGGTTCCGACAAAACAGAATTGGTACATAAAAATACCTGCATAATTTTGGTGTATCATAGTGTAATTGAGTGTGATCTTAGTGCCAGAAGTGTCGATTGGCTATCGGAAAAAATTCCAAAATATAAATTCATATGTACATATTCGTATATATTTATCGATTTTGTTTTAATCAAAGCTATCTGGCAGCACTGTTTGTATGATATTATTTCTTCTTGGCACTCATTCACTCTTTCTACAAGGGAGTTTTGTTTTGTGCTTTTTTTTGTAGTTGCTGTTAAAGAGTCGCTGTTGGATCGAAGTCGCAATGAAGCAACCAACGAAAAAAAAAATAAAAGCCAAGAAAGAGGCAGGCAACTAGCCCAGTCATACATACAGCCAGTCAAGCAGACAACACAAAATAAAAACAACCGCCACATCCATTCATCCATGCCGTCCAGTCAGACAGTCATATACTGTCATTAAAGCGAACTAATCCAGTTTTTTACAATACTTTTCTGTCAGTCATTCAGTCAATTTTTTGTTAAAAATTTTTTTTACGTTTTTATCTCAATAATTTTTCTACGAGTGCAACAATATTCTGTTGTCGTTGCAAGAAAACAAAAAAAAAACATCTTAGTGCAATTGTTTCTATTTTTGTTAATGTTGTTGTGTTTAATTTGGTGGCCGTTTTATTTTAATTTTGAAATATTTCTTACAATAAATAAATGAACATTGAAAATATTGTATTTATGTATTTCAAGCAAATCGGTAAAGAGTTTTTATTTGTTAATTTATAATTATAAAATTAAATATTTCATGTTTTTGTGTTTATGTTTTGCTCTTTTTTTTATATGGATGTAAAACAGATTGTTTATTGTTTATTATCAAATATGTATGTACATTACTTTGTATGTACCAACATAAATAGGTACGTACATATGTATGTTGTACTCATGTTACATGTCACGTATTTCGCAAATACGACAAAGTATGATTTCTCTAAGTTACTTACGTATAATGCACGGCACTGTATGTACATATGTATGTATTTACGTAAGTACATCCGTTATATTTTTATAATTAAAATGCAGCTTGAAATTATTATTTTTATTTTTTTTTGTAATTTAAAGAAACACAAAGTTCATAAAATTAAATTCAATCCAAACAGATCTATTAAAAACTCTTTCTTTTTCTAAGTAACTTAGACTTTCAAGGTAACCTTGTTTTTAGCTCTTTTTATCACCTTCAACCCAGCTATATGTCGTAAAATGCATACATATTACCCAGCAAAAACGTTTGTCATATTTTTTAATCGGTAGTACTTTATTAATGGATTACAAAGTAATGAGTGGTACTAATTTATCTTATTACTATGCTTCATAATAAAACTACTACTTAGTTTTTAATAAAATTAGTAAGTATTTTTCTCATTATGTGAAAATAATTATAATTTGTTATTATGTGTTAATATAAGTAGGCAACCACTTTTTAAGTCAACATGTGTTTGTATATGACAATTAATTTTTGTCGCTTAAACTTATAAGTCAACAATAGCTGAGCACCGGTTCGTATCCCAGCTGGGTAAAAAAATAATAAAAATTTAAATATAAAAAATATAAATAAAATATTACGTGTGTAAATTTTTAAAAATATTTTTGTCTATTTGACTACTTATTTTGTAGCTTCAAGTAAGCCAAATAATAACTAGTTAATAGCTGTGACAATGTAAATACATTTGTAAGGGGCACGTACACCTTATTTCTTGGCCTTCTCAAACAAAAATAAGTAAGCTGGATAGATTGTCATTCTGTTTGTAATTTCCATCGGGTGTTTGTTTTCGAGGCGACGATTTTTATTTGTATTAAGCGGGTGTGTGTTATTGGAGAAACCTTGTCAACTCAGTTGGTCTTAGCTATAATAGGTCGATAGGGTAAAGGGATGTACATATTTCTATTGGGACAGTGAAACAAATGTGCAGTATCGTGAAGGCTTTAAAGCAGAGTCATGCATTCTTGGTCATGGTCCACGACGTTCGTCGGCTATTTACATGTACACAACACAACCAATCAAAATAAACAAGACATAAATTTAAAAAATCAAAAAACCCGACTGCGTAAAAAAATAAAGGAAAACAACTTTAAACCATCACAGATCCCAAATGGTCGTTCGAAATTAAAAATCAGAATAGAAACCTAAGGATGATTTTCAAATACATGTCGATTGATACGCATTTTGATATAGTTCGCCAACTTTTTATATTTTTCGTATAAACAAAATGGCGTCTGTTGGCCGCCATATTGAATGTTCACTACTGTCATATCTTTAGTGACACTCCCCGGACTAAGACGAATCGATTGACGTAAGATCGTGAAAATCGGTCTACGCGTTCGGTTTATATAGTGCCGCAAAGGAACACACATACATAGGCTGATAAACACAATACCCTTCTTTGCGTCGTGCAGTCGGGTAAAAACAACAAGAGCCCAACAGTGCGTTGTAACACTCAACAAAGCAAATAAACACCAACATACTTAAACAACAAGTTACTTCTCATTTATTTAGTTTTATCTTTGCCTGGCTTTGCTGTAAAGACAATCTAGGCATATCTTTAAGATAGCGAGAAACATTCCGGTTCTTAACTGTGCCAGGATAAAGAGAGTTTGTCTATGAACTTGCCGCTCGTCCGAAATCGCGGGAGTTTAGGTGTTTAAGGCTTTGTTGCATTTATTGCTACTTTAACTAACCTATTGTTGATACAAGTCTTTTGTGGCGTTCATTACAGATATTTGGTTAACACCGGGTGGAATGATGTTTGCAATATGCTCGCGGTATCGCCGACAGTGCAAAAGATGTGTCTTGGAAGAGAATCCTGCATCAACATTTGATGATTAGGTGGGTTGGATGGCAGGTGACATGCTATCAAGAACCAGTGATGGGATTTCAAATAACTTCAGTAAAGGGCGACTTTGACCCTTACACCAAGAGTTCCGTACGAATACCATATACATATGTACTAGGGATGTGCAAAACATCGATATATCGATATTTTCTTAAAAATATATCGATATACATATATCGTCGATATGTCGATATTTCCAAATATATCGACAGTATCAAATTCGATATTTTTTTAGCTTTGGTTTTGTTTTTCGTGCAATTTTTAAAAACATTTCGGCACAGTCTTCATCAAATAGAATATTACTAACAAAATATTTTTATTTCTAATATTTTGTCTACATATTCGAAAAATTATCATTCTTTAAGTGTAATTTTGCAGATGTATGTTCCATGAAATAATGGTGGAACAGTAAGGATTTTGGAAATTAACTCTTTCTTTTATTTTTAAAAAATTTTTGGGACTACGTATGAATTGAGGGGGTGAATAGCAAAGGTGTGCAAGTGGCAAAACTATATAAATTGAGTTATATGTAAGAATCAATACTTAATACCCATATCTATCACTCTACAAAAATTTAGACCTTTACGATGAATATCGATATTTCGATATTTTTATTCGATATATATTGATGCCGATCGATATTTAAAAATATATCGATATCGATATATATCGATATATTTTTTTACTTGCCCATCCCTAATATGTACATATTTCCCCATTGTCGTTTTTGCGATTTTGTTTTGCTTTTGGGGACATTTCTATTTTAGTGTGTTTTTCGTTTTACGGTGTTTTGTTCTGCCGAATTGTTTTCGGTTTTTGGACATATTTTTTTGTGTTGAAAGTTTGTTTTTCGTTTTGGTGCTTTTTGCGTTTCAGCGCTTTTTTCATTTTAAGGATTTTTTGTTTATTTTTTATTATAAATTTTTTAGTTTAAGGGTTGATTTTTGTTTTCGCGATTTTTCAATTTCGGCGATTTTTTTTTTAATTTTGGCGATTTTTTTAGCTTTGGCAATTTTTTAGTTTTGCAAATTTTTCGTTTTGGTGCTTTTTCGTATTAATGCTTTCTTCATTTTGGAGATTTTTTTCGTTTTGGCTATACTTTTTTTTGTTTTTTTTAGTTTTGGTTTTTTTTATTTTGTAAATTTTTTATGTTTTAGTGATTGTTTCGTTTTGCCTATTTTTTTTAATTTTTGGTTCTTAGCTTTTGACGTTTATTTTGGTTTTGGCGACTATTTTAATTTTTTGGCGATTTTTTCAGCCTTTTACAATTGCCTAACATGTCAAAACTATTTGAAAGCTACTTATGAGTACGCTAGCACCCATACTGAATGGTAGTGGATGCATTCCAGACCACCAATTCGGTTTTAGGAGACAACATAGCACGATCGAACAAACACATAGGCTCGTGAACGTGGTTAGGAAAACCCTCGAGGAAAAGAAAGTGTCGTTACTCTGTTCTGCTGTGTACGTTAAAAAATTAAGTTTATGTTAATTTTTCCCTTGTTCCTTAGAATATTAATAATGTCCAATTCTTTCTGTATGTAACGTTACCAACCTTAACCTAATAACCAATTAGGATTTACAAAGCAAATACGCTCAAAATAATCATATTAATAAAAGAAATATTGTTCTGCGCTCTTCATCGGCATTTGATAAACTAAAGCAAAACCTACCCGAAAACACCCTGAAGCTTTTAGAAAGCTACTTAACTGAGCGAAAATTTGTTGTTAAAGAAGGTAATTTTCTAAGCCCTCCGCAACCGATTGAAGCTCAAGGCAGCATCCTCGGTCCTTTATCTGATATATGCCTCTGACTTGCCGGTAAGCAGTAACATACACATATCAACATTCGCTGATGATACAGCTTTTCTAAGTGTTCACAAAAGCCATCAAGAAGCCACCCGCAAACTGCTAGATTATATACCCCAGTTGGAACAATGGCGGATAAAAATTAACGAACAAAAATGTCTACACATTACTTTTACATTGTGCAAAGAAACCTGCCCACCTATACAAATAAATAACCAAACTGTACCTCAACACACTGAAGTAAAATATCTCGGTGTTCATCTTGATCGTCGTCTAACATGGAAGTCCCACATAAATGCAAAGGTGAGCCAAATCAAATTAAAAGCAGCTCAAATGAATTGGCTCATTGGAAGGAACTCTACTCTAAGCCTATAGTGTAAACTTCTTCTATACAACTCCATTCTAAAAGCAATATAGTTCTACGGTATTCAGTTATGGGGAACTGCCTCCGCATCAAATGTAGAAAAAATTCAAAGGCGACAAAATAAATACTCCGTACGATTACAGCAGTCCCATGTTATGTCAGAAACAAGCGAATTGATAAAGATTTAGATGTGCCAATGGCTAAGACTGTGTTTTCTAAACAAGTGGCAAGATACATAAAAAACTTGAGTTACACCCAAATCCTCTCGCCCGCAACATCATTAAGTTTAGAGGCCACACTCGGCTGAGAAGGAGGGACACTCTTGCTCTCAGCCGAACACGTGAGACGTAAGACGACAACCTAAGAACCAACCGCAGAAACAAATAATTGTTTCTGGCATAAGCTGGACTTAAAAAATATAATTTAGAGTTAAGATTTGATTATTTATTGTTAATTAATTTCATTGAAGATACAATAAATAAATATAACCGAAAAAAATTTAACTTCGATCAACGTAACTCAGTCATATTTCATCAAAGTAGATTTTAATCGAACCAGCCTTTGACTCTGGATGGCATGAGAAATTAAAAAAAATTTTTTTTTTAAATTTTTTAGTTTGTCCGAATTTTTTTTCCGCTATATGTATTTATTTATTCTATCTTCCATAAAATTGAACTAACAAGAAGTAATCAAATCGTAACTCTAAAATTTTAATTTTTAAGTCCAGCCAGTGTCAGACAAAAATATTTGTTTCAGCGGTTGGTTGTTTACGTCTCTCGTGTTCGGCTGAGAGCAAGAGTGTCCCTCCTTCTCAGCCGAGTGTGGCCTCTAAAGTTAATGATGTTGAAACAAATCTTAATGATAAGTCGTCTAACATAAACACTTTGTCCGAATGTTCAAATTTTAACTAAACATCATGTGCTTTGTTGACGGTCTAAAAAAGTCTTACACTACAAAATTGTCATGAAATGTTTGTTCTCATGAAAACTTTTTAAGTCGTATCGCAAGTGTAACATTTTGGATTCGAGTGGACCAAATGGTCTTAAAATTTAGGTTGGTTACCACAATTGAAGTAAAAATATGTTCTTTGTAGCAACGATGCGGTCAAATATGAGAGTTCAAACAATATTACACTTGGCCTTATGCTTAAAAAAGTTTATATTTAATCAACATTTCTATTTGTTTTAATTCTGAGAAACAAAATGGTTTATAAAATTGTATTCATAAATAATTTGTAATATATTTTATTTCCAGATTATCATCTAACATGGGTACCAAAATAGACTTGAATTTTAAAAAAAATTCTCTAAACTCCAACAACAACTGCAAAAGCAGTAGGAGCATGAGTTGGCCAGAACCTTAAGGCGTTGTTTTGTAAAGAGCACAACCTACAAAAAGAAAAAGACATCAAAGAAACTGACAGAGTCTAAAGAAATTAAAAAGAAATAACAAAAAAAGACATGTTTGAAAAAAAAACTAAAGAAGCATCAAGAAAAACTTCAAGGAAACTACAGAAAACACATTTTAAAGCTTAATTATAAAAAAAGTATTTTAAATAAATATATTATTAAATAATTTTAGCACAATATTAGTAATTAAAAAAACTTAAAACAGTAACTTTAAAATTGCTTCATAGTCTTTATAAACCGTCCTTAATTTGTAATAGAAAATTTCATTTTGGCTTTTGACTTGTAAATCAATTAAGGCGACAAACTAAAGAGGAAAGTTAACAAAACAATACATCTAGAGTGTGTGTTTGTGTGTGTGTATGTGTGTTTGTAAGCCATACAAAACGTAGACATAAATTTGTATTTATGGATGCAGGAGGTCTTCCAGTGTACCAGAGCGCCAATCAGGCAGCCGCCCAGCAACAACAACAGCACCAACAACGCCAGCATCAATTGAATATACAATTGCAACAACAACAGCACCTGCAGCATCATCAACAACAATTGCAACAACAACAAAGCCTAAATTTACACTTGCAGCAACAGCAACAATTACAAGCATCCCAGCAACAACACGTACATAATGTGCAACAGCAACAGCAGATACAAGTGCAGCAGCAGCAACAGCACCAACAACAGCAATCACAAAGATCACCCTTCAATACAAGTTCGACAAATCCAAATGCGGGAGGCGGAATTGGCGGCAACATTTGCCCTGGCGGCAACGGAAATGGCGGTGCTGGCCAAACAAACCCAAACAACACGAGCCTTTCACAAGCAGCAGCCCAGCAACAACAACAAGCGGGGCTCAATGCGGTGCCCTCACCCAATGGCGGCATGCTCGGCAGCGATATGGTGCCACCCAAACGACAACAAATGTTTGAACGTCTGCGCCGACGTATGGAAAACTATCGACGGCGTCAAACCGATTGTGTGCCACGTTACGAACAAACCTTTAGCACCGTTTGCGAACAGCAGAATCACGAGACCAGCGCTTTGCAAAAACGTTTCCTGGAGAGCAAAAATAAACGGACCGCCAAGAAAACGGAAAAGAAACCAACAGAAACGGCCACGACAATGCTGTCGAGCAATTTGCAGAGCAGTGTACATGTGGTAAGTGAAGTTTTTATATTATTATTCTTTTTTCAAGAGAATTACGAAATAATTAAATTAAAAATTAAATATTTTATTCATAATAACTTATCAATTGTTTATACAAGATTGAAAAAAGCTGAAAATCCGATCACGGTGTTATTTTAATGTCTATAATTATTCCAGATATGTGAACAAACTAGTTCCTTTTATTCAGGCTGCCCTTCCCATATAGTGGAGTAAGTGTGCAATTCCATATTTGACCACAATGGTCACCAGTGTTTTCTTTTTGGTTTTGTTCTTAAGGGCAATATACACAGTCATCATGCTTGACAAGCGTGGTAATAGTATGTGTGAAATTTCGTTAGTATTAGTGACACCGACGACGCTTGATGGAAAATCTACTTGGTTTTGATTTTTCGTCAAGCACACGTACACGAATCTGACATCAAGCTGATTGATTGTGTATTATGCCCTTTATAATCTGGTATGCCATATTTTAAAATATATATAAAGAGATATCGTAAAGCTCTTTTTTTTTGTAAATATTTGCATACACACAGCAAAATTTCATATTAAAATCGTTCGTGCGCGAAATATGACCGCGCTTATGACCACGTGTAGGATCTTTGGATCTATATAAAGAGGTATTAGTGGAGGATTTCTATCTAGTGACTAGATAGAAATCCTCCACTAATACTTTTTTATATAGATCCAAAGATCCTACACATGGTCATACGCGCGGTCATAATACCTCCCGCAGTGCCCAGTTGGAACCCCTGTAAGAATGTGTAATAACTTTTTAGCCGAATTGAGTAAGAGCGTAGATCCGCCAAACCTATGTCATTTTAGTAAAGTTAAACATTTGAGGAGTGCGGTTTAGAAATGCAGTTTAGAATATATGGACACTTTCTACCTTGAACCAGCAGCTTTTTAGAGGTGGGAGGTAATAAAGGTGGAAAAAGAAGCCACCAATGTTATTTTGATCAAAGCAGATTTTTACATATACATATTGTATGAAATATTGTGAAAACTAGACATTCATTATTGCTAGACATATCAAAACATAACAAGCGGTATACATATGTGTGTGTATGTATGTATATGGTATTCGTATGCGAGTTAAAGTAGAACTTTACTGAACTTATTTCTGTATACGACCGCCTAGTTCTACACTCAAAATATTCTGTACTTCAAACTAACTGAAATTGTAATATAAAATAAATAAAAATTCAATTAAAAGCCGATCTACTTATTTTTCATTTTAATATAACAACAAATTTATTACATTTTAAATGTTAAAAAATTAACTGACTTAAAACCGTAAAAAGGGAATGACTCTTTCTTTGTTCAGATCATCTTAAATTTTACAAGGACTTACCGCAACTTCCGTAAAAATAGACGACATTTCTGCTATTTTTACTGTTAAATAACACTTTGCGACAAATGAAGACTTTTGGAAAAACACACGGACTGGAGACTACAGGTTCGATTGTAATAGTACGGGGTAGTAAAACCCTATACTCAGTTTGGCAAATTTACTGACCAATTTTTTATGGACCTCCAAAGTTTCTGAAAATCAGTGGGCCCTCAAAAACCGGTGTCATCAGTATTTGGCCAACTGCTAATTTAAACTTTATGATACTGCTTAACTATATATGACAATAATGTAGCTAATAATCCGATATACAGATTTTTGAAATATTTTATGCCAAAAAATAATTTTATCGTGAACTTTTTTTTTAAATTAAGGAAAAATTTTTTTTTCACTTTTTTCAGAATAACTCACAGGGACTCGTAATTTTTTACCAACAATATTTGGCAAAGTTGTTGTTACGGTAGAGCCGAACAACTTTTGTGAACACATCAATACAATGTGAACGTGTCTGGACACCCTAACAGCTCACACAGACCACTTTTTACCTTAAAAATGGTAGTTTGTTCTCTATTTTTTATGCTAAAAATATATATTTTTTCACTTGTTCTTGGCATTCTGATTTCAAGTATTTATAATTGCTTTATTATCAGCTGACACAAATTTGAAATAGCACACTAACTTATGAGGGGTTGCTCACAGCAGTCACATTTTTTCGTGTTATTATTTTAAAACATATAACTTTATGACTACCTTGTGAATCCCCTTGTTAATAAAAAATTACGAGTCCCCTGTAAGTTATTCTGAAAAAAAACTGACAAAAATTGTTTTCCCTTAATTTTTTCAAAAAAGGAAACTGCACGAAAAAAATATTTTTTGGCATAAAATGTTAATAAATTCTGTTCAGCGGACTCTTGGCTACATTATTGCTATATATAGGGCCCGCTGATTTTCAGAAACTTTGGAAACCCATAGAAAAAAATTGGTTACCAAATTTGCCAAACTGAGTATTGGGTTTTACTACCCTTTGATAGTAGAATAGAAGCTATAGTGTCAAGTCCGTTTATCTGTTGCACTTTGTAATCAAACCCAAGAACTAACTTCATAGTTAAGGTTTATTATTTCGTATCTTTAATTATTATTTTATTAATTTTATATATTTACTCACTGCTATTTATTTTAATTTCCACTGTGAATCTACCAAAGCTCCTTCTAGTTTAAAATCCAATGCTCAAACCAGGAGCAGAAATTAACATAAACTTGCTCTTAGGGCCTATTCACATATTACGTAACGCTATTTTCGGAGGTTTTATACACCCCTTCTCCCCTTCGTAACTTTTCAGTATAAAGTATATAATCCTTAACAAATCTTTAACACCGCCCCACTGGAGCGTTACGTAATATGTGAATGGCCCCTTATGCTTTTTCGCTTTCAAAGAATATTATTGCTTTTCTGGGTATGCATGTATGTGTGTAATTTTTATGCATATAACATTAAAAAAGAAATCACACGGATGGTCTAGGCTGGAATTGAATACGTGACCTACATTATCTACTACACTACCGGCTTAAAAGAATATTCCTTTATTTTAAATTACAATTTCAGCTAATTTTACATACATAATATTTTTAGTGTTTGTGTGTGTGTGTGTTATTCTTATGCATGCACTTTTTCGGCGCTTATATTATAACATAAACAACGGACAATATTGAAAGCAACCGAAAATCCGTATTAAGCGTGCTTAATTTTTTTATTGAATGTTAGAATCAATTAAATATAAGATTTCATAGAATTTCAAATGTTTATTCATTTAAAAATTACTGCACGGAATACTTTTTGAATAAAGTACATTCCGTTACGGTAATAATATTGTGAGTGTACTGATTGATTCTGTAGTTGTGTATTGATACTAATCGCCATCTGAATTCCCTGTTTTTATTACAATTAACTTTTTAAATGCATATAAATATAAATTCTTTAAATTGTTTTAAATCTTGAAAATTTCTGTTGTAAATTTCTGCTACAATTTTGCCACCCAACAGAACTCATTATTTTCAGCAATGATTAAAAATAAATGTAAATAGTTTTGTGTTTTCTAGAATGTGTTTTTTATCAATAATAATAATAGCGGAAATAAAAAATCTTTAAAATCACGTCTATTTTCTACATAAAAATAAATTAAACCTTGTTTTAATACAGCAACTACAACATACAAAAAGTTAAACAAATTAAAAAAAAAATTTTAAAAAATATATAAAAAAATCTTTTTAAATCTAAGTTAAACTTAAGTCAGCAACGGATGCAATCTAGAACACATACACACACGCAAGCAATCTCACACAACTACACATTTATGTTGCTTCAACAGCCAACCAGCAAACATGCATCTGAACAAATAACATTGTCAGATATAAAATTTTGTATCTTCAACTAAAATGAGGAGAAAAAAAATCTACAATGAAAAAAAAAATTGAATTTATACCGTATAAATAATTTAAAAAAGGTGGCGTTAAAGATTACGTGTAAATTTAAAAAAGTTTATAAAGATAGAAATAAATTTATGATGCAATTATATAAGAGAAGAGAATCGTCTGAAGCGGCTCTGGCAATCACAACAACGGCTACTCGTACTATTTCGTTGCAACTTTGTTTGTGTTCTTTTGTGAATAGAAAAATGGAAAATTTATGTAGTTAAATTTAAATTGTTATTTTTCAGTTTGTCTGTTTGTTCGCGCTTTAAGGTGATATATAGGAAAACGTTTTGAGAATTTGCAAATTAATAACATAAGCATTTTTTTAGTAGGGTGGGATACGACGTTATCCCGAAATTTAACAAATACTGGATATTGAACAGAAAACAATTTCTTGAAACTTTAATTTTAGTTGACTAAAATTCCATTTTTTTGGAAATATCAAATTCA
The DNA here is from genome assembly GCA_956483635.1 of Panzeria rudis. Taxonomy (NCBI): domain Eukaryota; kingdom Metazoa; phylum Arthropoda; class Insecta; order Diptera; family Tachinidae; genus Panzeria; species Panzeria rudis. The sequence continues at coordinate 31,894,700 of OY101450.1, forward strand.
AATTTCGAAATTAATATCGAATTTCTGAATAAAATAAAAAGGTTAAAAATATTGCATATTCTGCACTATGAAACCTAAGAAGTTAGGTTAGGAGGGCAGTCACGACTGAAGAAGTGACTCACTTGGGTCCGTTGATTCGGCCCCTTTGTGATTACCTAAGAAGTTGAATATTACTAAATTTCGGAAATTCTAAATACATATCGAATTTTACAATTTATGAATTATCGGTTGCAAAGCCATATTAATTTCAATGTGAGGTATTTTTTAAATTAAAAAAAAAAACATCGAATTTTGACCCACGATATTTCGAAAACTGCAGCGAAATTGAAAAACCTAAAAACGACATATAGCACGCAAGTAAGTGAAATATAGGTCTATAAAGTCCTATTCAGATCCGTTGACATGCATGGGACAACCGATTTGAAAATTTTTGGAATTAGTGAGTACCAACATTATATTTTTACCCTTTTTCGGCCTATAAATGTTCAAATTGCAAAAAATTACCAAACAACTTTTACTCTTACCAAAAGGTGTAGAAAAATAAAATAGATTCATATCGAATAGAAATTATTTGTTGGGATTTGTATAAGTTTCAAAGCCAACTATGCTCATTTTTGAAAATCATTTGTAAATTCTTTGTAAAATTTCTAAAATTTGTAAAATTAGATCCGGAGATAAAAGGTTATCCAATACATATATCAGTTTTTACCCTTTTATCCAATACATATATCAAAAATCCCTTCTTAGTAGAGCTTTACATCGAGAGTAGGGTTTGGGATTTTCCAAACTTTTGCGCTTCGCGGGAAACGGGAATGAAAAAATCACGTTCGATTGTTTTGTTAATGTAAGCATTCTTTTTAAATAAAAGTTAATATAAAAGCAATTCTGAAACAAATTTTTAAGAATTTTTAAGTGAATTCAAGCAAATAGCTAATTCAGCTAAGCTGAATTTTGCATATCCTGAGCCACAGTCGGTCTAAATGTTTTTGATTATTCATTTTAATTCTCTTAATACATATCCTTCAGGGTTTCAATAATTGCGTCGATTTATAATAAATTTAAGTAGTGTCAACTCAAAGTTTTTACAGCTTCCATGAGCTTAAAATTTCCATTACGCTTTTCAAAATTAGTACACTAATTCTGCGAAAAATCACCCAAAGTTCGTTTAATACCGAATTTTTTACTTTAGGAAACGATTAGAGAGCACTGTAATCATTGATACTTATTCAAAGTATTCCACTTTGTAAATGCTCTTTACATAATCAATGAATTGTTTGCTTGACTCTTATTTAGAACGCAAACACCAAAAACAACAAGACAAACTGTGTCATAAAAAACAACCCCGATGACGACATACACACAAATAACAACAACAATGACAGCAAAAGGAATGCGATTGTACCAAGTTTGTTTACTGAAGAGTCTTAAGTAAATCAATTCGTTAATGTCGTTGACTTAATTCTCATTCAGTTTTTTAGAGTCTCTAGATAAACATGCAGACTTGAACACATTTAACAGAGTGAATTTCATAAATCCTTAATGGATGATGATGATGACCAAGACAAAAACTTTGTTTGATATATTACAAAAAGCTCTGTAAAAATTTTTGTTTGATTAAGTAAACTATTTTGTTTAATACTTGTTAGTATTTTTAGACTAATTGTTTTATAAATTCAGACAAAAATATTCTTTAATATTTTTTCGAAAATCCAGTAAATCTTTTTGTTTGATTTAGTAAATTGTTTTGATTACAATTCTTAAATATTTTTAGATTTATTGTTTTAAAGATCTAAACAATTTGTTCACTAAAAAAACGTTTTTTTCAATGAAATTGTTGAGATATTTTTTTCTATATTTACAAATTTGTTCCTAGACAAAATATTTACTATTTCATTGAATTCCTTTACAGAAAATGATATTTAGTTTTTTCTGTGTACTTGACCTTTGACTGGTGAAAGTGGGAGTCGTTCTATATGATCTCGAGTTGTGAGCGCTGAAAAAACCACTTAACTAGGAAAAAAATATTAGCAAAATATCCTAACTGTACAAACAGATTTTTTCCACATCAAAAATATTTGTTTAAAGTACAGTAATTTGACTAATATTAAAGAAACCACAACAGGACATATACCTTAAAGATATAGAACCCATCACAACGACATGTGAAAGTGCCAGGTGCCTCTCATATCTAATTCCAGAACTTAAACAGGTTGCTAGTTGTTGGGTGCCAGTCACGTGACTTGCCTTGTGACAAGTTCTCTTCCTTCTAGGGTAGTTGCATAATTCAGAAACATAAATATAAAAGGAAGAACTTCAACAAAATTTTAAAACATTATTAGGGAGTAGAATAGCTGAAAAAGTGTGTTCTGTACAAAATAGTCGCATAATCCAGTAAATTTACTTCCCGGGATTCCCGAAGAAAATTCCCTGTAATCGGGAAGTGAAAAATTGCTCTATTTGCCGGGAATTTTTACCCGACGCTTCCCGAGACGAAACCCTAATTACTAGTCCCATTTTGCATGTACTTTTCGAATCAAGCAAAAATTTTTCTCGGCTTAAGAGAAATGGTACGACTTCAATTTCATACAATTTTTATGGAATCTCTGTATAACTTTGAAAAAAATTTTATGGACATTTTAATGCCTGTTTATCGATGTCGAAGGAGTTCTTTCTTTCTTACAGTTTTAGAATTTGTTTTTGTTTCAAATGAAATTTTAAGATTGAAAAATGTCCTTCGACATCGATAAACAAGGTATTAGTATTTAAACAGATGATGGAAAACATAGCAACTTTAAAAGAGAACTTAAATAATTTCATCGTGTAAATTTAGTTGTACAAACGAACTTTTGTAAGTATAGAAAAAAATTAAAATTTTGATATTAAAGAAAAACAAATGAATCAAAATAAATTTGGCGGTCACTTACGCCATTTTATAAATATGTATGTGAAAAAGTCCATATATTTATGAAATATCCTCTACTTTTAATTTCCCGTTTTCCCGGGAAATTTTTGAGATCTTCCCGGGAAAGCGGGAAATTAAAAGTAGAATTTTTCTCAACCCTAATCGAGAGGGAAGTCTAAATACAAATTTTCAAGTCTCTAGCTTTAGTCGTTTCAGCTGGGCGATGATGAGTGAGTAAGTCACATTTTTTTTATATAAAGCAGCTCAAAATTGATTTTGAGACCTGCCACAAAGTGTGCAAATAATTTCGATTGATTTCTTCTAGTGCCATCGGTATTTTAGTTTGATAGATGGGTAATTTTTACAGATCCAGTCACGTTTCCTTCGTCTTGAGGCTCTAAAATTTTTTAAACTCTAATTAAGAAATTTGTTATTTGACATAATGTCAAAATTTTCATTTAAATGAAATTTATTTGTTGAAGGTTAAACGTTGTCTATATGCATTTCATTGGTGCTTTACCAAATCGTCAGTAGAATTCAAACACACTTTTGAACAGCTACAAACCAAAAAGTGTAGAAAAATAAAATAGATTCATATCGAATAGAAATTATTTGTTGGGTTTTGTATAAGTTTCAAAGCCTACTATGTTTATTTTTGAAAATGATTTGTAAATTCTCAAATGGTTTTTGAAGTCTACTGACGATTTGATAAAGCACCAATGAAATGCATATAAACAATAAATGCTTAACCGTCAACAAATAAGTTTCATTTAAAATTCAATTCGAATTTAAATTCCTTACTACGAAAACATAATAACTTTCGGTTCTCCATAACATTACTTATGTCTTGAGTGTTTTAAAATTATTTCATCATTTGTTTATTTAAGCAACTTTATGTCAACATTTTGTAAGAAACAAATCTTAACATTCCAATAAAAATAATTAAAACGACAACAAAATAATCATGCAAACAAATTGTACAGCAAAAAAATATAAAAAAGAAGAGATTTAAATACCAACTGAGTGTCGAAAACAATCTTATTTTTCATTTTATTCAATTTTTATTTTTGCAATTGAGTCACATTTTATATTTCTGTTCATTTTATTTTTATTCCATTATTTTATTTCATTTGTTTTTGTAGTTGTTGTTTTTCCTACTCATACTTGTATGTTGGTCTTATTTTAATTGCACACAGCCAGTACAAACATACAAATATATTGTAGATACATATAATAAACATACCTATTTATACAAAATTTATATATGTACAGACTTACAAGTTACAGATATTCATAGGATCCGAGTACTTCCAAATATGTTTTTCTATTTTTTATAAAGTACTTTGTTTATATGAAGAGCACTGTAATCAGGGATGGAAAATGCAGTGGCACTGTGATTTATTTAGCACCTTTGATTTTTACAATCAAAGAAGGTTCAACGAAATCTGCCGAGAATTATTCAATATACGAGGCTTATTGTTTGTGAGCAAGCCCGAGAAATTTGAAACTTGCTAGGTTCAATATGATTATCCCCAAAAAAGTTTAATGCATTTTACTATACATATATGGCTGATTCTCATTGCAAATGCTTTTTTCGTGTCCGTTGAGAGCATAGTAGAATATTTGAGAGTATAGTAAAATATAGTAATATAATAGATTTTAAATAAATGTACATAAGGGTTTTGTGTATAAGGCTGTACATTAAGTGTTAAAAAACGAAGAACGAAAATGATGTTTTTGCTCTCTTCATACAAAATGGCGTGTCCGTAATGCATGCTGTTGATTTTCCACATTAAGAAATTAATGAATTTTTCCAAAAACCAGATTAAATTTATAGTGATTTTAGAATACTTGCATTTTTGAAAAATATTAAAAATTATAATTTTTTTAACCGCTGTTGTCCGCTGTCTTGTGTAGTGAGAATTACGCTTATTTTAGTACGCTTCATTATTCAGTTTAATTATTAAAATTGCATTAACAACATACACTAAAATAACAGCGTAGGTTTCTACTTTTAAACATTTAAAAGTTTTGTGAACTTTGTTAAATAGTATTATATTGCAAAAGGTTTCATCAATCAATCATGGTTTGTATATAAAAAATGTATTGAGTGTTATCCATATAAATTTTTAAATAATTGAAATTTTTTTAGTCAATGCCTGGGGAGGTTATGTTCGAGGACTAAACATCTGAATTGTATTGAATTCAAAATATAGTCTGCATTCTGAAAAAAAAATATTGAGTTCATATAAAAATGTATTGAGCGCTACGTAAAAAAATATTTAAATATAATTTATCTATAAATTTTAGGACGTTAAAAAAAGTAAGCAGCAGCTGAAGGATAGAAGCTATATAAACAATATTATCTGTTTACAAATTTAAGGGGTTTCTCTGAACGATTTTTGCTTCTTTCGCACTGTGTGTTGCTATATATTCGAATAGTGTATTAGTTAGGTCGCATTTTGCTACAAAAAATAATTTAAAATTGACACAACTTTGGACATAATTTGCTGATGTATAAATATTTGTAAATAATTATTTTAAAACATACACATTTTTTTTATTTTTCCATGTGAAAGTTGAAAAAGTGGACATCATTTTTAATTTCCTAATGCGACTATTATAATTTTTTGTTTGTATTTGTTCGCAAAGATCTCTCCCTGAACAAACGCGAAAGCAAATGTAGCTCTTAATACACAAAAATGTTAAAAAATCGAAAAATATAATTTTATTGAATGAGGGGAAAACTATAATATGAATTCCACCTTCCCTATTTCATTTAATTACATCGGTAAAAAAAACAGAAAATATACGTTTATAATGAGAATCAGCCATATATATAGATGTATAATTACACTGGCCTGCAGAAAAAATCGCCTTTAATTAAAAATGTGTGAAATATACAATTTTAATGTCTATTATCACGTACAGATTGTCTTTAATGGGCCTGACTAATATTTTAGTATATTTTACCCTAACTAATTTAAGCTCCTTCACTTACTTGTGAATCAAAACAAAATTTGTAGATCGATTTTCATAATTTATGGCTTATTTCATTCCTTATACACCCAGCTCTTAGATTAATGTAAAATCTTTTTAGACTAAAATTTTTTATGGACTTCAAAACAAAAAAAACTGCTAATATCTGAATAGCTTCAAAACAGTTAGAAATATAATAAAAAATGATTACTGATGGGCACCAACGAAAGGCTGACATATACTGAAAGAATAAATTCATAGATTCTGTGAATTTTGACATTAATCAAATGAAACATTTCATTAAAGCTCAACCAACGTCACGTTTCGTTGAATTAATGAAACAGGTTTCGTTAAAATAATTTTAATGAAAATTTCATTAAATATATGAAATAATTTCATTGCTCCAATGTAACAATTTCACTAAGCTAATGAACATATTTCTATATATCAGTGAAACTATTTCATTATTTTAATGAAACTGTCATTATTTTAATGATATCCTGTTCATTACTTTAATGAAGTTATTTCATTGTTTTAATTTTTATCTTTTTTATTGTATATTTTAATTTATTGACAATTCCATGGTTGAAATACGTACGAAGACGCGAATGCATATCAGAAAAAATTTTAATGTTGATGACCGCTCACAGTATCGAACTCAGACTCTTGAGTCTTATCATTTGTTTCATAGGCAACGTCTTACCTACTTCAGCCAACAGCACTGTCAAAACAATGTGTCTATGTGTATGTAATAATAGAAAAAGTACAACAACAAAAAACATACAAAACTACTTTTGTCGTTTGCTTTTAGTTGCCAGCTGTTGAAATAAATAAAAGCATGTTTCTTAAAAAAGAATATATATCTGAGCTATTTATTTCATAAATGCAATGAAATTTTTCATCAAAACAATGAAATATATAACATTGAAATTATAGCATTCAAAGACATAAAATTTAAATATATTTTTAATATATTTTTTATTTTATGTATCGATTAAAATGACAAAATGTATTTGTCATAAATCCACTGAAATTGTCGAACGAAACTGTGCAAGCTTATGAAGCAATTCCAACGAAATTCTTTCACAATATTCGTGAAATTTCATTAGAATTGTGAAATATTTCATCAGATTTGTGAAAAAGCCCATTTTTGTTTTCATTGGATTTATGAAGCGAAATTATTTCAGTGTATAGACTAACTTGTAACCAGGGAAACCGCAAGTATGCAATTGCATGTTTTTTCTTTTGCGATGTATGCAGGCACAAATAAAATATTTATACGTTTCGGCACTTTTTAAGAATTTTGGCATCGATTTGCTACTGCATATTTTTGCATATTTTAGCCTTTACAGCATGTTTTTGCATATTTTACACTTAGTCGCATATTTAGCGCGCTGTTTCTATATTTTGTGGCATATTTGGCTTTTCCCCTACATATTTTGGGTTTTTAAATATAATATGCATATTTACAAAAAAAGAAATCTGTTTTGGCATCGAAAATTTTGAAATTTTTTCACATATAACATATTTCTTACAATTTTAAATTTACTCTTATGTATTTTTCCTCATTCCACTGATTTATTCCCAGTTTTTTCACAGTTTCAAATATTTTCAATTATGAACTTTTAGGGATTTTTTGACCAATTTCAATTTTGTCGAGATTGTCGGTTTATTTGCACTTCATAGGAAAATAGCAGGACGAGAATAGTCTCGTTTGCGAATATTTAAGCTATTTATGCGACTTTGCTGATTTCTTCCTAATAGGAACCACAAAATATGTCTTGGTGTCTTGGTGCCCAACATTTTATATTCGGATAGATGAAAGGTCAGACTGGCATTGTTAAATCGACTCCCGTGGCCATAAGGAACCAGGTGACATACAATATCGTCCAAAGAAATAGAGTCCATGGACGTTATTTCCACGTTGAATAATGACCATAAAAAATGCAAATAAAGTTCATGCAAATAGTACTGCAGAGTGAAGATTGACTGCATAGTCGGGCCTTGGACGGGATTAATTGTTTTCTTCTCTGGGTATGTCGAATAGTGGCTTCGCAGAGTTCAGATTTTTGACTAGGCAGAACAATTTTACTCAGCGAAGTCACTATTCAACATTCCCATTTACTTTAAATCCATTTTGAAGTGGAACTAATGTCCGTGGGCGTTATCTTCTTGAACATTTTTGCCACCAATATATGTACATAATTCGTGGCATCAGAAATGAATAACATGTAAATTATAAACGAAATGCCAAAGTTTTAAGAGAATATTTTTTTAAAGTTTGGAAGCATATTTAAAAGTTTTTAGTGCGCATTTAATGCGCACTCTCTCCACTACTTGTTAAATCAAAAATTTCTAAATCATATATTTATGTTCTGCCGCTGTAGGTGGAATGGTAGCACTATTATCCTATCACTCCAGAAAACGTGGTTTCGGGTCCCGCCATAGACCGTGGGTGTTTAAACCAGGCAAGTTAAATCACTTCACGGGTTGTGTTTGTTACTAACAAATAAAAATAAAAAACGTTTTGTTCCTCTAACTTCCTTCGACTACAGTATACGCCCAACGTGATAACTTCATTCTCTTATATACTAGTTACTATTCTTCCCAAAGTTTTCTCCATAATCGAAAGCATGTATTCTATAAAATATTTAGTAGGTGAGGCTCCATGTTGCTCTCGTTTTTTTTAAATTTTCTTGTCTTAATGCTTCTTCTCATTTTCTGTAGTATTTGACTTTTGTTTTCCATACAGCTTACATTTTGTTATCTGTACTTTAGCGGAATGCACGTATAAAGAAGTTAGTGTGCACAAGTATTTATGGAATGAAATATAAAAATTTAATACAAATTCATATACATACTTACGTTTGATTTAATATTTTTTTCATTAAGTTTGCATTTGCTAAGTGAATGCGCAATTCTTCATGCTGCTGTTACAGTTTTGAAAAGTGAAATGAAATTGTTTTGAAATTAAAATAAGATATTATAGTATATCATTACTTTGTATACAGTTGTTAATTAAAAATATTTACAGTAAATTCAAAGGGAATGATCGCTTATAAAAGTACCCAACAAACACGCCAGTGTGATTTCCAATTACAAATGGTGTGCAATAAGTTGTAGGGTCTAATATAGAGGGTGCTGTTGGCTGAATAGTTAGCGCGTTTGACTACAAACCCTAAAGTCTGAGTTCAAGACTAGTTTCCGCCAAGCCAACAATATCATACATTTTTCTGATGCGCATTGGTGTGCTATTGTGTTGGTTGTTGTTGGGCTGTTAAAGTGATGAAGGCATAGCACTGCTCATTTTGGCAACACCGGCAGTGATTAATGCTAGCATATCCTAATGCACTCCACAGCACACTCCTTCGTCGGTATTGTAGCAGAACCGTTGGCGAAGTAAAAGAACTAATAAAATGGCTGCACAGCTTAAACAAATTAATGCCTCTACTTGACACCAGAGGGCCGCAACACTGCTAAAAAAACGCGCAATAGCAGAATTGTAAATAAATTAAGCTTTCTATCTATCTCCTACTTCACCATCTGTTCTCTCACTACACTATCCCTTTGCCAAAGAAGGTAACACATTAATTATTTAACTGGTAGGCATTAATTGCCTGATTGTGTTACTTCTCTTTAAAAAAAAAAAAAAAACGAAAACGGTCATAGAAAACCGATTAAGAGATTCTAATATATCATTGTCTTAGTATATCGTTGGTTTTACTACCAAAGGCGGGCGCGTCAACCATAAATGAATTTATTTGATTTTTTTAATATATAAAAATCCTGAAAAATCCCGATCCGTCCCGAGACTCCGTTTTTTAAATTAAAAATCCCGTATCCCGTGTTTCGAAAACCCTAGTTCCGTTATGATCCCTAGTAAAAAGCATTTGAAAACAAAAATTAAAAAGAAAACATGTCCAATTTGGACCATTATATTAAGAAAGTTATAAGCAAAAAAACTAAAAAAGTGATAATTTTGAAAATTTAATATCTTTTGAAAGAGTAATAAAAAAAAATCTCAAAATTTACCAAGAAGGCTCTTTTGAGGTGTACTAAAAAATATCACAAAATGGGGGAAATCAAAATTTTTTCTTCAAACCGTCCGATATGGGGTGGAACGATCCATATACAGTCCTTCCAGAGCATGAGGCAAGAGGTGATAATAGCGTTACGTAATATTTGAACGGTTTCTAAGTAAACTCATTACCACGGCTCGGACTTTCATGCAAATGCATTTTTTTTTGTGGTGATAGATAGAGGTATTGGCTAATTATCTAAGTATAAGATTCATAAAATTTTAATTAGTTTGGCATCAATTTGTAGTTGCATATTTTTGCATATTTTTGTGGTAAGTGCATATTTTGGCAATAAATAGATATTTTTGGAGTTATTAAAAATTTTTTTAATGCATATTTCTCAATTTTAGCTAAAAATATTAATACGCCGATTATGGACAGCAAGTAAGCTGTGTTGCCAGTTGCTGAAAATTATACTACTGATGGCAAGTGCCAACTGAGCGCTGTCAATTGCAGTTGCTGCACTCTAAAACATTACTTCAAATTTACGATAATATATTGTCTAAATTTGTGTTGACATTTCTCCTTGTCTAATATTACATCGATTTTGTGGTTATTTTATTAAAGAAAAACCTTTCAAATTAAACATATTTAGTCCAAGTGGAGAAAATGTAACATAAAGTATAATATAGCTATGGCTGAATTGTAGATACGTCAGACTATCAGTCAGGAGGTGGCGGTTCAAACCTGCACGCAGCCAATCGCTTTTTTTAGTAAAAACATTTTGTTCAAAAATAATGCGTGTGTAATTTTAGGTCGATAATAATCGGTAAAGGGTTGCCGACTATTATCGACTTAATTTTCAACAAAAGTGTTTTAGAGTGTATATAGCAGCAAAACTTCATTGGAGAATATCAATAGCCAAAGATTGTCCGTTTAGAATCGGCTGATTTCTTTCCAAAATATTTTGATTCTGTTCCACTGTGAGGTTTTTGTGGTGCCAATTGTGAATAGGCGCAAGTTTGAGCAAATAATTAACCTTGAATGATAAAATCATCATATTGCAAACGTTTGAACTTCTGCTTGTTGGGTATTTCAAATTGATTTGCACAATTTTATAAACCTAAAATTATTCTTCCCTAAAGAAATTTTCAAATAATAATAAAATAAATAAAAATTTATTGTGACACATATCATTAATTTTATTGCTGCTGTTTTGTTTTTACAATTTCTTTTTTCTTATTAATTTTCCTACTAAATGACGATTCTGTTTTAAAATCTCTTAATATTTTCTTTTCAACTGAAAACAAATTGTATTACACGTTTTTCTTTTACAGTTAAATAAAAAGTAAAAAAAAAATAAAACTTGAAAATCTAATAAACCCGGATTTTGTTCATGAAACATTAATCATCATGTTAAGCGATGAAAATGTTTTGTGATTGATTTGACATTAAAGCTAAGGAAAATACATTCTTTGCGCGTTAGTAAACTGTTCGTAACAGCTTAAGACAAACAAAATTTAAAACAAAAAAATATAAAACAAAAACAAAGCTTGTGGTAAATAAATGAACAGTAGGAACATTCACACATTGCTGAAGTTTCAGACAACTCAAAAAGTTAAATTTTGCGATTATTTGAAATTTATTTTGAGAAGCAATATTTTATGGGACTTCGACGAAAAATTGTTAGCTTGATTTTTTCAAGTTTATGGTAAAGGTATTGAGTGGCATACCAAATCTAAAAGAAAGTTACTTTCTTAGGCAATATTTTTTTGACTTGTTGCTCGATTAAACGTATTTTTACCATCGACTCTAAAAAAATCAAACTAAAAAGTTTTCGTCTTATTATTGAAAATATTCAATAACAAATTGCAATATTTTCTGTTACTTACTTATAAGTCATCACCCTAGTAGAAAAACTTTTTAGCAGAATTTTTTTCTCCAAAACATTAAATGCAACATATATTGCAACAAAAATTAACTTCAAGTAGCCACATGCAGTATGTATTTAACAGCATAATGATCCATCCAATGTCAGCATTTGAAATGTTTCATTATCACCAACACAATCCCCTCCTTCGCTCCCACCAACTGATTCGTATCTATTTTTTAATAAATTTTCAGTTTATTGTTTTGATGAATTTGTTTCTTTCGTTATTTGCTGTTTTCCACGATTTTCTTTTATTTAAAGTGAAAAAAAATGGAAAAACAAATTTCCCCATCGCAAAAAAAAATATAAAAAAACTAATGGTGGTTTGCAATACACGCGTTGCTCATTTAAAATATGCTCATAAGAAAAATTTTTACATCAGGGAAAGTTGGTTGAGAGTTAAAGTAATTTCTGATTATAAAAAAATATATAAGTATATCAGTATTGATTTTATTCATAATAAAGTGCAGTCACCTGATATTAATAAAAATTGCGAATATTTACACTGAAGCACAAAATAAATTTTTTTTAAATGACATGGTTGTAACGACTGATTCTGGTAGAGGCCAGCAAAAAAAATGTATGTGATTATCGACGTTTTGAAAGTTTACTTAAAAAAAGAACGCACGGTGTCATGGGACACCGGGTTGGAACGAAGGTGCTATTGCCTTTGGCCTACCCCTATCGGCGTAGGCGATCATATAACTCCTACGTACAATCTAAAATACTTTTGTTGAAAATTATGTCGATAATAGTCGGCAACACTTTACCGATTGTTATCGACCTAAAATTACACACGCATTATTTTTGAACAAAATGTTTTTACTAAAAAAAAGCAAATTTGAGGTAATGTTTTAAGAGTATACGTAATAGACTTTTGCCCTAAAAATATTAGATATATTCATTTTACGAATTAAAAATTCATAAAAAATGAAGTTTAGTACAGTTTTCATAAAGGTAAATGAAATGGCTTCTGAAAACTTGGCTATTTTTAGAAAATCTATTCTGACCATATTTTAGAGCGAGGGTAACAATTAAAAACCAGATTAATTATATTAAATATATCTAATATAATTTTTAGAGAAATTTGATAAACTCGATGGGCGTTTTTTTCTTAAGCGATTAATTTAGAATTTCGTAGAAAAATTCACTATTTTCGTCCAATGCTGAATGTAACGTGTATGCTTAAATCGATTTAAAATTTCACACGCAGTCATCCTCATATTCTTTTGTCACCATTTTCTTACTTTTCTTGAACTTGAAATATGTTTTACCCCAACCCAATTATTATTTTTTTTAATATTTAATTTTTAATTTAATTTCTCTTTAATTTCACTAATGATACTCAAGTCATTGTTTTATTTACGCAGTTCAGTTTGTTTTACTATGGCTTGGCCAGGATGGCACAAGCTGAACGAACAGATGTGCAAAGCAACTGACAGTAAAGGAATGGCTTAATTGTTGCTTGCTTTAATACCTTGTTGCAATATTATTGGGTTGAAAATAGTTAAAGTTTTAGAGCTGTTGTAGCTAAAGAAATATTGACATCAACAATTGTTACAGAAATAAGTTGAACCTTAAATCTTTTAAGTGAAATTCCAACTGAAATATATAATTGTTATATTTTTTGAAATTAAAAAAATGCGTGCTTTGGCAGTTAATGTTAAAGCAAAATACGCCTGTTTCGATGTTTTTTCATTTTATTTAAAATATTTTGGCTTGAGCTAAAATTTATAATAAACTGTTGAACATGTAACGTGGAAATAATAAAGTGAAATTGTGAAAACATGGGAAAATGTTTTGGTGATATTAGTCAATTTTGAATTGAGCAGTTGTGATATTAATTTAATTTTTGCACAATTTCATCAAATTCATGTTTGCTTATAAAAAAAAGAATAAATAGCAAAACCACATTTAAATAAATTTTTGGCACAGAAAAATTTCAGAACAATCGGTTAATAGGAAGGGTCTACAACTTAGTATTCCTTTTTATGGGCGTGCTGCCGCCCACTTTTTTAATTACTAAATTGTACAGTCATTGTAAGTAAAGGTGTCCGCTAAATCTCAGATCAATTGGTTAACAGGAAGAGGCTAAAACTAAATATTACTTTTTATGGGCAGGGCGCAGCCCACTTTTCTACTCACAATATAAAATTTTCACCAAAATAAAAAGCGCTTGCAAAATTTCAAACCAATCGGTCAACAGGAAGGGGGTAAATTTTCAATTATTAGATTTTAACCAAACTCCAGCTACGCAAAAACTCCACAAACACGATAAGCTAAATAAAACCATTTAAAAACATACCCTTCACTATTTCTACTTTGGCATTTTAACCAATTACTTTAACAAGGCGCTGTCGTTGGAGGCAAGTACTTACCACATTTGATTACAAATAACAAGTTATAAATTGCAATATTTAGAAGGCATTGAATACACAAAACACAATAAAAATTAAATGTCTCTGCTAAGCATTGAACTCATGCCGTTTTCAGTTATTGTGTTATTTTATGCCAAGTGTTTTACTCACTAGGCTACTGCACAACTATTTTGTTATGGGCCTAAAACTTGTTTCCACAAACATGAACACAATTAAAAAAAATCTATTTTGCTTCCCCTGGGGTTGAACTGTTTATCGTCTGTATGATAATCAGCTACACTAGTACTCTGCCAATAAGAGAATAAATGGATTGTTTAATTAGTAGTAAATAATTGTTCAACTACTGTAAAGTAATTCAGACGGTATGTAGTTTGTAGTTGAAAAGTATGTTGTTCGGTAATGACAACTCATTACCAAGTTTTTGCTGGGTAATTTCGAATTGTCAAAAAATACTCATTATTTAATCATCCTTATTACGGTTTTCGTAGTTGTGACGAAATCGATAAACTGCTTTACAGTCGTTTAAATTCGACTAAGACAACCGTAATAAGGGCCAATGATTTTGTATTTCTTTTATAAATATTGAAATTATGTCGTAATATTTCGGACATAACATCGTTTTTCCTCTCTAAATTTTATTGATTTTCACATAAACAAGATCTGATATAAACTTATGTCCCATTTATATTCTAGTTACAGAAAAAAATACTAACAACTATTAAGCAGACAATGCTCATCGAAAACAATAATAAAAAATTAAAATTTCTTTTTGTTTTCATTATAAATGTTCGAAACAATGGCGCATAATCATAGTCAAAATAAAATATAGTTTAGGAGTTTGAAACCAGTATTTTGATTGGCAATACTGGTTTTAAATTTGTAAAGTATACTTTGTTTAGGACTATGGTTATGCGCCAATATTTCTTGACCATTCAGAGGAACAAGCACTAATTTCGAAATTTCGTTCAAGTCCGTTTTAATCAGTGCTGGTCATCGAGAGAAATGAGTTTTTAATTTAGTACATATTAGTGTTTATGAGCATGTGTTAGTAGTATTCCACTGTGTGTCTATTAAAAAGAAAAACAACAACGTAAAAAATCAACAAGCTTTCATTCAACTGAATGAAGTTGTTGTTTATTTTTTACTCTTTAGTGAGTACGTTGGTTTTCATTCGGCTGTATACATATACGAGCCGATTAATGTTCGGAACAATGATGCCAGTATGAACGACGCTGGTTTAAATTTATATGTACTTCTGCATTTCGAATATGAAATTAAATTTAAGATAAATATTCATTTTTATATATCGAAACCTACACAGAAAAAAATATCATCAAACTGCAACTAACAAATCGAATTGAAATGTTTAATTTTAATTTAAAAATATATTTAGTTAATATAACCAATTCAGTTGTTTATACGACTGGCACAAAATTTTTTTCCAATAAACTGAACTATCCAAATTTTTTGTTATGCCATGGCGGAAAAACTCATAATTTTTTAAAAAATTTTTTGATTAAAAATGTCAACTAAAGCTTTTGGGGAAACTTGTGAAAAAATTAACAATCATCATTGTTTATATAACAAATTTAAATTTTTCTAGTCAATTAAATTACTCAAGAAAATTATTTTTTAAATTATATCAGAACGGAATGCGAACATTTAGAAGAAACATAAGAAATCAAGTTGTATGTGTATTCATTATTTGCTCTGTAGCTGAAAGGTAAGCACGTTAGTCTATTAGTCCAGAGGTCGCCGGTTCGATTCCGCCCAAAGACATTTAGTGTTTTTCGCAGACAAGCAAAAAGTCGTTTCAAGCGTTGTGAATGCGAATAAAAAAATTGTTAATATAACAATTATGACAATCAAAATTGTCCGAAAATTCTAAAATTCACATTGTTAACATAATAATAACTTTAATTGAAATAGCTTTGTAATCAAACAAAAAAATAAAATGAAAAAATGTTTTCCATTTGGAAAGCGCAACAAATGTTACGGTAAATTTAATTAAAAATAAATGAGTTGAAAATTTTTTCTGAAATTACAAATACCGTGTTTCCATTTACAAAAATCGTTATTGGCTCATTTCCAGTGAAAGTTTTAATTGTGTTTACTAAAAAGTTAATTCTATTTAAAAATCTTTTTTTCTGTGTATTGCATACACATATACTAAATCTTCATTCCCGGCGAAGACATCGCAAGGCTTGGCGTGTTCTGATATTTAATAATAAAATTACGTATTAATATTTTTATATCTTCTTAAATTGTATTTTACAAATGGCAATTGATTGAAATTTAAGTCACATTCCAAGAATTCTATATTAAATTAAAACTGTCAATTGCTGTCAAAATTACATTTTAATAAAATGAATAACGCCAAAATTATTAAAGTGAAGTAAATAATTCAATATACATACACACATACATATATTGTAAATCAAGTAACTGTGGTACAACGAGCGGAAAATAATGTTAATGCCTTTGGTGCTTGTGAACTTGGTAAATGTTCTTCTGTCTGAATTTAAAACTTTTTCATTGGCACGCCTTCTGTATTCTACACAGAAAAGATAAATCTTCAGTATATGCATGCGGATCAAACCGATTAGAAATTGAATCAATACACCTAGTGGGCCCACTTGGAAATGTATGTGACAAACCCCAAAGATATATGCCATTCGAGATACGGCCGGTAACTTGTTGCGTTAACCAATCTACAAATTAGTGATTTAATATTACCAGTGTTTGACCGAAGTCAATTGCTTATAGCTGTTTTACACTATCTCACAAGCCGTTCGACTTCTGTAGAAAATGCAGCCTTAATTTAATGAGTTTATGGAAAGTTTTAAAAGAGCAATAACAACACCTTATATCAGGGTACCATTTTGTGCAGAAGTCGAACAGCTTGTATAATAGTCTAAAAACAGCTTTAGTATGATGCTGAAGTTCGGCTAATTGTATGAAATTCGACCGAACCGAAGTCGAACTTTACTTTTAAGCTCACAACACGAAACAACTTGATATTTTTGAGATACATTAGTTTATTACACTGAACAAATAATTCATTTAGAAATATTTTTAGTTGTAAAAACAAAACAAACAAAAAACTATGTATCATTCAAAAGTAGAAAAAAAGATACATATGTTGTAATGACGGAACAGTAGCTGTTCTACTAGTGCCACAAAGATGACTGCTACGATTAGAGGAAAGGCGTCCAGCTGCACAAGCAGTTGGTCGGTAGCAGCATTAGTTGGTAGAACTGACAGATATTTTAGTTTCAGATTTGTCTATATATTTTTTGACGACACGGTGTGATTATGACGCTATATTCCTTTCAAAGCTCTTTATAATGGCAATAGCAAAGTTTGATTTGATTGTGACTTGCTTCTGAAATATTTCGTTACTATATTTAATATATTCTACGGAATTAATCGTTTTTAGATGCTACTATTTGTTGCTTAAAGTCTGTGATTTTGGAAATTCCTAAGGACAACATTTTCCACAACATTTTTATTTAGCTTTTTTAGGATCTACTAATATGTGACTTACACAATATTTTTTTAACTGAATTCTTAGGCTAATATTCAAAATACAGTCTAAAAACGAATTTGAAAAAAAAATTCGGGCTTCAGCAAATTTCGGCAAAATTAGTGCCGAATACCGATTACACTATGCAACAAGAAAAATGCCAAGGAGTACCAATATATTTCTTTAATGTGTTATGGTCCCCTAACTACAAAAACAGTCGAAATTTTAAATTCTATGGATAATTTTTTTTTCTAAAATTTGGGATTTTTGAAGAGGCTGCTCTGTTCTACTGATTTTATCATAACTTCGCAACGGGTTCTCCAATTTTATTATGAAAACCACTAAAAAACTTGAAATTAAATTGCCTTTAAGCTGCTTAAACATTATTTTTTATGTACTCAATGGCTCCAGAATTATTCAGACCGCAATGATAAAAAATTATATATTTTAATTTAATTTTTCAATTAAATTATATTTTTTATTTAGAGATAAATTTGAAGCATATAGACAAAAAAAAGTTTGACTGCACGGAGGGTTGAACTGAAATGTTTCGATAGCTCCCGCTAATCTGTTCAGAGTTCTATACCGGTTAGACCACTCGACCAAAGTCGGTGGTTTGCATTCAAGAATGGGTTAAGTATAAATAGTTGAAAATATAATATTTATTTTGTATGGGCATGGATGGCATTGCCCACTTTTTTAAATCAAAAAGATGTGAACTTCATGTATCTGGGCAGAATTTCAGGTTTCTTGAACTTCGAATAAACCAAACTTCGTCGGTATAAAAGAACTAATAAAATGGCTAAAAAGCTTAAACAACTCAATGCCTCTACTTGACACCAGAGGGGCTTGCAACATTGCTCCACAAAAAAAACACGCAATAGCAGAGTTGTACATTAATTAAGCTTTCTATCTCTCACCCACTTCACCACCTATTCTCTCTACACTATCGCTCTCCTAAAGAAGGTAACACATTAATTAATTAACTGGTAGGCATTTGAATTGCCTGATTGTGTTACTTCTCTCTCAAAAAAAAAAAGAATAAGAACTTTGGATTGATTTTAGGCATGCTTTGATATCACTATCGATCACTTTGACAACTGCTGTAAAAGATTGTTATTCACAAAGTTATTTCAGTTTTTTTTAGTTCTTTGAAAATATAATATTTCATCAACTTTATAACAACTTTAACCTCTGTGCCACATTTTTAATGAAGTATGAAGATGATTTTATTTAATTTTTTTAGTACACCATATTGACTTGGGAATTAAGTTTATATGTAATGCATTCTTATGCATCATTTTATTGATTTTAGTTTTATGCTTTAGTCTACTATACAACTAAACCCTAAATAATTGACATTTAAAATAACGAACATAAGCTGTCATATGTGACAAGTAGGAAAAAACACACACACACAAATATAAATGTATGCAACAGTAAAAATCTTTAGAAAATTATTACATTAAATAAAATTTAAAAGCTTTAATATTCTTTGTTAAAAATCAAAGGTGAATAAAACTTAAATTATGAAAATAAGTTTCTCAATATTATGCTAATAAAATACCAAACACATCAAAAAATCGCACGATGTGTCAACCGTCAGTCATTTCAAATAATAATACTGTCATGCATTTTTGTTTGCGCAAGTAGCGAATACAGTTTTTGTAAGACAAAAGCCAGTAAAACGATTATTTGAAATATTGGTAGAACAAGTTTAAAATAAAGGGCAAAGAAGTACACATTTCTCAAGGTATTAAATGTTTATTTGCTATAAAATAAAATATGTGTAATAAAATCAGTAAATAAAGCTAGAGCAAAAAATATCTCAGATACGGATAAAATGTACAAGAATAAAGACTGGTGTAATGAGTGACTGACGCATGCCGAAGTGTAAATCCCTCTTTAATTAAACACTTTGCAAAGAAAAATACTAAGAAGTGAAATCAAACAAAATATGGTAACTCTGGTGCATTAAAAGGATCTATTAATAAAATTAATAAAAACAACAACTAACAAAATTTCAGCTATTTTACTTGACAGCAAAAACAAAAAAAAAAACAACACCAACAACTAACAATTTTCTGTGATAGTAGCGAAATTTGAAAAAGTTATCATATGTAACCCAACAAACGCGTGTTCAAGGGGTTGAAATGTTATGGTTTTGCCTTACATATGTTATTCTCAAATTATGTCCTTTAAAATCATCAAGTACATATGTTGCCATCTCGTAATCTGATGGAAATCGTAGTGGAATCGGAAGCTTTAATTTTTTTGATAGCGGGAAGTTTAAAAAGAAAAAACACTTTTTTCGAAAATTTTGACAATAATATCTCTCGAAAAGATCAATTAATTTTGATAAAATTTGCTGCAATCGACTATTTTTCGAACATATTCAAAATCTATCGGTCCGCTCCGAATCATAAAATTAACTTGCACATGCCAACACAGTTATATCGGACAAACTGGAAAAAAGATAAAAACAAGATTTCGCGAGGACATGAGAGACTACAACAAGAAACTGAGAGAACCAGGAATAACACCCGAATCGAATTTCGCAAACCACATATTCAACAACAGTTGTACACCAGGACATATTAGAAAAACAGTTAAACTATTACATTTACAACATAAAGGACGGCGACTGAACGTATTAGAGAACATGGAAATATACAAGCAAAACATTTTTGACGGAAGAATAATAAATGAAGCACTGCTTCAGACGAAATATTTGAACCGCTAAAATATTTTTACACAAAAGAAAACAATAGTCCAGGCAACGTATTAGAAAATGAACAAGACAAAAGGATTACCCAAAAACGTACAATTACGCATTATTACCTATGTCACCGACCAACCAGACACGACAATTGTGACAGTTAAAAATTGCCCAAATCATTTTTTGAGGGCAGCCGTTCCAGAAACACACAACAATTATATGTTCTTGTTTCATTTTATCCAAATAAAAGTGTTGCAGATATTACGTATGTATGCGAAAAACAAAACAAAATTGAACACCAACACTTTCTTATTTCTCTTTTGAACGCCAGTCTGTCAAGAGTGAGTAGGCAATAGATTGCTGTTCGTGTCGCGTCTGGTTGGTCGGTGCCTATGTAGGGATAAAACAACTGCTAACTATTAATTAGAGCAGATTATAAACAAAATATTAAACACAAACATGATAGTAAGCAGGGCTGTCAGATATGGCGATTTCTCGCCAAACATGGCGATTTTTCAACTTGTTTGGCGTCTAAATTTTTGATTTGGCGACATGGGGATTTTTCTGGCGATAAATAAATTTGTTGGCGATTTTTATGGCTAATCTTTTTAGCAAAATCGAACTTAAAAATTTTTGTTATTCCAGAAAATTACTTTGTTGAAAGAGTATTTTCAAAAATAAATATCATTAAAACTTGCTTGCAAGAAATGTCATCAATGTCATTTTGATGATTTTTCTTTTATTAATTATAGTCATTAATGTGTTTTGAATTTGGATGAGAAAAATTTACAAAAAAAAAAATAGTTTTGGCGATTTTATTTCTACTTTTGGCGATTTTCTGCTAAATTTATATACGATTGTTTTATAAAAATTTATATTAGAAAAGTATTATATAAAAATAAATTTATTATCAAATATATATATTAAGAAAAACTGCATAATATTGATTTTGGCGACTTTTGGCGATTTTTAAAATCAATTTGGGGAAATAGGGCGGAAAAAATCTGACAACCCTGATAGTAAGACGAAAGTAAGAGAAACAGGTAGCAGGTGGAGACACACAAAATCATATAGTGGCGAGAGAGCGAGCGAGAGAAATAGGGAGCAGAATACAAAGGGACCAAGGAAGGAAGTTAGGTATACAAACGAATTATAAAAGAAACAACGGACAACAGAAAAACGATTTAGTATTCAATAGAACACTGAAGATGGCACATAGCCAAAACCGGTCTGATTACAAACCAAAGTTGACGTGGGATGACGCAAAATCGTTCCAAATTAAAAAAAAACCGCCCGTAGGAAGAAAAACACAACACTCATAAAATATAATTGAAATTAAATAATTTTGTAACGCCCCACCGTGGTGTAAATTAAAATCCTCATTTCTAAAAGTAATTTCACAAAATGGTATGTTTCATTTGCAAACTCCTCTCCCAAATGATCAGCGGGCGTTTGCATCACAATCGCGAAAACTCACGAAAAAATTAACTAATTAATCATTAACGGCAAGTTTTTTTATTTGGCATAAACGTTTGTAAGCCTTTGCTGCTACTTAGGCCGTTTCAGACTATAATTCAAATATTAATACTTTTGAAGAAAATGCCTCCATGATATAATTGTTGTTTGAAA